>JARHVA010001107.1:3167500-3887826 GCA_037957365.1 Torreya grandis
ATATGCCTCTAGATGGATTGTAAAAAATTATGAATGACATAAAACACATTCAATAATCTCTTGAGAATAATACCATTCCACTAGTTTGTACAAGACTATACGAAACTATACAGAATAAGTCAAAATGGTTGTTTTAAGTTATATGGCAGGTTTTTACAAGGTGTTAGAGCTTCAAATTTGACATAAAGAATTGGAATGAGGTAATATAAATGAATCACATTCTTATTTTAAGTTTGGAATGTTAAAGAGTCTTATAGAGTTATTTTCAGTCTCTAGATAGGGAGGCCTAATTGAGACCTAGTTAGGAGAGAGAAATAGTAGAAAAGAATACGTCTACCCACTTTTTGATCCTAAAATTGAAAATGAATTTGTAACTCTATATAAAGCTATATAATATGCCTCCATGTTCTCATTACCATCTGTACGCTTCTCCACACAAGTAGGTTTGCATAATTTTAGGGTTATAAGGAATGAGGCCCAATTGGGGATTTTTGTAGAGAATGAATTCTTGGGGCTAGTTTGAGACCTCAAAATAGATTTTTTTCAGGTCTTATATGAGTTTATTAGGCCATATATGAAGATAGGATGAGTTTGAGAATAATAATTTAAGTTTTGACACTTGTATGCAAGATTGGCCTAAGGAGATGAAGAGTTTTCTAGACACCTAGCAAGAAAAGGAGGTGATATGTCAAGTAGAATCTGAATGGTTAAGTTGAGAGGTGTCAAGATCAGAGTAAAGGTCTAAGATAACCTAATCTAACCATAAATAAGGCCATTTTTCCTTCAATAATACAAAGTAAAGGGCAGTTTTAGAGAGCTAGTCAAGGCATCAAGTAAGCATTCTAACTCCTATGCCACATGGAAGGTTGGATCATATTAATAGGAGATACACCTAGAATTTAGGACCTATTGATAAAGTTCCATAACTCCTCTCTTGTTTTAAACTCATGAAACACTTGTCAACTATTTATCTCCTAAGCCCTTCTCTTCTTCTTTCTCGCTTGTGCTATATATTGAGCCTTAATTGGTTAGGTTTGTATCCTCCACCTAAGTATGGTGAAGACATACTCGTTTTAAACCTTTTATCAATGAATAAAAACCTAGTTTACCTTATCCATGGACTATTTCAATGTGTATGTTAGACTAGTTGATCTTATTGAGTGATAGATTCACTTCCTTGGCATGTTATCCTTGTTTGCATTCATATTTAGTTTTGAAATTTTTTTGAAAGTCTCTTTAAGTGTTCAAATGAAGTGTGTATGAGTTTAGTGATTTTTCTCTTCATTGGTGTCATGTCATGACCTCTTGTTTAGTCCTCCTAGCTCAAACCTTCTTCACAAACCTCCATGAGAAATAATTATGAAGAAAGGTAGATTTGGATTAGTGTCATGTGTAGGTTAGGATATTTTTTAAAGTAAAATTATAGTTGGTTGGTAGTGATTAGTTTATATTTGGTGCATCACCTCATTAGGTTAGGTTTATTTCATGTTTTCTCCCTCCCTTTTCATCCAAACAAGTTATTAGCATAGGTGATGAGCTTGAATAGACATATCAAGGGAGCTAACCCTTCAATCTAGAGGTTTTCCCTTACTATAAGCAACCCACAAGCCTAGGGGTAATCCCATTGTTCCACTAAATTTGGAGTAGGCTTGAACTACCTCTCCAAGTGTGCAAAATTGAGTGACAACATCTTGAAGTTGGATTTAGGATGAATTCCTAAATAATTTATGAGTTTTTTAATCAATGGATCTATCAGTAAGCATACATGACTATATTTTAGCATGCAACCTATAGCATATGTATAGTAATGAATTGTCATTCATACATTACATCTATCCCATACCTAGTATTACATTTAGGTATGTTGTCACTCATATATGACATATTCCTGTAATCGTGATACTTTCACTTATAGTGAACATAAATGTATCTATTCACCCTACTACACTCCATTTTTACCTAAACAATCAACCCTAAATCCCAAACCCCAAACCCTAAACACTAAACCTTAAACCTTAAACATTGAACCCTAAACCCTAAGCCCCAAACCTTAAGCCATAAACCTTAAACCATGAACACTAAACCATATACCTAAAACCTAAATGCCATTAAACTTGAATGCTTAACCCTAATATATTAACCATAAAACTAAAATAAAAATACCTAAACGCTAAACCTTAGACACTAAACATATAACCTTTAAACCTTAAACCCCTGACTTTATACCCTAGACCCTAAACCTTAAAACCTAAACTTTAAGCCCTTAACCCTAAAGCCCAAACATAAGCCTAAAATACTAAATCATAAATATTAAACCATAAAACCTTAACCATATACACTCAATATTAAACACTAAACCCTAAAAACAAATTTCAAAATCATGAACCCTAAACCCTAAACATTTAATCCTAAACCCTAAACCTTGACCCCTAAACTTTTAACCTTAAACCCTTATCTTAAAACCCTAAGCACTAAACTCTAAACCTTGAAAATTTAACCCTAAACCACAAACCCAAAAACATAAAACCTCAAACCCAAGACTATAGACCCCAAATCCTAAAACCCTAAAACTTAAAACCTAAATGAAAGAACCCAAACAATCAACCCCAAACACTAAACACTAAACTTTGAACTCTAAACCCTTGACCTAAAACCCTAAAAATGAAGCCTAAATGACAAACACTAAACCTAAATGATAAACAATAAACATATATTATCGAGACCACACCACAGAGACTTAGTGCAAGCATTGGTAGTTCTGCTCAACCCCATCTCCACTTTCCTATCATAATTCACATACAAGCTCAAAGATTTCAATGCAAGGAGAAAACATGCCATAGCAAAGTTAGTAGCACAAATGCTTATAATTTATACTCATGACCCACATCATGCTTTGAGAATATCTCAAAAACATGAGAAGATACAAAATTCTTTAGCCCTTTCACTCAACATTTATAACCCAAATAGAAAAGAAATAACTATGTCTATATGAAGCATTTCACCTCTTCCTTATTGAATTATGAATACCAATGAGGAACTGACACAAGCAATACAATTGTCAACATCTATAGAGAAAAGGTGATAAGGGGGTGAGATCCAATAGTTTTGAAGATCAAATCTGTGAAACTATCAAGAAATGCCAATACACGTGTCATCAAGTCTATTACTTGTTGGTTGAGTTGGGAATGGGGTATCAACAAACCTTACAATGGTCCTATTCCAAAGCTTAGATTGACTCAAAATAACAAAAACACCAACTTACCACCCTTCATAGAGTAATAAGAGATCCAATTTGGAACAAATTGTGATACACAAATTTGAGGTAAAAATAAAGTTCAAGCCAACATTCGATCTTACATGTTTCCTTCATACATTTACTATTTATTTCTAAACCTAATTATATGTAGCATTCCAAGATTGATTTCATATCAAGGGGGAATTACAAAGTTTCCTTTATTGTAACTTGTTTTCCCACATAAGAATTCAAAGAAATCATCCCCCCATAGTAGTTATAAGTTAAAATATATGTCATGATTCTCATAAGGATCCCATTACAATCACACTCTTTTTTAAAAATTCATCATTAGCAATGAAACTCATGCTCCTAATGAAACTTAAGATTCTAATGCAACTTGAGATCCCAATGCAAATCGAGATGGAAATACAACTTGGGCACGTAATGCAACTCAAGCTCATAATGCAAATTAAGTTGGCAATGCAACTCAGGCTCCCAATGCAACTCAAGCTCGAAATGTTACTTGGGATGGAAATGCAACTTAGGTTCACAATGCAACTTGCGATCAAAATGCAACACAAGCTCATAATGTAACTCAATCAAGAAATGCAACTCAGGCTTATAATGTAGCACATTTTCACTTACCAACATCGTATCAATTTACCATTGATGAGGAATATAGTTTGCATCATATTAACTCATTTTCTAAGCCACTTGTACATCCCCACATCCAAAGAGCATAACAACATCATTTCTTTGCACTGAGGAGGAAACATAGTATCCTTTTTTATAACTCATTTTACAAATTGAAATATATGAATCAAGTGCAAAGAGGCAATTTTTGATCTGTCATTATTTGTCATCATCCCTCATCGTTCAAAATGAATTTCCACCATGCAAGTGTAAAGAGGATATTATCTTATTTCCACCATGGAAATCATTCAACAATATCCCTAGAGTAATCTATCATGACCCTACCTAGTCTACCATACATGAATTATAATAATCACCCTAGTACACTCCAATCAGAACAAAATGAATCAAAACATCATTCAAGATTCATCTAAAAAAGATATTGTTCAATTTGAAACAAATTTCTACTAACTACTAGATTTGAACATACTCTACTAGATGAGGGAGTGACTAGGGATGATGAAACAATGATTAGGTATGATGAAAACCAATGAGGGAATGATTAGGGACAATGAGGGATGAGGATGAAGGAGGAAGGAGTGATTAGGGATGATGAAGGATGATGAGAAAGTGACTAGGGATGATGAGGGACAATGAAATATGATGAAAGATTGACTAGGGATGATATGAAATGATGATGGTTTATGAGGGAGTTATTAGGGATGATGAGAGTGTGATTAGGGATGATGAGGGATTGACTAGGGACAAAAAAACATGCATGTCTTTAAAAGTTAAAAAAAAAAAATAGCTCAAATTGCATATAGAAACAAAAACACAAAAAAAAACATACATGTCTTTAAAAGGGTGTACGCCCTTTTTCAAGGGCGTACGCGCTTTGAATATTTTAGTCTTTTAATTTCACATTTTCCCTCCAAATTTATTTTGGTTACAGGTTTGGGGAGGTTCAAACTAGACTAAAACTAGCCATGGAGCAGCACACTTGGTTTTTAAGAAATTTATTCTTTGTCGACACATCTGATCAAGTAAATTTTATTATTTAAAATATATATATGGGTTTTTAGAGGGGAAAGTGTAGTTTTTGAATATATAATTATTTTTAATGTTAAATTATTTTTTATAATTATTACTTAATTTCTACATAACATACCTCATTATAGATTATGTACGTATCATTACAAATAATTTTATAACTTTTTGACCATTAATAATTTTTTTATAAAACTTATACTTGACTGATCTATCCATCGTTGGCTATGATTTGAAAAAAATATATTTTTATGAATTTAATGTCAAAAGGTTGTGTTCGTACACTTGCAATTCCAATTTTCTAGTTGTCTTCACTTCTAAAATTATTTAAAACTATATATATTTATTAAAAAATTAATAAAAAAATCCTAACCAATCTTCGATATTTCATATATACATATATGAAATTTCATACATCAATTCATCCGTTTACTCAAAAAGCATGTTCGTACACATTTAGTCTCCTTATCTTTTCAAAAAAAAAAGGTGAAGTCATTGTTTATTGAAAAAAAATATGTTTAGAAACTACATTCAAAATGATACAATTCATATTCTTATGTCATTGTCAAATTATTTTTCCAAGTGTCTCTGGGATTCTTTCCAAGTTCAACTACTGTAATTTTCAAAAAAAAAAAGTGTCATTTTATAACACCCCCCTTTTGTCCCCCATTATCCTGCATCTACCCTTAACATGTTTGGATCCACTTTGGAATCCCAAAAACTATCCTTTCTACCTAACATACAAGGCTCTTGGGTAATTTATATAAATTTCTTCGGTCTATGCTAGACACACTTGTACAAGTCTATCACATTCTATCAATAGACTGATAGATAGACAAAACTAGTAAACAAGATGATAGTTCACATTTTTTTAAGTGTACAATTCACTGCACTTGGGATGATAATTTGTGTTTCATTTAACAGAACTACAAAAAATATTTAAACAACTCTACCACACGCATCTTTATTCACATTGCTTTGGGTTTCCAACTTATGGAACTCATTAATGTAGCTTATCATGTCCCCCCATCAAAAACATCTCCGGCTCAAAAATAATTTGGCAAAGTTTTTTAGTTTATTGAGCATATTCTACAAGTGCACACCATTATGTGACAAACCAACACTAAGTACAAGTTGTGACATGATAAGCATCTGCCAATGCACACCTTTCATGTTGGTGATTGAGTCTTGCTACACTTGTAGAAGGATCCTGACTAACATGACCTTACCACAAAATTCATCCACTTCGGTACAAGCCCTACACCATCACCAAGTAACTAAGGTATAATACTTTTGAGCTCAATCTTCCTTCTTGCCTTGGGTTGCATCCAATCTTCAATGCAAAACATTTGCACCACTACTTTCCACCTTCGTTGGATACTTAAGATGTTATAGAGGCTCTTTAGCAGATAAAGATCAATCTGGATTGCAACTTCCAAGCAAAATTTGATAAAGTCATTAACACCCAAGTCAATCAAACACATCGACAAGAGATCCTTCTCTTCCAGATCGTCAAAGCAAGTCAAGTTCATTTCCAAGGGAAATGGTTCATAAAAGTGTAGGTTGTTAATTTGCTTCCACATATTTCATCATAGTTGAATGTAATGGGGACCAATGTTCTTCAAAGAAGGGTAATTGATCTGAGAGGATTTGGTACACTATATATTACCATAATTCATCACAATTGCTAGTCATTTTCACACTTACATTTACAACTTTTGTATTGAGAGTGGAACCTACATGCCAATTGATAAGATCTAATTCTTCTTCAATGTTACCCTACCTCTCCAACAATGTTAATATTTTAATGTACAGTCTATCAGTAATGACAGTTGATGATATCACCACATTCATTGGTTATGAAGTGGTTGCTATCAACTCTTATAATGATTCAACCGACACTTGATCTCTTTCGATTATATATTAATATACACTTCCATTCTTTATAATATATTATGTAACCTATATAGAGAAAAATGTCATTAGGGAATACATAGACATCATACATCTAATCTCTTAAATAAAACTCTACTATTGCAATTCTACTGTAGTAATCTAGTCTATACTTTCCTTGTTCATTTACATATTGCACTTTTATATCCTTTAATATTTACAATTTAATTCTATATATAACCCTCATAGATCTGTTTATGTAGGTTGTCTTTTGATTCTCTTCAGAAACCCAGGATCAAATTTTAATCATCACCCAAAAGCCCCTCATTCTAATCCTTATCACCCAACAGACGAACGAGTTATCTACAAATGAGACAACATGGTTTTCTCAAAAATCCATATTATCTTCTCCCTTCTTCTCGGTGTCCTCTGCCAAAAGCTACAATCTATCCCCAATTCCCATGTCATATATCTCAAGAGACCTCTCTGGGATAGCGTGATAAATTAGCAACACTATCAAATGAAGACGGAAAACCATGATCTAATCACAAAAATACAAACCAGACACATGCTGAACACATTGATAAAACCCGGAAAAAACTATAAACCCTCTTTCAACGTCGCCCAAATGAGAAAACACAGTAAAAAGAGAGAACAATCTTCTAAACACTGTTAAAGGTCATCCAAATGAATGAACCTTTTCACCATCAAATCTGCGGCGAGACCAAAGGCCTGTGTGAATTCTGAAATGGGAAGCATTATGACATAAAAACAAAAACGATTCAAGCACGGTAGAGCAATATTGTTATACACCTTTTGAATTATTTAATTTTTCCATAATAATCATGCACGGTAAAGCAAGATTCAATCATTGATCTACGTTTTCGTGCCTTGCCTTTGTGTTGGGAGGGAAGCATGATTTCACATTCATGTGATGGCATCCATTCATCACATTCAAGGACTAACTTTGATGGTATAAGACTGTATTTAGTATTTTTAATTGTAAAATATAATCCATATATATATATATATATTTTAAGATTTGAAGGTAAAAATTTAAATATATTATTAAAAAAATTAAAAAACTATAATAAATATATAAATTATTTTTATTATATTTTTTATTTTTTACTTATTTAAATGAAAGAAAATCAATCAAAACTCCATTAATCATCTAAACATTTAAAGTAAAAGTAGATTAAACAAATATTCATCAGTAAAACCAAGGCCCACTTAGCAACTATACTAACATTTGAAGGGCAATTTTGAATATTTAACCACCATCATGATAGCAGTTACTGTCAAATTTACTCCCTAATCACAGAACACATCTTTCTATTAATAGATTATATTTACCAAGTAACATTAGCATTTGGGCTACCTGTACCATTAGTTTGACCATGGAACATTTAGGTTGCAGATACTTTGTAGCTATTTGCATATTGAAATATAAAAAACTTTATATACAATCTTATTTAATCTGTTATGTAAATATTTGTAAAATTTGATATATGAATTTTGAGTTTGATATTTCTCCATGTCTCAATATTAAATTTGTATATATGCTTTAAGTAAATATATATAAAAACTAAGATAATGACCATGAAATTGATATAAAATCATAAAATTAATACATGTTGAAATTTATAAACATTTACTCTAATTTATTAAATCTGAATCATTTCTCTTATAAGTTCATTCCACGGCATAAAAAATTAAAAGGAAATATATAAATTTTGATGAAAATTAAAGGGAAATGGAAATGATATGAATGTAATTTTATATTTGTTACAAAGCAGGGAGCAAGTACAATTCGGGATGGTAATGGAATTCGCAGGGTTTGAAAAGAAGACATCTTCACACACTTTCTTCTCTGTTAATCTCCTCCTACCCCTGACATCATTGTCTTCTTCAGCTTTCACCAAACGAAGAGAGGCTTAAAACAAAAGATGAAGCAGCAGAAGCAAACGATAGCTTAGCCAGCAGATTATTTACACGATTGAACTTAATGCCCTCATCTCTAAATCCATCCATCGAACTTACGCTCGCACCGATAAACCCCTTTGAAATACTGTTTTTCCTAATATTGAGATGTACAGCAAAATAAAAAGTATACCAAGAAAATAGAATCTGTAATTTTGAAAGTAATTGACGGGGTATATTGGTATCTATCAAAATCAATCTATCAAAACCAGTATTTTCCTCACATCATTATCTTCTTCAGCTTTCACCCAAGACGAAGAGTGGGTTAAAACAGAAGCAGAAGCAGCAAACGATAGCTTACCCGTCAGATTTTTTACATGATTGAAGTTAATGCCCTGATCTTTAAATCCATGTATCAATCCTAGGCTAGCAGCGATAAATGCCTTGGAAATACTCATTTCAAAGTGAATACCCCTCAATTTTGTATATTCAGTCAAGACAAGGTCGATTATGGGTGCGCTGGATTCCAACAGATAGCCTCCAAAGAATCAGGGTGTTAATCCTTCACTAAAATCCAAATGATAAGATATACAACACACGATGCGATGCTATAAGATGTATGCTCAGAAAAGAGATTCTGCAATTGTGATTGTAATTGATTCGAATGATATAACTATGAGGGAAGAAGAAGAGGAATATAAAGGGGTGTATCGCCCTGGTTTAGAGCATGAGAAGAGAAATACGGCAGGCACCCAATACCACTGGCAACAATTACTATGGATAAAAGAAATGGAATTGAATCCCGGTAAACAGTTTGTGGATCAGCTGCGCCCACAATTTGCACTGACCATGGTATAAGAGGTAAAATGATAAAAGGAAAAACTTTTCTTTCTTTAAAATATGAACGCATGATGGTTTAGCTTTACATATGAGTTGTGCTAAACCAAAATTGATATAAAGGAAGATAATTCTTTGTTTCATTTGCTCAAACAATGTGCGCTTGTGATAATTAAATAACAATCATAATTAAGAATGTTTTGACAGCTTGATGTGACTTTATTTTTGTGGTTGAATGTTTTATCCTGTTTTTGAGCGTTTTAGTGGTCGATTATCTTCGGTTTATGTAAGTTATTATTATTTTTTGTTTGATTTTTAGTTGATTTATGGTTGATGGTTTTGAAGTTGTTATTTTTATTGGATGGTGGTTTTTTTTTAATTGATTAAAATATTAGTTGTTTTTAGTTTTAGTGGTTATATTTAAATTTTTTAAACTTTATTTTAGATTATGGGACTTCATCAAAATCTTTACTTTTACTTATATTTTTAAAAATAATTATAAACAAAAGAATTAAGATACTAGTTTAAATATTTTTAATGGTCTATATTTTATTAATTTATTAATATTTTACAAAAATTTAAAATTATAAATTAATAAATTTTTGATTTTTTTAAAAATATATATCTTATGATTTAAGACACTAAATTAAGTATTTTTAATAAATTATATTTTATTAATTTATTAATATTTTATAAAAACTTAAAATTCTAAATTTGTAAACTAATAAATTTTTAAAATATAATTTATTATATATATATATACAAGTTATTTATACTATATATCTTTTGTCTTTAAATTAAAAGTTCTCCAAGGCCTACTAATTATTACTTGTTAAAACATTTCATTCCTTAAAAAATTTCTAAATACCATGACCTCTTTTGCGATAGTCAAACCCAATTAATTTTAGATTAATACTAAATTTATTGATTTAGATATGAGTGTTGGGGAGTATCATAATCTTTTTGATGTGTGAATTTTAGTAATCTAAGTAAATAGATTTTAGAGGTTTTTTTTTTTTTTTTTTAAATTGTCAAATTTTCAATTAAATGCATATAACAATTTGAATTGTTGAGATATTTCGGTGAAATATGATATTCAATAGACTATGGAGGATCTTCTTTCTCGATGAGGAAGGGGATTGGTTGTCATTTATGATTAAGTCTTCTTGATTTATTGGGATTTTTTTATCTTTGGATGGCTTGATATTATAATCTCATTCTTTTCTTATTGTTTAGATGCTTATAGTCTTGTTATATAGTTATTTCTTATATGTTTCTTTGTTGTCAGTTTGTTGTGAGTTCATTATGTTCTTGTCATTTTCACTGATTTTGAGATCTTTTGTGTACCTTTTGTTTTCTTGATTTGTGGTATAAAAGGGTAGTCCCTTTTTAAAACTCCACTTTACACTTCAAAAAAAAGGTTTTACTAATAAATGCACATAACGACAAAGTCCTAATACATCCAAGGGATATTTGATAGTGTTTTGTTATACTTAAAAGTTACTATTATGTTTCCTAGATTTATTAGTCTCTAAGGGATACTCTTAGAACCATTTAGCTTTATCTTGGAATTATTGTTGAATGTATTGGACCATCAGATTCTATTGATTAGCACGTTATAAAAATATATAAACGTTTTACAAAGTGAAATAGCAGGGTTTTTAATGGGGTGGATAAAATAATAATATTTGGTGCACGCTGATTGACTACTTCACTTAAATTGAGGTTGTGCATTTATTTGGCTGCAGTCATAGTACAGGAATGGGGATTGTAGACAATACGGATTTGATTGAATATTACTCGAATGCATTCATTGTTTTTAGGGCTTATTTTATTGTTCAAACAAATGCATATGGAAGGTCCCCATGGAACTTTTCAATGGGAAAGTTTGATAACTTTTGGGAGATTTGAGAGGGATTCATTATCATGGGAAAAAAGGTCCTCCTCACAAAACAAATGTCTGAAAGATGTCAAGATATTTTCCTCTCCAGGGTTAGTTATTCAAAAGAAAGCTTATTTTAAAGCTCATTTTAAGAAAATTATAGCTCAAAAGGCTCTGAAACAGCAGGCTCAGTTGGAATCTCAATGTAATAACTATAATGAAGATCATCATCTTAAAGAGACATCAAAGTCACCAGATCATAATTGGGAAGAGAATGATGAAGAGTATATTTTTTCTCACTCGATTGAGTTTGACAATTCACCTCACAAAAAAGATACAGAGGAGGGGAATCTCATTATAGTCGATCCAAAGAATGGTTTATCTATTGGTCAAATAGAGGAGCCAAGCCGTATCTATAGTGATGAATAAATTCAAACAAGGACATGGGTATGGAGAGGTAATTTCATCAAGCAATAACATGGTATTGTACAATGACAAAGAATGCTTAACTTGGCAAGGATACAGAGGTGGGTGCTTTTAATATGATGGAAGTTCACAAGACAAGTCCATGCAAAGTGTTAGGATCTTAGAGTACAATTGATTACTTTTGTATAAGCAACTAAACATGAAATTGAAACCAGAAGTAATAAGTAACTAGAAATCAGAAACAACAAATAATAAGAGATACAAGAGACAACCAATCTGTATTAAACTCTTCCAGAAAGAAATACAATGAAGAAATCTCTCTCTCCTCACACCTCACAGATGTACAGTAATTCTCCCTCAAAAGTTCTCTCTCTCTCTCAATCAATTACAATCAACTCAATTACTGAATTGTACATGCTATGAGGATCTAACCCTACTATATAGTAAACTACAACACTAGGGTTCATGAGCCATGCATTGGCCACCCTTAGATCCACCTCTTAAATCAAAGGCTCAAATCTATTCTTCTAAAAATAGAATTCTGGAAACGCACAGAAGTCGGTGTCGATCTGAAGATGACAGATGCCGACCGACCCCTAACCGATGTCGGTTGGTTCTGACCGATTCCAGTCGACCCCTAATCGATGTCAGTTGGTTCTGATCGATGCTGATTACTATGTAAGCCCAACAACCTCTGTGTTAGCTCATTAGTGAAGCTTTTAGCTCCACAACTCAACACAAAGAACTAGAATAAAGACATAGCTCTAAATAAGCACATTCAAAAGATAAGGGCATCAAAGAATCTGAGAAGAATGAGGTGGCTTCTAACCATGCCTTGTCAAAATCCCCAAACGAGAGCTAAAAAGAAAAACCCACCTTGAAGATAAGATTTTTTGTTCTATATGTATTAGGTTTGATAACTCTTCTAAGATATTTCTATTAGTAGAGATGATATTCTCACTCTTCTCAACAACTTTTTAATTTTGTCTCTTGCCACAATAATTTGATTTTTTGGTGAAATGAATGACATAATACTACTTCAAATGGGAAAAGATCTAAAGCCCCTCAAAATGTAACATCCATTTCAACAAAAACATCATCAAATGGTACACCTAGGACATCAAAAGTTTAGGTTTCATCAATGCCTAACAATTATGTTAGGTGTCTACCAAAGGATTCAACAAAACTAGGGAATGGTGTTGCGATTTGGAAAGAGAATGATAGGGATGCGACCAAGTTGAGGAAATCTATTTCCTTAACTGTGCCAATCAATCCTGGAGTAGATAAAAGTGCATTGACTAGACAGGTCATCAAGGACAAGAGGCAAGCCTCAAAAGATGAACTAAATACATCAACAGTGGCCATAACTTCAAAAACAGAGGTATATGTCTCTTGCATAGATTGCATTGGAATTTAGATCTATGTTTATTAGAATTGATTGAGTCCATTAATTGATTTTATACTAAACATAGTATTGGTAGCTTCAAATTGTTGAATTAGCTAAGTTCTCAATATGATATCTTACCCATGTATCTATTTTGAGGCTATGGTAGATTACTTGATGTTAAAACTCAATAGTAATAAATTCATGGAGACAAATGCAAAGCTTTTTGTAACTTACCGGATCTCTCAACACAAGGATCTCCATTATATGATAACTATAATTGTTTCTTGCAGGCTTCCACAAATGGGGCGCCAAAGACAGTTGGCTTGGCGACAACTCATAAAGAGCATTCTAGGTAAAGATGGAGATTTCACATAAAGTTTAATTTGGTTTATATTTGCCACTACTTAGAATAATTTGATAGCTTGTTGAATTTTTTATGGAGAACTTCTAACTCTTTAGAGCACTTATCAAAGCCATATTGTTTTGCTAAATTCTCTAGTCAAAATTTTTATATAATTGATGCTTGGATTTTATGAAGGATAGGCATCAAAATGATAATCAAGGTATTTGGTGATGCAAAAAAGATAAAACAATTAATGGGTTTTTATTATTAATTCATTCAATTTTCTTGGGAATGAATTAGAGTCAAAATGTAGATTAAAAATCGCTATATAATTTATCTAAAAATCAATATATGACTTTATTTATTTTTATATTATTTTGTTGTGCATTTGCTTGTTAAAATTGTAATATGTAAATTTATGTAATTCCTTGATAAATCAATTAACATTAAAATGATAAATATTATTATATATATTGGTTTCAGTAAAATCTTTATAGGTATACCTTCTAAAGCATTGGTATAAACTCTTGCATCCATATTTTTTTTTAAATATACGAGGGCAAGTAATATATTTGTTATTAAATCAAAGAACAATAAATTGATAAATATTATTTTATCCATACGTTTAAGTAAAATATTTATAGATATACTTGTAAACTATTGGTATAAAGTGTGGCATGCATATATTTCTTAAATCTAAGAGGGGAAGTAATATATTTGTTATTAGAATATAAATATACTTAGCATTTATGTTTACCTCACACACTTGTATTAAGATTTTGAAATTAGAATGATGCTTTTGAACTTGAATTAATTTTTCCCAACACACTTGTATTAGGCTTTTGAATTTAGATTGATATTAATGCTGCAACCTGCAAAATGTTTATATAAATTAAAAGGTTTCAAATTTGGAATGACTTGTATTAAGATTTTTAACTTAGAATGATGTTATAGCTATAGCTTACAAAATGCTTATCTAAATTAAAAGGTGTCATAGAGTTTTGGTAGTGTAAATGAAACACATCTCTATTGGAGAAGATAAGGCATTCAAATCTCCTTCAGGTCCTTTTGATTCAAAATTTTCAACATCTTAGGATAGATTAAAAAATATTTGATAGTCATATTATTAGATTAATACATGAATTGTACAAACATTTTAATTATTTAAATATCTAATTAAAATTTCTAGTTATTTGTTATAATCATCATTTTTATACCATGAATTACAAGCATGGGTAAGAAGCTACTTAACTCAAAATAATTATGATTTAAACTGATTATGTTTAATTCTTATCTTGTATAAGCAAATTCACATCAACCATTTTACATTATCCTATTTCCCACTGTTCTCTCTATTTACCAAACTCTTGTAGAGACTTGGCGCTAATGCCCTTAATGAAAATGGTTTCAAATTTTTCTTTCATCACCATAAATACCCTAATTTTATTTCATCTTACAAAAAAGGTGACGCATAGGTACTTATTTTTCTTATATACATTAGATTATTGTAGCTTGTGCAAGGCATGAGGAGGCTTAGAGATAGCATTAAGTTGCATTGTGATATTTCCAAATCATCTATCAAATGTGCGAGTATATTTCTTTATCTTATTCAAGCTTGGATCTATGTTTTGGAGGGAACCCACATTTTCTTCTTTTCAATTCAAAGTTAGCCAAGATTGTTAGTGCTATTGATTGAAACTTCTAAAAAAATAATGCAATGGAAATGAGGATCTAAAACATTTATTTCGGTCAATATAAAGCCAAATTAAAGTTTTTTTAAAAAATCATTAGTATCTCAACCATAACACAAAAAAACCTATTCAAAGCACTTTTTTGATCGACTAATACCAACAATGGGATCAAAGAAGGGTTATAATGTATATGTTTTTGAAAATGAATTTCAAAATTATATCTTTGATTGGAAGACCCTTGCAAGAGGAGAATTTTAAGGATTGTTGACCCTCAAATTTTGATGATAATTTTGGTTAGGTGTGTTTATGCACAAAAGTGCACTAAGGGAGGAATGATGTGAAATGATAAGGAGGGTGAAAATAACAAGGGAAGAAGACATGAATCCATGTAGATAAGAATCATGGATTTTTATAAGGGCCCTTAGAAAAAATCCCTATGTAAAATTTTGATGAATATTGAAATATATGTTTCAAATTCTTAGCAAATTAAAGGGAAAGTGGTTTTATTGTGAAGGCAAACCCTAGGCATCACTCAACCAAAAAATTTAGGTGCCTCCATTCAGACCCTATGAACGGTGTCCAAACCCTATGGACGTCATCCAGATCTTGTAGTTGGCTATCTAGAGCTTGTAGTTGGCCATCTAGAGCACACTCTAGATGCTCATTTAAAAAATGGAAAAAGGTCATCATAAATATCTTTTATCCTAAAATTTATTATATATTTGGATTCCTCTCAAAAAATTAGACAAGCTTTAAAAAAGAATCATCTTGATTCGAATCTGTAGGCAAGATTTATGTTCATTTGAATCTCTAGATGGTGACCAAATGCTCTAAACAGTGGACCAAAGGTTCTAGATGGTCGACCAAAGGCTCTAGACACCAATAAGAGGCTTTGGATGATAACTAGAGGCTCTAGACAAACAACCAAAGGCTCTAGATAGTGACCATAGAATTTGAACAATGATCAGAGCCTTTGGTTACCATCTAGAGCCTTTGGTCATCATCCAGAGCCTCTGGTCAACCATTCAAAGCCTTTGGTCATTGTCAAGAGCCTCTAGTTATCGTCTAGAGCTTCAAATGAACATAACGTTTGCATACAGATTCAGATCTAGATGATACTTTTTTTTAACTTGTCTAATTTTTTGAGAAGAATCTAAATATGTAATCAATTTTAAGATGAAATATATTGATAATGATATTTTTATATTTTTTAAATGAGCATTTAGAGCATGTAGTTTGGCATATAGATCATGTAGATGGGCATCTATGATATGTCTACATATATTGGCAAAACTAGGTAGAATGTCATTTGAGGTCATGGTGATTTATATTCATAATTGTGGAATTAGTTATAAATGATAGGCGAGCTAACCTACAAATATAATTTACAACCCAAAAATTTAGGTGATCCAATACTCTTTACTGGTACCAAAAAAAATTTAAATCCAAATTTAGAAAAATAGAATATACTTGATTTAATGAATATTGACTACTAAAAAAAAACATGTTGAGAATGTAGCGGAAAACATGGACTACATGAGCATGATAGGCAATCAATAAAACTAATGAAATGCAAATTAGGATTGACAATGTAATTTTAAATATCGGCTATCTAAACATGCAAAGGAAACTGACAAAGATAATGCAAAGCACTAGATTACATGCAAAAACATATATATTTAGAATATTTCCTTGAAATTTATTAAATTTGGTTAGTCAAGTTTGTGAACACTAAATCCATGCAATAATTAGAACTAGTTTTCAAGTTGGAATTTAAAGCATGTAATTCAAGTGGTTGGGTGTGAAAATATACTCATCGAGACTAAAAAGTTATTAGTAGACTTAAGATTTATTTCTATTAGCGAGCTTGTATGTCATTAATGAAATATATGTTTTTATGTGTTATCAAAATGTATATGATGTATGCCAAGTCTTTGTTTGTTTATTTTTTTGGTGTGAAAGTGTAGCTTATATGTGCACACACATTTGAGGGTATAATTATATCAAAATGCATGTGGACCTTATTGGCATGTAACCCAAATTATAATAGGAAGGAAACTTGACAACTCCTATAAACTCACATTTTAGTGTAGATACTAAAATATGGTATTAGATATTTTTTAATGTCATTTTTGACCTACCTTCATCCTGTATGACTTATGCATACATATATGACTATTATTCTTCATTATCTCACATCCAAATACTTCCCATAGGTCTAAGCCTCTCTAATTGTTATTATACATCTATAGGAATTCCCCCAATCTATGATAAACTAGTCAATTATCATATTCATACATCTTCATAACATCATATCAGTGTTCCTATCTCCCAAAAAAAATCATCAAACTCAAACAATATTGAAATTTTAGTATTGTCTGAACCTTACAATTTCATCCCATGCTAAGAAATGATCACATTTTGAATTTGAATCATTTGTATAGGTTGGTCCATAATTTTCACATGTCATTGGCATGCGAACATACAAGGAAAGAGTCCCATATAAATAAAAAATAGAGTCTAAACCTAACATAGATCAAACATACTCAAACACTTGCACATTCAAAGGCACTGCGTTATTCTTTTCAATTTTTCCATTAGTCACAAGGAGTAGATCCTAGCCAAGTCTAAAGCACCTCAAAACCAATCCAAATTTATCATTTACCAATTATTGAAATCTAGATCACAGGTTGCATACATTCAACGATCACTATTACACACATTCACCTAACGGGGATAACTACATCTGGTTTGAATTCTCTCTTTGGAGAATTAGATACGTAGGTAATGCTCAACCATTCAATGAGGAGTGATTTGTGTCAGTTCAACCTACCTTTTCCATCATTCTATAGGCTTAAAATTACTGTCAATAGTGAACTTAGGGTTTCAAGAGAAGGATACATATTTATGTGTATTATGCATACAGTCAAATTTAAGGATCACACACAAACATAATAGAAGCAGTTATAGTGACCTATATCAAAACATATAAAAAATAATAAAATAAATGAAATTGATATATTTAAAACACATTGTAGAGCCCAAAACTCTAGATCCTAATTTGAACAACTCAAAGTCCTCTTTTGTACCTTTCATGTTGCTTGCATTGAATCTCTAACTTGCACATAATAGTAATACACTAAGTATCTTAGCACTTTCCATCATTATTAAGTGCAGATATCAAGTTAGTTTTTAGATTTTACATTTAGATTTATGCTTAATTACAACGAGTTATACAATCTGAATTATTACACAATATCTATCTTATTAAGGTTCTCAAACTAAAATCGGGTAAAACATAGTGGTGAACACATATATTTGATAAACATAGATAAACCCTAGGTTTCCATTAGGATTTCATGGTTATTTTATAGGGTTTTAAAAAACTCATAGGGTTTCAGTTCTAATTTATAATTTTCTCAAAAAAAGGCATTAAATATTTTCACCTTTTGGCCCTAGCCTTTTGCATATTTTCATGATTTAATTGTATGCCATCCAAGAAGGTTGGTTCCCTTGTCCCTTTAAGTAAAAGTGATAGATTAAGTGGTACACATATTGAACATAATCAAATTCCTTTGGTTTATTCTAAAATGGTAAAGTTAAATGCAATGAATGTTAATTATTTTTCTTCTTTTTTTTGATGTGGTAAAATTTATCAATAAATATGTACAAATAAATGTTATGTTGGCATGCATAATTAAAAGTATATTAATCAAGATAATCATCAATAATAAGATATAAGTAATCATAATTACTATATTTGGGTGGATCTTAACCAAGTTAAATCATTTCCTAATTCTCAGAATTTAATTCATCAAAATCCTCAAGAATTAGATAAAGTTTTAAATATAATCCTAACATCTAAAGTTACACATGAATTTGAGATTTCCACATCAAAAAAATAATAACATGAGCCATTTACTATTATTAATCAAGAATTTTGAGGTACCAATTCCACCATAGATGTTTAAACCATTATTGTTTCTATAATGCCTACGTCTACACCTTTAGTTACACATGTGATGCCCACACAAGGTGTGGGGGAAACACAAGGTTTCTCTCATATTACCATGTCTATTACTACATAATTGACCTATACATATCCTATAATGACTACACATATTACATCATCAACCTCACCTACTGCACAATCCCTCAAGCATAGTTTAAAAATTTATCAAAAAATATGTACAAACAAATGTTATATTGACATGCATAATTCAAAACATATTAATAAAGACAATCATAGATACTAAGCTAGAATTAATTTGAGTGACCTTAGTGGGGTGGATCTTAACCGAGTTAAAACATTATCTAATTTTCAAAATTGAATTATTTAAAATCCTAAAGAATTAGATAAAGTTTTAAATACGATCCTAACATTTAAATCTACACATAAATCTAAGGTTTCCACATTGAAGGAATAAAAACATGAGCCATTTATTTTTATTAATCAACCTTTTTTAGGTACCAATTCCACCATAAAATTTCAAACCATTATTTTTTCTATAATACCTACGTCTACACCTTTAGTTACACATGTGATTACCACCCAAGGTATGGGGGAAACACAAGGTTCCTCTCATATTACCATGTTATTACTACACAACTGACCTATGCACATCCTACAATTACTACACATATTACATCATCAACCTCACCTACTGCATGATCCATCAATCATATTAAGTTTTATCTATAGGCTAAGGTATTAAAGTTATAAAAAGACACTTCTAGAGCTAGTCATTCTATAGATTCACATGCTTTGCTTCAAAATCCATTGGCCCTATATTTTTTACCTTAACATTTACCAATTTGTTTCAGAGCTCTTAAAATTCCATTATATGATAACAAAGGTGATCTAGATCAACACCTCATATCCTTCCACATAACATGTTTGGATTATGCATCTAATGATTAATTATTTTAAAGATGTGTTGATGGGTACTTTAATGCACCAACTTAGGCAGTGGTTGTTAATTCATGTTTCTCCTTAAAAAAGACTCATATGAACAAATATCCCTAATTTCTTGGTTAACAAGTCTTGGTACATAGGGTAACTCAGTTGGCTTGTTGTGACCATTCTAATTCAAGGGGCTTCAATAAAACTAACTCCATATGATGGCTTAAACTATAGATACTATGAGACTCTATTATTCCACCACTAATATATTCAAAAAAAATTGAATGGTGACAAAAAATATTTATAAATCATGATTTAACATTATAATTGGATTACTATTAGTCTTAAGCTAACACATTGATAAAAGAAAGGGCAAAAGAAACGGAAAAAGGGAAGAAAAAGACTTGTTGCCATATAAATGAAGTTGCAGTGTCTGATTGAATAAATCTCATATAAAATAGTTCTTAGTTGACCTATACCTAGCCCGACTCTAATTAAAGGATGATGCAAGAGTATTGAGAGAAGTTTCTATGAACAAAGAGAAGAATAACCACCATAAAAAAGTGCAAGAAATGGTCATTTGAATACACAACAATCTGAATATCGAGATGTTTCTTGTTGATTAATAGTTTTGAGATTTACAATACTCATTCATCTAAAATCTTCACTTGTATATCAAAAATAAAAAGACTACTCTATAAAATTATGAAAATGTCTAGCCAACTAAATATGGAGAACTAGACAGTTTGGTCCACTAATCTATTCTAATCTGAGGGAGATAGCCCTTATTACAATGTAGGAGCTGATATTATATAGACCTATAAGTCCATGGGATTCCTTATAAATTTTTTATTTCCCACTAATGGGGTGGTTACAAGAATTCATTGTTGATTGAGGAGATGCAGTTGAGGGTCTTAATTTTTTGACAATTCTGAAGGTGTGCCCATGCTTTGTAGTTAGAGGCCATGACATCATTATTTGATCATCAGTAAATTATTATGGGATCCACCATCCTATGTATCATTTAACATCTATCACTTTCTCATTAATATGGATAAGTCTTATGTATCTCCTTCATTATTATAAACAAACCTTGACTCACCCCCTTTGCCTTTTACTTCATGATTTGTAGTTGATATTTTATGTTGCACTAATTTGGGCTTGTCTTTTTTTGTTATACATTTGCTGAGGGTCTAGAATCCATGATGAGGACACACATCCAAATTAATGACTAAGATTTGAAATATGAACCCTACAAAATCAAACAATATGGTCAAACATAAATAAAAAAATGATAATACAAAAGCATTTAAAATGATTTAATCATGAATATAACTAATTTAGACCTAATACAAGAAACAAAAGGAAAGACATTACTATTTAGACATAGATATTCACATTAATCAACTTTTGATTCAAACATAAGCCTTTTCATATGCATAAAGCACATACAAACCCATCATTAATTCAAACTGAGCATTTAAAATAAAATAATGTCATCATGAAACCCATTAAACTAATGGAAATTTAGTATTTACTCGACCATCTCTTTCCTCAATCATTTAATAGTTTTGATGTTTAGGGCTATTGTCAAATTTAATCTCATCAAGTTCTACATGTCACAGCCTTATTGGCTCGAAGGTTCAAGGTTTACAGCTTGGTGAATGGTAGATGCCCACAGATTTTGAGCTAAGGGGAATGTTGACCTCATAGAGGTGCCATGTAGTAGTTCCTCACCAATATTGATCTTTGGTCTGAGTGCATAGAACATCACCATGGCGAGCCAGACATTTGAGCTTGCTTATTAAATTGGTTTAGTCCCTATGGCCTGATGCTCCTAGGAAGTTACCACATGGAGAACTCTCTAGATTTTAAGGCCACAAGGCTATTAGCGCACTGCCTGAGTCTTCTATTTATTTGAACTTTTGGGCTTCTATAAAATTGCCAAATGATGTCCTCTCGGGGCCTTAAGGGATCAAAGCCTTTAGACCATTGCTAAAGTCTTCATGGTCCCAAGTTCCCAAGAAATCACCATGTGGTAACGTCTTAGGTCCTTGGGGCCATGAGATCTTTAAGCCTTTTTATTAACTCTTCATTGGCCTAAGTTATCGAGATCATGCCACATGGCATGATATTGAGAATCAGGGGCATTAAAAAGACTTAGAAACTTTTTGAACTTGGCTCAAAACTTTGAAATGATACAATGGAAATACATGGAAAGATTTGGGGGAAATCAAAAGACTAAATGCCTAGATTTAGAACAAATAAAAATGACTAAGGCATTGAACTTGGATTTTGTAAATATGGTCGACTCGACTCAATTAGTTTTCACTTAGTGTATTTTAAGCTCACTCAACTCGGTTTGGTAGACTATGAGCTTGGTAGAGCTTGACTCAAGTGACATGTCCTCAAACATGAAAGGTCCCTTAGAATAGATGTAGAAAAATTCAGATTAGTTAACAAAAATAGGGTCTCCATTTTCAAAGTGAAAATGAGGTATTTTATGCAAGCAACAATAAATAGAGACTCCTGTTAGTAGATACTTTTGAGTATCTAAAGACTATAAAATCTTTGGTTCACAAGAATATAAGTATTAGCTATAATAAATCACCAAATATAAATTTTAAAATGCAAAGGCACTAAATTCTATCAAAACTCATGACATACTAATCTAAGAAGTTATCAAAGACCATCTGTGTGTGGGATCGAGTGTTTAATTCATTTTTTTACATTCATGGTAGTATTTTGATTTTAATTAAATAATTAGAACTTTTGAAGGGGAAAGGATTTAAATATTTGGCTTTGGTGGAATGTCATGGGCATTGCTCTGCTTCCATCCATGCATCTATAGCCTTAATAGAGATACCTTTGGTCCCTTCCTAAGGCCTTATTATACTATCAGCCAAGCCAAAAAGCCTGCGGTGGAGGTTACCAAGATAATCCTTTTGAGGAACATTTTTAAATTTTTTATTTCAGATCTATTCTTTTGGAAAGGTATTTTTATTTTATATGCATCGAGGGTTTGGGAACAAGCCATGGGTTTAAAGAAAAAATCAAAAATTTCATAGCAAATAAGACAAATTAGAACTAAAGCTTTATGACAATTTTTTGTTAGATATTTCATTAAGTGCCTAAGATAGATTCAACTAAGAAAATAACTTTTCTAAATTCACAAGTTCAGTTAAGAATTATTGACCTTTAAAATTATAAAAATGAACCATGCAATTACATCATTTCACATAAGATATTCAATCAAAGTTCAATTAGGCTCTCAAGTGTCATTCATGTCACTTACATAGCATGACTTTATTTCATTTCTTTGATTAATAGGGGAACCTCAAGTTAAAAAGAGAAGGACCACACAAAACAAAATGAGAAGGGGGAAACTAAACTAACAAGGGGAAAAAAGAAAAAGTAGGAAACAAAACAAGGGAAAATTAAATTATTTATAGAAGTTTTCAAGCAAATGCATGCTTGAATCATTTAGACACCTAATCTTCAAAATTTTGAGAAGGGAAAATGAAACATCTGATTACATATATGTTGTCCTTTACATTGGAAAACACTATCCCAAAGATATTTCTCAATAGTCTTCCCATGCAAGTTGAGCAAAATCAGAAATTAAAATCCAACTTTTATACCTATATCTAATTTTTTAAAAGCATGAGTGATAGGGTGTGAGAAATACCTTTTCCTAAACATGGATTTATGATGAGGAATGGGTATGAGCATAAATACAAACTAGAATGAATTGATCACTCATCCTAGTAAAGATTTATCCTTTATTAAAAACAATAGATGAGTCACTTTTTGGTTGCACTTTGGTTGAAATGGATGCTTGAACCACATCTTATTCTTCATTTTTATTGCCAAGGGGGTATGGGAGTGGTTCTTCCCATGTCAACTATAACCTGGGTTTGTAAACTGTGGCAAAGGTATGTGAATAATTGCATTGAATTAATGCATGTTCAAATCTGATTTGTATTGGAATACCTACCATGTCCATGACCTTTACATTCAAGACTTCACCATTTTCTTTGAATGGAAGACTACTTGGAAGTGTAATATCTTCTATTGTGTTTTCTGTCAATCCCCTAATTCCACATAAATATCCTACTTCATCTTTAGTTTCTTCTTCAAGATCACTTGCTTCCAATGATGGATTGGGATAAATGTTGCTATTATTGTGTTGCTTACCACCTTGAATTATCCTTTCAATTAGAGAGGGAAAATCATAGGACAAGAATGCTTCAAATACATAACATGCATCTTCCTTGTCCAATGGTTCTAACTCATCAAGTTCATCTATAGGTTGATTGTAAGAGATATATGATTAACCCTCTTAAGTAGGAAACTCACCTTTGATTTGATCTTCTACTACTAGGTCGTTCAAGATAACTCTTTCTTACTCATCATCAGACTCATCATTGTTGCTCTCAAAGATTAACCTAGGAATTGTCTTTTGGTGACTTCCTGAAATGAATGGCACATAGTTAGAAAAAATATCAAAAAACACTTGACTAATAAAAATATCATGTTGATTGTTTCATGAATTAACAAAGTTATATGCATTAGTGGAGCAATTAAGGTCTCCATTCAATACATTGGAGTTCACTTGAAAGCACATATAAGGCAATGCTTGAGGTAATGTTTCATTATAAAATGTGAATTTATTGATGATTTAACTTGTAGGTAAGCATATTGAAGGATTTTGAGGGTAAATACTTAATTGGCCTAATAGATAGGAAAATTCATTAATGTGATCATGGGACATGGCTTTTTCTTCAATGGTACAAGTTAATTGATATGTCAACACCAAGGACATGAGAGCTAAAGGAGTCATCCAAACAAACATAACATTGAGGGGAAACAACATTCTAAGGTAAATCTCTATGGATATTACTTCTATTTATAGGAAAGGGTCTCTCAAACTCATATATAATTACTGAAAGCATTGGTTGAAAACATTCAAAGACATGTTAGATTCCCTTTGGGTTGTAGCAAAATGGCGGTATAGGGTAGTAGGATTGATGGACTCTTTAAATTGGCTTAGGAAAAAAAATTCAAAATCAGCCCATGTGTTTATATGCCATCTTGTAGTCCAATGTACCACCCATATGCATCCTTATCAAAATAATAAGAGAACAAATGACAAGCCACATCTTCATGCTAGATGGGAGTCCTAATGATGGCATCCTTCAATACCTAAATGGTTTTTCTACTGTTAGAATCCTACCATGCATGTAATTTGAGAAAAATGAATCAGGATTATTTGATAGGTCATGGATAGGGTGTAGGATATTTATTGGGCAACTACACCTACGCATCCATGCAAAGTCCATCAGAATAGTTAGGCAAAGACATATGAATGTTTTTAGCTTAAATGTTTCATGAAAGGTGATTTAGTTTCAGATTCAATCCCTCCTTATAACACTAAAATTTTGATGGGTCTTTTGAAATGCCATCTTACGTAGGGGTTGTTAATCCTTATCTCTCTTAAAATGAGACTCATGTGAATAAGTATCCCCAAGGTCTTGGTTACCAAGTCTTGGTACACAACATAACTCAATTGGCTCGTTGTCACCATTCCAATTCAAGGGGTTTTAATAAAACTAACTCCAAATGATGGATTAATCTATAGAAAATATGAGAATCTATTAGTCTAACACTAATTTATTCAACAATGCTTGAAAAGTGATGGACAATATTCAACAATCATGATTTAACATTATAAGCAAATTATTATTAGTCCTAAGCTAACACATTGATTAATGAAAGAGCAAAATAAATGGAAAAAGGGAAGAAAAATATTGACTTCCATATAGATAAAGTTGTAGTGTCTGATTGAAAAAATATCATATAAACCAGTCCTTCTCTCAACCAAACCTAGCTCAACTCTAGCTAAAGGATGGTGTTAGAGTCTAGGGAGAAGATGTTGTGAACAAAGAGGAGCATAACCACCATAAAAAAAACATAGTAAATGGCCATGTGACTACATAACAATATGAATATAAATATGTTTCTTGTTGATTAACAGTGGTGAGATTTACAATAGTCATTCAACTACAATCTTCACTTGCATAACAATAAGAAAAAGACTACTCTAGAAAAGCATGAAAATTTTGGCCAACTAGCTATGGAGAACCAGATGATCTAGTCCACTAATCTATTCTAATATAAGGTATCCAAACCTTATTAAAAAACATGAGCTAATCTTATACAGACCTCCAAGTCCATGGGGATCCTTTTCAAATTTTCATTTCCCACTAACAGGGTGGTTACAATCATTCATTGTTGATTGAGGAGATGCAGTTGAGGGTCTTGATTTTATAACAGATTTAGATGCATGCTCATGCTTTGTAGTTAGAGGCTATGACATTATTATTTTATCATCAACTCATTGATTTGGGATCCACCATCCCATTAATCATTTATTGTCTATCATTTTATCATTGATTTAAAGCAGTTTTATGTATCTCCTTTATTATTGAAAATAAACATTGGCTCACCCCTTTGCCTTATGCTTCATGATTTTTAGATGATATTTTATGTTGCACTAGTCCAAGATTTTATTTTTTATGTTATGCCTTGGATGATGGTCTTAACTCCCTAATGAAGACACATGTCCAAATTAATGACTAGGATTTGAAAGATGAACCATACAAGATCAAACAAAATGGTCAAGTATATATTGAAAAAACAACAAGACAAAAGCATTTAAAATGATTGAATCACAAATATAACTATTTTAGACCAAATATAAGAAAAAAATGCTTTTATATTTAGACATAGACATTTGTATTAATCAGCTTTTGATTCAAACATAAGCTTTTCCATATGCATAAAGTACATACAAAACCATCATTAATTCAAACTTAGAATTTAAAATAAAACAATGTCATCATGAAGCCCATTAAGCCAATGGAAATTCAAAATTTAATCGACCAACACTTTCCTCAAGTATTTGATAGTTTTGACATTCAAACCAAAAATTTCCTCAAGTCTTTGATAGTTTTGACATTTAGAACATCCTTCAAATTTAAGCCTATCAAGTTCTTTGTGACACATCTTTATTGACCTTGAGGTTCAATGTTTATGGATTTATGCTAAGTGGATGCACCTTAAATTTTAGATTAGGGGAAGGTTGATGTTATTAGGGTGCCATTATATAGTCCCTCCTCAAGCTTGGTCTTTAGTCTGAGGGTATAGAATGTTTCCATGTGGAATCACCATGATGAGCCAAACTTTTTAACTTACTACTTAAATTGGTTTAGTCCCTGTGATCCTGGGATCTAATGAAGTCACCATGTGGTGACCTCTTGAGACCTCGATGCCATAGGAATATTAGTCCATTGCCTAAGACTTCTATTGATATGAGATCTCAAGTTGCTAATAAATCACTGCATGGCATCCTCTTGGTGCCTTGGAGGATCAAAGCCTTTAGACTAGTTCCAAAGTCTTCGTGGTCCTAGGATCCTGATAAATTGACACATGATGACCTCTCAAGTCTTATAGCCCTTGAAACCTTTAATACTTTTTATTAACTCTTTGTTAACCTAGGTTACTAGGATCATGCCATATGGCATGATCTCAGGGCCTAGGGGCATTAAAAATATTTAGAAACTTTTGGGCTTAGAAACTTTTTGGACTTGACTCAGAACTTCAAAATGCTTTGATGGAAATACATGGAAAGGTCTGGGATGGAATTAAAATTCTCAAACCCCAAATTTGGAATAAATAAAAATGGTTAAGCCATCGAGCTCAAATTTCATAGATATGGTCAACTCGACACGATTGGTTTGGAATTAGTGCATTTTAAAATTGTTTGACTTGATTTGATAGACTGGTAGCTTGGTAGAGATCAACTTGGGTGGCATGTCATCAAACATGAAAGGTTCCTTAGATCATATGTAACAACTTTCTAATTAGTTAAGAAAAATAGGGTCCCCATTTTCAAACTAAAAATAGGGCATGTTGTGTAAGA
This sequence comes from Torreya grandis, assembly GCA_037957365.1. Taxonomy (NCBI): domain Eukaryota; kingdom Viridiplantae; phylum Streptophyta; class Pinopsida; order Cupressales; family Taxaceae; genus Torreya; species Torreya grandis. Next base: position 3,195,685 of record JARHVA010001107.1, read on the forward strand.
AACAACAAGATTATGCTTTGCATTGGTTCTATGATCTCCAATTCCAATTAGTCAAGAAATTAAATCCTTTGAAAGATTATTTTTAGCTCACTTTTCAATAAGCATCAATGAAAAACTATCCTCTACTAAAATTTTTAAACTTAAGTAAGGATCATATGAGCCAATCAGTGACTATATAATTTGGTATCATACCATGATATCTAAGATGACTAATCCTGTGGTTGACAATGAGTTACACTACATATTCAATAAAATATTACTTTCCCCACTCAATTAGTCTATTATATTCATGAAATTTGAGTCCTTTGATGAGCTATGCCATACAGTTAGAGATTAAGAAATCAACCTCATAGCTTTGAAAAATATAAAGTATATGCCTCAAGCTAAAAATACATTAACTTATAACCTTCAAATCAAAAAAAGCTACAAGGTCAAATTAGATTATGCTAAGATTGAGGTAAAAATAATGGTTAATGTATTATCACAACTTACAAAGTGGATTTCTTGTTTTCTCTACAAAGGAAGTAGTTTTTTATGATTACTTCAACCTCCTCATGTCCTATTATAGAAGTTACTTGAGTGCAACCTTATATATATCCCTCCACCATAAGTGGTTGATATGAGTAAGCCTACACCTAGGAGATATGAAAATAAGACATATTGTGATTATCATCGACGTGTTGGACATTCTACAAATAGATGCTATAAGCTAAGACATAATATATATGATCTCATTGATGACAACACTATTTATCTTACCACACATATAGAGGATTCAAGACCACAATCTAATGGAAATGAAAAGTTACAAATATTTTCTAATCCTCTTCCAAATCATAAGGCAATGAAAGTAAGGATACTTTTAAGGATTTTACACATACAATCACATCATCCTCCTTCAACATTTGATCACCTAGTCGATAATATTAGGGGTATAATAACAGACATGTCAATAGAATGACCTATAATTACATTTGATGACAATGATATTTTAGATTATGACTTAGATTTCAATTCATTATTCTTATTAGTTTATGTTGAATCACAACCTATTCATAGCATCATGATAGATAATGGTTCAAGTGAAAATGCTTGCATTATAACACTCTTACATGCTTTTGGATACAAACATAAGGATATGATAGAAATAAATAGTATATTCAAAGGATTTAATGGATAAAGACATATTCCTTTGGGAATAATTTAATACCTCTTAAGGTAGTCCTTGCCTTAGATGATAATCTATTCCTAGTATTATCAAGCATAGGCATATTTGACATGTTGTTGGGACACCCTTAGATATAAACTATCCATGTAGTACTATCTTTTGTACATCAATTTATCAAGTATATACATTGCAATAAGGTGTTGATAGTTCTAGTATTCCATATGATTACCCTATTTATCCACATGCATTTCCTCTTCCACCCCCACCACCACCATAATTGGTTATTACACTTATTCATGATCATTATACAAACTCAATTACTATAGATATTAATTATTATGATACAAATGAAGTTCCCACACCTATCTAGATTCATGTTACATAGTTAGTTATATAACCTATTTAGGTTTATTCTACATAGAGTGTTAAAATGAGATTGGTTGTCTTTCCTAGACAACCAATACTTCAACATCCACTACATCAAACATTAATTTAGGACTCAAAGAGGCCATTATCTAGTATAACTTATACTAATCTAGTATCAAAAATAGTTCAACATGTTTAACCATAAACAAAAACATATGTACATTTTCCTACTAAACAATAGATTCCATATAGTCCTAAGATTTCTCAATTTACTCATCATACACATGGTACTATACGTAATGATGATGGGGATTATAATATAACATGCGGTCATTTTTTCATATTCAAATATAGTTGGGCCTACATATGACACTTTTCACTCATGAAAAGTGACCATTGCACCATATTATACATTATCTTCATGTGAGCATCCCGTTGATGAGATGCTTGGTCACTCTTATCCACACCCTAAAAATTATTTAAAAAAATTTAAAAAACATTCAAATATTTAAGAACTCAAAAATTAGGACCTAAGAATGACATTATTTACATATTTTATTTATGAAATCTTGGTAGATTACATTTTATTTTTCATACACACATGTATTTCACAGTATACATGAGTGACATGTAAGACATACATATACACATGATCAATAGATGCATAAATGTTGGACATTCCTATACCTAGTGGCCATGCAAATGCTAGGGACATATTTTTTCACATGTTACATTGATATAGGTTATATCTTTATAGGAAAATTCCTTTTAACATGTTGAGATATATTGATTGCTTGCACATGTATTGTTATTAATCATACTCTATACAGTGCTAGATTTCATGTATATGTTACTTTAATATGTTGTGACTTTAACATACTTGGATGATGTAGAATAACTTATGTTTTATATGAGTCATTGATGTTATTTACTTTTTGATATAGGTTACTTGGTACTTTTCTATTATTTGAGTCCTTTATCTTTTTATGTGTGACATATACTGCCCCTTATTTATGCCATTTATTATACATTGTTTGTAGTCCTTGGCATTTTGTGTGTGACATTTATTATCCCTTTTATGCAGTTGTTGACCTTGTGTATGACTTGGAGTGATATTTTGTGTGTAATGGTCATGATATTTTCTATTGATCTTGCTAAGTTTGTTGAGTTTTTTAGTGTTTTGATCTATATCACATAGCTCCCCATTTGTGTGTGATGCCTCGATATATATCATGCACCATTTCTGCATAGTTTTATTCAATGTTTCAATCATTGATGGTTACCATTATGTGCCTAATTACTATATAAATCTTGACATGACACTTTTTTGTATTGCATTACATAGTTTTCATACATGTTTTGATTACACATTCATTATTATGATGACATATTCTCCACATGTTGACATGATTATACATGATTACATCTATTATACATAAAATAATATAGTTTACTATTTTATTTATGACAAGTGACTTTCACACTACATACATCACCTCAAAATGGAGTAATATTAATAGGATTGTCATATATACTTAAGCCTTAATGAGTAAAAATCCATATTTTGACATAGATTACAAGATTCAAAGATTTCAACATTGTTAAGATATCAGATTGGGATAAATATTTACATATAGAAGATATATTTTTGGATCATATGCTATGAATATGTACTCAATTTATGGGTACACAATTTACAATTTTTTATATATTCACATATTCAGACACATTTGGGGGCATACACAATGCATATGCCCAGATACACAAGGTCACAAGATACAAGTTCTCATATTTGTCACAAAGAAGCATATAGATGCATAACATTGTATATCATATTGGCCCAAATTTATGGGTTAAGAATATTTCTCATGCACATACACACTATTTCAATTTATATTTTCAAACATATTTGATAGTCCCTAGTAGTGAACACCCTTAAATCTATAAGTTTGTATATAGCAGTTGATTCATGTTTAAATGAGTAATGTGGATATGATTCAATGTCATTAATTGATTTTTCATTACTCCATGAGCCTAATATGTGTGTCTCACCTGTAATCTTTTGGTTACAATATTAGTTCAAGATTAGTTACATAATTAGTGTCATTGAGATTCTATGACTTTGGCACTACTCCTTTATCATGAGGGTTAGGGAATTTGTCTTCAAATTTGGACTTCATCACCCCTAATTATCCAAATTATTCAATAATATGAAACATTCCCCAAGTGATTAAAAAATTAAGAATTGTTATCTAATACTTCAACTTTACCCTGTTTTGGATTAATGTTAATCATAAATAATATACAAACTATGTATTTCAGTTTGTATATAATACACCAATAAGCAAAAATATGAATGTAAAGGATTAAATCTACTTTTAAAAATTTCATTTGATAAATATGGAAGGTACTAAAGAGGATAAGATACTTATAAATTTATTTATTTGTGAAGGATTGAGGCTATAGGTAGGTGGTAGCAAGGATGGAAAACTAGACTTTGAGTTATTCAAATAATGAGCTAGAGTTATGAGCTTACCTAGATGCTACCATCAGTATGGGTCACTACCTTTAGTCATTGTGTTTCGAGTCTAATGGTTTTATTTTTGTATATATTTAAATTATTTTCCAATATATGCCATTATGATTGCTTTTGTTATGCCTGTGTGTGTAATCCTGAGGTTTGACTGTGCATGGAATACCCAAAAATATATATCTTCACTTGAAACCCCACATCCAATGTTAACACTAGTTTTGGGCCTAAAAATGGGGAAAAATGTAGGTTAAGATAACCCCAACCACTCCTCATTGAATGGTTGATATTTTCCTACTTATTGAATACTCCAAAGAGGGACGTCAAATTGCTTGAGCCTACATATCCAACACTCCAAAGAAGGAATTCAAATTTCTTGTACTTATCCCCATTTGGTGAATGTGTGAAATAGTGCTCCTTTAATGTATGCAACCTATAATTAATATTTTTATACTTATAAAATGACAAATTTGGCTTCAAATTGAAGTGTTTTAGAATTTGATAAGACCTGCTACTTGTGATTGATCCTTAAATTTAGAAGAGAAAGGTAATGCTTTTGAATGTGCAAGTGTTATAATAGGCCTAGTAGATGTTTTCTATATGGGTAATAGGCTTACACCTATTTTACATTTATATGAGACTCTTTGGGTACTTTATCATGCCACCAACATGCTAAATGGATGGACCAACCCATAGGAATGATTTGAATTTGAAATGTGATCGTTGTCTATTATAAAATTAAACCATGAGACTAAGGTGGTACTATTAGAAGGTATGTTGTGAGTCTGATGTTACTATCAAGTAGACAAGTACATTAATCTAATGATATGGATATGTCTAATTAGGATAAAAAATTAATTTGACACACATTGTGGGAATTCCTATAGGTGATTGATAGTAACTTTGGAAGGTTAGGCCCATAAAATGCATGTGGATGTGAGAGAATGGAGAATAAGAGTCATTTATGTATGCATAAGTCATGTAGGCTGATGTAGATACTAAACTATGATATTAGACACATATAAATGTCAATTTATACCTACCTTTACTCTACATGACTTGCACATACATATATAAATATAATTCACCATTATCTTACATCGACATGATATTTATGGGTCCAATCCTTCTAAGTTGTTTTCAATCATCTATATGAATTCCCCTACTCTATGCCAAACTAGTAAACTATCATATATATATATATATATATATATATATATATATATATATATATATATATATATCATTAGATTAGTATTCCTATCTCCTGGATAGTAAGGTCAAACTCAGAACATATTATCTAACACTATTGTTTGAGTTTGACAGTTTCATCTTCTACCTAGAAAATAATCATATTTACAAATAAAACATTATTATGTGTTGAACCATCGATCAAATGTGCTAGTGGCATCAGAAAATTAAAAAATATTCTCATTTAAATATAAAATAAGGTTAGGTTTATTGATAATCTAGAACTTATCTATCTTACATCTATCCATGATGGCACATTCAAAGGAACTTCTCAATTTTAAAATTAGTCATAAGGAGTAGGCCTTAGCCAAGTCTGAAACACCTCAAATCCAATCTAAATTTTCCATTTTCTAAGTGCTAAAATCTAGATAATGGGTTTTGTAAATTCATGGAGCAGTAATTGCACACATTCCCCTAACAAGGATAACTACATGTGGTTTGAAATCCCTCTTCAGAGCATTGGATATGTATGGAGTGCTCAACCATTCAAGGAGTGGTTTGGTTCAACTAAATGCACATTTTTTTTCCTTTTTATAGACCTAATTCTACCATTGCAAGTAGACCTAAGGTTTCAAGTGAAAGAGACATATTTTTGGGTATTATGATCATAGTCAGACTTCAAAATTACACACACAGTCATAATGATAGTCACACTAGCATGTACCTGACTAGAAAAGTGAGATTCACACAAATATTATTTCAAATAACAGAGCATAAAAACTAGCAACAACAACTCAAACCTAATGGTACTATCCCAAAGATCCTAAAACTTGATATCTTGATCTAAATGACCTGGAATCCAAATTTATTCATGCCCTACTACATTTTGATAGTCCTAGTTCTCTACAGAGAAATTAAATGTTAATTATCTTTTCCTTGTATTGTAGTTTATATATTTAAAGTGAAAAATTAATTCCAATCCTTTACGTTTAAATATATACTTAATTGTTACACATTAGAATCTAAATTATTACAATATTTCTATGTTATTTAAGGATAACATTAATCCAAAATATGGTAAAACATATTGGTGAGCTCATATATTTTTTGACCATTGCCAAACCCTAGGTTTTCCTTAGGGTTTCATCCCTTTTTATTGGTTTTTCATATTTTTGCCTTAAGGTTCATTTTCAAAGCTCATTTTTTATTTTCCTATTGCTTCATTTCCTTTAGGGGTTTTAATTTTGGCCATAGTAATCTATGATAATCATCATACTAGGCTTAGGATTCAATCTTACATTTTTTGTCATATTATTCAAATTAAAACAAAGTGCTAATGATATGAAATGTACACATTCATATATATATATAGTCATATTATTCAGATTAAGACAAAGTGCTAATGATATGAAATGTACACAATCATATATATATATGATTGTGTACATTTCATATCATTAGCACTTTGTCTTAATCTGAATAATATGACTATATATATATATATATATATATATATATATATATATATATATATATATATATATATATATATATATATATAGCATCACAAATTTTCCTCATGAGTCATCATCATCTATGCCTATTGTATGATCCCTCATGTAAATCATCGCATATTTTAAAGCTAAGTTATTCCATATAGAGCAAATATATCTTAATCCATATGAACTTATAACTCTTCCTGCCATAATTATCATTACACGACCACTTAGTTTGCATGATATTTTTATGGATTCATAATTTTACATAAATATAGATACAATGGTCAAGGATTGTTAAATCATTCACAAGGCACCATTGAGCATATTTATATATCTAGTCAAAAAGGATGAATAGGCATTGGATACACACATCTTTAAAAATTCATGAAAGATATTAAATTAATCAATGCCTATGAGTATATGTAAAAATATATGCGTACAACACTTGATGCTCATACTAATAGTAATTCCAATTAAAATAACACCACTAAAAGAAATTTAGCAAAAAAAAACCACTATACATTCAAGAGTAACAACAAAGGTCAAACATACATATTGATAGATATTGATTTAGGCATAAACATGTGAAATGAAAATTGTTTCCAAGCATTAGATTCCATTCATAATTTGCATCAACACATCAAAGGAATTCATAATACACCACCACTATTATTTATGATTATATAATTGAATGTGATTGTAGGACCCAATATAATGGATACTTTATTTCAAATCATGCCTAATACTGTAAAATACAACTTGATCTTTAGTCAACCTTGGATACACAATATGAAATTCATACCATAGACATTACATAGGTGTGTGAAATTCATGCATGATGAGCACTGGTATTCTTATCCTAAAGATAATGATCCTTTTGATTACTACACTTCACCAAAATCTATTGCTTAACCTACCAAATGAACTCAAAAATGAGGCAATTTTTGTGATTACCTAAACCTCTTCACCAGCTACTATATAATTTATTTGAATATAATCTTATAATACTTCTTCCTATTAAAACATTTAATGTTTAAGTAGTGTAATTATAAAGAACTTTAGTACATTTTAGTTATTTAAATAATAATGATTTATTATTTATTAACATGGGTTTAAAACCTCATGTAAATAAATAATAAAACATAAATTATTTATTACTTATTGATAGAAACAAAACATTATTTTTTAATTTATTATAAGTGTTTTAAATGCTATCAAAATGGTAGGACCTGTTGGTTACAATGGTCACCTCCCTTAAAGTTTTAATATAAACTAGGGTTTACCCCAATTATTCAAATATCTTGATGATTTGATATATCTCAGGTGATAAAGGTTTTTGTGAAGGTCATATTGTGAAGAAGTGAGAAGGTAGCATTGATAATTTGGCCTCCTAGGCCAAATATCAACCCCTATAGTTTAAAACTTTCTCATGAGATCCCCTTAAGCTTGTATAATGTTTCCTAAATCTGGTCATGGTATTCAAATGGTCAATTAAGCCTTATTATCATTGTTTAAGGTTTCATTATGTGCACTAAGGGTTGCTTGAAGATACTCACGTGGTAGCATGTTATGATTTATTAGATGATGTATTAGGTCTTCATGAGTTGTCCTTGGGTGAGTGGAAGGGTCTCAAGTGTCTTTTAAATCCTAGAAGTGGACTATATATTGTTTGATAAAGTTAAGGTATTTTAGCTAAAAATTAAGGTATTTGGAAGAATTAAGATTTTTTTTTTCTTATTATATTTTTGCTTGTTTTAGCCACTTATTGAGGGAGGACCTTGTTAGAAAGATGTGGAAGGTGTCCAAGTCATGTTTGAGTCTTGACATGAGGTTTAATGATATATTCAAGTTCATCTTCTATAATCTATTTGTCAAAAATGTTTCAAGTTCTAATGAGCCCCTAAATTCATCAAATACCTTTCAAACATGACATATAGGTCAACTTGTATGATTTAAGACTTTGAATAAAGTGTGTTTTATATGTCACATTGAAATTAAGATTTTTCAAAGGTCTCATAGTCATTGCAAATTCATAATAAGGTGGTCTTATAGGTAAAAGGGGTCTTTTTAGGAATCAAACATCACTCATCATAAAAGGTCCCCACACACTTGAAAAGTGAACTTTCAACTTACATACATCCATACCCTCTATTTTGAAAGTGTATTTGACCTCTCATTTCCATCTTTTTTACATCTAATGGATTCTCAAAATCTCAAACAAGAAAAAATGCAAAGAAAGGATGTTTTGAAAGTGCTTTCAGGACTTTTATAGACTTGTATGTTTAGTATAGGGTTAGAATAGGTCAGACATCTAATGGGGAGTCTATTGAAAACATCATAGAGAATGATTAATGCTCATAGAGTCAAGAGAAAGGCAAAAATGGTAGCAGGATCTCCATTGAGCTCTTGTCAAGCTCATAAGGGCCAACTTGAGTTGGATGGTATGGTCCATACAAGGGGAGCCAGAGCCCAAGATCTTAGCAAGAGGTAAATTTCCTAGTGGGATTAAAATTAGTGGCATTGGTTTGTAGATCAAATCCCTAGGCTCTATGAACAATCACTAATACCCCCAGGTGGTCTTAATCCCTTTGCAAACCCCGTAAGCTCGGCTAAAGGAAAATTTATGAAAAATTTAAGCTTGGTGAGATAGATTGAGCATGGGGAAATGTCTCCAAAGGTTTGTTAAGTATATTAAACTCATATAAGCATGTTTTAATAACACTTTAAATACTAAATCAACATCAAGTATCCCTTGGTTGGCAGATTAATAGTTTATGTGTTAAAATTCTTGTGCTTCATCAGGAAATAGAGCAAAAGTATGGTCAATGCAAAATTTATATGCTTCCCCCATATTCCTCACATAATCCACATGTTCACCATTTGATCATATCAAATCTCCTTCAAGTTTCCTCAACACCCACCATATGAAAGAAGAAGAAAAGCTTCAAGCATGAAGTAGTTTATTCTCATGGCAATCCATCTCCAAGTTGAAAGTATATGAATGATGTCTTCTTCAAGTGGTAGGGGTGATGTAAGAATGTGGAGGAGCTCCTCTTTCAAAATAAATAAGCTTCCATATGGCCCTTAAGACAAATACTCACAAATCAACACCAAATGCATTCATAAGCCTTTAGGATAGTTTAAGGTTTATTAGCATTGTTTAAGGTTTTTGAGGATTCTTAAGTTTCATTTTCTCCATTAGAATGCCTGATCTACCCAATCAAATGTAACATCTTATTGGATGCCTAGATGGGGGATGTTAGGTCTCAATATGTGGTCTTGAATGGATAAATAACATTTTATATGAGGTCTCTCAAAATATATATGCTTCATAATGGCTATATTAAGTCATATTCACCTTATAGTGGGCTTTGGCTTCCAAACTCAAAATTTTAAAAGGACTATATATTACACCTATAGGCCTAGATCCTCATGCACAAGCTTGTGTATGAATGTAAGACCAAAAGCTCGTACAATTCCATGAAAGGTCATTAAAACCATGAGAAAGGAATTCCAATCAAGCTTTATTATTATTAATATGTTAGTGACATAGTCAAAAAGGTCAAGTTCAAGCCCAATTTTCAAGAATTCTCCCAAATCCACACCTACAATTGAGCCTAGGCATATGGAAGAAAAGATTGTATGCTTATAACTATGATTGTCTTGAGAGAGGATAATAAAGTTCAAAATAGGTCAATTGAGTTCCCTGTATGGTGTAAAAAACCTTTCTCCTACTTATTGATCTGGAGGACTCCAATTGTAATCAAATTCTTCCAATCATCACCTACAAGATTGCATTCAAGTTGTCTCCAAACTTGAATATAAAATGCCACATACACATTGAGGTTGGATCTTAATAAAATGGATAGAGTATATATGTTATTGAAAGGAAAATGGAATATGAAAGAATGACTAAAGAATCTATCTAATAGGACTCTTTAACCTTGCATACATAGTTGGTTTAATACATATAGGTCCACCTAGTCTAAATGGAATACTTAGTTAGTTTAAAGGATGAGATCTATTGGAAGGAACAAGCCATGTGAAAATTACCCCATAATGGTGTTATGGCATATGTATAGTCTTTAATATATTTTAAGGCAGATTCAAGGTTAGAAGAGTTGCCTAAGTCTGACTGAGTACTCACAACACACATGCCTATATGTTTATGGTTATAAAGAGTGTTTATTGTAGGTAAAGGGATACTTAAGCCTAAGAAGGTGATGATATATCCTAAAGTACACTCCATGAGGGTTATAACTCCCTTGATAGTGAGGAAATAAGGAAATAAGGTTGTTCAATGCATTAGAATCAAATGGATTAAGAACCTAGTATAGGCTAATGATGACCATAATAGGCTTAAAGAGGAGAAATGATAGAGAAAAATTATAGGACACCATGGGACTATATAAAGGGTTTAAATTGAATATAAAAAGGATTATAAGAAGGCCATGGTGTCACCATAATCACCTACATGTGGTCTGGTTTCTTGAAACTCTATTTAGGCTTATAAGGCCTAAAATCTTGCATAAACTCTCAGACCTCCAACTCCATTCGTGTGATAAGATAATATCCTCAAGAATATTTATAGCCATAAAATGTTTTTGAATGATGGTATAGGTATTTCATCAGGTGTTTTAGGTAGGAAAAGATAGGATAAATGATAATTTGGCCTAATATCCCTCCTCGAGCTCTCTCACCATAGTTTGCCAATTTGAACTATAAGTTTGGATGCTCACATATTGTAGGAGGAAATGCAAGGGCCCCAATGATATTAGGTAAAGTTGAGGACCACTATACACTTTCCATTCATGGTGGAGAGATCTAGATTCAAGAGGGAATCTTCATGAATAATCCTTAAAATTGTGAGCATGCCTAGACTACCATGGAAAACCCTGAGATCTACCAGCCTTTACTTAGTTCTAACCATAAAAGATGCATGGGACTAAGATATGTTAAGAATATTTGAGGGGGTCTATGTACTCAACATTCATGGCATTAATTTTAAAATATAGGGCCTGTGATTTATGAACCATCGTTAAGATGGTAGGCCACTTCGAATGTTAAGATGGTAGGCCACTCCAAACCTTCCAAAACCCTCATGAAGAATCTGATGCTCAAGAAGTTATTCCTCATGACTCTAATGACCATGAGACACCATGAACATTAAGAGGACACTTAAAAGCTATGTGTGCTCCCTATAGGCTAGAAATTTGGCATGTGTGAGGTAAAATGTGAAGGAAAATGGCTTATAAAGTCTAGTTTTAGGACTATTTTCATGTTTCTAGGGCATGTTATAACTTTTGAGTGAGTAGGAAGGCATCTTGGGCCTATGTAGAGATGGAATGGTCTTAAAAAAACCATTCTTGAATCCCTATAGTAGTATAAACAAGACCAATGAGAAGACTTAGACTCAATTAAAGAGGTTTTCTAGAGCAAAAGCACCCTTGTATCAACTTTTATAGTCCACTACCAATCTCAACACATGCTTGAGAATGTCTATGTCTCAGGTTTCTCACCCACTAGAAGGACTGATACATTAAACAGTCTATGAATGGCATGAAGGGTGGTAGCTAGGTGAGTAATGGACATGTTCAAACATGTAACTGCCCTCTCATATGTACATGACCTCTTCATGCATGTCAAGGAGTAATGGATTAGTTTCAAGGAACATGGTGTCTTCATGGGGTCAACTATGACCAAAAATAGGCCATCCACCTCACTTTTATGCCAAAAAGGATCATTGAAGGCCATTATGCCACTAGGGCAATGCATGGGAGGAGTTATAGGAATTTATAACCCTCATTCATGTTTGTAACTGATTATTGGATGAATCAAGGTCATCATAGCCTCTACACTACACTTGTATGTGACATTCTCCTTCTCTCTCCTTCTCATGTTCTATAAATTAGGATTATAAAGCCATTTTAAACATCCCTCTACTAGGTATGAGAACATTTTGACCATTTATATCTTGTAACCTAGAGCTAATATAAGGATTGATGTAGCCTTATTCATACTATTTTTTAGTGTTTTCATGTTTGTCTAATTTTTATAAGTAGTTGAGTCTTTTTCCCTTTACACGTCATTATTTTCACCTAGATGCTAGTGGATTATTATTATGTAGGTTACATGGTGTGTGAAGGTGCTAATGATTGTGTTTGTAGTAAAAACATATTGATGGTGTCTCAAACTAGACCTCTCATTCATCATCCTCAGATCATAGTCATTTAGTATAACCTCCAAGTGACAAAATAATGTGTAGGAGTCCTTTAGAGAGAGTCTTAGCAATTAATCATTATTTGTGTCCATAATTTTTATTGAAGGATCAAGTAAAGGAGAAACAACATATTGGTGCATCACCTCCCATAGCTTAGGTTTGATTTCATGTTTTCTTCTATCCCTTTTCATTTCCAAAATAATTAGGTTTAGGCATTTAGTTTAGATGATGAATCAAGGGAGCTAGCCCTAAAACTAAAGACTCACCTCACCCATTAGGTCACCCACATTTAGAGGTGATTCCATTATATCAGTTGAATAAGGTAGGTCTAAAAATACTTTGCCTCAAGGGTGCAATCTAGACTGATAACAATTTCTGGCATGCCCAGTGGGGCCATAATTGAAGGAGGTTGGAGCACTCACTCTCAAAATTTGGTGACCTCAAGGAGTCTCAAACATTTTGGTGGTATATTCGCACTCAAGTTTCATGCCAAAAGTTGTCACAAGGACTTCATCTAGGGGTAAGAATAAATTATATGGACAATTCATCATGTTTTTTATTTACCTCATGATGTTTAATGGCTTGATATTAAGGAGATTTCTATTATGTACTTCCTTATCAATAATATCATTACCCATACCATGCCTATGATGAGCTATATCAATCCTAAAATGGTTATTTTTATGGTCCACATGACTTCAGTTATCGATATGAGTAAGCTTACTATCATCCTTCGTACAATCCTTATTATTAATAATATTATCCCTTCTTCCCTCCCCAACCACCCTTTCAAACTACACCTAGTTCCTTTAATGAGTGGAAAGAGATAAAAAAATGAGCCAAATCATTGGTAGTGAGTTATTGGACTTGAAAGAGCAATAAACTTAATACAATCAGTCTTATGAGCCTTATATTGTCCCATGTCAACCTTATTGGGCCACTCCTCCAATGTCAAGTCAAAACCAAGCAGAAAGGAAGGTTTTAAAGGCTAAACCAAGGAAATTCCCAAGATTTCAAAGCTCCTCACCTCTTCCTCAAGATCAAATTGTCCATGGATGTCAAGATTTGCAAGGAGAGAGAATTTTTGAACACCAATCTTAGGAAGTTCCAAATTTTTCAAAGTGCCTCTTCACCCCATCAACTCACTCAAAAGTAGGCCATAAATCCTTATGTTTCTACTCAACTAGTTGGACATTCTTTCCCTCCCACCATCTCCCTCTTTGAAGAAGGACCTATTATATGGAGAGCAAAGGAGAAGCATTCAAATGAAGAGGACTTGTAAAGAGAGGGTGATGAAGGCATGGACACATGGTAACCTTCTTAGACCAAGTACCCTGGTTAAAAATTGCCTAATTTTTGTGCCATTCATATGGAAGAACTAGACTTGCAAGAAGAGAAACTTGGTGAAGTGGAAATTCATGTCAAGCAAGGTCTAATAGTAAATATAAATGTAGCTAAAGAGGTATACATTAAAGATATCCAAGTGATAGATATAGAAAATGTGCAGTTGGGTAGTCCTCAAAATGCTTCTAGTAGCCAAGATGAGGTAAGCACCATAAAGGAACTCGCTTGTTTCATTACAAATGATGATCAAAATGAAGAAATTCAGCCTCATGAACATAGTCTTGAAGAAGAAGAATCTACTCAGAAAAACCATGATTTTCTTGAAGAAGTCCATATGGTTTTAGACCTAATGGAGATTCCATGAATCATGAAGGAAGAGATTTACCAACTTGCAGAACATGAGCCCAAAGAAATCCAAAAAAAACCTGCAACAATGATTGAAGTGGGAGTTCTTGGTGAGCAAAAGAAACTTGATAATGCTTGGCAATATTTGTACCATATTTTTATGCAAGAGATTGAATATCTAGGGATGACAACTTTGGAACAAGAATATTATGTTGTCTTTAATGAACTAGAAGGTCAAAACAAGCCTAAAAACATTAGTGGGAAGATTGGAAAGGCTTTTGAGATTCTTCTTCTTCCTGAAGAGCAATGTGTGAATCCTAAGGAATATGAAGAAGAGATACTTGATCATCTTGAAGAAAATATTCATCTAATTGAGAACACTCAATAAGTCAAGATGGTTGGTTTAGAACCTAAAGAATCTGACTTACAATCACATCATGACTGCATAACAGGTTTATGAACTCTTGACAATCTTATATCACTTGAGTCTGAAGAGGAAGATGTTATTCAGGTTGGTCTAATTTAGATTGATAAAAAATAAAAGATAATGAATGATTGGTAGTAATAAATTGAGTTACTTCAATAGGTTAAAGTTCTTTGCAAAGGCACATTTCCTATTAAAGATCATGAACATGAAGAGGTTGGTCAAGACATACTCATTGAAGATAATGATGCATCTTGGAGTGAGTATACAAATCTCCTTGAAGAGCTTGATGAAATTGCAACAGATGATTGGAAACATGATGTCACCCAATATGATATAAAAACTTAACAATCATGCTTAGATAAAGTACCATTTGTTGAGGTTGTAGCTAAGGAGCATCATGAGATGGGTCTTAAAGTACAAGAGGAATATAACTTCATAGGAGATTGGTTTGTAGTTGTCACTTCACTTGAGAGTATGTCAAGAGGAGTGGCATTCAAGGAGAGGATTGACTCCAATGAGGCTAAGGTCCAAGAGGAAGCTTGTCTCATGTCATTCTTCATATCATGGAGTAAAGGATTCAATAAACTTCCCCTTTGACCCATGAGGAGGAAGCCATGTTCAGGTTAGTTGTTTGTAGTAGTTTGTTTTATCTTGTTTCCAATAAGTGTTTGTTAGCATGAGTGTGGTGTGTTTACTTAATTGATTTGTTTAGTGTGTTGTCCTTACTTGTGTGACTGGTAAGGTTGTTATAGTCCTTAAAATATTATATGGTACTAAGTGTGATTGTCATCTCAAGTAGAGCCGTCATCTCAGTTGAGTCATAACTATCATGTGTGAGTCCAATGAAAGGATGAGACAACTGGTTATCTTAAACATAAGGTAGGTCAATCCCTATGAGTCACCAATAATGTTGATAATTTGGCCTCCCAAGCTAAATATCAACCCCTATAGTTTAAAACATTCTCATGAGACCCCTTCAAGCTTGTATAAGGTTTCTAGTCAATTAAGCCTTATTAGCATTGTTTAAGGTTTCATTGTGTGCATTAAGGGTTCCTTGAGGATTCTCATGTGGTAACATGTTATGAGTTATTAGATGATGTATTAGGCCTTCATGAGTTGTCCTTGGGTGAGTGGAAGGGTCTCAAGTGTCTTTTGAAGCCTAGAAGTGGCATATATCTTGTTTGATAAATTTAAGGTATTTTAGCAAAAATTAAGGTATTTGGAGGAATTAAGATTTCTTATTCTTATTATATTTATTTTTGTTTTAGCCACTTCTTAAGGGGGAACATTTTTATCAAGA
Organism: Torreya grandis; assembly: GCA_037957365.1. Taxonomy (NCBI): domain Eukaryota; kingdom Viridiplantae; phylum Streptophyta; class Pinopsida; order Cupressales; family Taxaceae; genus Torreya; species Torreya grandis. Next base: position 3,212,075 of record JARHVA010001107.1, read on the forward strand.
TGTGGAAGGTTTCCAAGTCATGTTTGAGTCTTTACATGAGGTCTAATGATATATCCAGGGTCATATTCTATAATCTATTTTTCAATAATGTTTCAAGTTCCAATGAGCCCTTAAAGTCATCAAATACCTTTCAAACATGCCATATAGGTAAACTTGTATGCATTAAGCCTTTGAATAAAGTGTGTTTTGTATGTCACATTTAAATTAATAGTTTTCAAAGGTCTCATAGTCATTGTAAATTCATAACAAGGTGGTCTTATAAGTAAAAGGGGTCTTTTTAGGGGTCAAACATCCTTCACTCACCATAAAAGCTCCCCACACGCTTAAAAATTGACCTTTCAACTTCACTCCATCTATAAAATTTGGTTTGAAAGTGTATTTGACCTCTCATTTCCATCCTTTTGGCCTCCAATGGGTTCCTAAGATCTCAAAAAAGAAAAATTTAGAGAAAGGATGTTTTATAGGTGATTTCAAGATTTGTACAGACTTGTATAGTAACGATAGGACCAGAAGAGATCAAACATCTCATTGGGAATCCCATGTAGGCATCATAGAGAAAAATACATTCTCATAGAGTCAAGAGAAAGGCAAAAATGGTAGAAGGATCTTCATCAAGCTCTTGGCAAGCTCATAAGGGCCAGTTTGAGTTGGATGGTATGATCTGTACAATGGGAGTCAAATCCAAAGATATTATCCATAGGTAAAGTACCTATTGGTATTTAAATTAGTTTCATTAGTTTTTATATCAAATATTTGGGCTTTATGAATAGTCACTAAGACCCCCAAGTGGTCTTAAGACCTTTGTAAACCTCATAAGCTCAGTTACAACTAGATTTATTAAAAGGTTAAGTTCATTATGATATATTCATCATGGGGAAAGGTATCCAAAGGTATGTAAAGTTTATTAAACTCCTATAAGCATTTTCCCATGGAAATTTCAAGATTAGATCAACAACAAGTCTCCCTTGGTTGGTAGATTGTAGGTTTATGTGTTAGAATTTTTGTGCTTCATGAAGAAACAAAGCACAAGGATGATCAGTGAAAATTTTATATACTTCCCCCATGTTAATAACTCCACATGGTCATTATTTGATCATATCAGATCTCCTTTAAGTTTCCTCAATGCCCACCATATGAAAGAAGAAGAAAAGTTCTAAGAATGACTTAGTTTTTTCTCATGGAAATCCATATCCAGGTTACAAGTATATGAATGACATCTTCTTCAGGTGGTAGGGGTGATGTAAGAATGTGGAGGATCTTATATTTCAAAATAAAAAAGCTTCCATATGACTCTAAAGACAAACACTCACAAACCAGACCCAAATGCATTCATAAGCCTTTAGCATAATTTAAGGTTTTTGAGGATTCCTAGATTTTATTTTCTCCATTAAAATGCCTAATCCACACATTCAAATGCAACATCTTGTTGGATACCAAGATGGGGTATATTTATGTCTCAATAGGTGGTCTTTAATGGAGAATTAAGAGTCTATATGAGTCCACCCAAAATAAATCTACTTCATAATGGCTATATCAAGCCATCTTCACCTTATAATGGGCTTTGGCTTCCAAACTCAAAATTTCAAAAGGACTGTATAATACACCTACAGGACTAGATCCTCATGCAAAAGAATGTGTATGAAGGTAAGACAAAAAGATTTTATAGTGATATGAAAGGTCAATGAAACTATGATAAAGTAATTCCAATCAAGATTGGTTATTATTAAGATGTTAGTGACATAGTTGAAAAGGTCAAGATAAGAAGATGAAAGAAAACATTGTATGCTTATGAGTATGATTGTATTGAGAGAGGTTATTAAATTTAAAAATATGTCAAATAAGTTCCCTATATTATGTATAAAACCTTTCTCCTACTCATTAATCTTTAGAAGGACTCTAATGGAAATCAAATGCTTCCAATCATCACCTATAGGATTGTAGTCAAATTATCTCCAAACTTGAATATAAGATGCCACATACACATTAAGGTTGGATCTAAAATACATGTACACGGTACATAGGTTATTGAAAGGTAAAGGTAATATGAAATAATGACTAAATAATCTACCCAATAGGACTCTCTAACCCTGCATACATAGTTGGTTTAGTGCATATAGGTCTACCTAGTCCAGATGGAATACTTAGTTGGTTTGAAGGATGATATATGTCAAAAGGAACAAGCCATGTGAAAATTACCCCATAATGGTGTTATATCATGTGTATGGTATTCAATATATTTGAAGTCAAATTCAAGTTTAGAAGAGCTACCTAGGTTTGACTAAGCACTCACAACACACAGGCATGTGTGTGTGGTTATAAAGAGTGTTTGTTATAGGTAAAGGAAGAATAAAGCATAAGAATGTGTTGATATATATTTAATTACAATCCATAAGGGTTATAACTCCCTTGGAAATGATGAAATAAGGAAAAAGGGCTACTAAGGGCATTGGCATTAACTAGATTAAGAACCTAGTATAGGTTAATGATGGCCATAACAGGCTTAAGGAGGAAAAATGACAGAGAAAAAGTATAGGCCACCATGGGACTATATAAAGGGTTTAAATTGAATTTAAAAGGATGTTAATAAGGCCATGAAGTCTTCATAATCACCTACAGGTAGTCTGGTGTCTTGAAGCTCAATTTAGGCCTATAGGCCTAAAACCCTGCATAATCCCTTAGACCTCCAACTCCATTCTTGTGATAAGAAAATATCCTCAAGAATATGTAAGGACATAAAAGGTTGTGGAATTATTTTTTAGGTCTCAAAAAAGTTGTTTCAAGTATGAGAAGATATGATAAATTAAATTTGGCCTAATAGCCCTCCTTGAGTTCTCTCACCATAGTCTACTAATTCAAGCTGTAAGTTTGGATACTCACATCTTGTAGGAGGAATTTCATGGGACTAAATGATCTTAGGTAAATTTGAAAACCCCTATACAATTTCCATATATTTTGGAGAGATATGGATTCATGTGGGGAACTTCATGAACAATCCTTAAGGCTATGAGCATGCCCAAACTACCATGGAGAAACCCAAGGTCTACCAACCTTTGATCAGATCTCACCGTACATGATACATGGGATCAATAATATTAGGAATATTTGAGGGGGTATATGTACTCAATATTCATGGCATTAAGTTTTCAATCTAGGGCCTTTTCTTTATGAACCATCATTAAGATGGTATGCCACTCTAAACCCTCCAAAACCCTCATGAAGAACCAGATGGTCAAGAAGTAATTCCTAATAAATCTAATGACCATGAAACACCATGAAAACATAAAGAAGAGACTTATAGGCCCTGTGTGCTCTTTTTAGGATAGAAATTTGGCGTGTGAGGTAAAATATGCATTAAAATGGCATATAAAGTCTAGTTTTGGGACTATTTTCATGTTTCTAGGGCATGTTTGAACTCCTAAGTAGAAAGCCCTCTTGAGCCTATGAAGAGATGGAATGGTCTTCAAACAACCATTATTGAATCCCTATAGCAATATAAACAAGTCTAATGAGCATATTAGACTGAATTTAAGAGGTTTTTTAGAGCAAAATCACCCTTGTATCAACTTTTCTAGGCCACTACCAAGCTCAACACATGCTTTAAGATGTCTAAGTCTTAGCTCTCCTACCCACTAGGATGACTAATGCATTGAATGAGATATGAATGGCATGAAAGGTGGAAGATAGGTGAGTAATGGACATGTTCAAACATGTAACTTCCCTTTCATAATAGGTGCATGACCTCTTACTACATGTCAAGTAATGGATCAATTTCAAGAAATATGGTGCCTTCATGAGGTCAACTATGACAAAAAAATAGGCCATCCACCACACTTTTATGCCCAAAAGGATCATTAAATGCCATTATTCCACTAGGCAAACACATGGGAGGAGTTATGGGACTTTTTCTACTCCTCATTCATGTTTTTAACTAATTATTAGATGAATGATGGTCATCTTAGCCTCTACACTACACTTTTATGCCATATTTTTCTTCTCTCTCCTTCTCGTGCTCTATAAATTGGGTTTAGAAATCCATTGCAAACATCCCTCTATTGGGTATGAGAAAGTTCTACCCATTTGTATCTTATAACCTTAAGCTAATATAAGGATTGATGTAGCGTTCTTCATACTGGTTTGTATTATGTTCTTGCTTATCTAATTTGCATAAGTGGTTGAGTCTTTCTCCCTTTGCAGGTGCTTATTTTCACCTAGATGATAGTTGACTATTCTTATGTAGGTTACATGATGTGTGAAGGTGTTAATAATTGAGTTTATAGTGAAATTGATTGATAGTGTCTTGAACCAAACCTCTCAATCATCATCCTTCAATTATAGTCATTTAGCTTAATGTCCATGTGAAGCACTAATGTGTAGGAGTCCTTTGGAGAGAGTGTCTTAGTAATTAGTCTTTGTTTTGGTCCATAAATGTTGTTGAAGGATCAAGTAGGGGAAACACAACATATTGGTGGATCACCTCCCATAGCTTAGGTTTGATTTCATGCTTTCTTCTATCCTTTTTCATTGGTAAAAAAAGTAGGTTTAGCTACTAAATTTATATGATGCATCATGGGAACTAACCACAAAACTAGAGACTCACTCCACCCATTAGACCACCCACACTTATAGGTGATTCTATTGTATCAGATGGATGAGGCATGTATAAAACTACTTTACCTCAAGGGTGTAATCTAGATTGATAAATTTTTTTGGCATGCTCAATAAGACCAAAATTCAAGGAGGTTAGAACACTCACTCTCATAATTTGGTGATCTAAAGGAGTCTCAAACATTCTTTTAGTAGATTAGCACTCAATTTTCATGCCAAAGGTTGTCACAAGATCTTCATCCAAGGGTAAGAATGACTTTTATGGACAATTCATCTTATTATTTATTTACATAATGATGTTTAATGTCTGAATGTGAAGGAAAATTTCTATCCCACACTTCCTTCTCAACAGTATCATTACCCACACCATCCCTATTATAAGCTATATCCATCTTACAATGATTATTTTTACTCTCAACATGACTTCAATTATCCACATGAGCAACCTTACTATCAACGTCCTTGGCATCCTTGCTATCATGAGTATTATCCCTCCTTCCCTCCCTAACCACCTTTTCAAGCTACACCTAACTCATCCAATGCATGGAAAGAGATAAAAAGCATGAGATAAATCATTGGTAGTGAGTTATTGGCCTTGAAGGAGCAATAAGCTCAATCCAATCAATTCTATGAGCCTCTTACTATCCTATGTCAACCTTCTTGGGACACTCTTCCCATGTCAAGTAAAAACCAAGGATAAAGGAAGGTTGTAGAGGCTAAACCAAGGAAATTCCCAAGATTTCAAAGCTCTTCACCTCTTTTTCAAGCTTAAATTGTCTATGGATGTCAAGATATGTAATGAGAGAAGGAGGTTGTGAATACCAAGCCTAGGAAGTTCCCAATTTGTTAGAGTGCCTCTTCACCCCCTAAACTCACTTAAAAATATCCCATAAAGCCTTACATTCCTACTTCACCAGTTGTGTAACATCCCCATTGGGATCTACCTAGAAATATGTGAAAATTATTTTTAATTTCAACACATATACTATTAATAGATTACACCATGAGAATCCAATCAATGATCACACAAAATATTCTAAGTATGACAACTGTAAATGAATCATGCTACACCAAACATCATTGATCACTATCATCATAATAAACACATCATAATACGAACATAGAATGTAATAACAATTAACTAGCCATGGTTGATACATTCCAAAAACCACTACTATCAATGTGCAATAAATAAGTAATTACATCTTATCATGATAATATTTCAATACTAAATACAATACAATACAACGTATATATATAAGATACATGGCTAGTTAATCACACCACTTGATCAGATTACCTTCGTTTGGCATTGTGATGTTAGTAAGCTATTTAAGTCCATCTCACTACTTAATCAATATAAATAATGCAAGATTTGGTTAACATAATATAACCAATAGATTCATACATATTAAAACCTAGTATCAATCATTTCACATAACATGTTAAACATAAGAACAATAAAAAAACATACATTTATCCCATCAAAAGTATGAATGAATCTCATATTAAATATATCCCATAATATAAATAATAAGCAACATGTTCATATTATACCACCTGAGTATTTTATATATTAGGATGAAAACTCTATTTTCCATAAATAGACACAATACAATACATTCTACTAACTATTACAACTTCTGCAATTTTATGCAAGCACTACACAACACTCGTTACTTCTACAATCTTGTGCACCTCATGTTGCAACACTCATAAATTCTATAGCCTTGCACCAACTATCACATGCATTATTCTCATATTCTATAATGTCACACATTATAACAAATCATCCATAACTTTTACGATGTTGCACAACGCATTACATTTTTTACATCTCCTTGTAGCATTGTGTATCACCTTGTATCCTTATAACACATCAACATACTTGTGCATTGCATCTATGTATGACACATTTTTCTGCAACCCTACATAGGGTTGTTCCACCTCAATGTTCACACACTAAAAAAATATTTCCATGCAACACATTAGATGGCACACTCAACACTTGTGCCATCTTAGAATATCTCCTCAATATGCCATGTGTTGGGTTTCACTGTCACTTATTTAGGGAAGATGAAGTGACTTTGTAATCATATCTCCAATAATTGTTATTTGTCTTAATTGCAATTTTTTAACTCCTACATGTGTGTGTGTGTGTGTGTGTGTGTGTGTGTGTGTGTGTGTGTGTGTGTGTGTGTGTGTGTGTGTGTGTGTGTGTGTGTGTGTGTGTGTGTGTGTGAGAGAGAGAGAGAGAGAGAGAGAGAGAGAGAGAGAGAGAGAGAACCGTATTGGACATCTATTTAGTCACATAGAATCTATGTGCTTGCACATCTATGCATCCATAGAGTTGAGAGATTGCACACACACACACACACACACACACACACACACACACACACACACACACACACACACACACACACACACACACACACACACACACACACACACATATATGTATTTTAATCATAGATGACTTTATTGATATTTTCCCCTCACTCAAATGCATATACAATTTTTGTATTTATTTACATAAATCTAGAATAAAAATAAGAAAACATTCTCTTTTTGATCATGATAGATTGCATTTATATATATATATATATATATATATATATATATATATATATATATATATATATATATATATATATATATATATATATATATATATATACATACATACATACATACATACATACATACACATACATTCCTTTTATTTTTATATATTCAATAGAAGCTACATTTTTATATATCAATGTTTTGTTGATATTAAATTACTTATATATTATTAATCTTTTTTATACATTTTATAATTTATTTTCTTTTTTATAAATATATATTTTCCTACTAAACACTTGAACAATACTATATAAATAATAATATATATAAATTTTAAAAAATAAAATATTTATTTATTAATTGATAAAATTTTATAACATAAATCACCAATCCATATACTTGAGATTTATACAAAAATTGGTAAGTTATGTAAAAATATCCATTTAAAAAGAACAAATTCAACAAATTAATTTTATCCTTGAGTGTATAATTAACGAGTGTTGTGTAGTGCTTGCATAACATCATCCAAATTAAAAATTTTAGTCTATTTCTCAGCTTGAATGGCAGTAATTGCATCCTTTATCTGTTGCAATTCTTGGGATAGAAAACTGGAAGGAACATTGGTTTGAGGGAGAACATTAGTTTGGGTAGGTGGTTGGGAGGTCACAAGTGGGACACTTTGACTAGGGTATAATGGATATATATATTGGGGTATATTGGTTTGGTTTGAAAATGGACCAAGAATATGCATACATGGATTAGGATGTACTTGAAAGTGCACATTTGGTTGTGTGATATTCTAGTTTGGGTTGGCTATGAAGATTTGACTTGGAGGATTTTATGGTTGGGACGAAGGGATATAACTATATTGTGCCTATTGTGGTTGAAAATGGACATGATGCCGACTAATCAAACCTTGTTTTTGAGTGGGAACTTGTGAACTAAGACCCTGTCTCTGAACTTGTGGTACATTTTGAACTGATTATTGTCTAGTAGGTACTTGGGAAATATGACAACATCCTTGTTGCACGAATCCTTGTTTGGAAGAGAAAACACATTAAATATTTGGCATTTGTTGCTAACCAATGTTTACATGTTTTTGGCTAGTCATCATTTGGTTTTGGATTGGTACACTGGTTTATGACTGAAGAGGTATGTTTGTCACTACCTGATGAGGTGGAACATTAGTTTCCCCTTATTGAGGTGGCAATACATTCATCTTATGTTGCATTGGTACACTAGATTATACTTGTTGTTTTGGAATACTACTCATCACTTATTGAGGAGGAGTAGGATTTATCACATTCTGTTGTTGAGGCATGACATTGATTGTTGGTTGACTACCTAATCTTGTTGGTTGCACACTTGATGAAGTCGCTGATTGAGATTGGGAAGTAGGTGGTGAAGGTTGAGGTGTATAAGCTCTCATTCTTTGGTATGATGATCCACTCATGGTATTAACTATAGGCACATGTTGTTGACTTGTTGTTTGTGTGTTAGTACCACTTTCATTTAGATTGGACATTGTTTGTGTATTGTCCACTATATTTTGGTCATTATTCTACATAGAAGTAGAAGACACTTCTTCAATAATTGGCATATGCAACAAGTTGTCTATAAAAGAGTTTTGCATGAATGGGTCTGAACTCTGATTTTCCTGACCAGTTAATTTTATCAAAACTCTTATTTAAGGAACTAAGTCAATAAGAGGTTTTCTCACCATGGTCATCTGATTGAAATTACGTGCTAGATTTAGGTAGGTTTTATATGTCATATGTATTTGGTTAAAGCAGTATTCCATGAGGTTTTTGCCTCTATTAGGCATATTAGGGTCTTGATATGTTTTTTGGAATATATCCAAAGGATTTCTATAAGAAGCCTATTGATCGTACATTATGTTGTGGGGCATCCTTACTAGGCTTGGTAAATTCTCATGGGGGGAGTCTACAAAAAACTTGGCCCCCACCTCTATGGATATAACCAAAACCTCATCTTTGTTCTCCAATAAATGACACTCAAATAAAAATGGATCATACATGGAAGGTGTATTAGTAGAGCATGATTGTTGAAGAACTAGTTCATCAGTTGTGGGTATTGTAGCTAGGTACTGTGTAGTTTGTTCTTAGTCTTGTTTTGAATAAGGTGGTGTATTAACCAAATAGTTAGCCAATGGATCTTGTATTTGTACCCCTAATTGAGTATTATAAGAGGGATAAGGATCCATTTCATAATCACTATTATCTGCATATGGGTCTTGCACCATTTCCTCTTACACAACCATATTATTAATCCCTAGATTTCACATGTGTCCACTATGAGTGTAGGAATACATGTTGGGATCCATCGTCAATGTTTTTGAAATAAAAGGTCAAAGAGATGTACAAACTCTAAAAATATAATGTCTAACAACTGATGTTCAAACTTGGTCTAGATTCATCAAAAGGATCAAAAAGTTTATGCAAAGATTTGTGAGGAAACAAGCTAGCGTTAAGTATCTAATGCTTCATGTTTCAAAATAGACCAAAAATTGAAATGCCAAACTCTAAGGTCTAAGTGTTTCAAATCAATCTAATCTAGGCAAATAAAAAGTTGCTAGGTTTTTTAGCCAAACATGGCATCAAAAGCTAGGCTCAAACAAGGCATGTGGTAGGACTCTTGGCCAAATAAAGGTGATTTTTAATCTAATAGATTTGAAACACTTCTAACAAACACTAGGCATTTGAGTTTTGGATATAAACTTGACCAACTATGTATGAAGTTTGAAACAAAAAGGCACTTTGGAATAGTTAATTTTCTTACAAATGATGGTATAAAACTTGGTTATTTTGACAAATATGTTAGTCAACCCAACCTGGCTCTGATACCACGTGTTGGGGATATGAAACACCAGAAGCACACAATTGATTACCAAATACCAAGCAACTTAATATGCAGAAATAACCAAAATCAACAAGTAACTAGAATCCAAAAATAACACAAGATATGAGAGACAATACACAACTTGTATTAATACTCATACAGAAAAGAATACAATAAAGAAGATGCCACTTCTTCTCCACCACCTCTTCAGAGGCTTCCCACACCTCAAGTGAACAGTACTTCTTTCCTCAAATCTCTCTCTCTTAGGTCCCAACACCCAACTCAAACACTGAGTTGGTGTTCACCTTATACCTGTGCTCCATGCACACCACAAGTGCTCCATGCACTCCACAAGTACACACCTGTACTCCAAGTAGATCTCTCCTGATACTGCTCCCTGTTGTGTTGCTGTCCTATTTGATCTTCCACCTACAGATCAAGCTAGTTTTGCACACCTGTGAACCTTGACCTTACACACACACACCTGCAGATCAATGATCTTACTTACCATGTAGATCTCCTATAGAAGCCATGCTCACCTGATGACCAAGATCATACACTCCTGAAGAACCCTGTTAATTCTCCAATCCAGCACCCACCTTGGTACTGTGGCACTAGGAGGAACACACCATTGCTCACCTCACACACAGAAGGAGCTTATAATAATACTCTCTTACTCCCTAGCACAAGTTTACAATACAACTATGAGTCTATTATATAGATCTCATCCAAACAATAATTAGACACCTAGTACAATAATTAGATCCACAGCTCTCAGTCTATAATTAGCTCTCATCATGCAAACACTTGGTTCGTCAACTAACTGCCCGTAATATACTCACATTCAAACCACACAGGTGATCGATGTCGGTCCCTGTCTGCCTGGGGACTACCGACGCTGGCCGATCTCTGACCGATGCCAGTTGCTTCCTGTCTCCTTTCTGCCGACGTCGGTTGGCCTGACCGACGCCGGTGTCTGTGACACTCCAGCAACTCCTCCAATGGCCTTCTCCATGTCTGCATCAATGAAGCTTTTAGCTCCATAACTTAACAAAATAATCTAGACAAAAGTGAATGGAATAAATATGCTAGACAAAGGTTCACAAAAGTATAGTCAGATTGGTTTTTTAGAAAAAATGCGACAAATTTGGACTCTATGCAAAAAGTTTCCTTGAAATAATGGCAAAATGATTTGAGCAGCATAACCATGCTAAACTACTCAACAGATATAACAAAGTGTTTTTTTCAACAAATCTTAAGGCAAAGATGATTAATCACAAATTTGGTAGTGTAACACTACCTTTCTCAAATTATGCACACACTCTCAAAGTTTTTGGTAATATCTCTAAGGCAAGAAGTGTTGCACTAAAATGGTCTCAAGATTTATGAATTTTGGAATATTACCACAAAAATTTTAGGTTCATAGACCCAAAGTGCAAGTGTTTAGCATGAAATGACTCAAGTCTAACTATGATGATAAGTGTGATTATGAGTCTCTAAAATGGCCTTTAATCCAAATGGGAACTTGAACCCAAGTTAAAACAAGTTTAGTGTGTAAATGGCAAACCCAATTTAGCACACCAACTTTTAGAACTCAAAAACATTTAATTTTGAATTTGAATTATCAATGGACTTTAAACAACTTTTAGGTAAGAAGGTCTAGACTCATGTAGGCAGCATAACTGTGCCAAATTTGATGACATGACTCATAAGAAATTGTGATAAATTTGAACAAGGTAAATTGATTATTTATATGAGCAACATAATGCCTCCTTGTTTAAATAAAATTAGGGACTATGTGTTTGGTTTACATTATTTTTTTACACCAAGTTTTGACTTCAAATAAGACTTTAATCTAGGACAAAACTAAATAATTAATCTCTCTTAGATCCTAAATTGACAAGGTTGCTTGGTATTATTGGAATCCATCAATATACATCATTTGAGAGGATTTTAAGTGTTCATCCAAAAGTAAATTCACCTTATATAGTAGGGTTTTTACACCCCCTTCTCTCAAATGATAGTGTTGTGACATGGACCTTGAGGTGCACCTTGCACCAACAATACTTTCGTGGCAAGTGGGGATTTGTTTAAGATCTACAGTTTTTTGAACATTCTAGGGGAATCAATTGCATAATGACTTTCACGTCAAACAATGTAAAAAATATCATGGATTTTGGGTCTATATCACTTGGCTTGTTACAAAAAGGTCTAGTCCTTTTTGAAACCAGTACATCCTATTGTTCGCTCAGTGTAGTGCAATGTCCAAAGTTCCACTACATCCTATTTAGAACTTTAATATGAAGCCAATTGAAGTCAATGTTAGGAGATGAACCCCAGGTTAAAGCTTCCCTAAAGAATTCATGGGATGTAATGGCATTCCCCTCGCAAGCCAAGTTTGCATGAAAATAAAAGACTAAGAGAAAGACTTTAGGGTCATTTTCAAGGTCACCCAAACTTTATCGAGTTTTTGGAGAGTGATTCATATGAAATTATTTCTAAGCCTTGGACTAAGCTTTTTGCTATAGGAATGATGCTTTTGATTCCAAGGATTCCCTAAAGGGGACAAATGGAAGAGCATACATGCAACACCCCTCTCCTTTCTAAACAAAATTAGATTAAACAACTATTGAAGACAAAAATGACAAGTGTGTTCAATTTTAAGCCAAAATGAAAGATTTGGTGGTGTTCATTTGACCCCTTGGTCTTAATTTGTAACATTGAAAGCTTATTACAAGATTTAAGCAATAACACCCTAAATGATTTTCTTTCAAGCACCAAAATGAAAAGTTTGATTCATTTTAAAACACCCTAAAATAAGTTTTAAAGGATATATTTAAGAATGCTTTGATGATTTTTAAAGTAAAACCTAAAAAAAATGTTATTAATACATTTAGATTATAATAACTTTTGAATATGAAACAACCAACTTGGAAAAATGATCTCTTAGGTTTGTGTAAAAAAAATATAGTGACTGTCATCGGTATACTAACCGATGACGATGAATTTTATGCAAACCAATAATGGTATTACTAACCGATGATGGTTATGAAAACTAATGCCAATTTTACAAATTCTAACCAATGATGGTTAAAAATGACCATTGACGGTTTACTCAATCGGCAATGGTTACTGTGTAAACCCATGACAAAGAAAAAATGGCCAAATGAAGTTAGAAAATCACTTATAAAGAGTTTTAAGCATCTAAATTAAAATTTTAAAGTTGCCTCATGCTCTCCTTCATACATGGGATGCATTGGGTCCCACCGGGCATGCCATTTGTGAACATAGGATTGTATTAAGGGGAGATTAGTATCGTGTTAGTGAATGAAATCAAAATCAAATAAAACACACTAAATGCTAACACCTTGAGCCTGTCTCAAAGGGAGAGATTAGTGAAGAAAAAAAATCAACAAAGCACAACTAAAATGCAAGAAACACACATTCCTTACCTTCTTTGGTGTTATAAGAGTGTTCTTCGATTGGCTTGCTCGGTTTGTGCTTAAAAAGGTATGTTGTAATGGAGCTTGACTATCCTCCACCTCTTCTTGGCACCATGTTTATTTTTGGCTTAGCTTGTGTGAAGCTTCTCTCAATATTTTGGCATTATAAAACTAATTGCAATGGATTTTGGAATCATTTTTGTATTATAACTTTTCATTATCCAAGCTTAGAAATGATGTTCATGGCCTCTCTATTTATAGATTTTTGTACATGGCTAGAATCAACCTAAACCATCCATCTCAGGATTGATATGTGTGGCTAAGAATTAATCCAATTATGAAATTAAAATTGATAAATAGGCTCATAAATATTTGGGATAAATGAACAATTAAGAGGCGTCGAGGGCATTGATGAGGCATGGGAGGCATGAATCCTGATATTTGTGGCATTTATGGCCTAGGGATGTCTTTCCAAGAAATGAGGTCACCTGATGATGTAGATATTAATTACTCATTTCCAAATATAATTATTCAACAAGTTTCCATGGAATTCTTTATTAGGCTCTAATTTGGTTTAATTAGCTCTTAAACATGATTAAGCACTTTGTGAACAAATTACTCAAATTGATCAAAATGCCTTATTATTGGTCCAAAATTTGAATGGATTAGAATTGGAAGTCAATGTCAGATGCATTGGATCCATTATTCCATTTAGGATGTTACCAACACCAAATAAAAAAAGACACATTTCTTGTGCAAGAGATTTGATAGAAAAGAGCAATCTAGAGCACCTAGGTGCAAAATTAGCATTTTGACTCGAAATGATATGATCAATGTTAGGTGGCTCATAAATTACATTGCCCTATTTAGTGATATGATATCAAAAATTGGCACATGAATATGTCAATTTCAACTCATTTAATGTGTTTTAGTGTATATAGGCCAATTTGTGTATTTTGGTGGAAATTGGTCAAAACCCTAGTTGGAGGTCATCGATGGCTAGATTTAGGTGTCTATATAGAGTATCTCTTCAGGAGCCAACTCGAGAAAGTGATGTTCATAAATTGTGAAAAACCACATAATGGATGATCAATATATTTTAATAAGATGAGCCCACTCTTGAATAACTAAAATATTAGATGTGGTGGTTGGATGGATACATCAACCATCTTCTCAATCCAATCAAGGCACTAGTAGTTAATCATGTAGATGTTCCTACTCAAGTTTATGGGATTAGTAAAGATGCCATTGCCACCATCAAAAGATATAACATTTATGGTAAAACTCTGGAGGCATGGATTGAGGATTTTATCTTGAATGGCATGAATTATATTAAAGATGTCATAAAATTACACGTGATACTTGATGCTAAGATTATCAATATCAATCTACAAATCAAAGCCCATGATAGTGAGTTTAAGTTTTGGGAGAATGTGAAAGGTAATACTTGATATAATATTGACATTTAAACTAATGTGATGTTTACAAATGTAATATTTAATAGGCTTAAGATGATAACTCTTGAAAATGGTCAGAATGCATCCTTCAGAATATTGAAATTTTGACTCGAGTTATAGGTGAATTGTAAGAGAAAGGTTAATTTGGAAGAAAAAAGTAGAAATACTCTCCTCCAACTTTGGACAAATTCATTTTGATCTGTTGAAGGAGGATTTTACAAGCTATTTCATCATGGATTAAATAAAGTCTCAATTCAAAAAGTTGATCAAAATAAGAGTTGTTAAAAAAAATGCCTTCAATTTTGGTTCAATGATAGTACTCAGTAAATTCCATGTTTTACTTGAATAAATGAATAAAAATTTGACCCAACTCTTAGAAGTTCCAAATGCCTTGTTTTTTATATCTAAAATATGGTTAACACAATTCAAAGATGTGGTAGTCCTTAAGGGGAGCACAATCATTGAGGTAATGAGTAAATTTAAGTAAATTTAAAGTTTCCTAGAACAAAGAACAAGATAAATTCTTTGTTTCTACTCCAATTTCTTCAACATTGGTTGCCACCCAAAAGAATTCATCCTAAGTTGCTACGAGTTTCCTTTCAATTTTTGTCAATTTTATATTTTCCAAAAATTGTATTTTTATTTAGGTAAAAATTAGAAAATTAATGAAAATAGAATAAGATGAAAATAAGAATATCAAAGGTCATATTGAGGTCAACATCCCCCATTTCTAAAAAACAAGGAACTTTGTTCAAAATTTTCAAATTATGCTATGAATTAGGCATTCAACTTGATCAGAGTGCGTTATTGAGGATCATGTTTATATTTAGCTTACACTAACATGCTAGAACATAAGCTTTATTTGATCTTATCTAATGTTGTTAACATTTGGCTCATGTGTTTCCATCTTGTAGGATCAATGGATCTTCACTAGAATCAACAAATGTTCATGGGTTTATGCTTTAATATTAATTTGACCCTTAGTTAGTTAACTAATATGGTCCCAATCGAGTCATTATGTTAACATTTGGTCCTTAATTAATTAATTGAATCCAAGTTTAAATAACATTCAAAACATTAGTCTAAATTACTTTGGCCTAAGTTCTTATTAAAATGGATTCATATTTTTGATGAGTCACTTTATTTCATCTTAGTCTTAGTTTGATTATAGCCTAAGTTTTGATCGAGTTTATTAATTCATTAAAACTTTAAACTAAGATTTATACTGAAATTTAATATGTCTTGAGCACTTATTCTTTGATTTTACTATTCATAGGTATGAATTAAACATAAATCTACCAAGTGTTGAAACCTTGCTCGATTGGATCAAGAATCAATGGCACGTGGGTGATCACCTGAAGTCAATAAGTAAAAATCCTCAGGTTTTTACATACAAAATTATGATCGATGATCCACATTGAAGATTGAGGTTAATAAGTCAAGATCAAAGACCAATGGTGCATGTTCAATAGTACACATAAATATCTAACGATGAGCATGAAGTCAATATGTCAAAGGATTCAAAGATCGAATGTGATGGTGACAAGTGTCATAATCACGATGAATGTTTAATAGATCAATAGCCTATGTTTTATCATATGTTTAGCTTATCAACAACCCACATTTAATCATGCATATCAAAGATCGATGATGCACATTCAATAATACATATGGAGATCGATGGTGCAAATTAAGTTAATAAAAACAATAAGTCCATATTTCACACAAGGATGTCATGTGGTGTAAGAGCATTAATTGAATGGAGACTGATAGTAGGGTACATAGAATACACGTGAGGCTATCAAGTGTCATAATCTTGGAAGCCTAGATCTACAAGATCAATAGACAAAGTTGAATGTCAAGGCCAAAAGACTCCTGAGGATTTCGACAGAGTGAATTTAATCAAGTTTCTAGGGGGCATGAGATGAAGACACATGTTTGAAGAGACAATGGTCATGTTTTAAAATTAAATAAATAGTGTGGCAAGGAGATGCCCATAGGCAGACATGTCAGATCAAAAGATTTTGTGGACCCAAGCATGCAAAGCTATAAATATGAGATCAATATATGATATAGGTTACCAAATAAAATACTTCAAGTTCATATGCAACCATTAAATCTCAGTTAAACCCTCCAAAAACCCTCAAACATATGAAAAATCCCTAAAATTATTCATGCATTCAATGTTTTGAATTAAAAGAGAGAACCTAGTAATCAAAGATGTTCAAAGAGTATAATCAGATAGACGAAAGTGTTGAATTATGATTCACAAATGGAAAATTTAATCAAAATCATAGCAATGGAAACCTATGGACCTAATTCAAAGAAAGTGGTTGAATTATACCTGTCATCAAATAGAAAGGGAAGATTATTTAAAAATATAGAGTTCATGGCTTCTTCACTGAATACAAGAGACAATTGCTTGAGCTTGTTCTAGACCATAGAGAACCAAGGAATTTTAACTAAAGAAGAGGAGACATTGCTTCTAGTGAAGAGACTGTACGATGTCATCATGGAAATTCAGTGTATAAGACTCCATTATATTGTTACAAGCCAAAGGTATTACACTATATCGATGTCCTTAGTCCTATTTTTAAAGATGTTAAAATTGACAAAAGTATGCTTATCCATGAACCTAATTTTTAAAAAATAGCATACATATCCCCTCTTGATTTTGAATATTATTATAAATTACCTAGGCCCCAATTAGACCTCACCTCCGTTAATGCATGGGCCCAAAAACATACCATGATGGAAATCATATCAAAATGGTTAAAGGCTAGTGACAAGGTCATTGTATATCCTAATAATAAAACCCTTGTGAGCCAATTTAGACCAGGAGTCAGAATGGTTATGGCCATGTTGAACAAATTATATGGATTTGCACATACTATACATGTGGAACCTATATGGGTGCATATTGTGCATTTCATTATTGAAGAAGTGGTAGTACCTTCTTTAGGTGAAATCATTAGTATTTCCTTAAACAAGTAGATCTCTGGTATTAAAACAAAGAAGAAAACTAAATTCTTCATGATGTCATATTTGCTAGATTCTCTGTGTGCCACAATTGAAATCCCTAATCAAAGAGAGTGGTCTGCTAATGGCACCCAAACTATGTCCCAATATTATTCAAAGTTGCATATTTATAAATATAGGGACCATATCTAATTCATCTGTGACTATGTATATCCTACTTTGAACTAAGAAAACAATGGTATCCCCATGATGAGGATAATTCCTTTAGTTAAGAAGTCCATTTAGACATTGGTAAATATATGGTTATACCCTGATTGCACCATTATCAAAATAGAGGGAACCCAAAGTGTCCCCCTTAAATTTCTAGTATACATGCCAAATAAGTTGGCAAAATAGGAAGTATCATACCAACTATTTAATGAAATAAATGGGATCTACAAGACCAAGTGGAAAGGACTTCTCCATGGTCTTCCCATGACAATTGGTAGAACCATTTTAAGACAATGGGACCAAATTTAAGCAACTTCAAAATATAGGCTTTATTTCAATTTGTAGATAGATGACCATAGATAGTGGGATCCCAATGGTAGGGTAAAGGATCACTTGAAGTCAAAGGCATTCTAGATGTACCTTATGAACATGAGCATGAAGCATATGAATTTATATACACTAAATCAACCACCTATTATGAAGTTGTTAGAAGGCTAAAAGAACATAATATAAAGCCTGCATCCAGATTGCAGAGAGATTAGAAGATGGAAGATAGCTGACAACTTGGTCATAGACAATATCATTTTTTATATTTTGGTCCTTTTATGCATCTCAAAATTGACATACAAATAGAGCATAGGTCTAGAGAAAGAATGCTAGAAGAAGTTGCTTCAAGATCCCCATTCCCTAGATCTTCTGGAACAATGGAACAAGGTTTATCTCAATAAGAGGAAATTCACATGATAGCTTTAGATCTTCAGGAATCTATTGAAGATGCATTGATAATGATCTCCATGACTTATGAATTAGACACAGATGTAAAGGAGGAAAATTTTGAGGAAGCCAAACAAGAAAAGTGAAAAGAGAAGTAATTGGACTTAATGATCATTGATCATTCCAAGAGGAAGGCTGAGACTGCAAGTGTCTCAAGAGCAAAGAAAGAAAAAATGGCTAGACTTGATTCCCTTTTGAAGGACATGAACCTTTTCAATGAAGAGAACCTAATCTATAAACCAACTATACCTGAATGGTTCATATATGAACCAAGGTTAGAGAAGCTTCCTACTACCTATCACCCATGGGCTATACTAAATACTAGAAACATCCCTCTACAATAGGAGTTAAAGCCTTGAATCATAACATTGTAAAATGAAGAAGAAATGAGACTTTCTACTCTAACTCCATTAGCAGTCCAGTCACAAGTAGAGGTTCCAATCAACCATATGGTCTAATCTTTAGTGGGAGTCATGTATGATTCAACTACTACTAGCCTACAAAGAGTGAATAATATAATTATCATAGAGGAAGGTCAGGAGATTATACACCAAAATTTTGAGCCTTTGGTTCACCTAACTCAGAAGAGGGAACATAAACTAGGGGAAGACCCCATGTTTGAAGAAGATGTTCTTGAGCTAGCCCAATCCTAGTTAGAAGGCTATAGGATACCATCAAAGCGATAAAATAAGAGAATAAAATATTGGAAGAATAATCTCTTATATCAATACCTATAGATATTGTTAATAGATTTGAAATAATTATCTATGAAACATTCAATTCTTTGAAGGCAATAAGATCTAAATTAGACATGGTAATAAACAACATGCCATGGCTCTAAACTAAGCCAAATAGTAGCAAGGCTCAGACAAGAAGATAAAGGCACTGATCAAGATTCTAATGGAAAACCAAATCCCTAAATTTAAAATGGTCAACCCATCACACCTAAATATGGCCATGATAATCTTGATGGAGAAAATCAGGGACATAAATAAGTGGTCCAAAAACATTGAAGGTCTCTCAAGTGTCTTAAAATAATTAGAGGATAGAATGATATAGATATTAAGAGGTTTGATTAAGGATCCAACCATCCCCAATCAAATAGGCCTAATAATTGATAAATAATTCTAGTATAGAGCTTCTAAATTCTTCCAATAGGTTAAGAACAAAAGCAAAGGAACTACAAGGGCTGAAAATAAATGTATCTTAGACATGATCTTGTTAGCAAATGAAAAGATTGGTAATGCCAAGAGTATAAAGGAAGCCATGGGAAAAATGGATGAAATCTTCAAAGATTTAGAAGGATAAACAACCTTCTTTATGTACCCCCCTTTGAAACCCCTCGTGTTATGAGGGATTCAAAAAATAGGGTCCAAACCTGGCCGAAATAATATCATAATTATAACCTCTGATCCTAGAAGACAATCAAGATCCACACCTAACACAATGACTTGCAGGGAGTAGAGCTCACTTTTCCAATCAATGGGTAGTATCTCAAGCATTATTTCTTTGTTATTCTACCTCAACTCTATATGGAGTAATTTGTAAGATTAGTTAGAGTTAGTGTAGGTAGGTTTAGATTAGTTTCATTCGTATCCCTTATTTGTAAATAGTGTTTGTGAATATCTATTTTCTTATTGTGTGTTTGTTTTCTTTGCTTTGTTCTTTGGCTTCCAAAAAGTCTTTTCGAAGACAGGTCTTCAAGCTCCAAATCCATCTAAGTGCTCAAAAGAAATTCATAAACCAAGAATGTGGATATGACTCTTAAACACTATTTGATCATGGATTTTAGAAATTATGAGCTTAATGTTATGTTTTTGAGAAATTGATGAAGATTAATATATAGACTAATTACTCCTTGAAAATATTAAACCTTATTTTGATCTAAATTTGATTGTAATAAGTATTTTATGAGTTTGAGTGAAATTTTGAATCATTAAGATAAAGTCATGTTAGCACTTAAAAAACATTATTGCCAGGGATGAAGTTTACGACCAAGGATGATTGTATTGAAAATCAAACATTTGACAAAAATCTTAAACACCTAGCTAATTGTAGTTCCCAACCTTTGCTAAAAAACTAAATATAGTTGAAAAATACAAAAATAAAATCATTTTTGAAAATCTAAAAGTTTTCTAAGCAAATGTGATTCTGATAACCTCCATCGGGGTTATGGATGCCTGATTGGCAGTGGATCAAGGCCTAGAGTGGAACCAAAGGTATCTCTATTGGGATTATGGACACCTAGTTGGCAGTAGAGCAATCCCCCTTCCCTTTTTGTAAATCATGATTCATAATGAATATCTAAATATGCTACAAGTCTATGTTAATGATTAAGGTCATGAACTCTAGAAGTTATTCTCTGAATCCTAGTGGCAACCTTTAAATGAATCAAAGCGCACACACAACATGATTGAGTTTTGATATTTGACCTTAATTCTACATTTGTAAGACATTTTTCAATTATTAATTGATCTTAATAATGGTACTTGATCATGTGGAATAATTAGTCTAGTTATTATTTTGAACCAAAAGTATCTAAATTCTAACATTTTGCAATGTTTACCCTAGAAGTCACCATTTGTTGAGGTTACATCCCCCATTTCTAAAGAATGAGGACCCTTGTTCAAATTTTGCAAATTATGCTTTGAATTAGACATTCAACTTAATTAGAGTGCATTATTGAGGATCATGTTTTGATTTAGATTACACTAACATGCTAGCACATAAGCTTTATTTGATCTTGTCTAATGTTTCTAACATTTAGCTCATGTGCTTCCATCTTGCAGGATCAATGGATCTTCATCAACATGAATAAATGTTCATGGGTTTATGCTTCAATATTAATTTGAATAATATGGTCCCATTTGAGTAATTATGTTAATATTTGGTCTTTAATTTATTACTTGAATCCAAGTTTAAATAGCATTCAAAACCTTAGTTTAAATTACTTTTACCTAAGTTCTTATTAAAATGGATTCATATTTTCAATGGGTCACTTTATTCCATCTTAGTCTTAGTCTAATTTTAGCTCAAGTTTTGATTGAGTTTATTAATTCATTAAAATTTTAAACTAAGATTTATGCTAAGTCATTATATGTCTCAAGCACTTAATCTTTGATTTTATTTTTCACATGTATGAATTGAATGCAAGGTTGCCAAGTGTCAAAACCTCATTCGATCGAATATAGAATCAATAGCATGCAGAGGATTATTCAAAGTTAATAACTCAAAATCCCTAGGATCAAGATCGAAAGTGCGTATTCTTAAGTACAAATTTTGATCGATGATCCACATTAAGGATTGAGGTCAATAAGTCAAGATCAAAGATCGATGATGCATGTTCAATAGTATAAATGGAGATCTAACGATGAGCATGAAGTCAATATGTCAAAGGATTTAGAGATCAAGCATGATGGTGAAAAGTGCTATAATCATGGTGAATGTTTAATAGATCAATGACCCATGTTTGATCATATGTTTAGTAGATCAATAACCTACATTTAATCATGCATATCAAAGATCAATAATACACATTCAATATTACAGACGGATATCGATGGTATGAATCAAGTCAATAAGTTAATAAGCCCAGATTACACGTAAGTTTTCCATGTGGCATAATGGCATTAACTAAATGGATACTGATAGTAGGGAACATAAAAGACCTGTGAGGTTGCCAAGTATCATAATCTTGGAAGCCTAGATCTATAAGATCAATGGACAAGATTGAAATTCAAGGCCAAAAGACTTCTAAGGAGATTAATAGAGTGAATTTAATCAAGTTTCTATGGGTATGATATAAAGACATGTGTCTTAAGTGACAATGATCATGTTTTAAATTTATATAAATGACATGGCAAAGAGATGCCACATAAGCAGATACATTAGATCAAAATATCTTGTGGACCCAAGCATGCAATGGTATAAATACAAGATTAAAATATGATATGGGTTACCTAAACAAATAATTCAATTTCATATGCCACCATTAAAGCTGAGTTAAACCCTCCAAAAACCCTTAGACATATGAAAAAGACTTAAAATTATTCATGTATTCACTATTTCAAATAAGAAGAGAGAGCCTGGTAATCAATGTTGTTCAAAGAGTATAATCAGATAGACTAAAGTGTTGAATTGTCATTCACAAGTCAAAAATTTAATCAAAATCATAGAAATGGTAACCTATGGACCTAATTTGAAGAAAGCAGTTGAATTATACTTCTCATCAGATGTAAAGGGTAGGGTATTTAAAGATATAGAGTTCATGGCTTCTAAATTAAATACTAGAGACAAGAATTGCTTGAGTTTGTTCTAGACAATAGAAAACTAAAGAATTTTAACCAAGGAGGAGAAGTTGCTACTAGTGAAGATAATATACAATGACATTGTGGCAATTTAGCTTACAGGACTCCAATATACTCCCTCCAAGCTAGAGGTATTGCACTACATTGACGTCCTTAGTATTATTTTTAAAGATGCAAGAATTAATAATTGGTAGAACCATTTTTAGATAATGGGACCAAATTGAAGCAACTTCAAAACATAGGCTTTCTTTCAATTTGTAGATAGATGACCATTGATAGTGGGATCTGAATGGAAGGGTAAAGGAGCACTTAAACAGAAAAGGCATTC
This sequence comes from Torreya grandis, assembly GCA_037957365.1. Taxonomy (NCBI): domain Eukaryota; kingdom Viridiplantae; phylum Streptophyta; class Pinopsida; order Cupressales; family Taxaceae; genus Torreya; species Torreya grandis. The sequence continues at coordinate 3,235,605 of JARHVA010001107.1, forward strand.
TAGTTATACCTTATGAACATGAGCATGGAGCATATAAATTTATATACACTAAGGCAAAAACCTATTATGAAGTTGATAAAAGGCTAAAATAACATAATATAAAGCCTAAATTCATATTACAGAGAGATCAGAAGATGGAAGATACATGGCAACTTGGTCCTAGATAATATTATTTGGTAGATGTTGGTCTTTCTATGTTTCCCACAACTGACATACAAATAAAGCATAGGCCTGAAGAAAGAAGACCAAGAGAAGTTGCATCAAGTTCCTCAGTCCCTGAATGTTATAGAATAATGGAACAAGGTTTATCTCAATAGGAGGAAATTCATATGATAGCTTTGGATCCCTAGGAATTTGTTGAAGATGAATTGAGAATGCTCTCCATAACTTATGAATCAGACACATATGAAAAGGAGGAAAATGTTGATGAAGGCAAATAGGAAAAGGGAAAAGAGAAGTCATTAGACTTAATGATAATTAATCATTCCAAGAGGAAGGTTGAGACTGCAATTGTCTCAAGAGAAAATAAAGTTAAAATGGCCATACTTGATTCCCCTTTAAAGGACATCAACCTTTTCAGTGAGTAGAACCCAATCTATGGACTAGCTATACCTGAATGGTTCATTTATGAACCAAGGTTGGATAAACTTCCTATTACCCATGGGTTATATTAAAGACTACAGACATCCCTCTACAACAGGATTTAAAGCCTTGGATCTTAGCATTTAAAAATGAAGAAGAAAGGAAGCTTGCTACTCAAACTCCATCAGTAGTCCAATCACAAGTAGAGGTTCCAATCAAGCATATGGGCTAGTCTTTAGTAGGATTCATGTATGATTTAGCTACTACTAGCCTACAAAGAGTTACTAAAACAATTATCATAGAGGAAGGTTAGGAGATTATACACCAAAAGATTGAGACTTTGGTTCACCTAACTCTGAAGAGGGAACATAGACTAGGGGAAGACCCTATGTTTGAAGAAGATGCTCTAGAGCTAGCCCAGTTCCAAACAAAAAGGATACAGGCCACCATCAAAGGGATAAAATAAGATAAGAAAATATTGGAAGAATAATCTATTCTATCAGTACCTATAGCTATTGTTAATAGCTTTGAAACAATTATCTAAGAGACATTCAATTCTTTGAAGGCAATAATATCCAAATTAGACATGATAAGTAAACAACATACCATGGCTCTAAACCACACCAATCAGTGGTAAGGCTTAAATAAGAATATAAAGGAACTGATCAAGATTATAATGGAAAACTATATCCCTAAATTTAAAATTGTCATCTCATTACACCTAAATATGGCCATGATAATCTTGACGGAGAAAATCAAGGACACAAATAAGTGGTCCAAAAGTATTGAAGGTCTCTCAAGTGACTTAAAACAAGTAGATGATAGAATGATACAAATATTATGAGGTTTGATTAAGGATCCATCCATCCCTAGTCAAATAGGCCTAATAACTTATAAATGATTCCAACAAATTCATCCAACAAGTCAAGAATAGAAGTAAGGGAACCACATGGGATAACAACAAACATATGTTGGACATGATATTATTAGTAAATGAAAAGATTGGTAATGCTAGGAGTATCAAGGAAGCCATTGGAAAAATAGATGAAATATTCAAAGATTTAGCAGTATAAATAGAGGAGCTGTTCATACAACTAATCATCAATCTCAGGTTGATTGATGAATAATATGACATATCCATGAAGATTTTGGAACAAAAACAAAAGGCTATAGTTGTAGGGGCATTTCAAAGGTAACAAGGTTGACTTAAAATATTCTTTTGCATTAAAATCATGTAAATCATTTTAAAAAGAATATATTATTTTAGAAAAGCATACGTAATGTGTAATGCACATGGATTATAGGTTAGTTACATTTAAAAAGTGTCATTGGTATGAGAATATTTGTAAGAGGACATTTATCCTTGACACTTGTTTGATTCCCATTTGATAATGACTAACCAAAGGTTGATCTTCCAACCTATAAAATAGGGTATTCTCATTTGAAAAAAGGAGGAAGTTTTGAGAGAAAAACTATTTTGTAAATTTTGGAGCAAGTAATACAAGCAAGAGAATTATGTAAAGATTGTCTCATTTTGTCTATTTATTTCTTATCATGGCTACTTCCTCAAGTCTTTGTTCTAGTGTTTAGATTTGAATTGCTTTTATGAATTATGGATGTGCATGTTTAATGCAAAGTTGTTAATTTGAGCTTTACGCTAGGTTAATTGAAAGTTGTTAAATTAATTTCAATATCATTGCTTTTCTAGAAGATGTGTAAATGTAATTTTCTTTTTTAAGTAAATTTTTTAAGTGATTTTGATTTTTAATTTGCATGTTTTCAAATATCCTTAGATGTTTGCCTGGTATATGATAGGATCTGTACTATTTGGTAATTTCATGTCATACACTAGTTTGAAGATGTATATCTCTGATTAAATTAGATCTTTGTTAAGATGTATGAACTAAAGAACAAAAACATCTCTCTTTCTGCCTTACCTTGCTTATTTTCTCATTTTTTAACTAAATTATTGTAGCTTACTTTCTCATTGTTAAAATTCATGATAGATTATATTTTAGACTTTAGATTCTAATCATCATTCATTAGAATTAGTTAAAATAACATTAGATTCTTCATAAACTTTAGGACCACGGTTGCTCCTAACAACCACTGCATAATCATTTTGTGAAATAGTCAAATAGCTCGGCCGCTACTCCACCACAGATCTTAGGAAGATCACAACCAGCAACTCATGCAAAAGATTCTTTGAATTTTGAAATGAGAAGTGTTTTCAACACTATGATAACCCTTTGATACATTTACATGCATCAAAAAGTCACATGTAATGCGAAGGGTTAGTTCATTTCCTCCTATCTCTATAAATAGGATAAGTGGCAATTGTAAAATGGGTTTTTTGATGTCATCTTAATTTTTCTTGAAATGAATGAGAAAGAAACTTTTTGTTCATTCTTTAACCAAGAGCACACTGAAATTCCATAAATTTGTGTCTTGATTTTTCTTATGGATGTTTCTTTTTCTTATGTTAATGCATATCTCTTTATTCAATTAATACATGTGTTAATATCAAACAAGCATATTTTTTTCTTAAGCATTTTTTTGTTATGTGTTGGATGAAATATGTGTTTTCTTATTCATTTATGATCCTTCATATCCTTTCCTTTTATTTTTATTTTCAGTTGAAATCAATGCAACCCAATATTCCATTCAACCTATAGATATTGTAAATAGGCTTAATTTAAATTTTACTATTTTTAATAAAGGGAACCTCCTCTTCAAATAGAAGAGAGACTTTTGTCTCCTTTAGTGTTATGAGATTTACTATTTTTCACAATTTTAAAATATTTCACCAATAATTTTTGGCACCCACTGTGGGGCACATTTTATTCTATGCAACCCACAGTTATAAGTATAATCACTTGCATGACTATCCTTGGAAACAAACACCTAGATCACCAAAAAAATTGTGCTGGCATGTAGGATTTTCCCACACTTTTATTTATCATGCTTAGTTGTGTATTTTTTGTGTACATTTAGGTTGTTTATCTCACATGTATGAGGATGTTGGCTTGATGCCTTTCTTCCACCTCTTTTGGAGAAGATAGTCCCACATGCATAGTGTGGTTGGGTTACACCTATCTTCCACATTTATATGTACCTATTCACCTAATCATAATGTAATGCAATCTGTGCTTATCTTGATTTTAGTCTTCAATATAATTCATGTTCGATCAACTAGTATTCAGTCTTAAATGTCCTCATAAATGGATGAATCTTTCATAGTATCAAAACATAAATATTCATCTATTGATGAGGACGTCCAAGACCGAAGACTAGTTGATCAAACACACAAATTTTGTGAAGACTAAAATCAAGATGAAAGCATAAATTAAACACTATGTATTCACAAAGAACCTGCATTCCATTACCTTATGACTACGTGAATAGGTACATATATAGATGGAATATAGGTGTAACCCAACCACACTATGCATGTGGGACTAACTTCCCCAACATAGGTATAAAAAAGCATGAAGCCAACATCCTCATACATGTGGGATAAACTTCTCCAATGTACACAAAAATCACATAACTAAGCAAGCTAAATAGAAGTTTCTGAAAACCCTACACACCTACACCCCCCTTAAGCATAGCTTAGGTGATTAGAAGAAATGGATCCTGGAAATAAGGATTGATGAGGTATCCAAGTACAAGGCAACTCTCATAAAGTGGATAAAAGGAGAAAACCTATAGGAAAACTCCTCCCCCCAAAAAAAAAGAGAGAAAAGAAGAAGAGGACTAGAAGGAATCCCCCAAAGATGATGCTAAAGTAATCCACACTCCACGTACAACTCATAAGATGACCACTATCGATAACGAGATCCTCTACCTAAAGACTTTAGAAGCTTCATTTTCATCAAACAATGTTTCTTTCCTTTGTCAAAAGAAAAACACAATGTGTGCATTCAAGGTCTACCCATTCCATAATGGAATATAATGGCAGTAGTACAAATATATTTGAATATGATCTAAGGTTGAAATGTGGCATATGTCTGACAAGATTGTGCAGAAGAACAAAAGGTAATGGCACTAAAATAGACATGTCAAAATAATGACATGGAACAGTTGCTAAAAGAATGTCCATGTGAAGTGTAGAGCATGGCTCAACAAATATCAAAATAGAAGAAGAGTCTACAAATGAAGAACATGGATCCGTAGAGTGAATATCTACAATAAGAGATGTGTTGTCGAAGCTCTCACTAAAAAAAAATATTCCTCTAAAGTGAAAATCTATGATGGTTCTAGAAGAGAAACAGTTTGTATAGGAATGGATGTAGAATCCAAAATAGGATAGTTGAGGTCTGGTAGATTCATTGTATGGATTGAAACAAGAACCAATAACATGGTATGAAAATCTCATTGAGCACCTCTTGAGCATGAAAATTATATTTTCATCACAAAATGGAAGTACATTAGTGAAATTCAGAGCAAATTTGGAATGACATATAGTAAACCACTTAGTACACCCATGAAATAAAATTTGAATTTGATGTCAGATGATACTATAGAATTTTTAGATGCAACCAAGTATAGATTTATCATTAGAAGTCCGATATATGTAATCACAACTAAACTAGATGTTTCTTTTACTATTGGTGTTCGTTCTAGATTCATACAAAAACCTAGATAAAGTCATTGGGTATCAACAAAGAGAGTTTTTTAATATTTAAAGGGAGCACAAAATTTTGAGCTCAAGTATTCCAAGGCAGTAGACCTAAAATTAGTTGGATACTCATATTGTGACTATGCAGGTGATTTTGAAGATGATAAATCTACTTCAGGTTTCTTAATAAATTTTGGAACAATAATCATCTCTTAGAATTCAAAGAAGCAGTTAGTGCCAACAATTTCTTCATCAAAAGTATAATATATATGGTGGCTTCAAAGGCAACTAGGGAAATAATATGGCTTAGAAGTATTCTTTTAGATTTGCAGGTGACACAACTTTCATCAACACCAATCATGGTCGATAACACTTATACAATTCAAATGGCAAGAAATCCAATATTTCACAATCGAAGCAAGAACATCAACACCAAATTCCATTTGATTTAACATTATGTAAAATACAACTGTATAAAATTGATTCATTATCCAATTACAAACCAACCAACAAATATCTCAACAAAACTACTTTGAAGAGAGAAATTTAAAAAATTTAGAGGCATGCTTGGTCTCACTATAACCTCTACAGATTAATGGGGGATGTAATATTATTGTACATAATATTTAATTATTCTTAGGTATTAGGATTTTGTCTTTAAATAGAAATTGAATAGTCATCTTAGAAGATGAATTGAACAACCACATTCATGGTCTATTTATTGTACTATTGTTTCTCATTATTACAATGAATTCAATTTTGGTTTGCATCAAATCCATGGTATATATATTGTACTATTAATTCTCATTATTGTAATGAATTCTAATTTGATTTGCATCAAATCCCTTGTTAATTTGTGCAGTACATTCCTAGGTTGACACAAGTTTCTTGTTCATGTGAAACCATGCCTCTCTCTTGCCGATGCACCACAACATTGGAAGGATCCATCATTATTTTTCTTAAGATTCAATCATATTAAATTCACTACATATGATCCAGTTGTAATCAAGGTGTGTGTTATCAATCCATCACATAAATATTGGCAACATCAATGGAGTGGACATTAAAATCAAAGAGGGTCCACACTAACTGATATGTGAGGTCCAATTCACAAAGTTACAATTTTGAACGATAAAGAATGGGTAAAAAATGTCACCACTTGTCCACATCCACTTTCATTATCTGACATTTGGCAAACATCTCCTGACCAAATCAATCTGGTAGCATAGTTGAGAGAAAATTCAAAAGTTTTAACTTATTACAAATATAAAATCTTAATTTTGTCAATCAACTGACAAGTGTCCCTTACAATGAATTTTCGTGAAGTGTCAATAAGACCTTGCACATTCCATGAGTACCATAACATTGGGAAACATCTAAATTCATATTGGGATCCCCATTATCACTTCCTAAAGTTGAAAATCTAGTAGAAAGGTATGATTGATGATTGCAATGTGTAAATTCAATCAATACAAATTCTTATCATTTTTATTATACATATTTACCATCTTTGGGCGGTAGAGATGGGCTATGCGAGTGGCAAAAAACTATCTTGAGATCAAAAGCCACTATGTTATCTACAAGGCCCAAATCTTTCACCTCAAGGAGTGGTTGTGATGGTTGGAAAATGCATGGTTGGCTTTGTGAACCAAAGAAAATTGTTGTATATTGAAAAAGTGTGAATAATAATCGACGCAACCTAAGAAGCGATGAGAATCAATTTCTTGCTAGATGTTCTATAGCTACAAGTGGGTTTGTAAACAGAAGCCAATGCTTTGCCCACTATGCACATCTATTGATTACGTTTCTTATTTTTTATATTCATCCATCAGTGTATGAATGTTTGTGTAGCTTTATTGGGCTTAGAAGAGGTCTTGGGTTTAGCAATTGACCGTGAATTATCCATTAAAGGTCATTCATAGGTTTTGTGATCCATGGCTTGACACTGGAAAAAAGTATTAGGCATGTTAATATATAACATGTGTTGCGTGAGACATTTGCCACCAATTTGGCTATCAATGAAATCTTTGAGATATTTGGAAATATCAAGGTATACACATACACATCGTTGCACCCTGGCCACATAAAACTTTGATTGCTCATGGTCAATAAAACACCCTAAAGGCTTAATTATTTGGTTGGTAAAACTCTAAAGTGGGAGAGGGAGACTAGGAAACTCAATTCAAAATTGGGTTTCTAGATTGACATGCTCAGATACTACCTCTAGTGTGAAATATAATAAATGTGTTACAAATGAACCAAGCGCCATGGAAAACTATGTGTCGACAATGCTCAACACTATTAAACTTTAAAATAAAATCCCTTGGTCATAATCTGTACACCTAATTTGACTCCATAAGGGGTTGTCCAAGTAATATGCACCCATGATTTTGATGGGTTTTTTAAGGGGACTTGGCCAACAAAATAAGTAACAAGAGTAATATTTACACATCAGGGATATGGCTTTTTAAAATCAAGACCATCTAAAATAATATTAGGAAAAGAGTCCAGGGTATATTCATTACTTCATAGAATATCTCCGACATAAACTTTTCAATACTTTACTTTTGAGGTGCGATTTTTTCACTTTTTTATATAATTAATATTATATTATATATTATTAAAAATACACTTTTCAATCAAAAATACGTCAAAAACATCTAACTAATCCAAGATTTGAAAAAAAGAATATTATATAAACAAACACAACATCCAAAAAATGATATCTTAATAACTACAACATAATAAATATAAAACCATACCAAAAAAAAATCCTTCCCAAACTCATGATAATTTGGAAAAAAACAAAACAAAAAACCACCACCACCCCAACAAATATCATCTTCCATTTCTACCCAACGCAAATGACTAATAGTCAATACCATTAATGGCTACAAATTATTATGGAGAATAATCGAGTTGAAATCCACTTGATGGATTTGTAATCAACTTCACCATGGGTGCCTCACCCACCTTTAGTAAAACCATGGTTTGAATCGACGCAACCCATTAATTATTGTCTCCATCTCCACTTGGGAGAAAAATGTTAACCGGAAAAGCTTAGTACCTTTATATCAATTTACCTTTACAACCAAAATTGATATATAAAGGTTCGATTAAAAAAAATCATTTTAAGATAGAGCAACATAGACAAGAAAATAAGATCGTATATAATCTTATTCTTCTACACTCAAGACTAATCAATCAACTTTGTGTTAACACTAAATCTGTCAACTTTAAATATGGTTTTACTATTCAGATGTACTAACGGTAAGGTCTTAATACATTCAAAAGATTATGTTGAATTGAAATTTAACTTTGAAGATAGCACATGATTTGAAAATAAAATATATATATATATTTTTTAGTGAATTAAAATATATTGTAAGAATATAAAAGGAAATTTTATTATAAAAATAGCTTAAATGTTATTATTTGAGAAATTTTGATTAAATTGAGCCTCAATTAAATATAATTAAATAGACATTATTACTTAATTAGATCTTAATTCATTTCAAAAAAATTCAGATAATGATATTTGACAATAAAATAACAATAGATGTGTCATGACCTCATTAGTTGATACATTTTTATAACCAATCAAATAAAGTGTAGTAGCATCTCCTACTAATCACGGTTGGAACTCGACTATTTAATTCCAAAATGGATTTGGCAGTTTATATGTGTGTGTGTGTGTGTGTGTGTGTGTGTGTGTGTGTGTGTGTGTGTGTGTGTGTGAGAATATACTCTAAGGTGGTTCGTTGAGTTGTTATCTTGGGTGACTTATTCTACAATTGTTGCTAAGTATTTAAGCTTGTGTGGGTTATTTATAAAAGCACTTTAACTTTGGTGATGTGTTGGCATTTGTGAATAAGGATGTTTTGATTGTTTTAAACGCCTTGTGTGTGGACATGAATAAATTAAAGACAGTTTGAGTCACTTCAAGTTTTATTGTGTGGTGGTAAGAAGGGATTTGTTGAATAGGCCTGCAGTCTCCTTGTGGGAAAAGATTTGGACCACAAAGTGGTCATGAACTTGTTATGGCGTGGGGATTAATATTGAGACAAATCATTTGATTAGGGTTTTTTCTTGGGTGGCATTTGAATCGACCATCATTTGGGTCACTGACTTCGCTGGGAAATGGAAGGGCGAGGAGAGTTTGGAGAAAATAATACAATTTTTGGGCAATGTTTCAGCCACCACCATTATGGGAGGAGAGAAGAAATGAACAACAGAGAAGAGATGAGAAAAGGGAGGACACAGAAATGGGTGTATGAGAAAACAAAGGAAAGAAGAGAAGAATGGTACTATTGCTATTGGTGAGATGCCATTATGAAGGAGAGAAACAAAAATAAAACCCTGCATACATTTCAACAGGGATGTAGATTTTCCTTTCTTGGTTTAAATCATATTATTTAAATTTTATATTAATATTGGCAAGTTCTATTGAGAATCCCGTTGGGCTATATACTCATGGGGGTATATTATGCCACACCCACACGTGTTTATGTCATGATCAAGGGTAAAGTATGGTTTGTGTATGCGGATTTGTATGAAAATCTCTTATTATACTCTTGTTTTTCTGGACTGAGTTGGTTGGTTGTGTTTGATTTTATTATGTCATACTGATTGTATAGATGTGACTATAATGGTTTTTGGATTGTATTATTTTTTGGAATCATTTTAAATTTCTGCATGTTCAAGCTAAAGGTTATGATCTGAAAATTGTATGTATTTTTATTATTATATGCTAGAAAATGTAGTGAAAATTCTTTAAATTGGACCTTACCCATCTGGAACAGAAATGGTTCCCATTAGATGGAAATCTTATTACTTAATTTATTTTTGGTAAATTTGGATCACTATATTTATTAGACTATTCTAAGTGTTCTAGTTGTCCAGATTGAAAACAAAATTCATTGTGGTGATTTAACAACGTATAACTTGAAACATATATGTTGATATGACATGTTTTACTAAATGATAAATGGAAACCACCTTGTTGAATGTTTTATTATTGTTGGGTTACTAAATTATGTGAAATATACTTGCTTAGTTTAGTTGACTGTTTATGCCATCATGTTGGTAAGTTGATCCTTACAAGCAAGAGAAAAAGAATCATCATTTATGTATTGTTTAGAGAATGATTTATTTGAACTTCAGACCGGGTTAAAAACCCCATGTTTGCTTTTGATAAGTGTTTGTTTGTTATCTTTTAAGATGAGAATTGGTTGCATTCCCAAATTATTTTGAAACAAGAGCCAAAACAAATTATTTTTGATAACCTTATGTAGAAAACAAACTTTGATATGTTGGTTGCCTTTTTTACATATGACACTTAATAGTTATTGGTTAATGAAGAATTGTAGAATTGGATAAACCACTACTTATATGATTGATTCGTTGTTTGAAAGGTTTGTTATTACATTGTTGTTTATACATCTTATTCTATTGACCAGAAAGAAATTGATTTTTTTTTATTTTTTGAACTTGTTGATGTGAGATATTAATATGACCAAATAAGATTGTTATACACTTGCAATGCATTCCTTTGCAAGAACCTCTTAGTTATTAAATGTATTTATCTATTAGATTATTCCTTGTTTGGTTGTACTCATTAAGAGAGAAATCAAGTTGATTTAAAATAACAAAACATTTCAGGTTAATAGAGCATGTGGAATGCTCCTTATTGTTGTAGTTTATTGTATGCATGTTGAATGCATTGTTAATATTATTTTACCATATCTATATTGGTTATACATTACCTTGCTTGTCTTGAGGGTTTACATAATAATTTCATTGTTGATTTACCCTTGGAAAAGAAGAGTTACAACAGTAAATATTATGGGGTTGCCTAAATTTATTTTATGTGGAATTAAGTTAGTTTGATTGTTTTGTTCTTCCTGAACTTGATTTATTAAAATATAATTTAATTCTCAGAATGTTCACTAAGAAGGAAATTCACATTTCCATCTTTATGCTAACACATTTATTGCATCCTTTTCTAGTGTAGGGGATTTTAATACAGTTGGCTTTTCTTTATGAAATTGATTATCTATTTATTCTTGTTGTCTATTGAAGTGTAGTGTTCACCAATGCTAACCAAGATGATATTTGGAATGATGAAGTCAAATTTGTTGATTATATTTGTATGTGTTAATTTAGCAATCTGATTTATTTTTGAGAGGCTGCCATGTTCTAAATGCAATACATGTATGGTAGTATAAATTGTTCCTTGCGCATATGGCCTCTGGCTTGTATATATGATAAAACTATCAACCATTGAGGATTGTTCGAACTACTTGTATCAACCTTATTCATTTGATATTAAGACTTGGTAATATGGCCTATTGTATGCAAATAACATTTTGTATTTTTTCAGTATCTCATACTATGCTTATAATTGACATCCTTATATTAAGGATTATTATGTTACATTACAAATGTACATAGAGTGATCCTACCTATGAGCATGGTTAAGTTTCAGTGTTATTAGAAATCTCCTTGTTTTAAAGGAGGGATACCTAGGTGGGTTGGAAAATAAAGACTATATCATCCATGGCTGAAGGTATATATGTGTTAATGAAAATCTACTAGCATCAGGCTAACAAATCATGTTGAGAAGTTGTTATGTTTCCCTCTTTCCTGTTGGTTTAGGTATGAGGTGCTTGCAATATTATTTTTATATATTAATGACAAAGTGTAGAGGTTTAATTTGTGTGTGTGTGTGTGTGTGTGTGTGTGTGTGTGTGTGTGTGTGTGTGTGTGTGTGTGTGTGTGTGTGTGTGTGTGACTATGCTAAAATATTTTAACAAATGCTAGAAATGTATTTTACTACATTGCACTATGATATTATGTAAACTTGTTAATTAAAATATTATTCCAGTTGTTCACTTTTCCATATTGATTTATGGATTAGGCTTAAATGGATGTCATTGTTACATGTTATTACCCCTGTTGATATCGAATGCTAACCCAATCGTATTATGTTTGGTAGTACAAGCATAAAATCCTTTTAGTCAATTAACAAGTTAATAAATGAATTATTCATGACTTGTGATTATATGAGATCAACCAAAATCAAGTGGATGTTAGCATGACTTGTGGGCTGAAGCTTCAAAACTCAATGTATTTCTATTTTTTGAAAATTACTCCTTGGAATGCATGGTTGACCATGTGAAATCAATATGTGATGTGGCAGTTGGCTATTCATAAATTTAGCCCATAGCTGGACTAGTCATGATGTTACAATTGGCCTAATGGTTGAATTTGTCATTTTATAAGAGATTGTTCTTAATGGTCAAATCTTATACTTGTCCTTAATTAAGAAGATAAAAAGAACCATTAGTATAAAGACCCTATGGTCAGGGATTTATTTATATAATCCTGACCTAGTAGCACTGTTATTGGTGGTTCATTATAATAACTAGAATTCATTTCATATTGGGTAATATCCCCAATTGATGAGTTCTTGCTAGTTTGATGAAATTGTTAAAGATGTTATGTTCATTTTCAGCATGTGCATTATTGTTTGGTGAATGTTAATGTTCATGTTGGTAAATAGGAGTATGGTTATCTAATTCCTATAATTGTACTTTCCATAACCCTACTCCTCCCAATGATTACACATCAGCTCATGTGCAAACTACTGATTATAGTCACCCTACTTTGAGACATATACCACATGTTTGGACCTCTCTCGCATCATATTCTTACCCTCCATACATCCCTTGTCCATATTGGCCCTTTTGTACACAGACAGGCCTACTAGAGACCCCCTAAGGCCTTTCAAGAGCCTGTTGACTAGCACAAGACCCATTTTGACCCAGGTCACAACTTGTGTGTGTTAGGGTGTGGAGCTAAAAACTTCACCAAGGAGCATTCATTATCAGGTTCGGGTCTACACAGACACCGACGTCGGTCAGGAGCGACCGACATCGGTCACAGGCAGTTGCAGAGATGCCGACGTCGGCAGAGAATCGGCCGACGGCGGTCACAGACAAGCAGCAGGAACCGACGTCGGCTACCTGCGTGTCCAAAAAGCTATTTCTGTGGACAGAAGGGAGTGTTTGCATGATAAGTTTGAGTTGTAGACTCAAGCTCGCGTCTCTATTATTAGCATTACTATTTTTAGAGCCCTTGTTTAAGTGGTTTAACTATTTGTTGGAAGTACATGCTCAAGTCTCCTAATTCTATATGAAGAATTAGATCTTCCTAGCTTATTGTATTGTAGAAGAATTGGTGTGTGAAGAACAGTACATAATTGAATCAATCCAGGCTTGTTGGAGTTGATTGTTCTTGAGAGAGATAGCTCTTGAGGAATAGAGATCTATTGAGAGATCTATACATCTAGGAGAGGTGTGGAAGAAAGAAGCTTTCTTCAATTGTATTCCTTTTGTAAAGAGTTTGTTAATACAAGTTTTCAGGGTGTTTTCTTGTATCTCTTGTTCTTGTTATTATCATTCTAATTACTTGTCAATCTGATTTAATTCCGCATCTATTGCTGTCACAATTGTAATCTATTGTTGGTTTGATCCCCCAACAAGTGGTATCAAAGCCTTGGTTACAGGTTCAGAGCTTGATAATTGGTATCAAAGCTCAAGTTCACTAACAGGTAGTTCAGAACTGTGTAGTGTGTATTGATTACAGGTTCTCACAGGAGTTTCTACAGGGATTTCTGTTTGAGTGGGAGAAGCAATGGCAGATGAAAGTAAATTGAGAATGGAAAAGTTCAATGGCAAAAATTACCAACACTGGAGAATGCAGATAGAGGATTATCTGTATTAGAAAGATCTCTACTTACCGTTAGGAGGTATTGCAAAGAAGCCCAAAGACATGGAGGATGAAGAATGGGAAGTTCTTGACAGAAAGGCTCTGGGTTCTATAAGACTAAGTCTAGCATCCACTGTGATATCCAATTTATCACAAGCAAAGTCTACGGTAGAGTTGATGACTACGTTAGCAAATTTGTATGAAAAATCCTCAGCTTCCAATAAGGTATATCTTATGAAGCAGTTATTTAATTTGCATATGAATGAAGGTGGATCTGTTTCTACTCATCTGAATGATTTCAATGGTATTGTGAATCAATTAAGTTCAGTGAATATAGTGTTTGATGATGAGATAAAAGCTCTTTTGATATTATGTTCTTTGCCTGAAAGCTGACATGGCTTAGTAATGGCAGTAAGTAATACTGCATCTGCATCAAATATTTTGAAAGTAGAGGATGTTGTTAGTGTTATCTTGAATGAGGAAATACGCAAGAAAAGCAATGAAGAGACATCTGGGAATGCTTTAAGTTTTGAGAGCAGGGGAAGGCAGAAAGAGAAGAGCAAGAAAGGCAGATCAAGATCCAAATCAAAGGGGAAAGGCAGATCTAAATCCAGAAACGGCAGAAGACCACAATGCTGGAATTGTGGAAAGATGGGGCATATAAGCAGAGATTGTTGGTCAAAGCCTAAGGAGGACAACCAGCACGAAGGAAAGGAAGAAGCCAAGATTGCAGGTATTGCACAGGATGCTTTAATTTTCTCTCTGCATAATAATATAGAATCTTGGGTATTAGATTCTGGTGCATCTTTTCATGCTACTCCTAATAGGGAATATTTTAGTGACTATATCCATGGAGATTTTGGAATAGTGTATCTAGGGGATGATGAGCCCTGTAAAATAATTGGCAAAGGTAAAGTGCAGCTGAAGATGCAGAATAGCAACACATGGGTGTTGAGAGATGTGATGCATGTTCTTAGCTTGAAGAGAAATTTGATTTCTACAGGAAAGTTAGGGGATGAGGGTTGTACAGTAACTCTCACAGCAGAATCTTGGAAGGTGACCAAGGGTGCACTTATTATGGCCAGAGGTAAGAGAGAAGGTACTCTCTATTTGTGTAATTGTGTTACTAACAAATCTCCTTCTGTATTATCTACTTCAGATGTGGACGCTAAATTGTGGCACTCAAGGCTTGGCCACATGAGTGAGAAGGGGATGTCAATTCTTAAGTCTAAAGGTATGCTTTCAGATTTAAAAGGCATAGATCTAGAGTTTTGTGAGCACTGTGTATTTGGAAAACAGAAAAGGGTTAGTTTTCTCAAAACTGGGTCTACTAAGAAGAGGCACAAGTTGGAGCTTGTTCACACAGACGTGTGGGGACCGGCTCAGGTTGCTTCCATTGGAGGATCTCAGTACTATGTATCTTTCATAGATGATGCCACAAGGAAGGTATGGATCTATTGTATTAGAAAGAAATCTGATGTATTTGATACTTTTAAAGTTTGGAAAGCTATGGTTGAGAATGAAACAGGTAAAAGATTAAAGTGCCTGAGATCAGACAATGGCGGTGAGTTCTGCAGTCATAAGTTCAGAGATTATTGTTACATGCATGGAATCCGTAGGCAAAGGACGGTTCCAAGGACACCTCAGCAGAATGGTATTGCTGAAAGGATGAACAGGACAATAATGGAGCGTGCAAGATGTATGAGATTGCATGTCGGTTTGCCCTTACAGTTTTGGGGACAAGCTGTTGACACTGCAGTGTACCTAATTAACAGAGGACCCTCTACAGCTCTGGATGGTGGTATTCCAAAAGAGGCATGGATAGGTAAAAAGGTTGATCTCTCATATCTCAAAGTTTTTGGTTGTGAAGCCTTTGTGCATATAGATAAGAAAAATAGAAAGAAGCTTGATGCTAAGTCTATGAGATGCACGTTTATTGGCTATGGCTCAGATGATTTTGGTTACAGATTGTGGAATCTAGAAACTAACAAGGTAATCAGGAGCCGTGATGTTGTTTTCAATGAAAGAGTGATGTATTGTGATCAGCTAAGGAAGTTGAATCAATCTAAGCAGAGCAATGGTGAATTGGATGAGGTGAAAGTCCAAGATGAGCTCACGGGAAAAAGAAATAATCACTTACAGGAAAACACAGAGACCAACGTCGGCAGGTTAGGAACCGGCGTCGACAGGACAGAAATCGACGTCGGCCATATAGAGACTGACGTTGGCCGTACAGGTACCGACGTCGATCAGGCAGAACCGACGTCGGCCAGTAACAGGTCTAGAGGTGATCGAGGTCGGTCACTGTCAGAGAATTTGGGTGGACAGCGTGTTGTGGATGAGTCTTAGACACCCATCAGGAGGTCAGAAAGGGTGAGTAAGCCTCCAATTAGATATTCTCCTTCTTTATTTTATTTATTGCTAACTGATGGTGGAGAACCAAAAACTTTTGAAGAAGCAATACAGGTGGAGTCCAAGAGTGAGTGGGAGCATGGCATGGTTGAGGAGTTGGAGTCCTTAAGAGAGAACCAAACATGGGATTTGGTTGAATTGCCAGCTGGTAAGAGAACACTTAAGAACAGATGGACCTACAGGTTGAAGGAAGGTGAGAATGGACAAATGAGATACAAGGCCAGATTAGTGGTAAAAGGATTTGCACAAAAGCTAGGTATTGACTTTGGTGAGATTTTTTCTCTTGTTGTTAAAATGACTTCAATAAGGGTTGTTTTGTCTTTGGTTGCTTTTGAGGATTTGCATCTTGAGCAGCTAGATGTTAAGACAGCGTTTCTTCATGGAGATTTGGATGAGGAAATATATATGGAACACCCAGAAGGATTCGAGGTCAAGGGTAAGGAGAAGTTTGTGTGCAGGTTGAAGAAAAGCTTGTATGGCCTCAAGCAAGCTCCTAGGCAATGGTACTTAAAATTTGACAGGTTTATGACTGAGCATGGCTACAGTAGGTGTCAATCAGACCATTGTGTGTATTTCAAGAGATTTGATAATGATAGATATATTATTCTATTGTTGTATGTAGATGACATGCTGGTTGCAGGGTCTCACATGCAGGATATCTCAGAGCTTAAGGTAAAATTAGCTCAAACGTTTGCTATGAAGGATTTGGGAGCAACAAAGAAAATCCTTGGCATGAGCATTAAGAGAGACAGGAAAAATCACAGGTTGATATTGTCTCAAGAAGATTATGTGGACAAGGTGTTGAAATGGTTCAATATGCAGGATGCTAAACCGGTAAGCACACCTTTGGCTGGACATTTTAAGTTGAGTAAAGAACAATGTCCTAATTCATATGATGAGGTAGAGTACATGAGTAAGGTTCCATATTCTTCCGCAGTAGGGAGTTTGATGTATGCAATGGTGTGTACTAGACCGGATATTGCCCAAGCAGTGGGAGTGGTAAGTAAGTATATGGCCAATCCAGGTAAGGAACATTGGAAAGCAGTTCAGTGGATCCTTAGATATCTGAGAGGAACCAGCAGTAGGCACTTGTGCTATGGAGGTTCAGATACTTCTCTACATGGCTATGTAGATTCAGATATGGCAGGTGATTTGGATGGCAGGAGAAGCACTACAGGTTATGTTTTCACTGTAGGTGGAATGGCGGTTAGCTGGATATCTAAGTTGCAGAAGGTTGTTGCCTTGTCAACTACAGAAGCAGAGTATATTGCAGCCACAGAAGCTAGCAAGGAAATGATATGGATGACACGGTTCATGGATGAGCTTGGTAGGGAGCATGAGAGTTGCAGATTGTATAGTGACAGTCAGAGTGCAATCCATTTGGCTAAGAATTCAGCCTTTCATTCAAGAACAAAGCACATACAGCTAAGGTATCACTTCATACGACAGGTATTGGAAGATGGTGAGTTGAAGCTGGAGAAGATCCATATAGATAGGAATCCTGCTGATATGTTAACCAAGCCGGTTACAAAGGAGAAGTTGAATCTTCATTCAACTTCTATTGGTCTTCATGATTGAGTTGAAGATGGAGGAGCTAGAAGATGTTGATGTACAGGTACTGGTGCAGCTGTTTATCTCCAAGTGGGAGATTGTTAGGGTGTGGAGCTAAAAACTTCACCAAAGAGCATTCATTATCAGGTTCGGGTCTACACAGACACCAGCGTCGGTCAGGAGCGACCAACATCGGTCACAGGTAGTTGCAGAGATGCCGACGTCGGAAGAGAATCGGCCGACGGCGGTCACAGACAAGCAGCAGGAACTGACGTCGGCTACCTGCGTGTCCAGAAAGCTATTTCTGTGGACAGAAGCGAGTGTTTGCATGATAAGTTTGAGTTGTAGACTTAAGCTCGCGTCTCTATTATTAGCATTACTATTTTTAGAGCCCTTGTTTAAGTGGTTTAACTATTTGTTGGAAGTACATGCTCAAGTCTCCTAATTCTATATGAAGAATTAGATCTTCCTAGCTTATTGTATTGTAGAAGAATTGGTGTGTGAAGAACAGTACATAATTGAATCAATCCAGGCTTGTTGGAGTTGATTGTTCTTGAGAGAGATAGCTCTTGAGGAATAGAGATCTATTGAGAGATCTATACATCTAGGAGAGGTGTGGAAGAAAGAAGCTTTCTTCAATTGTATTCCTTTTGTAAAGAGTTTGTTAATACAAGTTTTCAGGGTGTTTTCTTGTATCTCTTGTTCTTGTTATTATCATTCTAATTACTTGTCAATCTGATTTAATTTCGCGTCTATTGCTGTCACAATTGTAATCTATTGTTGGTTTGATCCCCCAACAGTGTGAAGGAAACCCATGACCTAGGCCACACGCTTCCTTCACCAAAGCTACATCCTAGGCTATGGCCTAGGCATAACGTGCCCAAAAGTGCCAAAATGAAGTCAAACAGTCAAAAATGGCTAGTTTTAGGTCATTTGAGATTGGGGTTGGGATATATGCCTTTTTCTCATTCATATGAGCCCCCTCTCTTCTAATTTCCACATTCTCTTCATTCTTTTCCCCTTTCTTGACTCTCATGCCTTCTTGAATCTCTCTCGATTCATTCTTGGCACTCTTGAGCTTGATTGGTGATAGAGGATCCCATATTTTGCTACATACTTGTTTGGAGACTCCATTGTTGCTCTCAGTTTTCATGCTTCCTTGTGGCTTATTTCCAAGATTCTACATTTGGAATTGCACCTAATTTATGCACTTGGTTGGAGATCTTACACCATTTCAAGTTCTCACTTTAACTCCTCCTTCGCTCTTGGTTTTTGGTTTGGACTTCAACTTTCACATAGCTTGGTCTTCCTCCTACATTGCTTCCTAGCTTGGATTCCTAGTTGGTAGAACACCTACACTTAATCTTTAAGCTTGATCTGAGGGAAATTTGCTATGCAAAGTGAAACTCCATTGTTTTTTGTAGTGTATATGCTAGGGTTAGAACTATTTTAGTGAAATAGTTGTTTTGTGCATTGTTTAGAGTAGTTTCTAAAGTTTCTTGCATTTGTATATGATTAAAGAGTAATTTCATTGCTTGAAATATTCCTTTTTTGCATATCATTAATTTATTTGAAAACATTCCTCATTTCATAGTAGAGATATACATGCTCAAGACAAAATATAAAACTTGCTTAAACTTTCTCTCTCTCTCTTGCTAAACTATAACATTGTATTGTTAGAAAATAATAGCATTGATTTGGAAAGATATCTCAAATATAGAATAGGCATGCTATTGAACCCTTTTTTGAAAATGTATTTATTGTTTAAAACATCTTTCATTTGTCCTCAAAATTCCTTAGCTATTATATTTACATTTCAGTTGTTATCTCTCTTCATTTAGTATTGTTGTTCTCGCTTTGTTTATACAATCATCAATCTAGTCTTAGCTACTTGCTTTACTGTGGTTGGATCTGTTAGAATAACTTGCATATTTTGTGTACCTATTAATACTAGCCCCAACCTAGTTTTCAAGTCTTTATATATCTTAGTGTAATCTAGTAAACTAGATAGCCACTATAGAACTCATGTAGCCCATAGAACCCCTGATCCTTCTAGCCTTTTAGTGGTTTGCTTTAGTACCCTGCCAAACACTAGTGGTTCCATTTAGATTCTCGAAACTACATTCTAGAAAACCTGGTGGGTCTTTACATATGGTTTCACATTATTTCCATCCCATTTAGAGATATCTTATCCAACTCCCCTCTATTACCTTTTAGGCTTTGCTTTTAATTATGTTTCAGTGCTCCCCTTGGTTGTTTGCTCCTACTTTGGTTTTGTGTCTTTCTCCCTATTAGTACTTCATTGATTTGCCTTTTCTATTGTCTTCCATGTTACTCATGCTTCAATTCATCCATGGCTAATATCCCACCCTTAATAAACCAATTCAATTAGATTTAGGGTCTAATCCCTGAGCTCACTAATGAGAAAGCCATGTTTGCAATGGAACACCATAAACACCATAAGACCTAGGAGCTTCCCATGACCTAGCATGGTAGTATACACCCTCTTGCATTCAAAAGGGAATAATATTGGTAGGACTATAACCAATATACTCAATCTCTTTCTCACCAATCTGAGCTTCATTCATCTAAGGATATTTTATCTCAGCCTCATGTTGTGCCTCATTCACATGTTAGAGGTGATGAGGATCTCCTTGTGTAGCTATGACCTAACGAGTTGCATGCAATCATTGATCATTTTCATAGATGGCTTTAGTTAAATGAAGTGCTTCTTTCTCCCCCTATTATTCAATGGCATGCTTCTTCTAGAAATAGATCTCACATCTGCTCAGTGTCGAGTGCCTCGACCAGTTCTCATATGATTTCCCCACCTCTTTCCTAGCTAGAGAATTTAGAGAAAGAACATCCTCATATCCATGTTGTGGGTCACAGGTATTCTGCCTCAACAAGGTATCCCAATCCTGGGGGTTCCTCTCATTCTCTTAGTCCTTCATTTAGATTTTTTGATTAACATGTTGATTTTGATCACCACTTGCAGACTAGAGATCTGTGGGATGTGTATCAATAACATTAACAACCATTGGTTAACCCTCATCTTATGGTATGTGCCCAACATCATAAATATCTTGGTCATCATGACCATTTTCATGAGAATTCCATGTCTTCCCATCATCCCCATGGGGACCATCCGACTTCCCATGGCGATTCCCCACCCTATGGCAGAGATGATTTCCATCATGAGCATCCTCCCTACTAGGAGTTGCCATGGCATCATCCTCCCCATGGTCATGGTCATGGTCATGGTGATGCCTATGATCATAGGCAAAATAATCACCATGATGAACCCCCTCTTGAAGTTTATCACCAGCTTGCTATCAACCATGTTTATAAGGATCTCCATCAAAATCTTCTAACCCCTTAGGTGCATGCTATTCCCCTTCCCACTCCTATCCCTTAACTAAAAAAATTTAATGGGATGTGGGACTCTAGTCCCATGAATTATATAATAGCATTCATGATGTCATGTATGGATTAGGAATAGGATGAAGGCATGATGTTGAAATTCTTTGTTCATTATATATGAGTCAAAGCTCTTATATGGTTTCAAAATTTATCATTAGATTCTCTCTCTAGTTCTTAGCTCCTTCTAGATGACTTCCTCTAATATTTTAATATTTCTAGACCCTTTAACCTCAGTATCTAGTCACTCACCTCTATAACCTAGGCCAAGGTCAAGTCTAACTTTGATAGAATGTGTCGATGGTGTTCAACTATTCACACATGCATAAATATGTTCTCAAATGACCAAATTTATGACATGTTCATGCAAGTATTAAGGTAAGAGGTTCACCTTGAGGTCCTCAAGCGTGAACCTACCTCTTATGATGAAGTTGTTAATGAGTGTCTAAGGATTGAAGTGTTTGAGGTGCATGTGGGCATACAATCCATCCCTTCCTAAAATTTGTCTTCTTCGCATGATCACAATTGTAATGCGACTGGCGATGGTGTCACTGATTCTCCTCCTGAGAAGAAAGACAAGAAAGATAGTTGTGAGGTGAATACTTTGAGCAAGAAGCTAGCTAAAAATAAAGCTTTTGAATCAAGAAAAATAAAAAAATGGATGGTGTTTCTTTATGATCCTACCAAGTTTTGAAACCACCACTGGATGAGGGGGCATGATGATGCCAATTGTGCCACCTAAAAGTCTATTAGGCATGCCTCACCCCCATCATAGAGTTATCCTCTTACAGAACCCAACCATAAGTTGAATGTTTTCAAGGAGCCTCCTGACCATGATAAAGATAAGACAAAGAAGAAAAAGAAGAAATCAAAGGCTAAGACCCCATGTTATCTTTCTTACTCTTCTACCTCTTCTGACTCCTCTTCCTAGGCTAACCTGAGGGGGAAATCCAAGCATGAGAGTAGCAAGGTCATTTTTTCTATCGACATAGCCTCTAGTAGGTACTAGTGCTTTGTCAACATGCACTCTAGTCAGGCCACCAACCTTGTTAGAGATACTAGTGGTGTTGGGCCCCCGATTTAGCCCATATGGGTAGGTAACCCTAAAGTTAGATTTGATTTTAGGTGTAACATCCTTCCCTATGCTAGATAGTTTCCTTACTCCATCATTGAGAAGTTGCAGTGCCTCTTGATCGAGATCTCCATTTGGGACTTGCTTTGCCTTTGCCTTGAGCAAAAGGGTCTTATCTTTGATGAGCTTGGTATTTATTCTGAGGGCCCACTATGTAATGACATCAAAGTGTTGTTCAACTCTGATGTGCATGAGCTCTCTCATCCTCTCATCTTATCTTTTGAGCTAGAGTCTTTACTAGATGATATAGTGCTTGTAAAGAGGGCTCATTTCCCTCTCTATATTGAGACTTTGATTGATGATTATTGTGTTAAGTGGCACATTATCAATGAAAGAGATGCATTGAAAATCATGCTCCTACATGTATTTAATGAACTCAGGATCAGTCAAAAGAAGCTCTCTAATTCTTTCCATAACTGTGTCAGTTTCAACAATAACATAGTTTATCAATGGGGAATGTGAAGCTCCATGTCAAGTTTGGCCTCAAGATAGTCAAAATTGAGTTCTATGTGATAGACCTTGATCTTTCATAAAACATGATTCTTAGCCATCCTAGAACTACTACCATGCAGGTCATCACATTGGCCACGTTTTGCATGGTGAAATTTATGTATGAAGGTGAGGTTCACACCTTAGAGGCTAACCCAGATCCCTAGGTATTGCTCTATGCAAAGACAAAGTCCTCATATGAGGCTTTAGCTATCTCCTCATGGGGGTCTATATATTTTCATACACCCCCTATTTTTAAGTCTCAATTGTTCAAAGATGACCATTTTGATCTGGACGAGTACTGATCAATGTTCATTCCTTCAGAGTCTGACATGCATCGACTGATTCACTCTTTCACTCTATGACACTAAGCTAGCCCATATTTTTTTGAAGATCTCTTCTAGGATGTCTATTTGGATGTTGAGCTCCCCTTATGTCATGCTTTTCCCATCAAAATGTAGGCTCTCTCCATACATCTCTTGTTGAGACCATTAGAGTAGTTGAGTCTAATCTCAAGTGTTGTTTCATTCATATTATGGTATGTAACATGTTCAAAGAGAGAAAGGATTATACCAAGCTCATGTGAGCCTACCATAAGTATCATTATCCCCTTGATTACCTTGGTTTGGATATTTCTCTCACAAGTGAACCAACCTCAGGCCTTCTTACAGTGAATGTCCTGGCAGTTGAACCTAAAGTGTTAGATGAATTATTACCTCCCACACCTAAGTGTTTCAAGGAAGGTAACATTATGGATGTTGAAGGATCCATAAATATCATCCTTGGCACTTTAGTAAAGCCTAAGATCATCAAGATCAATACCAACCTTACTCCTAAAGAATGAGATGTGTTGGTCACCTTCTTGTGGATAATAGGACCCGACCCATTCACCAAAAGCAATGGCCCATAGCTCTTAAAGTCTCCTAGTTGGTCAAAGTAGAGATCAAAAAACTCATCTGAATTGGATTTATCCAAGCTGTTGACTACCCTCGATGGATTTCTAACATTGTTCCCATTCTCAAAAAGAATGGGGCTATTTAGATTTACATCAGCTTTTAAGATCTCAATATGGCCTATCAAAAAGACAACTTTCCTACTCCTTTGATATACTAGATTATAGATTTCACTACTAGTTTTGAGACATGTCCCTCATATATGGTTTCTCTAGGTACAACCAAGTCCAGATTGCACTTGAAAACCAACACAAAAGTTCATTAACCCATGGGGTATCTTCTACTACACTATCATGCCTTTCAATCTAAAGAACATTAGGTCCATGTATCAACGTACCATGATCCATGTTTTCCATAATATCATTGAGTTCTATGTTGATGATCTCCTTGGCAAATCCTACAAGTAGGATGATCATGTGCAAGAACACAAAATTGTCTTTGAGCATCTTCAAGAGTATCACATCAGTCTCAACCCTAAGAAGTGCATTTTTGGTGTTTCAAATGGAAATCTTCTCGATTTCTTCATCTCATAGAGGGGAATTAAAATGGATCCCAATAAAATCAAGGTGATCCTTGAGACGCCTCCCCACATAACCTTGTCTAGTTGCAGTCCTTCTTAGGAAAACTTAACTTTCTCAGATGTTTCCTTGAGGAGTATACTCACAAATCCATACCCCTCACACGTCTCTTATGAAAGGACACTCCATTCTTGTTGTTTGTTATAGTCCAAGTGGATTTCAAGGAAATGAAGCATATGCTTCATAGTCCTCCCATCCTAATGGCACCCATTGAGGGGCATGATTTCATCTTATACACATCTATCATTGATCTTGGTATTAAGGGCATGATGTGCCAAAAGGATGACACTGATAGAGAGAGAGATATATATCTATTACATCTCTCATATGATGGTTGGCCCTGAACTCAACTATTCTCTTGTTGAGCATTAGTTCCTCTCTCTCATCTTCAGTAAAAAGAAGTTATGACATTATAAGTTGGGTCAGACTACCAACATGATTGTCCAATCTGATCCACTGCACTACTTTCTTAGAAAGACACATCTTGTTGGTAAGATTGTGAGGTGGATCATGCTTCTTCAAGAGTTTGGCCTTTATATCATTAACCAAAATTCCACCAAAGGATTGGTTGTGGCTGATCAAATCATTGAGTGCCCACTACCCAACCTTAGCATCAAGCTGGTTGATGATGCCTTTCCTAATGAGATGGTTTACTCGATTGATCATGTTTAGGTCTTCAAGTGTGATTGGTATCGAGACATTATCTGTTACCTTAAAGACTAGTCTTATCCCACCACCGCATTTTCACAAGAATGTTGTCGAATATGTAAGCTCAATGTCTGCTATGTCATCATTGGTAGCATCTTATTCAAAAGGGGTCTCAATGGTATGTTGATGCAATGCCTCACCCCTGAGGATGTCTCTCTTGCACTTGAGGAGTCTCATGGGAGTGTTTGTGGTGACCACCCAAGAGGGCAAGCCACCACTCAACGTATTATCAAGATGGGCTACTAGTGGCCTACTCTAGTTAAGGATGTAGTCTAATACACTAAAAACTTTAAGATGTGTCAAGTCACAAAGGATGCTATCAATGCCCTAGTTGACCTATTACACTCTATTTCAACCACTTTACCCTTCGCAATTTGGGCTCTCAACTTCATCATCGAGTTTAAGCCCACCTCTACTATTGTCCATCACTAGTTCATCACTACCACTGACTCTTTTATGAAGTGGTTTGAGGCCATGCCTCTCAGAAACAAATGTGGAAAGATCATCTCCAATTTCATCCTAAACTAACTTATTTATAGGTTTAGGGTTCCACTATGATTATGGCCAATAATGGCCCAAGCTTCCAAAGCCTCGATATGCATGAGCTCATTGAACATTTTGGGTTCAAGCTCTATTTTTCCTCTACCATTATCCCCAAGGAAAAGGGTAAGTAGAGTCTTCAAATAAAACTTTGAAGAAGATGTTTCTCCATATTATTGCCTAGTAAAAGAGAGATTGGCATCTCGTGCTCTATCCTACCCTTTAGCCTATCAGACTAGATTTTGAATGGCCATAGGGGTAACCCCATACTCACTTGTGTATGGGTCTAAGGTTGTTCTTCCCTTAGAGGTCTTAACCCCTTCAATATAGGTTAAGATGTTCAATTCTCTTTTGGATGAGGAAGAATGCACCACTCACCTTACTGAGCTTAAGAAGTTCGATGAGTGACACCTGGCCACTCTTGATTTTAACCTTGATTATTAGCACCATTAGCACCACCAATTCAAGAAATTGGTGTGCTTTCATTAATTCAAGGCAGGTGATATAGTCCTCATTTTTTATAAGGAACATCGTAAGAAGGGAAAACTTGCACACAAGTGGTTTAACCCTTTTGTCATCATCACCTCTCTAGAGAATGAGGCTTTTTATCTTTCAACCCTCAAAGATGAGCCCCTATGACACCCAATCAATGGGTTTTGTCTCAAGAAATTTCATGTCTAGGGTTCACATGGCCCTCTAGGAAAGTCACCTATGGTAGTAAGGTGAGCCTTTCCTTTCTTCCATCACCACTATCCTCCGTGCCATTGGTATATGTGTGTGCACATGGGTTCTTTATTAGTAGTTCCTATTGTCTAATCACATATCTAGTAGTCTATATCAGATGAAGCATACACATCATGCATAAAATCATATACACACATCTGCTAATAATGAGAAAATCAATATATATATATATATATATATATGTATATGTATATGTATATATATCACAAAAAAATACATGTTTTTCTCTAGGTACATCACCTAGGCTCATAGTCCCTAAAAACTTCCATATGCATGGCTACATATGCATACCCAGTCAACATATAACTTGGTGATATCTATCATAGTCATGTTCTAAGTAGAGCAATCTCTACCTCTTAACTAGTCGATCTACAGTATCCTCCAGTGTAGTTAGTCATTTTGTCCTTGCTCTAAGTGCCTCAACTCCCCTCGTCTACTCTTAGGCTAGCTCAGCCTATAGTCGATCGATCTTAGCCTTTGCTCTTGATAGTCATGCCTCAGTCTTCACTTCAACCACCCTCTAGTTTGTTGTAAATTCCTCATGCTATGTTAACTCAACCTCTAGATATGGGACCATATGTTATACCCTCACTAGATTGAATCAGGCTCATGCACCTACTCCCCAGAATTGAGTGTGTGGATCTACCTCCACTAGTAGATGTGGTACCCACTTTATCAGTGGTGTCCTTACCATGTCAGAGAATAGATCCCTTAGTAGTAATTCCACCTAGGGTCAATTCTAGCTAGGATGGTCTCATGCACACACACAAAGCACATATGTCAGTCACATATCAACTCTTATTGACGATAAGTACTAAGATGAAGTGATATCTAGCAAACACACTTTTCTTACCTCATAATAATGATGGCCTCTACATCCCTCTTGTAGGTCATGCTCCTCTTGATGGTGGTGGTACTCACCATGGTGGCCTCTCTCCATTGTTACCCCCCTCGCTCTACCTTGACTACTTGTTGGGCTTAACCCTAGATGGACTGGGCTATGCCTATCTCCGTTACCTTATAAGAGCCTATCTTTTTAGATGATGGTATGATCCCTATAGACCTCAAAACTCCTCCTATCCCAAGTAGGGCTCTACCGTAGCATCCTCTAGCCATGCTCTAGACCTATAAGGATCTTAGATATAGCTAGACAATACATCTAGATCCATGGTGGTTTGCACAAGCCCTACCCTATCTACAAACCATGTAGGCCATGTTGTAATCTCTTCCAATGTAGGGTATGCCTTGCTACCATATGGTGTCCTTGGCTATGTCAGTGGGAGCCTCTTGTAGGCCCATGACATGAGTAGACTATGTTATGTCAATTTGCCTAACCCTATACACTAGATATGATCTAATTACTGATACAATCCACCTAGGATATATTGGCCCCAAGAAAATCTTGATCCTCCCTCAGTGTGTTGGGTAACTCCTATCCATGAAAGTGGTAGTCATCTTATACTCTAGCTGACATAGAGCCTCTCAACTATAGTCCCTATTATCACTATCCAAAGAGTGGGTACCCTTGGCAACAATTGTGTGATCTACACTCCATGGTTGGTCCATTATGGGTGAGGTCCCACCAAGTAGAGATTTGGTAATGATATATCCTACACAGGTGGTAGCTCCATCTCTCTACCCATTGGCTCCACCTTGTAGAGTTAGTAGACATCCTCAATGCTAAGGATGGCCTCTAACTCAGGACCCAACTAGAGCACATGCCTCTCAGGCACCCATATGGTCACCAATGCATTCACTAGGTCTCTAGAATAATATAATGAGGGTACATGTACTAGCCACCAAAGTCTTATACTTTGTAGGTGATCCTAGTCTACCACTAGTAGAGCATCTGCCTCTTTCACCAACCATACTAGAGGCCCATCTTGTCGTGTTGGCCTCTCTCTGACTTGTGAAGGTCCTCCCTCCTCTGGTAGGTTAACTCCTCCATGTGTTTGGACAAACAAAAAAATAGGAAAATGGATTATTCTACTGGCTTAAAAATAAGTAAGAGCAAGTAAAAAACTACATTTTTTATCTATCTTATTTTTCTCTCTCCTTCCTCTTCTAACCCCTGTTGGGACTTCTCAAGCTCCACTAGGCTCCCCAAGGCCTATTTTGAGGCCTCTCTACCCAAGGCCAAAAAATTCTAGGTAAAACCATGACCTGGCTTAGCCAAGTCGTAACTTACATTTGAATGCCCTAGGAAGCCCCAAGATTCCTTCTCTTTTGCTTTATGGGCCACTGTTTGAGCTCCCGTTGGTTTAGTTTCATCTGGCTCACCTAGACTACCGTTTTGAGTGCTTGTTTCATTTGATTCATCTATCAAATAATCTATAACAAGTCAAAACATGTATAGGGCCTTCCAAACCCCCCAAAAATGAATAAATTTGTCAAAAATCATTCATAGGACTTACTTGAACCATACTATGCATCTCTGATGCTCTCCTATGTCTTTATTTTCTATGTTTGGGCTTTGATTCTTTGTGGGATCTCTTCTAGGTCTCTCAGAGTGAAAATGACCTCTTTTCTCTCTTTTTTTCTCTTTTAGCCCCTTTTTCTTGCATTTCATGGGCCCTTTTTGGGTGTTTTACCCATTTTTCCATTTTAGACTACGAAACCTCCATCTTAGTTGTTTTGGCACATTCTGAGTGCATTGACAACCTCTATCTTTAATTTGAGGCTTCTTTGGGCTTATTCTGGCCCTATTTTGGTTCCTAGGACCCCTTTCGAGTCCCTATTGACCTCTCAAGCCTGTGTCCCATCTCGTGGGCACCCAAGAAATAAGTTACTATGATTTTTTTACTTAGTCGTTTCTCTACTTTTTCATAGTCAACCCATTCTAACTCCCTCTCTCTCTTGTTTGTCATGATTACAGGTAGGGTTGTCAGCTAGCTGTAATGGTTTGAAACTTGATCTAGTCTTACTAATTGATCTTCGATTCTCCAAACTCCCCTCCACTTTCCCTTGTTACCTCTCGCCATGGCTAGTATTGGTCAATTGTTATGATCGTGGCTTGATTTTATTATTTGTTTCCCTCGTGTAAATCAATTACACCACTTCACTTTGAGATTTCCTTTCTATAGTTGTTAGTCTTGCATTCTCAACCCCCATTATGGTGCACCTCTCAGTGGCGATTCACACTAATGGTGGTAGTTAGGGGTAACCTAGGACTAACATCTTTATCTTAAGTTATCGATGATCAGTAGGTCCATGAAATTTCGTAGTTGGTTTCTTCCTTACCAACAAGATGAATAATGCCACTAAGTATCACGTAGTCATCAACACCTTGATTGATGACCATGAATTAGGAACATGTTATGAGTAGTTATTCTCTAACTTACTCTTAGTCATGTCTCAACTCACTAGTGTTTAGGCCATCCTTAACTCTGAGTTACTTCCCTTCTTCGAGGTGATGTGTGATTTACTTTCTTTCTTTGAGGACATCTAGTTCACCCATATCCCACACAGGGAGAACACTAGGGCTAATGCCCTAGTGAATGTCATTATAAATAATATGCTTTGATTTGATATCAATTATGTCCCTTATTTATAGGATTTAGAGCTAGAGCTAGAGTTAGATTTTGGATTACGCAGTATTTGCACTCTCACTCATGGACTGCATCATCGACTTCTTCCACTGCCATACTTATTTGGTAAGTGTAGGTAATGTTTCCTTTTATATTTTTAATTCTTACTTTCCTTTAATTTGGTATGAATTTTAGGCACTGAAAACAAATCCTTTTTCATTTGAACATTGACTACTTGTACCTCGAGGGCATATGTAATCATACATTCTGTGACCCTACTCCTCTCTATGATTACAAATCAACTCACATGTAGACTATCAACCCTAGTCACCCTACATTGAGACATATACTACTTTCTTTGACCTCTCCCACATCATATGCTTACCCTTCATACATCCCTAGTCTATATTGGCCCTTTTACACACAAAACAGGGCTTCTAGAGACCCCTTGGGGCCTTTCAAGAGCCTGTTGACTAGCCCAAGACCTTGTTTGACCTAGACCATATCTTGTGTGAAGGAAACCTATGGCCTAGGCCACATGTTTCCTTCACCAAAGTCATGTCCTAGGTAGAATGTGCCCAAAAGTGCCAAAATGAAATCAAACGATCAAAAATGGCTAGTTTTAGGCCATTTAGTAGATTGGGGTTGGGATATATGCCTCTTTCTCATTCATTTGAGCCCCCTCTCTTCTAATTTCCACACTCTCTCTTGATTATTCTTACCTCTCTTGACTCTCATGCCTTCTTGAATCTCTCTTGATTAAGTCTTGGCACTCTTGAGCTTGATTGGTGATAGCAGACCCCATATACTACTACACACTGTCCTGGAGACTCCATTGCTGCTCTTAGTTGTTCTTGATTCCTTGTGGCTTATTACCAATCTTCTACATTTGTCATTACACTTAATTTTTTCACTTGGTTAGAGATATTACACCATTGTAAATTCTCACTTCACCTCCTCCTTCGCTCTTGGCTTTTGGTTTGGACTTCAGCATGCACATAACTTTATCTTCTCCTACATTGCTTCCTATCTTGGATTTTTGATTGGTATAACACTTTCACTTCATCTTTGAGCTTGATCTAAGGGTACTTTTCTATGTAAATTGAAACTCCATTATTTTGTGTAGTGTATATGATACGATTTGAGCTAATTTAGTGAAATAGTTATTTTGTGCATTGCTTAGAATAGTTTCTAAAGTTTTTGTTGGACATAGTCATTGATGTCTGAAGAATTATCATTGATGTTAAAGGCAACATGTGATATCATGCATTAATGACAAGGTGTTGAGTTGAATAGACCTGCGTGTGTGTTGAGTTGAATCGACTTGTGTGTGTACTTTGAATGTCTTTGTTCACATGGTTATCTTGACAAGATATAACAACATTTGAAGGAAATGATCACACTATGATAATCAGGTTTGTGTTTCTTCTTTATGTTCTAAATTCTATGTCATAAGGATGAATAGAGCAAATGTTACAAATGCATGAGGTTGTTGCTTAGCTAAAAGTCTACTAAGTTTCCATACTTAGTCAATTTTTCACCTTTATATTTGTCAAGGGAATTCTTTCAAAAATATTGGTAAAGACAATTCTATTAGACAAAAAGCCTACAACAAATAAGGGAATTCTTTTGGGAAAATGTTAAAGGCAATTCTTTCAGAGAAAATGGTTTGGTGATTTCTTTCGAGAAAATTGGCTAAGTCTTTGTTTGAAAAAGCTGAAGTGTAAGTGGACTGTTCAAAAGTTTCAAAGGGATCCTTGAAAACATCTTGAAGGGTACTTTGCAAAAAGTCCAAAGGGCAAGTGGACCATTCAAAAGTTTTGAAGGGTTCATTGTAAAAAGTTTGAAGGGTAAGTGGACCGTTCAAAGCTTTCGAAGGGATCTTTTCAAAAAGCTGAAGGGTACTTTGTAAAGGTTTTGAAGGGCATGCGACCCAAATAAAGTCTTTGAAAGGACATTTTGAGAAGTCCCAAAAGGTACTTTAAAATTTTCCTAGAGAAAAATACAATTGGTATTTTGTTTGGGAAATTATGCCGAAGCCCCTTAGATGAAAAGGACCCAAACAAAAATCTTGAAGGATAATTTGTCTAAGGCAAGTGGACATTTACAAAATCCTAAAGGGTATGTTTTAGAAATTCTAAAGGACACTTTTAGATAAAGGGCATTGATGAATTATTTTGAGGAATTTGTCAAAGGCAAGTGGACATTTAGAAAATCTTGAAGGGCACTTGGACAAAAAACCCACAACAATTTATCCGATGGATAGTTCAAATGAAGAAAGGGAATTTGCAGAGTTTTTGAAGGACACTTATGAAGGATAGAGGACACTTAAAAATCTTCCAAAAGATACTTTCGAAGGAGAGAAAGAAACTTAAAAAATTCTAAAATATAGTTTATAAAATCTTGAAGCATAGTTTAAATGAAGAGAAAGGACATTTGAAAATTTACTGAAAGACATAGAACACTTACACAAGTGCCGAAGGAAAATTACATATGACACAAAACCATTTTGAAAAAGCTGAAAGGCTTCCATGACAAACTCTCTAAAGGTATATAGGCAAAGATAAATATCAAGCATGTCTAAGACAATCGAAAGGATCAAAAGCAATACATGAATGCTGAAGAAAATAAGATGAAGGCAACATGCTAAAGTTTAACAACCAAGCCAATATAAAGATCATGCATCTTTAAGAGATCAAATGGCACATGAAGCTCAAAAGGAAAGATTGATGGACACATTTCAAAGTTGGATCAAAATATAAATGAAGTGAGTTAGTTACAAGAATCTAGTGAGATGGTTGAAGGATATAAACAACAACAGTTGAACTAAATCTATTTCTTTTAATTTTTTGAGTGTGGAAATTAATGATAATAGGGGAAGAATTTGAAGAGGCTCAAATAATAGAAGTCATATAGTCATTTGTTTGAAATAAGAAGAGACACAATAAATGTAAAATGTATAAAGAAAGAGGCTTGTCTAAGTTTTCATTGGTGCAAAATTCCAAACTGACGAAGAAAAGGAAAGATAAATAGTTACTTCATTTAAAGAATGAGAGGAGTCAAACTATAAGTGTAGAATAATGAGACTCATCTGAGTATGAAAAATTAATGGTAAAATTGGAGAATATCAGGGTGTCAAACAGATAAATTTAGATACAAAAAAGGGTATAAGAAGAGTGAAGAACACATAAAAGTGTGTTGAAGGAGAAAAAATTAGTTGAAAATTAGACTTGAAATAAAGAACAAAGACTTAGATTCTTTTATGAATCTGATTGATTAACTTCAATTGTAATTCAAGTATCTAATCAGTTGGTGCCTTCAGATTGAACTAGGTTGGTGCTTAGTATAGGGAGTGGGTGCTTCCTTAGAGTTGGTGTTATTAAAGTCAGGGGATTGGTGTCTCCTTAGGATGGGTGTCCTTAAATATAACCAGTGATGTTCACTTAGTGAGACAAACTTTATGAGGCTGGATTAGAATAGTAGATTCTAGCAGCATTCTCACCATGGTTTTTCCCTTTGGGTTTCCATGTATAAATCAGGTGTTATGTGTTGTGTTTTTGTGCATTTGATATCTGTATTTGATTTTTTTAAGTTTGCATTTGTTTAAAATTCATCTTTAAAGTTGTAAGTAACCAAGTTTTTGAGATCTATTGATTCACCCTCCCTCTCAGTAGATAGGTGTGTTTAGTAATTGGTATCAAAGCATTAGGTTCCTAGTGAGAAGCTTAATCAGTTTAGGTGAATCTTGGATTCTAAACACAAAATGAATAGTCATGAAGGAAATTCATCAAACAAGGCACCTTTGTTTGATGGGAATAACTATGCTTTTTGGCACATAAAGATGGAAGAATATTTGACTTCTTTGGGATTTGATGTCTGGATGTCTGTTAAAAATGGATACACACCCCCTGCAGCTCCTCCTATTGATCAAATAGTGAAAAAGGCATGTGAAAACAATGCTAAAGAAAAGAATGTCATTCTTTGTGGATATTAAAACATCAATTTTATCAAAGTGATGCATTATCAAAGT
The DNA here is from genome assembly GCA_037957365.1 of Torreya grandis. Lineage (NCBI taxonomy): Eukaryota > Viridiplantae > Streptophyta > Pinopsida > Cupressales > Taxaceae > Torreya > Torreya grandis. Next base: position 3,269,664 of record JARHVA010001107.1, read on the forward strand.
GCAAAAGACATATGGGTCGAATTGAAGAGCATCTATGAAGGAGATGATAGAGTAAAAAAAGTAAAGCTTCAAACTCATAAGGGACAGTTTGAAAGCCTCAAGATGAATGAGGATGAGAAGATTACATATTACCTTCTTAAGGTAGATGAGATTGTTAATGCAATCAGAGGACTCAAAAAAATAATAGATGAAGTAGTTATTGTCAAAAAAGTTTTAAGATCTTTGACAACAAAATATGATTCTAAAATTTTTACAATTGAAGAAGCAAGGGATCTAAACAATATCACAGTAGATGAGTTACATGTAACTTTCACTACATATGAGATGAGGCTGGGAGATGCTGAGTCATCCAAGAGAGAAGCTACTTTTAAATTTTCTAAGTAGGTAAAAGAAGACAAAACTCCTAATTCTAAATCTGAGTAGGTTGATGATGTAGAGGCCAATTTTATCATAAAGTTGAAGGGCTCAGGTAAATACAAAGGTAAGTTACCCTTCAAATGCTTTAATTGTGGAAAGATAGGTCACTTTGTTGTTAAATGTCCATATAAAAGGAAGGATGACTCTGACTCATCTGAGAAAAATCAAAAGGAGAAATCCTATTATCTCAAGAAGAAGAAAAGCTTCTTTAAAAATAAAAAGGTGTTGTACTCAAAAGAAGATAGTGGCTCGATTGATGACAATAGTAGTTCAAGTAATGAACATGATAGTGCTTTTATGGCCAAATAAAATAAAGTTCTATTCATGACTTTTGAATCAACTTCTTTATGCCAAGAAGAAGAGGACTTAGATGATGAAGAAGAAGAAGAAGGAGAAGTAAATCTAGAATACGAACTCATTTGTGCTTTAAAATAAATTGATAAAATTAGAAAAGAAAATTCTAAACAAAAGAAGCTTACTCAAAAGGAGTTTGAGAAATTGAATAAAAGAAATGAGGAATCAGATCAAATGATAGTGAGTTTGAACACCCAAGTTGAGGAGGCAAAGAGGATAACGGATGTGGTCAAAATTGATTTGCAAGAAAAATCCTTAGAATGCTTGAAGATGGAATAAGAAATTATGGACCTAAGAGAAAAGCTCAAAAAGTCCAAAGAACAAATTGATAAAGGCCTAAAATTGAAAGGAGGATCTGAAATATTGGATGAGTGTCATGTCCCCTTTTCAGTTGACATGTTCTGAGTTCATGGTTAGCCTATTATGCGACCCTCGTGGGCTAATAGGATGGTTAGAGGGTCTTGATGGAGATGGGCGTGGCTTCGTTTAGCAGAATTTTTCTAGTTGGCTTTCGTTTGGGCTCGATTGGACATGTATTGAGAGAGATATTAATATTTGATTGATTTAATCAAATATTAATTATTTGGTCTAATTTTAAATTAGAAACCCTAATTCTAATTTAAGAAAACCCAAATTAGGGCAAGCATATCTTTTGAGGGTATAAGGGTTTCTCATGGAGGCCATAATTGATTATGAATTGATTATTGAATTGAAGACAGATTTTGCTAAGGGTTTTCCCTAAGAAGACTGAGCCAAGGCTCCAGGATTCCATTTGCAGTGGAGAACATCAACTCTTCATTGTGTGCGATTCAGAGGCTGTGAAATATCAGCTGATCTATTGCCAAATTGAGAGATAGCTTCATCCAAAAGTTATCACAGAGGTTTTAGGGTTGAGAGATAGCTTCACCCAGAAGTTATCATAGTATTACAGGTATTTGAGAGATAACTTCACACAGAAGTTTATCACAGAGCTTTCTAGGTATTTCTTTATTTAGTTCATGTTTTGTTTCAATAAAATATACAGAGAGAGATCTGCTGTATTAGATACCATAGATTTCCAGATCAGGGATCAAACAGATAAGTTGTGCTAAATTGGCAGTCGTACGAAGTTTGTACAGGTCTGTATAGATCCACGCAGATACCGACTTCGGCAGACAGAGATCCCCAGTGACCGACATCGACCGTCTGAGGACTGACATCGGCAGATAAGGACCTACAGAGACTGACGTCAGTAGTATATCGACCGACGCTGGTGAATGTGTGTTCGACACAGCAGGTCGAGACTTCCAGATTCATATTTGTTTCTAGATTTGCACAAGATCAGGGTTTAAAATAGTATTGTAATATTCTTTGACGTGCATGACAGAGATCTATTGTAATAGTCTGAGCAAATAAATAAGAAATTATATTTTGGTAATTTGTTTATTTGAATTGATATTTTGCAAGTTTGTATCCAAATCAGAGCTTTTTGTGCAGAAAAAGGAGCCCCTAAGTAAGGGACATCACAATGGTATCAGAGCTAAATCCTGCCATCCTGAGGGTGTGACAATCTTATGCAGCCACAAGAGTTGGGACCGCATAGGTATAACACACGCAGTAGAGCCTTGCTTGAAGGTACCCATTTGTTAGATCAACAGCGGATTATCATGAGTGACAGACGTGAGGGTAGCCCACCCAAGGGCCACATGTATGATGCTGATCAGGACACCAGAGAATTTCACCGTGCTATGATGACAAACCAGCAACAGATGAATCAAACACTACAGGCACTTATGACTATGATAAGGGGGATGAATGCACCTGATAGATAGAATGGTGAACAAGGAGATAACAGGAGTGCTACTATTAATCAGAGACCCCAGCAAGCCCATTCTAGGACCGCTGATAGACCTACACGGCCTACTTTTATACAGGACAAACCAGAAGCTCCAGTAGAAGAGACGGCAGGGGATTTCCTATTTACAGATACCCTCATGGCTGCAACTGATGAGTGGAACTTATTAGATCCTCATGTTCAGGAGAAGATGTCCTTTGATCATTTTGTTACTTTGAGGAGAGAGCACTACAGATTAGTTAGACAGGACAGGAGGCCTAGAGTTCAATTCAGTGAGCTGAAGAAGGCTACTGGTAAACTTTCTTTGACTACTTTTGACGGCAGTGGCAAGATGACAGCTCAAGCTTGGGTTCATAAGCTTGACACCTTTTTGGCATTGAGACCAATGTCAGAGATAGAGGCCATCAAATATGCCACTTTGCACTTGGATGGAGTAGCACATGATTGGTGGTACCATGGTATGGTAACACTTCAGCATAACCAGGTGACAGAGTACCAGGACTTTATGGATAGATTGGTTGAGTGGTTTGACAGGAAGGATCCTGAGGTTTACTTTCGAGATCTGGCATAGTTGAGACAAATAGGTAACTTGGAGTCCTTCATTGGGGAGTTTCAGAGATTGGCAGTCATGGTGCCCAATATTTTCGACCGTAGATTGGTAGTTCTCTTCATGGAGGAATTGACAGAGCCATTGAGAGGTTGGATCAAAGCCTTTGATCCTCCTTCATTACAGGTAGCTATGAAGAAGACGCGTAGTATGGAGATGGCAGCCCCATCCCATAAATTTAACTTCAAAGGTACTTCTTCATCTAGAGACCATAAGTGCTCCAACACAGATACAGAGAGACCGGATTTTAACATAAATAAATCAGGTGTAAAGAATGACTCAAAGGCTAATCCAACAGCACCACCTTTGGATCGTGAGGTGCTTAATGATCTATGTAGGAAGAATCTTTGCTTCTACTGCAAAGGTCCATATGATATCCATCACGATTGCCCTCTGAGGCCTAAGGGCAAGGCAAATCGTGTGATGTGGGCATATTATGAGGATTCTGATTCAGAGGATTCCAAACAGTAGAATAGTTTTGAGGGGGCAGAGGCAGAGGCTTTAGGGCCTAAGGTAGAGGCAGAATTAGAGCTTCACATATAGGAGGCACGCCCATCTAGCATTCAGTCGAATGAGTCATTCAGACTCCATGGAGTTTTGGCAGGGCAGAAGGTTATCACCCTTCTTGATACAAGAGCCACACATAATTTCATAGATGCTAGATTTGTGGAGAAGCGTGGACTCACTATCAAATATTTTGAGGGCATCAGAGTTAAGGTGGCCGATGGTCACACTCTTAGGTGTGAGCGTATGATTAGAGACCTCCCATTGCGCTTGAACAACTATGAGTTCAAGGCTGATTATTATGTGGTAGACATGGGTGATATAGACTTAGTCTTGGGTATGAAGTGGCTTCATTCATTTGAGGAAGTTACTCTTTGTCTCAAGGACATGGAGGTTCTCTTTGATGTTGATGGGAAGACACACATTCTTAAGGCGATACGGGGCAACAGCTTCAGATATATGTTTTTTCATCAGATGGAGATGCCTACGCCACCTGACATGATAGAGTGCGATGACGAGTGCACATTGGCACCAACACAAGAGAGATATGAGGATGAGCTTGGTCTTGAGGTGAGTGCAGTTTAGGAGTTATCACATGTGGTAGGGACTCAGCTTGCTATTACAGTCGGGTCATAGGTTGATATGACTCTTTCTAGCCTTCACAATCCAGATTTAGATATTATTCAGGTACGGAGTTTGCTGGAGTTGCTTGCTGATTTTCATTTATGGATTGGATGTTGGGGTGCTTATCTTAGTACTAGGGATGGACATGGCATGGAGTTTGCATTAATTGACAGCAGGGCAGATCATGACTACATTTGGGATCCAGGTGGATTGAAGGGTGTATTATGCAGCGATTGCTTGATGGCAAGCAATTTCAGGAGGGGCGGATTGTCATGTCCCCTTTTCAGTTGACATGTTCTGAGTTCATGGTTAGCCTATTATGCGACCCTCATGGGCTAATAGGATGGTTAGAGGGTCTTGATGGAGATGGGCATGGCTTCATTTAGCAGAATTTTTCTAGTTGGCTTTCATTTGGGCTCGATTGGACATGTATTGAGGGAGATATTAATATTTGATTGATTTAATCAAATATTAATTATTTGGTCTAATTTTAAATTAGAAACCCTAATTCTAATTTAAGAAAACCCTAATTAGGGCAAGCATATCTTTTGAGGGTATAAGGGTTTCTCATGGAGGCCATAATTGATTATTGAATTGAAGACAGATTTTACTAAGGGTTTTCCCTAAGAAGACTGAGCCAAGGCTCCAGGATTCCATTTGCAGTGGAGAACATCAACTCTTCATTGTGTGCGATTCAGACGCTGTGAAATATCAGCTGATCTATTGCCAAATTGAGAGATAGCTTCATCCAGAAGTTATCACAGAGGTTTCAGGTTTGAGAGATAGCTTCACCCAGAAGTTATCATAGTATTAAAGGTATTTGAGAGATAAATTCACACAGAAGTTTATCACAGAGCTTTCCAGGTATTTCTTGATTTAGTTCATGTTTTGTTTCAATAAAATATACAGAGAGAGATCTGATGTATTAGATACCATAGATTTCCAGATCAGGGATCAAACAGATAGGTTGTGCTAAATTGGCGGTCGTACGAAGTCTGTATAGGTCCGTACAGATCCACGTAGATACTGACTTCGGCAAACAGAGGTCCCCAGTGACCGACATTGGCCGTCTAAGGACCGACGTCGGCAAATAAGGACCTACAGAGACCAACGTCGGCAGTATATCAACCGACGTCGGTGACTGTGTGTTCGACACAGCAGGCCGAGACTTCAGATTCATATTTGTTTCCAGATTTGCACAAGATCAGGGTTTTAAAACAATATTGTAATATTCTTTGACGTGCATGAAAGAGATCTATTGTAATAGTCTGAGCAAATAAATAAGAAATTATATTGTGGTAATTTGTTTATTTGAATTGATATTCTGCAAGTTTGTATCCAGATCAGAGCTTTTTGTGCAGAAAAAGGAGCCCCTAAGTAAGGGACATCACAATGAGATAATCAGCTCACAAAAGCCCCTCAAATAAAAATTAGTCTTGGGTATGAGAAAGGCAAGAGTCCCATGTTGAGTACAACTAAGAATTTGTATGAAAACTTCAAGGCAACATTAGAATTAAGAATCAGAAAAGAAGAAAATCACATTCTTAAAGAGAAAAAGAAAATTAATAACTATGTTCCTATAAAAACCAAGTTTGCTACTACAAAAAACAATATTACAACAAAGAACGTGAAGAAGAAAGAGTTTAAGAGACCTCCTTTATATACCTAAAGGAGAATGATAACTAGGTATTCTTCATCACTTTATGGTTATTGTTATAGTTGTAATCAATTTGGCCATAAAGAAATTGATTGTAAGATTGTACCTAAGATAAGGATAAGTTTCTTAAGTAATAATCTATTTACCCCTCTGCTAGATCTAGATGTTTTATGCTATAACTATAATAATTTTGGGCACATAGCAAAGTATTGTAGAACAAAGATTGTTAAATTAAAATTTAACAATGCAAAAAGAGTTGAGACTCCTAAAGAGAACAAAGGCTCAAAAATCAATGACACAACAAAGAAAAGTATAGTCAAGAAGCCAAAGGAGATATGGAAAAATAAAAATTAGTCTATGATCACCCAAACAACGTTGCATGCTAAAGAGAAAAATCTATGGGTCATAGATAGTGGCTGCTGAAAGAATATGACCAGTGACAAGAATAAGTTCACCAAATTGAGCTAGTGCAAAGAAGAGACTATCAGCTTGGGAGACAATACTATAGTCAAAATCAAAGGTAAAGAAACATTGCACATTGATGACAAGTTCCCTACACATGTTGTTCTTTATGTTAAAGGACTAAAGCATAATCTACTGAGTGTTAGTCAGATGTGTGACAATGGTTATAAAGTCATATTTGATGTTGAAGGTTGTGAGCTAAGAAGGTCTTGTAAAATAGTTGCTCAAGTAAAGAGGACTGAAACTAATATATATAATCTAATTAAAGTATATAATACAAATTATCTCATGGGAAAGATTGATGAGATCTGGTTATGGCACAAAAGGATGGGTCATGTTAACTTTGACAATTTAGTCAAAGTAAGTTCTAAAAAATGTGTAAGACACATGCCAAAGATAACCAAGCCTATAGACACAACGTGTAGAGAGTGTCAGCTTAGTAAGTAGACTAGGGTCTCATTTCAAACTAAATAATATGCAACTACAAAGCCTCTATAGATGGTTCATACTAATCTTTGTGGACCAACCAAGATAAGAGGATCCAAAAGAATGTATTATTTCATGATGTTTGTAGATGACTACACTAGAATGACATGGGTAAATTTCTTAAAGGATAAGTCTCAAGCCTTTGAGAGATTCAAGATCTTTAGAGCCATGGTTGAAAATGAAATTAGCAAAAAGATCAAGTGCCTCAGATCTGACAAAGGTGGTAAATTCACTTCAAATGAATTTATAGAGTACTATGAGAAGCATGGAATTAAAAGACACTACTCAGTTATAAGATTGTCAAGGAAATGGCTAGAATAATGTTGAAAGAAGCCAACCTACTTGATGGCTATTAGAGAGAAGTAGTCCAAATAGTAGTATACATTTTGACCTAAGTTCAAATAAGAGTGAATAGCAACAACACTCCATACGACCTATGGTATGGAAAGCCTACCTCCATCAAGTACTTCAAAGTCTTTGGCAACAAATGTTATATACAAAGGAAGGAGAAAAAGCTAGGAAGTTTTGAGTCACAATGTGATAATGGAATATTTCTTGGTTATTCCACTCATAGCAAAGCTTATGTCTGCTATAACAAAAGACTACATAAACTAGTGGAAAGCATTCATGTTAACGTAGAAGAGGTCCTCAAAGAAGAGACTGAACCAGTAAAAGAGATTAGTATTGAAGAGCTGAAAGAAGAAGATGAGAATGAAATGTTAGAAGATGAAGAACAAGAGATGCAAAGGATTGAAAAGGCAACCCTAAAGTTTGTTCAAAAGGATCATCCTAAGGAGCAGATCATTTGAGATATGAAAGGAGTCCAAATGAGGAGAAGCATTGCAATGAGCAAATAAAAAGTAAGATTTGATTTACTATCTGAATTTGAGCCCAAAAGCTATGTTGAAGCTAGCAAAAATGAAATTTGGCAAAAGGCCATGGATGAGGAACTAAGTCAAATAGAAAGGAACAAAACTTGGCAGCTAGTTTCAAGACCCACATAATAGAATGTCATAGGCACAAAATGGGTTTCTAAAAACAAGTTGAATGAAGATGGAGATATTGTGAGAAACAAAGATAGACCTATTTGTAAGGTATATTCTCAAGTAGAAGGAATAGACTTTGAGGATATATTTGCTCCAGTGACAAGATTAGAAGCCATCAGAATGATTTTAGCATTCTTAGTCATTAAGAAGTTCAAATTCTATCAAATGGATGTTAAGTCAGCTTTCTTGAATGGAACTTTGGGAGAAGAAGTCTATATTGAACAACCTGAACGCTTTCAATAGACAGATAAAGAAGACTATGTGTGCAAACTAAAGAAAGCACTATATGGTCTAAAACATGCACCTAGAGCATGGTATTCAAGGCTGGATTATTATTTTCAGTAACAAGGATTTATCAAAGGATGTGCTGACAGTAATCTATATGTTAAGTCTGAAAATGGACATATGTTGATCATAGTTATTTATGTTGATGACATTATTTTTGGTGGCAGTAACAACTATATGTGCAAATATTTTGCAAATCAAATGCAAAAGGAGTTTGAAATGTCTATGCTGAGAGAACTTTCATTCTTTATTGGTCTAAAAGTTGTGTAATCCAAAGAAGGGATATTTATATCTTAGACCAAGTATGTGAAGGAGATGCTCAAGAAATTTGGTATGGAGGACAACAGACTAGTTAGTACTCCTATTATAACTAGATGTAAGTTGGGCAAAGGTGATGAATCTCCTAAAGTGAACCAAACTATGTATAGATCAATGATTGGTAGTTTGCTATATCTTACTGATATAAGATTAGACATCATGCAAGTTGTATGCATGGTTGTAAGATTCCAAGCTATTCTAAAAGAGACATATGTAAATGTAGTAAAGAAAATATTCAGATATATCAAAGGCATAATATACTATGGATTGTGGTATCCTTCAAGTGATGATTTCACTTTGACAACATACACATATGTTGATTGGGTAGGAAGCACAAATGATAGAATAAGCACTATTGGTGGTGCATTCTTCCTTGGAAATAGACTTGTGTCATGACTGAGCAAAAAGCAAGAGTCGATTATGCTTTCTACAGTAGAATCAGAGTATGTAGTAGCAACAACATGTTGCACCCAAGTCTTGTGGATGAAGAAAACTCTCAGAGACATCAAGGTAGAATACCAAGAACCTATTTATATCTCTTTTGATAACTCAAGTGCCATAAACATATCTAAGAATTTAGTGATGCATTCTAGAACCAAGCATATATCCATCAAATATCATTTTCTAAAAGAAAAGGTTGCAAATCAAGAGGTCAAAATTGAGTATGTGCCAACAAAAGACCAAACTGCAGATATATTTACCAAGCCTCTTCACAAGGAGAAATTTGAGTATCTAAGAGAGAGTTTGGGAGTAGTGGTTCCCACACCACATCACTATATTTTAGTGATATGCATGAATCTAGGGGGAGTATTGAAGGAACATTATTAACTCCTAGATTAAGAGAAAAGGCAGTCTGGTGAGAAAGTTGCAGTCCCTTTGCTATTTGATGATAAAGGAGGTGATAAAGGTGTGTTGGCTCTAGATCATTATGCCTAGCTATACAGAGATATGTAGATTATTGATTGGTCATTTAGACCAGTGCTATATAAATGATCATTTGTAGAATATCAGAGCCAAAGGAACTAGTTTTGAATGTGTCAGCGTGAGGTTAGGCAAATGTGTCACTATCTAAGGAGGAGTTCCTCACAAAGTGTTTGAGACAGTCAGGTCCAAGGATAAGAACAACCAAGATGCCAGGAAAGGAGCAAATTATTGACATATTATGGTAGAGACTCTTTGTGATTAATGTCAAAGGGGGAGAAAGCATAATGAAGATAAAGGAATCAAGTCATTTTGATGATGAGTTCCATCAATGACAAAGGGGGATATTTTTGGACATAGTCATTGATGTCTGAAGAATTGTCATTGATGTCAAAGATAGCATGTGATACATGCATTAATGACAAAGGTGTTGAGTTGAATAGAATTGTGTGTGCATTGAGTTGAATAGACTTGTGTGTATACTTTGAATGCCTTTGCTCACATGGTTATCTTGACAAGATATGGCAACATTTGAAATAAATGATCACATTATGATAATTAGGTTTGTGTCTATTCTTTGTGGTCTAAGTTCTATGTCATAAAGATGAATAGAGCAAATGTTATAAATGCATAAGGTTGTTCCTCAACTAAAAGTCTACTAAGTTTCCATACTTAGTTGATTTTGCACCTTTGTATTTATTAGGGGATTTTTTTCAAAAATATTGGTAAAGATAATTCTCTTGAACAAAAATCCTACAATAAATAAGGGAATTCTTTCAGGAAAATGTTAAAGGAAATTCTTTCAATAAAAATGGTTCGGTGATTTCTTTTAGGAAAATTGGCTAAGTCTTTGTTTGAAAAATCCAAAGGGTAAGTGGACCTTTCAAAAGTTCTGAAGGGATTTTTGCAAAAATCCCAAAGGGTACTTTGTAAAAAGTCTGAAGGGCAAGTGGACCGTTCAAATTTTTTGAAGGGATCATTACAAAAAGTTTGAAGGGTAAGTGGACCATTCAAAGCTTACAAAGGGATCTTTTCAAAAAGCTGAAGGGTACTTTACAAGAGTTTATAAGGGCATGTGACCCAAACAAATTTTTTAAAATATCATTTTAAGAATTCTCGAAAGGTACTTTGCAAAATGTCGAAAGAAAAAGACACTTGGTATTTTATCAGGGAAATTGTCCTGAATCCCCTTAGATGAAAAGGACCCGAACAAAAATCTCGAAGGATAATTTGTCTAAGGTAAGTGGACATGCACAAAATCCTAAAGGGTATGTTGCAGAAGTTTTGAAGGACACTCTCGAATGAAGGGCATTGATGAATTCTTTTAGAGAATTTGTCTAAGGCAAGTGGACATTTACAAAATATTGAAGGGCACTTAGACAAAAAGCCCACAACAATTTTTATGAAGGATAGTTCATATGAAGAAAGGGCATTTGTATGGTTTCCAAAGGATACTTTCAAAGGATAGAGGACACTAGCAAAAATTTTGAAGGAGACTTCTGAAGGAGAAGACACTTGCAAAATTTTGAAAGATAATGCCACACAACAAATCACATGGTATCTAAATTGAATTAGGTTTCCAATTATCATGACCATGTATGTATCAATCTTAGAAAAAATACTACCCAAATCCATTTTCAAAATATATAAAACTCGAAAATATGAATTACAGAACCAACCTTGTAAAATATTTGCCTGTGGTATGAAGAATTTGCCTAGCTCTTCTTGCTTGTAAAACTCTCTCCATTCTCCTCCCCTCCAATCTCCGTATATCTATAATTTTTTAAACTTCAAAGACTAAATTTTTAAAACCTCTCTTCTTTGTGTGCCAATTATCCATCAAAATTTTCATGACTGTATTTCTCTAAGTTTGCCATCCATGCATATAATATCTTATTTTTTTTAATCTCCATGCTTTTCTTTCACTTTTGTAATAATCTCCCTTTTTCATGCATAATTCTTGTTCTTAATTGATAGGTAAAAATCCCCTTTTTTATCTTAACTTTCAAATTTTATTAAATTTCCTCCAACTTCTAGTTTTCTATCATGCATAAGTCGATGCTTTATTTTATCTTAAGTTTCATTTATTTAATAAGTCATGCATGTTTTAATATCTTTGTTCAAGGTTATGTTAATTACTAAATTAAGTTCACCTAAGTCTAATTTTTTACCATAATTCTCAAGTAATCATACATTGGACTGGCTCTAAAGTTAACATTATTATTACATTTAAATTTCTTTTGTTTAAATGTAACCGATAATTATCTCAAACAAACTAATTAATAATCCAATTTATTATAAGTTTAATACCACTTGTTTTTAATATTCTAACTATGGTTAACACAATTATTGATACTTTTATACAAAAACACATTAAATCAACATAATTATATTTATTGAATACCTATTTAAATCTATAATTGAGTTAAGTAACTAGATTAGTGTCTGCATCGGCTAGGTGATCATAAAATAACATTTGTATGATAATATATATGCACTATTAAATCATACATGCTATCACACAATCAAATAATCATAAGCATCAACCAAAACATGATCATAGCAGATGTATATTAACACTCAAAACACACTAACTATATAAAACAAACAAGGAGTTTAGACAAGTTATTCTAGTGAGGTGTGTGTTGGGTTACTAGTTGTTTCTCTGTCATCCACCAATCATCCCATCTATGCCATCCATTCTGATGATGATCTCCCTCTATCATTCTCTAATAGAAGGATCAATCCTGCATCCACCTCATGACAAGTATTTATTTAGTCCGAGTCATCATATATAACAACAAATGATGCATAACTAACCTATATACATCCATAATGTACATAAATAAAAAAATATAGTTGTCACATCGTGTAACTAATCAGCATATCATTGTCCCATATCCAGTTTATGTCATAAGCTCAAATCAAAGAAATAATAATCAAATAATAACCACTTAATCCATGGATTAAAAGGTTATAAAACTTAGGGTGAAATTGGGATGTAACACTATAAAAAGAGTTAGTTCATGTTTACGCTTAGTATTGGGCAAAACTATGGAACAGATAAATGTGGTGGTAAAGAAAGAAAAAAGTAATTAGTGTTCAAATATAAGTGATTCTAATACAAAATAAACCCCATTAATTCATGTGATTAATTTTAATAGAAATAATGGATGACATGTTTTAAATGAAACTAATAGGTGCCATGATAGGTAAATATATTTCAAACACTAGAAAATGAAAACAAAACATGTAAATTGAAATAGTCAAACATAGATCTTATTATTGTTAATGGTATATATTTTAATTGCATGTATAGTTTTTTTAAACAAAAAAAAAAAATCATAACACATTTATTACACTCGTGTCGAGACTCAATTCCAATTCTTAAATACTACATCCATCTAAACCTTTGGAAAAATTATTCCCCTGGCCCTTCATTTCTTTCACAAGCCATGTCTATTATTTTGTCTCTTTTTATTATAGCTCAACATCTATTATTTTTTTCTAAGAATAAGAAATGGAATCCATCTCCACTCGCACTGCCATTTTTTGGGAGCTTCTTTCAATTAAAAAAGTGGTAATATTCTTCTAGCATTAATACATATAGAAAGGTCATATGACCTAGTCATGACCATATGGAAGGACCAATGCAACTTGTAGTCCTCACTCATTAAATCAAATTAAAATGTGTAATACCTTCTTGAAACTAATAATTTAAATATACAAAACATAAAGGGCCAAAAAAATTCAACAAAAAAAAAACTATCATTTCTTTTGCTTAAGTGATTTTCAAGGCCCACAAAACACATTGAAAATAAATCCTTTTTTTTTTTGTTTATCGTTTTTTCCCTTACCTCTTGTGGCTAATTTATTGATAGAGTCTCATGAGACCCCTACATATCAATAAACCACCTAATATATTTATCAACATGTTGGACACACATCAACTTGATACTTTGTATACAATTACTTGTAGGCCTGCTTAATATCAGTAAGCCCCACCCACATCCTCAAAAATTCTAAGAAAATCACAAAATATTTGTGATTAGGACTGATTTATCAAAATTAAGGTTTATTATATGTAGGATTAATAGAGGGATACTGTAATACAAAGAGGGTTTATTTAAGGTGACCACAATTCTGGTCACTAAAGGATTTGTGCATAGTTTTTTAAATATAGTTTCTAAAAAATATAGTTATAGTATTAATTTTTATTTTTTTTAATTTTGTAGAAAGTATGTTAGGATAAATTTTATATTTGGGTAAGATTCAAGGAGTTATAGGTATCTCTTCCATCAAAATCACCTAGGGGCTCGCACCTAGCCTACACCCTTTAGCATTCTCAAAGATCATGCCTAACCAAAAAGATAAATAGTCACTGAGCCATGCATATATTGGCCTAAAATTTTAACAAGAATAAAACCTTATGGTTCATGTAAAACCCATGGTCAAAAATAACACCCAATATCATTCTAATCAAGACCAAAATTTAAATCTTCCCCGACGACCATAAAAAAAATGGAGAGGAAGCCAATGACCACCGAGGAGAAGCAAAAATAATAGTATGTCAGGATCTTGCTCCTCAATAAGAGCACATATGATTACTTCTTGTATTAGCAACTAAACATAGAATTATACCAGAATCAATAAGTAACTAGAAATATGAAACAACACAGGATTTGAGAGACAATACACAATTGTATTAAATACTCAGAAGAAAATACAATAAAGAAGATGCCACTTCTTCTTCCACCTCAAAGGATCGCCACACCTCAAGACCTTCTTCCCTCTCTCTCTCGGTCCAAACAATCAACTCAAATATAGAATTGATGTTCACCTCTCCAACCAGTCAGTAACACGCTGCCAGTACACTAAGTACACAACCGTACTCCAAGTAGATCTCCTGCTCTCTACTACTACCTGCAAATCACTAGACCTTACTCACCATTGTAGATATCCAAAAGAAGCCACGCACACCTGCTGACTAAGATCATACAAACACGAAGAACCCCTCCAATTTTCCAAACTAGTACCCACACTTGATACTGTGGCACTAGGAGGAACACACCATTGCTCTCTTACTCTCTGAAGGAGCTTATTTTTGCTCTCTTACTCTCTAGCACTAGTTTACAATACAACCAATGAGTCTCTTAAATAGATCTCATGCAAACAATAATTAGACACCTAATTACAAAAATTAGATCCGCAGCTTCTAGTCTAAATTTGGCTCTTGACATGCAAACACTTGGTTTGTTAGCTAACTGCCCATAAAATACTCAGTCCAAAACACACAGGTGATCGACATCGGTCCCTGTTTGCCTGGGAGTGCCGATGCTGGATGATCTATGACTGACGTCGGTTGCCTTCTGTCTATACCCTATCGACGTCGGTTGTCCTGACTGATGCCAGTGACTGTGACGCTCAGCAAACACTCTGCAACCTCCCTAACTCCTCCTGTTTGCATCCTGGTGAAGCTTTTAGCTCCACAACCTAACAATCTCCCACTTGGAGATAAATAGCTACACCTGTACCTGTATATATACCCCGTCTAATCTATTTCTTGGCTTGTATCCCTCTTCAAGCTCAACCCTGAAGACCAACCATCACACACCCTGTGATGCCTTTCCTGTCATCCAAGTAACCTGCCACATCCGAACCTACATATCCATGTAGTGAAGTCCTTGACCCTGCATAACATGTTAACCTGCTACTGATCCCTCTCAAGTACCTGAGAATCTACCTTCCTCGAATTGGCTCCAAACTCTCTGACAGCTCCCACTACTTGGGAAAACTCAGGTCTATACTAGACCTCATGTGATTTCAAACCCTATTCTAAGCTCAGCTTGAACTGTCCAGCCCTTGGTGTGCTTACCGATTCTGCAATCTGCATCGTGACCCTCACCAACACCGTCTTCACATCAGCTCCCACTGGAGACAAAATCTCCATGTCTCTCATGCCAAAGAATTTTGCTGCTCCAAATTCCCCCTGACATACCTCTGAACTAACCTTACCCTTAGCTCAGCAAAACCCTGTATGTACAAATCTGCTAGCAAACCATCCACATACAGTAACAGGATAATGTCATGACTCATCATCCACCTGGTAAGAACAAACACAATAGTTACACTGACATTGACTGAAGCCCTACTTTGTCATCCACCTGTCAAAACCTGTACCACTGTCCTGCAGCTTCCTCAAGACCATATACCTTGGCCTTTCGTCTCACGTATTTGTCCACTCTCTTCTTTAACTTGGGAATCCATCTATCTCTCAGTGCTTTCTTCCAGCTGACAAATCTACCAACAATACCTATTTGGTTCTTCTCCAAGGACACACACTCCTCATCCATGCCAAGCTCCCACTGTATCTGGATTCTACCTACATTGCCTCTTCACATCTTCCTGGTTCTCGACCATCAGTAAGCAATATAAATAAGGTGAACAATGAATATGAGGTTCACTTACCCTTTCTGACCTCCATATGAGCGTTTGAGACTTGTTGACAGCTTGTTGTCTGCCCACTATCCGTTCTAGTGACCGATCTCGGCCATCTCCCAATCTGCTCCCGATCGACGTCGATTCCATGCGACTGACCCTATCTACCGACGTCGGTCCCATTATCGACACCAATGTACCTGTTGTCGATGTCGATCACTGTATGACCGACATCGGTTCTTGCTTCACGACACCACTGACTCTGCTGATCTACACATGATCGACGTCGGTGCCTATCTGTTCGACGTCGGTTTCTTCTGACTGATGCCGGTATCTGTGTTCGCCTGTGAGTGATGAATTTTTACCTGCGAGCTCTCCATGGATCAAAACCCTATTCATATCAATGCAACCCTGCTCATAATAATTTAGTCCCCTCAATTGATCTCTGTCTATCATCTCCTCCATGAACACCAAGGCTTTCCAGTTCTTAAGTTTGTCAAAGATTTCTGTCTTCCGCTTAAGAACATGCATTCCCCTCCTACATATGTAACCAAGCCTACAAAGCCACATCTTTATAACAGAAGGTGAATCAGTAATATTAGTAGATAGATAAAAGATACCTACTTTCTTACCACCGTCTAATTCAAGTGCATCCGCTGTGAGAATTACTGTGCATCTCCCACCACCTAACTTTCCTGAAGAAATTAGACTCATCTCCAAGACTGGTACCTACATGACCTCATTCAACACCTGTGTGTTATCTGTCTGCAATTTCAGCTTCACTTCCCCTTTGTCAATCATTTGACAAGGCTCTCCAGCTCCTAAATAAATCTCTCCAAAGTCTCCAAAGACATACCCATGAAAAGATGCTCTATTTCGGGCTGCATGGAAAGAGGCAAAAGAATCTGTAAACCAAGATTCTAATTTATCCAGAACATCCTGTGAAACATCCCCTGCAACATCTGCTCCTCCCTGTTGATCTGCAACCAACCAACAATCTTTCTTTACCTACTCTTTCTTTCCATCAATCAGACCATTCGTGCTATTCAGTTTCTCCATTCGTAGCTTACTTTCTTCTGCCATTGCTATACTCCCACTCAATCAGAAACCCCTGTGAGTAATCTGTAATCAACACACACTATCCAAATCTGAAACCACCTGTTAGTAACCCAACCAAAAGCTCTGATACCAACTTTTCAGGATCTTGCTCCTCAATAAGAGCACATATGATTACTTCTTGTATTAACAACTAAACACGAAATTATACCAGAATCAATAAGTAACTCTAAATATGAAACAACACAGGATTGGAGAGACAATACACAATTGTATTAAATACTTAGAAGAAAATACAATAAAGAAGATGCCACTTCTTCTTCCACCTCAAAGGCTCGCCACACCTCAAGACCTTCTTCCCTCTCTCTCTTGGTCCCAACAATCAACTCAAATATAGAATTGATGTTCACCTCTCCAACCAGTCAGTAACACGCTGCCAATACACCAAGTACACAACCGTACTCCAAGTAGATCTCCTGCTCTCTGCTGCTACCTGCAAATCACTAGACCTTACTCACCATTGTAGATCTCCAAAAGAAGCCACGCACACCTGCTGACTAAGATCATACAAACACAAAGAACCCCTCTGATTCTCCAAACCAGTACCCACACTTGGTACTGTGGCACTAGGAGGAACACACCATTTCTCTCTTACTCTCTGAAGGAGCTTATTTTTGCTCTCTTACTCTCTAGCACTAGTTTACAATACAACCAATGAGTCTCTTAAATAGATCTCATGCAAACAATAATTAGACACCTAATTACAATAATTAGATCCACAGCTTCTAGTCTAAATTTGGCTCTTGACATGCAAACACTTGGTTCGTTAGCTAACTGCCCATAAAATACTCAGTCTGAACCACACAGGTGACCGACGTCGGTCCCTGTTTGCCTGGGAGTGCCGATGTCGGTCGATCTCTGACCGACGTCAGTTGCCTTCTGTCTATACCCTACCGACATTAGTTGTCTTGACCGACACCGGTGACTGTAACGCTCAGCAAACACTCTGCAACCTCCCTAACTCCTCCTGTTTGCATCCTGGTGAAGCTTTTAGCTCCACAACCTAACATAGTAGCCAACTAAGAAGGAAAGGATAGCCTCACAAAGATTCTCGCAATCAGTTTTGTTATTGTCCAAGGCTAACATGTGTAATATCTCATTCCTTAGCTTTGTCATCCACCATAAGGTAGGAGGACCAAAGCCTTTCATTTTAGATTAATCAAGATCCTAATTATCAAGTACAGCTACAATTTTATTGAAACCTTGAGGATTTTGTAAGTAAATATCCTTGTCAAATTTATCTTGAAGCAATTGAATTTTGTGGATAATTCTAGAAATTATCTAATCCTTGGACTGAGAGTAACTTAGTCCAAAACTTAGAGTCAACAACAACCTTGAAGTTTTTCTACCCAACTTACCAGGCAGTCTTAAGACCTTTGATAATACATTACCCTTTCACTAAATTATTGGTGGTAATACCAATGTTGATAGAAAAATAAAGTAATATAATTATCCAAATCCCTACCAATACCTCAAATGTTGACATAACTAGGATTTCTTCTCAAAGTGCCATCTGTATAGATTTTATTAAATCCTAGGATTGGAATAAATAAATGACCCTCGCCATTGTAATCTTCCTAGGAGTGAGGGGAGAAGTAACAATGTGAAGAACTTGAAGAATGAACATCCTACACTGGGAAGGATCTATAGGTTATTTTATCAATTGCATGACTGATTCTCTGATATTATTAAGAGTGTGATGCCAAATCCAAACACTATCCATATCCTTCTACTTGAAAATTAAGCGTTTCTCTCCTTCCACATGTTCCATAATTTTAAATAAACCCAAACCCAAAGAATTTTATTATAAAATACATCAAACTAGAAAATGTGGCTCCAATCCTAAAGGGGTTGAATCAGGGATGAAATACCTATCGACAAAATGTCTAAAAGTCTCATTAAGATTTGTCATTACTCAGTACTAAAGGGACATGAAAATAATATTTGAAAAAATCTTTCTTCATGATCCCTACATAGGACACATCTAAAGGGGACATTAAATCCCCTTCTCATAAGTTGATCTCCCGTAAGAGATCTACCATGAAGGAGAAGCGAGATGAAAAACCTAACTTTAAAACATAAATTATGACTCTAAAGTTGATTTAAAATGTTTTTGAGGGGTTCAGTTGAAGGATGACAAAGAGAACAACAACCATCTGCCATAGTGTATATTTCATTCCATTGTCCTCCCTAAGACAATAAGTCTTCCTCATCTGAGCAAGAAAGATTTTTGTCTTTAATAATATGAAGAAGTTAGATTTTTTAATCTAACAAATTTTGAATCGAACAAGCTTTTAGGGTAAATCCAATTTATTTTAATTTCCCATTCTCTGTTGGGCATGTTTGAATATTTGGAAACCGTAATCCAATAGTCATTATGCATGTGTTCCATGATCCCATGAAAATTGGGATATTGTGTAGCAAGAGGTGGATGACCATCCCAAGAATTGGTCTAGAAGTGGGCATTTCTACCATTCTTGGCGATCCAAAATAACTTGTTCTTAATCAAATACTCACCAATTTTTAGAATAGTCAACACATTATATCCTTTCTAGGAAAGGGAAAACTAGATAATTTATTCAAGATGTTTATTTTTTGCATATTTTGCTCTTAAGGTTTGCAACCAAAGTAGTGATGGAGATTGAAGAAAATTCCAATAAATATTAAAGGCTAAATATTGTCCATTTATCTGAGTTAAATGAAATTTAAAACCTCCTTCTTGCTTTTGGAGATAGAGCATAGTCCATTTCATAAGGCCCCTTCCATAAAAACTTCTAATATGTTTGATCAATTTCATTGAAGATGGCATTGGGAACATGCAAGATGGAAGAGAAGTAAATGATAATAGCTTGCAAAACATTCTTAATCAAGGTGATTCATCCCCCCATAGAGAGCCCTCTATTGGACTACTTGAAAAAAAAAATCATCCTATCCACTAACCATCTCTAATTAGAAAGTCTACTTTCCCTCAAAGGAACATCAAGGTAGATAACTAGTAAAGAATCTTTTTGAAAGTGAAGTTTGTCAAGAATCATAGCTTCCTATCTAGGAGACGTGTGAAAGAAATAAATTTTTGACTTATCCTCACTAATAATATGACCAGTTACAACCTTGAAAAGTTACAACTTATTATTAAATTTTGAAGCATATTGAGTTGTAGCTTTTCTCATCAAGGAAGAATCATCCACAAATTGCAAATGCATCTTTAGCTTAAGACCCCTAGCAAGAGTAACACCCTCATTAATTATTTCTTCTCTATATTTGGTAATAATTCTACCCTAAATTTTTTCCATAATGATAAATAAATAATGAGAAAGAGGGTCTCCTTACTGAATACCTCAGGAGGCTCCAAAAGGCCTAATGGGATAACCATTAACTAGAATCGAGAAATAAATCAAGGAAATACAACCTTTCACCTAAAGAATCCATTCCTCGATAAAAAAATGAATGATAATTCTTAAGAGGAAGGCCCAATCAAACCTATCATAGGCTTTGTAGAGATCCAACCCTATAAGCATAGCCAAAGTATTTTGGTGTTGCATAGAATGGAGAACTTATTGAGCTAAAGAATCTCATCAATTATACATCTACTAGCCACATACCCACCTTGCTCAGGATAAATAATTTAAATAAGATTGATTACAATCTATTATCCATAATTTTGGAAATGATTTTGTACAAAACATTACATAGAGCAATGGGACAAAAGCCATACATATTTATTGCCTCCTGTGCCTTTGGAACCAAAGTAGTGAAGCTTTTGTTGGTCTATTTAAGAATGAGTTTAGTTGTTTTGGATTCCTCCACAACCTTTAATAGTTCCTCCTAAATAATATCCCATAATCCCTGATAAAATTCAATAGGAAACCCATCCGTCCTGGGGGATTTCCTTTACTCATGTTGAAAACAAAGTGTCTTAATTTTGTTAAAGAAATTCTATCAAGAATAAAACAATTGTCCTTTGTAGAAATAAGAGTGGTGTTAGAAGAGGTTCCTATAAATACTTCATAAAATTATAATTACATGGATAAATTTCATAGTGGAAAGTACCAACAGGTGTATAAGAGATGACAATATTATCTGCCATATATGATGTACAAGAATGAATCGAAGAGCAAGACAAAACATATACAAATAGAAGTCAGACCATAACTAGTATCATATTTGATAATAGATTAAAGTAAAATAGAGTAATCACTATCCATAAACCATACATAAAATAAGATAAGTAAAACCATAACATAACATGTATATTAATCTATATCAACACATTTAACAAGATTCTATTACATCAAAATGTTATATATAGTCTTTTACAATCATGTTCTCTTTTCACATTCCAACCTTTCGAGATACAAAAGGAAAGAATATTTGCATTATTCTATTGATTGATTAGGATTTTAAGGTTGAATACATACAAAATTTATATAAAAAATAAAATCATACACTTTGCACATGCATCCATCTAATATACTTTGTAGTTTTACCAAGCTCCATTCTTCATCCAATAAATAGGAACGTCTTGGAGAATATATTGCTATACCTCCATATCTATTAGATCTACAACAAAGAGATGAGAAAATAAATTGAGTGCAATATTAAAAATACCCTGTAAATAAAAATTTGGAATTCAATTATCCGATTCAAGAAAATAAATATGATTGAAAGACCTCTGCATCAGCATGGATTTGTGAAAAAACATCAAGTTATATCCCCTTCTTGAAGCTATTCGATAGATTATTTTTTACTAATAATTTCCTCCCTAAGGTTCCATTCATATAGCTAATTAATTAAATTTATTACCTCATGATTAATCTTTTCATTAATAGTGCTCAGATGAATGGTTTCAATGACCTTTTCCAATCTATCAGATATCTCTTACTTTTTAAATTTGATGTCTCCAAATTCATCTCAATTCTATTCCATGAGTTGGGATTTGAAATATCTGATCTTCTACACAAAAATTAACATATTAGTTCCATGATGAGGCTTACCTTTCATCGACCAGTGCTGAATTTTATTCTTGAGATTAACATGCCAAAGCCACATTAGCTGGAAATAAAAAGGATATTTTGGGCATTAATAATTCTAGACTTATATCATAATAAGACAATGAATTGATTCAATATTGTTAGGAATTAAAGACTTGGGAATTTTCCCATTAAAAATAAACTTTTCAATAATAATAATCTATCCAACCTCTCTACAATGAAAGCATAACTCAATCTCCAGTTGGTCCACGTCAAGAGCCCATTACCAGGATTCATGTCAATAAGATTAAGATAAGAAATGTACTCCATCATAAGACTTGAATTAACATCAATTTTGTTGTTGCCACTTTTTTTTAATTTTAAGGAAGTAATAGTGTTGAAATTTCCTTTAATTAGGACCCAAGATCTTGGAAAGATCTGAATAACATATTCTAGATTCTTCCATTGCTTTTTTTCCCTCCAAAGTAGAATAAAAGTAAACATTGATGAACAAAACCTTCTTATTAGAATGTCTAATTTGGGAAAGGATCATTACAATACCTTTTCCATCCAGAACATTAACCACCATAATTTACCTATGGTTACACAAATAAGAAATACCCATAGAATCTCACTGAGAATCATTGGAAAAAACATTAGACATTGGCCAAATCTTATGAGCTAGAGAGTTCATGTTGTTACTAGAGACTTTGGTTTCCTAAAGAAATAATATATTAGGGATATGAGATTTAAAAATTCTACTAATTTTTTTGAATTTAGAGGGGCAACCTTAAAACCCCTAATATTGTAAGAAATGCACTTCATGTCTGACTAGGTTTATATACCTATGATCCCTCTTTTGCTCTACCTAAAGAGATTGATCTTTCTCCTTCCCTTTGATGTGGGTCACTATAGATTTCATTTTTTATGATTATAATCCATTTTAATTTTTTATTTGATGATTGTCTAATTCCATTTGGCTATGGAATGGAAGGGATATCCATGGAAGAAGAATAGGGAATTGATGCTTGAAGGGGAGGGTCATCCAAATCATCACCCAAATCTATGCCTATTTTCTCATTTTTTTCCAATTTATGTTTTCTAACAAGAATTGTATCTTTTTGAGCTATTATGGCCAGAGTCTAATCCATTAGAGATATAGAATTAGAAATAATGCATTTTCCATAATATATTGGGTTAGAGCAAGGATATTTTGTAAACTATGTTTCAAGAATTATAGTTTCCATAACCAAGTCATCATCCTCTTATGGCTCATCAATAGAGAATGAAGTGAAATGATTCCTAGACATAGAAGGCCCAGATTTGGGGTTATTGGATTTAATAGTATGCTTCTTTAATCTTGAAAACCCTCCTTATTAGGAGTTTCATTAGGTTTTTCATGCATAATGAGTTTACAATCCTTTGTTAAATTCCCATACTCATGGTAGAGTCTGCACCTAAAAGGAATGTTCTAATAATCAATTTATTATTCCCATACCCTATCCCCAAATTGAAAATTAATATTTTTAGGAAGGGGATTGTTAAAGTTTATCAGAATACATATTCTTGCATAGACAATGTGCTCAAAATGTAAATAAGTATTAATAGTAATCATAAAAGTGCCAAGGGCATTACCTATTTCTATAAAGACAAAAGGGTTCCAGAATTCAACAAATAGCTCAAAAAGTCTGACCTAGACCAAACCTATAAAAGGTAAATCTTCTTCTACCTTGAAAAGAGAGTGCCATGGCTTCATAAAAAAATTAGCTCATCCCATAGACCAAGGACTACCTTGGAATATCTAGTACATTTCCTCTTCATGAGCAAATATCACAAGTAAATATCCATTAGGGTCAACAAAGATTTGATATTCTCCTAAAGTGGTCCAAGATTTTGAGTCATGTCGTATCACTCTAAGATATTTGAATGTCCAAGAAATGTATGAAACTTTGGAAGTAGGTGAGAGCAATGAAAAGAAAATATGAGTTTCATATTAGTCCATTAGCCAATTAGTATAAATAAGGTACATTATATAGTGAGTGATTAGGTCACCAAAAAGGTAACAAATTAACTCATTATTAGAAAATGCATTAAGTATATTTTCCCCTAATGACCTTAATAACACTAAGAAAGTTAACTAACAACCATGTAGGTAAAACTACAAGCAAGAAAAATCCTACACCAACACCCCCTAAAGTGTAGCTTAGGTGGGTATAAGAATTGGGTCCCAAAAATGATGCCTAATGAGGAACCCAAGTACAAATAAACTCCCATAAGGTGGAGAAAAGGAGAAAATGTGTAGGACAAAACTCCTCACCAAAAGTGAGAAAAGTGAGAAATCATGCATGCTCTAAGGACATCAGTCATAATCAAGAATGTGTCCATAAGTGAGAATAAACATGGCACATAGAGAAGACGACTAAGAAGTCCCCATAGAAGATGTTGAAGTTTCCTATAGTATAGCTACCAAAATGATTAATGTCATTGATGAGATACCTTACCTAAAGACTAAATAAGCTCCATTTGCATCAAATAATTTTGTTTTCCTTCACTAAAAGAAGAACATGAATAGTGAATTGGAATTCGACTCACTCCATAGTGGAAGATGAAGGAGGAAAAAATACAAATATCTCTTAGTAGGGTCCAAACATAAGTGTGGCATAGGTCTGGCAAGATCATGCACAAGAATTGAATGTAATGCCACTGAAATAAACCTGTTAAAAGTCGGTGTATTGAAGAGTGGATCACCCTGGAATAGTGAATGTATTCACTAAGCACTTGATGGATTTTCAGCCAAAGTGTGATTCCTATACAAGGAATTATGCTCCTCGTATATAGTAAGAGGGCCAACTGCTCTATGCAATGATGGCACAATAGAAGTAGAGGATAAGAAGGAATGTGGAATACCATATAACTATATACTAAACTGCATGATGTTCAATGAGTCATAGATAAATATAACTACACCTTGTAATGTCTTACTTGGACTAGAGGTAGGTGGAACAATAACTAACCTCTCAATATTTTCAAAATGACAAGGAGATGGTGGAGGTATGTCCTCATCACTACATTAGTCATATGTGTTAGCAAAAGAGTCATTAATATCATAGATATGGTCAGGCTCAGAAGTGTCATCAAGTAGAGGTGAGTTCGATGAATATGAATTCCATGTAACATTCACTGAAGGAATGCCCATGTGAAATGGAGAGTATGGATCAACAACTCTCAAAGCTGGACAAGAGACTATAGATGAAGCACACAAATCCACAGACTAAATATACATAGGAATATATGAGTTGTTAAATCTCTCAAAGGGTGTACTCTCACTATAAATAGTAGACTCTTCTTAAGTATAATACTATAAAGGCTATGGAAGAGCAAAACACTGAATAAAGATGAAAGTAGACTCTATAATAGGACAATTGAGGTCAGGCATAGTCTCTAAAGAAACAGTAGGAAGAGGAGGAGGATGAGTGATATAAATCTTAGTAGGATCTCCAAAAAGAGACTGAAGGATTCTCCAAATAGTGCTAAGATGCATGGTGAGTTGCACATGGTGATGTAGATCCCATAAAACATGCAAAATTGAGGTAAAACTAACCTTATCACAAGTGTTATCCCATTTAATATACTTTTTAGAATCAATGGGAGCAGAAATCTATCCATATAGGAATGGAATACAATTCTTTCCCTTTTTCATGAACAAGTGTTCCATATAAGCATGTCAATAAGCATAATTGTTCTTTCCAAGAAGAACCACTGATGTAAAATCAACTTTTCTCTACAGGTATCTATCAAGTTAAGTTGACATGACTAAGAGACACCAAAGAGTGAAAAACTACATAGTATAAACTATAATGACCCAAAGTTATAATAACAATGCATGAAGAGGACACCAGGCACAACTAAGAATGCATCAAAATGAGCATTAAGTGCAAGAATCAACATAATGTAGAAAATGAGGGTACAAAAGAGCAAGAAAAAAATAATATCGCATAATACCCCTCATAACTATCAGTAGTGACCCCCCCCCCCATAATGATGAAAATAAAAGCACATTTGTATAAATGTTAGGCATAGTCAAGAATGCATTTTGAGAAAATTATGTGTATGTATGAAAGAACTAAAGGGACATCAAGCTCTACCAATAATGCATCCTAGAGGTATAATTTATGAATAATATGTAATTGTAGATGGCCCAAAAAGGTTAGCAATGTGTAAAACATGAAAAAATAAACACTTTTGAAGAACACTACACTAAAAAGAAGTTACCAATCAAAAGTTATAGTTGTTTTAAGATTTGAGCTTGCATAAAAAATCTCCACCCAACATAAATTTGAAAAATGTTTGGGTTGATTGGAGACACCCAACAAAAATTTTAAAATGTTTGGTTTGACTAGAAATTTGGTTGGGGTTAAGTTTAAGCTCCCACTAATAGGAATCAAGATTTAATCCCCCTCTATATGACCATACCATATGACCAAGCGGCTAAGACCTTTTATGTGTAAAAATAGTAGTTGGACTCTGTTATGTGTGCACACAGGGGTCCCAAGGTCTGACATGTGTGCATGTAGTGGTGTCAAGATTTGACATGTGCATGCAGGGTTATTGTGACAGGTGTGCATGCAAGGGTGTTGGGCTCTATTGGGTGTGCATATAGGGGTGTCAGGCTCTGTTAGGTGTGTACACAAGGGTGTCAGCCATACCAGGATTGATGATAAAGGCATCAAGTTTTGATGAACTTGTAGACAAAGAGGTGAAATTTTACCAAGGATTTAATGTCCACCTAGGCCTATTTTCCCATCACTAAAAGCTTGACAAAGTTGGAAAAATTGCCAAAATTACTTGATAGGGTTAGAAATTTTGTCAAAATTAGAAAACCCAAAAATCTACAAATGTAGTATGCATCCTCTAAAACTTAATAAAAACCCCCTTGAGAACTCAAAAAACCCAAAAATTGTTTCTTGATTTGAGAAACCCATTGTACGTATATGCATGAAATCACCAAAAAAACCTTGAAACCCTAAAAAATGGTCAAAATCACTGTCACAAGTCTAAGTCATGTTTACAAATAATTTTAGGGTTTTGATGCCTTCCAGATTTGATGATGCTATCTATTTTTTGATTGAAGACTTTAGTTGTATAGTTTACATGAAATTTCACCAAACCTATGGAACCATCAAAAATCAAGAAAAATAATAAGAATGCTTGTAAGAAAGATCTCATTGAGGATTTTAGAAATGGTAAAATGATCATTAGATCAAAGCTTTGATACCATGTTAGATCACTCTAAGATATTTGGACATCCAAAAAATGCATGAAATCCTAGGAATAAGTGACAACAATGTAAAACAAAAGTGAGTTTCATAAAAATTAACTTTCATTAGCCAAAAATTGCACATGATGTACAATATATAGTGAGATATTAGGTCACCAAGAGGGTAAAAACTTAACTCACTATTAGAAATCAAATTAAATATATTTTCCCCTAATGACCTTAATAACCCTAAACAAGCTGACTAACAACCATGTAAAATTGTAATCGGGAAAAAGCCTACACCAAAAAATCCCATATTTTGAAGTTTTGGAAGGTAGGCTTGAAGCCTAAAAAGATAGATAAGAGCACACCTTTCCAAATTGTTAATACTATTTTGAATTTTAGCATGTTGGATATTAACCATCAAAGAGTCATTTGCCACTTTCATGCATCTTGTTTCAATCTTCTGATGATTTATCTTTGGCATGCATTAAGGCCAACGAACAAAAAAAATTCCTCCTTTGGTTCTTGTATAAGATTGAGGTGTTTATAACGCTACACTAAATTTCATATTCTTAGGGTTTTAATCCATAGTTCACATTCAAACCAGCTGCATTTTTGCCAAGCTTTGAAATTTTTTAAAGATTTCAAAAATTGCAAAGATCGTACTAAAAAATATTTCTACTCGATGAAGCTTTGTTAGGATGTCCACATATATATTATATTTAGCACAACATGTGAAATAGTGAAACTATTCAACTGGGAGTAGTTCCTATACTCATATTTACAAAAACCTTATCAATCTTGAGATTCAGTGTCTATGGATTTCATTTTAGGGTTACCCACGAGTAGGTGTGGTCATGATTGTGTCTTCATTTTAGGTGTGGTTTTGATCATGTCTTTTTTTTGGTTGATAAGCTTTCTAAGATGGAAGTGTTGGTGTCCTATACAATGGGGTTAAAATCTAAAGAAATTGCGAAGCTCAACTTTTTTCATGTTGGTCCACTTTGGCTTACCATAGACCATTATATTAGATAGGGACAATAAATTTATTAACACTTTCTAGTGTACATTATGATTCATGACGGACACCAAGTTGACCAAGTCCAACATTTTTCATCCACAATAAAAGTGGTTAACCATATTATTATGCATATATTTTGAATGTATGACTCAAAATGTCAATGATCATGGGATGTGAGTTTACCATAGATCCAACAAAGCTATAATTAAGCCCTTCACAACTCTATTGGACATTACCCTTTTAAATCTATCTTAGGTTTCATCTGTTAAAACCATTGATGTGGAATTACCTATTACATTGGGTGAAGCATCTCTCCTTGTAAATAAATAATTAGACAAGGCCACCAGATTTGATGAATGGATCCATAAATTTAATATAAATTTCATGAAATCCTACGTAAAACCAACCAAAAATAGAAATAGTGTAATGACCAATATTGGGCCTCTCACCAATTCTAAGTTGGTGATAAAGTATTGTTGCATTTTCATAAATTACATTTGAAGACTCAAAAAGGAAACTTTGTCCTCTCTAAGAAGGGCCCTACACAATCTCTAAGTAAGTGAATACTAGTGCATTGAGCTCAACTTACCACCTTATATTGGGTTGCATCTATTGTGCAATGTGGAACTACTTTGACCATCCTTTCCACCTCTATTGCACACTTCAAATATTTTTGAGCAATTGTAGGTCATAACGTTAAATCCTAATTGTGCAACACTATTCACTATTGATCGGGTCATAGATACAGTAGTAAAAAGTTCTTGAAATCAGTGAATTCCATCGTATCAAGTAGTCAAGGAATGATAGTTTTATCATCAAGGAAAGTGGTTCATCAAGTAATGATAGTAATAGTGTAAATTCTTTTACATTTGGTTAAGGATCTTGGCGCATGGGACCCATTGCTTTTCAAGAGGAGACAAATAATCTTAATAGTGACTCAAGCCCACTAAATAATAATTCAGATTATTTTAACACAAGATGAAAAAAAAATGAAATTGCAAACTAATCCTGGGAACTATCGTATTGCGGTCAATGGTAGGTAGGTGGTATGATAGGGAAATAGATTCTTGAACATTATAAAATGAATATAAAACATGTAAACATAGATCTTATTACAGTAAATGGTGCACATTTTAATTGCACATATAGTATTTTTTAGATTAAAAAAATTCAGAGCATGTTTATTGCACTCTTTACCTAACTCGATTCCAATTCTTAAAGTGCATCCATCTAATTCTTTAGAAAAAATACTCTACCTTCTCAATTATATTGAGACTCTCCTCTATTTTTTTTAATTTTTTTTGCTCTTTCGATTGTAGCTCATCATTTATTGTTATTTGATAGGAAGAAGAAATGGCCTCCATCTTCACCTACACACTCTTATTATTAGGGATCTCACTTGAGTGAAGAGTGGTAATCTTCTTTCAACATTAACACACACAATAAAGTCATATAACTCAATCATAACCATTTAGATGGAGCCAATGTCGCATGTAATCCCCATTTATTAAAGTAAATCAAAACGTATAATCCTTTTTCTTAAAACTAATAATTCAAAGTAACAAAATGTAAAATATAAAGTTTTATTAAAACTTATTTATATAAAATTATAGATTGAAATCTATAATATACTAAAAATATTTAAAAAATCTAAGTTTCACAAACTTCGTAGAGTTTATAGCTCTATGAAAAACAAGAACAAAAATAGATAAAATAAATCTCAATTTCATTGTTGTAGGATTTAATGCATGGAAAAAATATAAAAGTTAAAAAAATTAGTCGTGGTGTTTTAGGGAGTATATATATAAAGTTTTTCCTAAATAAATGAAAAAAATTGTAAGTAGCTTACAAAGCACTTTATTTCCGAGTCCGACCACATGGAGAGGTGAAAAATAATTGACACGTGTCCAAACCTTGGTCATTGTAAATTGTGGGCGCAACATCCAAACCATTCGCCGGATTTCAATTCCGTTCCGCTTCTCCATAATAATTGTAATTGTAATTGTTGCCACTCGGATTGACTGCCTGCAGTTTTTGTTAAATCCAACCCTATACCATACTCGTGTGTTTATATTCCTCTTCCTCTTCCCTAATTATCATCACTCGATTGAATTACAGTTAAAATTCCAGATTCTCCTTTAGCATTGCATCGCCTGTTTTACGTCTCAATCGTTTGGAAATGAGTATTTCCGAGGCATTAATCGCTGCGAGAGTAGGTTCGATTCAGGGATTTAGAGATCAGGGCATTAAATTCAATCATCTAAATACTTTCATGGCTAAGCTATCATTTGCTGCTGCTGCTGCTGCTGCTGTTAATTTCTATAACCCAGGGACAGATTAATTCCACAATAAATTCACTGACATAAATCTGATTTATAATGATTAATACAACTGGGTTAATTAACAACTAATAATAGTGGAAGCAAAAATAACAATAAGCCAATACAAAAAGACAATAACACAGATATATCCAGGGAACCCCAATGCAGGGAAAACCCTGCAAATGTTGGATCTTCTATTCAGCGTAACAGCGAACTTCTCTTTTGCAAAAATACAATGTATAAGTTTGCTACAGTGATCTTACTTTTATAGAGAGCCTCGTTGCTTTACTTAGCGTGCAAGAAAAAGAAGCTTTCCTTAGCATGCAAGAAAAAGAAGCTTTCCTTGCTTTCTTTGGCTTTTCTATTTTTACACATAAAATCACACTAGGATATATCTCATCCTTACAAACTCAAAAACATTCTAGAAACTACTGTTGCTGAAAATCCAACTCGAATTGTTTTAAAACATATCTAATCTTGAGTTGCTTTAAAACAATTCCACATTCCACCTTTCGAGCTACAAAAATCAACACTCCCTCTTGGCGAGGAAGGTGTTCTGCACCACACCCAACTTGTCCCTGAAGAATTCAAACTTGCTCTTTATCAAGGCCTTCATCAGGTATCTGCAATTTGTTCGTCCGTAGGAATGTAATTGAGCTTCACTATCCCCTTCTCCACACAATCTCTGATGAAGTGATACTTGATCTCAATGTGCTTTGACTTGTCATGAAACACTGGATTCTCAGAAAGTTTGATACAACTCTGATGATCACAATAAATGACTATATGATCCAGCTCCTGATTAAAGAGCCCAGCTAGAAGTTTACGAAGCCAGATAGCCTCACATGTAGCCATACTGGCTGCCATATACTCAGCCTCTGCAGAACTCAGTGCAATTGACTTTTGTTCCCTATTGTACCAAGAGACTGCTCATGATCCCAAACTGAAACTACACCCTGAAGTGCTCTTTTAATCAGTTGTACTGCCTGCCCAATCTGCATCAGTAAACCCCTTGAGCTTCACTCCATCCTGTTGAACATACTTCAGCCCATAATCAACTGTGTGCCTTGGAGATATCTCAAAACATGCTTCGCAGCTATCCAGTGAACACGTTTAGGTTCCACTATAAACTGACTGAGTGAGTTCATTGCAAAACAAATGTCTGCCCTGGTGTTGACCAGATACATAAGAGAGCCTATCAACTATCTGTATAAAATAGGGTCCACTGCGTCTGATCTAGAAGCATCAATCTTCTTCCAGTTGGTCACAAGTGGCGTTGACATAGGCTTACAGTTTTCCATCCTGAATCGCTTCAAGATATCAATTAAGTACTTCCCTTGTCCAATGAAGATTTCTCCCTCTTTCTGCCACAACTCCAATCCCATAAAGTAGTGCATCAACCCCAAGTCCTTCATCTCAACCTCTCCTGCAAGATCCCACTTGCAGTGTGCTATAAGCTCCTCTGACCCTGTGAGAAATATGTCGTCAACATATAACAACAATATGAGAAGTTTACCCTTCACCTGAACATAGTACAGGTTCGAATCTACCTCACTCTTGATGAAGCCCACACTCTGCAAATAACTATCAATACATGAATACCACGTCCTAGGAGCCTGCTTGAGTCCATATAGTGCTCTTTTCAAACTACATACATGAGAATCCCTCTCATGTGCTTCAAACCCTTCTGGTTGCTCTATGTAAATCTCTTCCTCAACCACCCCGTTGAGGAAGGCCGTCTTTACATCCATTTGATGAATCCTCCAACCCATCTGTGTTGCTATAGAAATGATAGCTCTTAGGGATGAGTACCTGGCTCCTAGAGTGAAAGTCTCATCATAGTCGACTCCTTCCTTCTGTGAAAACCCCTTAGCCACAAACCGAGCTTTGAACTTTTCCACACTACCATCTACAACATGCTTAATCTTATACAGCCATCTCGAGCCCACCACAGACTTATCTTCTGGACTTGGTACTACCTCCCATACACTGTTCTTCATGATGGAAGAATACTCTTCCACCATGGCATCTCTCCATACTTGGTGCTTGGATGCCTCCTGAAAGCTGGAAGGCTCTACTTCAATTAATTCACTCATAAGTGCCACATAATCTGAATAAGGTCCGGGAGCCCTTCTTTGTCTGACTAAATCTTGAGGATCACCTACATATTCTTGAGCCTCTCTTAATGTTTGCTCAGCTGCCCTATTTCTCCTCTTCTCACTAATAGGAATCTGAGGCAGAGGAATTATTTGTTCCTCTATCTGATCATCCTACTTGTTCTGCTCTCCAGCTTGCGTGACTGAAGTTTGAGGAATTTGTGCTACCTCAACTATGGATGTTTGTTCCTCCTCATTCATCAAGTTACTTGACTTCTGAAGAGCCCTCTCTTCCTCAAACTTCACATCTCTGTGAACCACTGTTTTCCTGAGAGCAGGAATATAAACCCGATAAGCCTTAGAAGTTTCACTGTACCCAACAAGGATACCCTTCTCTGCAGTAGGTTCCAACTTGGTTCTCTTCTCATCAGGAATGTGACAATACACAAGACATCCAAAGATGCGAATGTGCCCCAAATCTAGTTTCTTACCAATGAACGCCTCTTCTGGAGTCAATTTGCCCAACACTTTATGCGCCCTCCTATTTTGCAAATACACAGCTGTGTTGCAAGCTTTTGCCCATAAGAACCAAGGCAGATCCTGATCATGAAGCATGGCCTTAGCTTCTCCAATGATAGCTCTATTCTTTTGTTCAGCAACCCCATTCTGTTGAGGGTTGTACGGAACTATCAACTCTTTCTTGATACCTTCCTAAGCACAAAAATCTTTGAAGGCATTCGAGGTATACTCGCCTCCATTATCAGACCTTAGTATCTTGATCTTCTTCCTAGTTTGGTTCTCCACAAGAGCCTTAAACTCTTTGAACCTACTGAAGACCTCATCTTTATTCTTCATGAAATATATCCACGTCTTCCTGGAGAAATCATCAATGAAGGTAACATAATACTCATATCTATTTAAGGATGTTGTTGACATAGGTCCACACACATCTGAGTGTACGAGATCCAAAATCCCTTCGAATCTAGTGTCGCTGCTTGGAAAATTGGTTTTGGCATATTTCCCAAGAGCACAACCCTTGCACACCTCATGCTATTTTGTCTTCATCTCAGGCAGCCCCATCACTATTTCCTTAATAATATTAAGTGCTCTATGGTGAAGGTGAGCCATCCTCCTGTGCCACAATTCTCCTATCCCTTTACAGCTACTAACCAATGCATGTGTTGGCTCAAACTGTAACCGAAACAAGTTGCCATGCCTGACACCAATCAATTTTGCAATCTTGGAATCTTTGGGACGAATATAGACTTTTCCCCTCTCAAAGGTCACAATGTAACCCTTGTCTTCCAAGGCAAAAACTGAAATTAAATTCTTTGTCATGCCAGGGACATACAACACATCCTCCAGTGACAAAGGTTTGCCAGACTCCCTTTAAAACTTGACGGTGCCAATACCAGTTGCATGGTACTTGGCATTATCTCCGAGCTCAATATAGAAATTCAGGTTCTTCTCCTCCAACTTGGTGAAACATTCTTTGACTCCCATCATGTGGCGAGAAGCCCCACTGTCAATATACCATACTCTGTTGGCACTTGAACTTGAGAGACAGGCAATGAGTGAAAACTCATTCTCAAATTTTGATGCAAACTCGTCCACCTCTGTTGTAGCAACAAATTGCTTCTTTTGTTTGTCATTTTTTTTTATTCGGACATTGACTAGCATAGTGACCCATCTGATGGCAGCAAAAACATTTAATCTTGCTCAGATCTTTCTTCTTCCTACTCTTGGAAGAAGAACCTTTCGATTGCTCTTTATTGGACTTCTTCTTACCCTTGCTTGCAAGAGCAAGATTTTCTTCATCTTGACTCTTCTTTGTCTGATCTCCTCGATGAGCACTTTCACAGATCTCCTCATGAACAAAATCATCCCAAAGTCTTGCCCAATCAGGTAGCCGATCTCTGCCAACAACACACTTGACAAACACTTCCCAGTGATTTGAAAAACCATTCAAGGCTATACGCACCAACTCATTTTCTATAATCATCTCTCCAACAACAGCAAGCTCATCCCTGACCTGTGTCAGCTTGGACAAGTAAGAGGTCACACTCTCGCCTTTGGACATCTTAGTATTATGCAATTTGTCCTTGAGCATCATCTTACAACTCTGATAGTCGCTCTAATAAAGTTTTGTGAGTGAATCCCACATCTCCTTGGCGGTGTCTTTCCCCGATAAATGAGGAATTAAATGATCTCTTACTCCATCTAGGATAATCCTTTGAGCCTTGGCCTCTTTAACTTCATGTGAATCTAAGGCTACAGGATCATTTGTTGGTGGAGTCACTTCTGTGCTAGCATAGATCCACAACATGTTCTCCTTGAGAACAAATGTAATTCGAACCTTCCACTGCAAGAAGTTAGACACACCCTCGAGTCTGTCCTCATATCGAACGTTGGTTTCCATAGCCACAAAAAGAACTGATTTTTTTAAAATCTGTGTTACAAATCTTGGCTTCGTATTCAGAGTTTAGAGCTGTAATACCATGTTAATTTCTAAAACCCAGCAATAGATTAATTCCACAATATACTCACAGACATAAATCTGATTTATAACGATTAATACAACTAGGTTAATTAACAACTAATAACAGTGGAAGCAAAAATAACAATAAGCCAATACAAAAAGACAATAACACAGATATACCTAAGAAACCCCAATGCGGAGAAAAACCTGCAAATGTTGGATCTTCTATTCAGCCTAACAGCAAACTTCTCTTTTGCAAAAATACAATGTATAAGTTTGCTACAACAATCTTACTTTTATAGAGAGCCTAGCTGCTTTACTTAGCGTGCAAGAAAAAGAAGCTTTCCTTAGCATGCAAGAAAAAGAAGCTTTCCTTAGCATGCAAGATAAAGAAGTTTTTCTTGCTTTCTTTGGCTTTTCTATTTTTACACATAAAATCACACTAGGATTTATCTCATCCTTACAAACTCAGAAACATTCTAGAAACTACGGTTGCTGAAAATCCAACTCGAATTGTTTTAAAGCATATCTAATCTTGAGTTGCTTTAAAACAATTTCACATTCCACCTTTCGAGCTACAAAAATCAATAGCTTCTGCTTCTTCTTCCGTTTTAAGCCCCTCTTTGTTTTGGGTGAACACTAAAGAAGAAGAGAACGATGTGAAGAGTAGCATTAACAGGTGGAGATTAATAGAGAGGAAAGTGTGTGAAGAGTCATTGAGACGTGTCATGTATCTCAGCTGTTGGGCTCCTTCCTAACTAAACATTCATATCTTATCTTATCCCCAACCAGGGAGGAGAGTCAAGGGCTGTTGTTGCTTCTTGTTCTGTCTTTAACCTCCTTTGTATTATCCCCAATTCAGGGGCATACCCTTCCAAATTCGAGTACAATCCCAACCCGTGCTTGTTTTCTGCTTTGAACAAAAATATAAAATTACTTTTACATTATTTCCATTTCGTTTCATCAACTGACACAATCTCTGATTCAAGCTATTGAAATCATTTAGTCAATCCCTTTGTTGGATGCAACCAGTTCGGCTTTTTAAACATTTTTAGTCTTTCATAATAAGACACATGGCCAACTGTAATTTCATACACGCTGATCGATGGATTCTTAGAAATATTATATGTAAATTTTCGTAAACATAAATTCGTCTCATTTCTTACTAAAATTGTTACATTGCATGACCCTGTCCATCTCTAGAAAGATTCAGGTTTGATATTTCCATAAACACAAAGGACATGATGAGAGGGGTGATGGTGATCGATAAATTTTTAGAAATCTAATATGTAAATTTTATAAAACATAAATTCGTTTCATTTTTCATTAAAATTGTCACATGAGATATTAACCTCGATTCATCTCTAAGAGATTTAGGTTTAACATTTCTTGTCATAAAGAGGAGATGATGAGAGGGGTGATGGTAAAGGTAACAAAGAGGAGATGATGAGAGGGGTGATGGTAAAGGTAACAAAGAGGTGACTCTAAACAATGTAAATTAAATTAAAACAAAGATTGCGTAGCGGTTAGTTCCTATCTTTAATGGGTCAATTATATTAGAAATTGTAATGTATCTTGTGTTGAGTTAATTTACGATATTTGAGAGGTAAAGTTGTAGGTTAATAGGAGAAAGGTTGCATACTAAAATTTGCAAAGTTCACATATTATTTAAATAAATATAAATATATTCAAATTACAATATTTATGGTATCTATAATAATAATAATAATAATAATAATAATAATAATAATAATAATAATAATAATAATTTCTTTAACATCAAATGGACATAACACATACGTACATTTTATAAAATTGTTCATTTTTTTAAAAAAGAAGTTAAGAAAGATCTTTTTTTATTTATTTGACATAATGTAGGGGAACTTGAGTAATGGGATGTTGTTCACGCGTTGATACATAGTTATCAGCACACAATCAAAAGTTTAGTATATCTTTTCTTACAATTTACTACTATTTTTTCATCATTAGTAATTATGACCACTTACCTGTAGAAGTTTGACTGCAAGTTGTTGGGTTCCTTAATAAAAAAAATATATTGTAGCTATCCACACAAAATGTTGAGAAAACAGATCAATTATCTAACCGCCACTTATTACAATTTAGATGTTACACTAGTGTCCACATATGTATACTCTTGCAAATTTTATTTTGTTTTATTATCATCACCAAAAATATAGGATAGAAAAGGTTTGAAGATTATTCCAATGATAAGTCTAATGTCCACATAAGTATACTCTTGCTAATGTTTCACTTTTGAGAAACATTTAAATGCAAAAAATCAAAAACAAGGGACCATAAATTTAGGCCGGTATGACTGCATGTATATTGGTAATAATATTAACAAGGGCACTTTGTGCCAAGTCTCTACGGTACCGTAGCTGCTGATTTCAAAGTTTTGGAGAACATTTACTAAACAAGCTTGTATTTGAGGCAGTGAAGCTAGAATCTGGAGGATGTTAATAAACCTGCATATACAATGGCATGTTATTGTTAGTTTTGTAACATCTATATATTCTATGCACCCACATATACATCTATCTATATAAAGGTTTACCTTGTTTGGAGTGGGCATTGTCCAATCCAAGCTTTCTTGGAGAGAGAAGGTAGTCTTTCGAAAATCTTGTTGCAAACATAATGAACTGATAAAGAAACATAGACCTTGGAAATCCATGTTGTTGGCAATGTTACAAAGCAGAGAAAGAAAAAAAATGAATTAAGAAAATTCTTTTAATCTCAACAATTCAACAACTCAAATTTTAGAACTTGAACAATGGGAAGAAAATTACCCCCAACTTAGTTGGAGCATAACCAGGCAAAACCAAAGAATTATCAAGGCAGATCTATAAGATAATAAACCAAGATTCCCTGTCTAATCAAATGCTTCTCCTTCAGTCACGAGTCTATGTTCCTCTGCTATAGCCTGTAAACAAGTTCTTGTTTCAAAATACATATAGAAATAGATATAATTGCTTTGACCAAGAAATTATAAAAACATGTAGTAACAAAAACCGAAGGTTTAAGGAAAAGCAGGAATGAAATCAAACCTATAACTAGAAGTAGATATAATTGCTTTGACCGAGAAAGCAGGAATGAAATCAATCCTGTAACAATTAGAAAATGGCCATAATCAAAAGCATGTTATTGTTAGTTCTGTAACATCTCTTGTAAAATAATATGTTTAAGTATGTATTCAATAAAATTGATTAAAGCTTTACCTTGTTTGTAGTGGGCATTGTTCAATCCACAATTACTTATAGAGAGAAGGTGTTGTCTCCTCTAGTTTTTTATTCTAACTTGTTTTCATAGTTTTAGTAAGAAATAGTGAAAAACATTTTTTCCACAAATTCAAAATAACGCAGTGCTAATCTCTTTGTCTGTGTATAAGTATATATCTTTTTCAATTTATGGTAGATAAGTTCACAAGCATACACATTACAAATCAATTTGATGAAGATGAAATATAAATGAATGCCTACCATTAAAAATTGTAGTGATTGGGCCAGTCGAAGAAGACTTGTGCTTAAATTCGTTCTGCATGTCTTTATTTTATAACTTGTCATGGGTCTTATTTTTCTTTCACTTAGCCCTATATTTCTTTGTTGGAGCTGACTTTTGATCATGCTTCCTTGTTACAAAGAACATAATCACTAGCGCAACTATAATTGCATTAAAGAGTGTTGCTATTGCAATGGCAGTAATCAAATCAGCATATAATTTTATTTTGGGGTCCGCTATGTTTGAAAGATGATGTGTGAAATGCTTGAAAGATG
Source organism: Torreya grandis (assembly GCA_037957365.1). NCBI lineage: Eukaryota > Viridiplantae > Streptophyta > Pinopsida > Cupressales > Taxaceae > Torreya > Torreya grandis. Next base: position 3,308,671 of record JARHVA010001107.1, read on the forward strand.
ATGTGTGAAATGCTAAAATAGAAAGAGGCTGCAAATAGTTCTAAAGTGCCCATCCTACCGATGAGTCAGAATGACTACAAAGAACTCGAGCACTGTGGATATATCATAATCAATAAGTGACAATCACACTGTAGAATGCTTTTCAATTCATTGAACCCTGGATTTGAATCTAGAAGTAGTGATCCTCTGAAATGGCATTGAGCATGTAATAAGGACATTATTGTAATGATTTTAGCACTATTTAACATTTCACTAGCTCAAATAAATAGCAAAAATCACCTAGTTTGCTTTCTAACCAAGCCCCATAAGAAAATTGTCAAGTTTAATATTCTGATGAAGAAAACTCTTTGAGTGCATGTATTTAACCCTATTAATCTGTAAATGAAAATAAGAAAAATAATTATTGTCATTGATGTTCATTGCTCATCTCATATATAAATAACTTATAGGAAAGCACTAACTGAAATTGGAAAAAGTCAAGCATCAAGTGTTATACTCATTAAGATAATAAAATACAACACAAGTGTTTTAGCTAAATCAAGAAAAATATGGTGAGTAGAAACTCACCAGGTGATCAACAAGCATCAGAATAGTCTTCAATGTGAATTTATGGTTGCAGTAATTAAATAAATCCTTGAGACTTGGCCCAAGTATATTTATGACCATTGTGTTGTAATCCCCTTCAACACCATACGATCTTGTATTGGGAATTCCAACTGCAATCCCCACCATTTTAGATAAGAAAATAAATCCAAAACATGCAAAAAAATGATCTTGACAAATACGGAGTAGTAATACAGAACATAAAGGTCTGAAAGAATAGCAAAATCAAAGAACAACATCCTTACTTCCTGCTTGGAGAATCTTGTACACCTTGGATTCATACAGTAGTTGTGGATGCTTAGTTCTTGCACTTTCTTGTTAAAAAGCAAAATATAGTTAACCATTAAACATTAGTTATAGGATCAATTTAGACAAATTGTAAATGCATGACAACTCCTTTTATTGCAAACACTATCGAGATCAAAACTATTATATCTCATCTAAATCTCAACCATAAAAAAATATCGAGTATTATTGTAAATAATATTCATAAGCAAGAGTCTCCAATGATGAAGCCAGTGATGTAGATATATTAAGTTTGCAGCAGATGAATGACTACTTATGCATTAAAACAAACTTACTAGTGAATGGTAGAATTATATCTTAATCTGTTAAAGACATGGACCATAACGTACAACGCTGGACTTGGGAACTGTCCATTCACCATGATTATATTATGCCTTTTGTAGAGCCTTGTTACAAGTTTTGACTCAATCTGTTATCAGTCAAACAAGTTGTTAAATAAGTTAACATTATTTATATCCAAAATAACTTACAACAAAATTGTGTTTCTGTATAATTGTTTGATGTGCTAGGACTTTCAGGCATAATATCAACAACACAACAAGTCTTATTAAACTAAGGCCAATAGACATTAGTAAGCAATGGGCTTGACAGTATTTAATAAAGAGGAAGAAAATTTCATATGAACTGAAAGTTGAGGCCTACCAAGCTTTTGAAGTTGTTGTTGTAATTGATGCTTAGTCTAACAAGACTAATGAAGCTCTATCTCATTTTTTCCTGATGTAAAAAGGTGTGTTTATTATCTATATTGAAACTAATTACTTAAAAAAATTGTAAAAGTATATTGCTTAACCCTTCTTGCTACCTCAATACTGCCATTAATTGTTATCTGTATCTTTATTGTTTGATGGAAAGGGATTTACTAGCCTAATTTTTTGCATCCTCACTTCAAGTGACCATCAGTAGTTTGTCATAGCAATCCTACAGCTGAGGAAAGTATCAATGATAATCTACTTATAATAACAATAGTGGTTTTTTAATAAATAGTATGGCAGTCAACTGTAATAGGAAAAACACAAAATTGTTAATTACCAACCAATAGGTGTTAGTATAGGAAGAAGGAACTGCATCATAATGTCGCTATTCATATTCTAAAAGTGGTAATCCTTGCATTAATAAAATCAAAAATCAATGGTATTTTATGGCAGAAGAGTCATGCATGCAGCTCATATAAATAGTCAATTTTACAAGTTATTTGCAATTGCTGAAAATGAAGGTTCTGTTGCTAGACCTGATTGAGGATATCTTGAATGCTTACCAGATAAGATGTTGTGATGGGGCTTATAGCATATGTGACCAAAATAAAATAGTGTAAAATATGAGTTAGAAATCTACATTGTGGGTTGTATGTAGGGAAATAAATTGAAAGCTTTAATTGGAATCATAGAGTAGTAGTGATGTAAGATATATTGTATTTGATATTTACATATTTATGGTGTTTCAAAAATAACATGGTATTTGTTTTGAAAAGAACATGACCTTTCAAAGATAACATGTAGCATTGTAACTATTACAGTTGGAAATGTTTGGTCATTATAAAGAATGAAAAATACTTTAAAAGTCTAATGACTTGGACAATGTAACTAGATTAGCAAATTTCAAAAAGTGTTGTTGTCCTATCTTCAAAATATAGTTGTGTCCTAAAGTCAAGAAGAAGCAAAGAAACAAAGACATATATTAGTTAAATGCATAAAAAGTTATTTAAAACTATGAAACATTTATGGAATGTGAAGCTGTAACCTACCCATCAATTTTGAATCATGATTCATTCTTTTTTAATTTCAGAAACAATATTGTCCATTACAATTGTGAATGTACCATTCACTTGGAATTTACGTAGTAGAAACACAGTTACATAAATGTATTATTTATATTGTTGAAATGAAATTGACATTAGTTCTGGTAGCAAAGTCTGAAGCATTGGTTCATGCAATATGCATTCCATTTTTCCATCTTTGGTATGGATATTGCATGTCAATGCATGTGTGTAGGAAACCCCTGAATTTGGAGGGCAACTTGCACAATGTAGCAAATCATTGCCATGAACATTCATTGTTGTAATTGCATGCTTACAAGAATTACATATTGATTGAAATGGATCCAAGTAAATATTCTTTGGCTTTAGTGTTCCTGTGGCCTGTTGATGTCAGCATTAAAGAAGTAGCAGAAATATAACTTGGAATTGTTGCTAGCAAGCGAAGTAAGAAGTAAGAGTATGAATACTTGCCTCAATGTTTGTTGAACTTATTTTTTAAAAATGTTTTATGGTGCATTCATCGGCCAAAGGTTCAATGAAAGATGCAAAATTTTCTCGAAAAGTGTGAGTCCTTTTGGGCCTTTATGAACAATGTTCTTGAAAATGTATGTTGGTTTTCTTTTTGGACATTAGTTGAGCTTGTATCTCATGGAAAAATTGTTGATGTTGTTCATTGAGTTGAATCTAAAAAGCAAATAGTTTTAGTTAATTTAGAATAGATAAAAAAAACTTTTTTAAAAGAAAAGAAAATTGAAAAGAGAAATAGGCTTACAATCACAGTGTTATATTATGTTTCTCAGTCTTTGACATGTAAACTAAACTATGTATTTGTTTGTTGGCAGATTGTAATCAAAGCTCCAAATGACCCAACTAAGTCAGCATCATTTAAGTCCGCAACATCAGCAATTGCACTGTCAGGCGTGAGTTTTCTTTTCTTACAAACTGTAGGTATGTTTTCTATGCTTGATTTTACAGTTAGTAAAATATAGAAGGCAACATCCCCTCCTTCATATTTTGTTTTTTCTTTGATCAAAAAGTCTGAAATTTGAATGCTTTTGCCTACAACAATGTATGTTTCATATTTTTGTATCAATTTGTTGATAACATTGATTTTTATAGTCATTTGACCATGAACATCAACCAAGTCAACATGCAATATCTCTGCTTTAATTAGAGAATTTGGATTTGTGATATGAGTAGGTCCATAAACAATCAAAATATCTCCTTCAAAAATACTGACAGTTTTGCTAGCACAAATATCTAGTATTGTGCATGAAGGAGTTGTTTCTATTCTTGTGTTGAAACGAAAGAAAAAGAAATTTATAAAAAATGTTGTAAGAAGGATGCAATAGTTTTGCATGTTTTCTATTTTTTTGAAATACTATAATTTGATAAGTAGCACAAGTAACTAAATATGGTTTCATATTTACCATTTTTGTAGCTATTGTTGAGGAGGCATTGTTTCATTGCTCTTGGACATTTCTGGTACTACTTGTTCAATGGATTTTTTTTTTCAATTTTTTTTTAGTTTATGTAGTAAATGAACTTTAAATTTGTATGACTAATAAACTATGAATAGAAGCAACAACAATGTTTTTTCTTCTTAATGGCAGTGATTAATCATTCTTGTCTATGATCACATAATTGGCATTGTGATTGGTCCAATATGTTTCTATTGTTATGATTTGAGTATTTTCTTTTGAATTATTTGACCAAACATGGTCTATGATTTTGTTTGGATATTGATTTTGTCTGTGTGGAAAAAAATGCATATTACAAATTGACATATGTTTCTCAAGTTACAGTGTTGATTTGTTAGAAGTGTACATGTCAATGTTAAAGTCTCCTAATATATAAATTTCATTAAATATGTTTGCATTTAACAATGTCTTTTCAATAACATCTATAATATCCATGACAAGGGCAAATGGAGATGCATAGATATTGACAATCATAAATTGTTGTCCATGGATCATGGCATCTATTGTTAATGCTTCTACTTGATTTGTGTTGTATTGCATTGGATTTGAGGTATTAACATGTTTCTGGGCATATATCATTATACCATGCACAATGTGTATTGAATTACAGGCCATGAAATTTTGAATATGATTAGTGGAATTGTTAGATGCAATAAATGTTTCTTGTAGGCATAGTAAATCGCATCTCATCAAGTCATGATCATTGATAATGTCTTCAAGATATGAGCGAAGACTATCAGTATTTAATGAACATATAATAATAGATGAAGCAGATGTATTTGAACTAAGACTATGTTCTAACACCCATTGAGAGTTTGATTCTAATCGTGACATTTTATTGGAAATTTTCTTTTTAATTCTAAAGTTTTTATTCGAAAGTGGACTTAGAAAATATAATGAGTCAATGGTTTTTACGCGAGAAAGAGTTGTATATGCCAATGCATGTTTTGATACACCAAGTGGTTTGAATGCAACTCCTTCTAGCGTAAGGCCTTGGGATCTATGTATAGTACGAGCACAAGCTAATTGTATTAGAAACTAGGCCTCTATTATCAATTTCTTTTTGTAATTAGGTATGCATATTGGCCTTGAAACTCACAAAATAGGAGTCCAATTGGAATCAACATTGCTCTGGAATAAATGAAAATATTTATTTCTTTGCAAATGCCCATTCTTGTCATCATTGAATTTTATCCAAATAATGTCAGTGTCATGTGCTTTGGTATAGAGTTTAAATATACCATCTAAACCATTGACAAGGCCATCTTGCATATCATAATTTTCAACAAAAATGTCAACTAGCATATTGGGCTTCAAAATGATTTTTTTTGGTAGACATGTAGCTTTAGCGTATCCATGATTTTCATTATATGTATCATCTTCTTTGTCTATTGCATGGATAACAATTACTTCATGTTGAATAAGTCTTAGAATTTTGTTATTATGTGCTTGAAAATCACTATTTAAGTAAAACATATATGGAAACAAAAGATCATTTGGTTTTGGATGTAAGCATTTATTGTTAAGATATGCAATGCCATTATTTTTATGGGAGCATGTGTGTATTTTGTTTAGTATTGACACAAAGATCTCATCCTTTTGATGCATCGTCTAATGAAGTTGATAGCATTTATGTTTTATTGCCAAAAGAAATAAGGAATTTATTCATTGTTCATTTTTCGGTGTTCAAAAATTATACAATCATTTATAGGTTAAACTTGATAAAAGTCACTGCAAAAGACCATGTCAACATTGCCAAAGTACATAGTGGGTAGATGCATTATGTCATGCAAGCGCTTGTCAATGTAGTATAACATTCTTGCTCCTACAAGTGAAATTTCATCAATCAATACTATGTGTAATTGGTTATATCATTTGGACAGGACATCAAAGCGTTCATTGTTCAAAGGAATCAATTTTGATATGTTAAAGGGCAATAAAAATGTTGAATGCAATGTTACACCTCCTGCATTATTTGCAGCCTTACCTATGTATGCAAGAATGAGACCTTTTAGATTTTATGGATCATTATCAATAATTTGAGAATAAAATTGAAACAACATCTCAAATATAGAATTTGTTGTAAAAGTCTTCCCTGTTCTTGCGCCTCCTATCAAAAACAAGTACAATGGTTTGTTTTTGTTTCTTCATTTTTTATAGGCAATGTCTTTGACAATTGATTCTTATTATTTGTTTAACATATGTCTATTCCTATAGTATTCCAAATTGTTGGAAATGAATGGGTGATGTCCAATGTCAAATAGTTTTGAACATTGCTTGCTAGATATAAATCTTGATGATGAAAAGTCCATTTGCAAATCATAGTCTTCTTGTATAATTTTGGTTTCTATTGAATGAAATCTAGTATCAAATATATATTATCAGTATCCAGCTCAAGTTGGTGAGCAACATCTTCAATGTTTCCCAGATAGAGTTTATGTCATAGTTGAACTTGGACTCATTTAATTTTATGATATTGCTTTGCAAATTGTATGTTTGCTTCCATGTTTGTAAACCTTGTTTCAAACTATTTTCAGCTTTTCAAAATGGCACATATAGCAATAACCATTTAAGATAATAGTTTTCAATGTCTATATGTTTGTTGTAATTTATAAAATGTATCACAAGTGTTTTTTTTCTTTTCAGTGGCTTTTTATTTTTATTATACTCATAAATAAATTCAGCTAAACAAACATGGTCAATGTCGATAGGACATCCAATGTAATAGTCTATTAGAGATTGGCATATTATATTTTTGGATTCATCTGGTTCATACCTAAGACCAATTGGTGGTTTTAAAATAAAAGTAAGATCATCAAGGCCAGATGTATTTATAAAAATGCATGTCCTTGAGCAATGATTAAGTGGCAATGATAGCACCATATGAACAACTTGTTGGGTAGGCATTTACTGATATTTTAGCATTGCATTTCCAAGTCTATGTAACATTTGAATGGCATCTATGTTTGTTATTGCATGTTGTTTTCATATTTTCTTAAAATCATGTGAGACTTTTGAATTCCCCTTTATCATGTATGAGCTACAATATGTTGTTACCACATATGCATTCAGTATGAATTGTGCATCTATATCGCCTTGCCATAAATATGGCATGTTTCATATGAAACTATTGCTCCTTACTTGTGATGGTTTTTGTGCAAGGAAAATGGTAGGTTGTTTTATTATGCTTTATATTGTTGCTATGTATTGAGACATATCCATGCCAAGGTCTTGTAATAAACTGTCAAAGTCATCAAAAATAGTATATCATTTTGTGTTTAATAGAAAATAAATTTGCTTTAATGGTATTTCTAGAATTTTAGAGTTGTCTTCAAAAGGTTCAAGTATTGTTGTCATTTTCATTGGTAGTTGTGGAAAGTTATATCTATAATTTTTCCCCTTCTTTTTTCTGCAACTACTAGTATGATGGTGTATATGAAATTTGGTTGTCTTGTTCCAGAACATCAGTAGCACAAGTTATGTACTTGTCTATAAAATGTATAAATCTTGAGGTTTGATCCTTTCCATATACCGGTGCTTCTTTTATCCATACTAATTAATGATCATGAGCATTTCCTCTATGCTAAAATTATATCATGCAAAAATAATCTATGGCTTTTCCTAACAATAATTCATCATTGCATAACATTTATCTTAATGCATTAATGTGATGCCTATAATAGTGTGTACATGTGACTGGATCTATTTTTACAAAAAATGAGTCATCATTTGATTTATTGAATTTATCAAGTGTAGAACCTTTTTTTTTGGTTACATTTTAGATACATTTCTTTAATGCATTCATTAATGGTTGTCAGCAATGTTTGGCACTACTAAAAGCCAAGAAAAATGTTGGTGGTCCTAGTTATCTTATCATAGTAAAGGCATTTTTCTTGAGTCCTTACATATAATTAGGGGAGATATGTATCTTTTTAAAATCTATATATCCAATTTCTGATTTAAGCAACTTTTCTAGATTTGGTTTGTATTTGACGTCTTTTGCTAAAAAAATTCTTCCCTTTAATTGGCCTTTTCTAATTCAAACCCACATAGTCTTTCCAACTTGATCTATGATTATTTTTATTGCCTTGAAGAATAAATTGGTAAGATGATATGCAAATTGTCTATTAGCATGTAATAGTTTCCATTGTGTAATTTTTTGGTAGCTAAATATTGACATTACATCTTCATAACAAGCATTACCAAAGAAAAGTGTTGGAAAGTTCATTTCTTCCGAGTCTGTCTTTAAAAATTCTAAGTGGATTATTTTCTTCAGCTGGTGATATTGCAATTAACTTGTCTTGTAATGCAGCAATGCATGATGAATTTGAAAAGACATGAACTAGAATGTCATTAGAGCAAGTTTCATCTATGTCAAAAGACATATTTAGTTCATTATCACTATTTGTTTCAGATTTACTAAAAATACTATTGTTATTTGCATCATCCATAACACTAAAACCTATGAATGGTTTCCAATCAAAATTTATTTGCACATTATGAGCAATGTACAATTTCCTTGTACATAGTTCTTATAGTGCTTGCATAACAAGTTTTGGGTGAATCGTTCCTTGTTGATATGCATTTTTGTATTCTAATTGTCATTTTAGACCTATGGCAATTATTTTTCTTTCATCTGTCGATCTAGGCAATATTTTTTGAATTTTGTCAATATCTGATGGCATATTTATAATTGGGCCTTTTAGTCCAACTTGTGGCTTTTTATAGCTTAGATCTCTTATTTGAGTGAATGCAATTCTCAATGAAATAAGTCTTTCTTCAAGATCTGATAGCAGAACTATAGAATCTATGTGCTTATTTAGTCTAATGTTAGTAGGTGTTACAAATCAAGGAAGTGTTGCATTTTTCAATGATTGGTTGCAATTTGTACATATTCTTTTTTTACAAATGGATTTACTATTTACAAGTAATTGTTAGCATGTGTTTTTTTCAACTTCATTAAAAAGTTCCATATTATGCTTGAAATGCAATTGCTTGTAAAGAGCACAAACATGTATAGGAGTATCAATTATTTTCTTTTTAAAAATTTGTATTGCTTTTCTGTCAAGCTGTTGGATAGTTATTTTACTTGTGTTCTTTACACATGCAAATTTTAATATTTGTAGAAAAGACATGGATTTTTTTTCATGGTCTTGTCACGTACAATTTCCAATGTTTCAACCTTGACAAATTTCTTATTTGTAGTCTTCGCATGTGCAATTTTTAATGTTTTTTAAAAAGACATCAATTTTTTGTTTGTAGTCTTCTCATGTGTAGTCTTTAGTGTATGTGTGCAATTATAAAAATCATGTAATTGTAGCTCATTATGTTTATTCATTATCAAGGGTTCATAATTTGTATGGCATGTATTTGTTTCAAATACTATTATGTTGTATATGGGTAATTGGTACACACTATTGTTATAGATTTGAAGAATCTATTGATTAATCAATGACCAAAGGCAAATTTTTATCTTCAATACATATGAAAGCCATTGGATTGAAAAAATTTCACCTTCTATTCTACCTTCGTCATAGATTAAAGCCATTTTAACAATGTATGCTTGCCAATTTGCAATAGTTGGAATGTTCTTGATAATATGGTCTGTTAGATTTTGTTGCAAACAAGCATGTGCTTTTATATCTCCTGATATAATTGCATTACAAAAATATTGTGTTGTGTAACATCGCAAAGAGCACACATCGAAAGCATTGTTTGCAAAATGGCATATAGCACTAAATATGCTATCGCCACAACAAGATGTGTTTTCCAACATTCTAGAAAATCCTCTTAATTGCATCTTTAAAGCATTTGTTTCCCAATAGTGAGATAGCATAACACATGTTTTTATTAAAGGCATTTGTCTTAAGGTCCATTGGTTTTTGGTCAATTTATTATAAAAAAAGATTCATAATGACCTGACATTGGATTTTGATCATGAAATAATATGCAATAAGGAGGTGAATTTATGTTTTTGTTAAAGTAGAAATATTGTTTCTTTCTTGTCAATGACCAAACATAGATGGGAATATGAATCCATATGGAAAGCCAATTTATACAGAAATTGTCACCCCATAGGTCATGATCACCATTAGGTGTGCATGAAGTTGTTGAAATTTGCACTTAATAAAAGTATGTTTCTATGTCATGTACTTGATACAAATTATAAATCTCTTCAGGATCCAATTCCAATTGCAAAGATCTCAATGCATCAGGGTCACTATTTTCTAAACAATTCTAAAAATGTTCTATTATTCCAACATGAAGCTCTGTCGATGTGTAATGAAAATGCAATAAAACTTGAAATGCATCAAATAAGAAATCACCCACATTGTATTTGAAAAGACAAGTTCAAAAAAGGTTTTCTCAATGCAAGGAAATATCTATGCAATCAGAACTATCTCTAGTCAATGGCATGTAGTCTTCTACAGAAATGAATTATTCATTGTTATGCATTTGCATTATTTCTTGATTTGAATTTATGCATTTCATTTCATAATGTTGAAAATGGAATAGATAAAGTTTGTTATTAAAAAGTACTAATTTTAAATTTGCAATGTCTTAACTGTGAAAATGAAGCAAAGAAATAGTTAAAACATTCAACAATCATCATGGTGTTTGAAAATTTGTCTAGAAAGTCAAGCTGCACAACAATAAAATGCAAAGATTAGCTATAGTTAAAAATAAACAGTTGACTAGTCAATGACTATACATTATCATAAAACTTACATGAAATGAACAAGTCGTTAGATAGGCCTCATAATAAACACATGAAACATAGATTTTTTATATGTAATAAACAATTAATGAAAGACATTTCTTTTCGCTATTATAAATTAGTTTTATTGTTATTGTTGGTCTTTTTATGAAATGTAGTGGTTCAAATACCTAATGTAACTGCTTTGCTAATTGAAATAACATAAATAATACATGAGCTTTATGTATTGTATTTTAATATTTTCCTAAAATACTAAAACCTACATCCTTCATCATGTTTATCACAAAAAAAATCCAAATTTGAGATTGAGAAAATTACAATAGTTTGACAAGGGAATTCATTGCAGATTTCATGGAAAAGAAAAGAATAGTGAGAATTCAATGTTTCTTCATGAAAAAAGGAGAACATGAAAACTAAAATAATGCACTTTCAAAATAGACTAAAGTCACACAATATTGAAACAAAGAAGAAAATAGACATAAGGCACTAATTTTACAAGTAATTAGTAAAGTAATGAAAAAAGAAAAAAAATAGTAAGAGTTTGATTTCACTTGTAATTATTTTTACTGTAAGACATAAACAAGATTGAAAAAAGTCATTAAAACAAAAAATGAATGAATGAAAAAAAAAATCAATATAATTTGATAAATTTAAAATGGCATATGCAAGAAAAAATCAGTCAATATACATTTTCAAGAAATAAATTCTTAGGCAAATTAGTATTAGTTTCCTTTCATTAAAATTTGATCTTAAGTATTAACAACTAGAAAAGTTATTTCTTGCAACATTTGAAGCTTGTATTTAAAGCCTGAGACACAGAGAATGATAAATAAACTACCTTTGAGCAAAGTTTGGTTGTTGAATTATGACTGACGGCTAATCAAATACAAATCACTATCCGTTATTAGAAATAATTATGATCTCTCTAAAATGGCTTTACTTCATAGAACGTAAAACTAAAATAGATTGGATGAAAAACTTTGATGTTGTATAATTATGTGAAAGGCAAAAAACTAGAAATACACCCTTCTACATGCAGCTCTAGATTCAAACCTCATACTTAGGAAAAATAAATGATAAGCCAGTTACTCCAGATTCAAACTTCATAACAAGGGCAAATGCACACGTTGAAAAATAACAAGGAAAAATGAATGATAAGCCAGTCATTCCTGATAATAAAAGGTTAAAGGTAAAGCTTATGGCCTAGAGAGGCCAAATAATTACAGGGTAGAGGAGCAAGCAAAGGAGCCTAAGAGGAATCTTTTTTTGAGTAGGGGAAGTCGACTGAGCTTTTCAAATGCTTCATCATCAAACCCTAACCAAGAAGTGTTAAACTTAAATTTAGAATTATTATTCTTATAATTGGGTATAACAGAGGGGAGAAAGGGAAAATAAAATATAATCATGGGAAGAGAAAGCTTACCAGGTTGAACAATATGAAACTTTCATAGAGGCTACCATAGGTTGAAATGTCCATGATGAGAAATTATGTTCCTCTTTTCACCTTGGTTTTGATCATTAGCTAAATGTGTTTGAGTTTATTTGTATTGTAAACATTTTTGGACTAGCATTTTAGTCAGTAAATTTTGATAATAAGTCCAAAAGGAGATGTACAAAACCTCTTAAACCTCATCAACTACGAACAAATAATAATGTGAATACAAATTATTTAGAATTACAATTGTTTAATGATAGTACCTAACTAGATTCAATGAATAAATTATTTAGATAAGAGGCAAAACTCATAACAAGATATAATGTTACCATCATGCTTTTACAGAGAAACAACCTCCTCCTCTCTGGTTTTTTGCCCACAGTGGTCAGTACAAAAATAGAATTTCCCTTAAAATATTTATTTTTCATAGACTAAAATTTTTATTTTATCTTTGGAATGGTCTCCTAATAATAGGTATAAACAAGTGCCTAATATCATTTTTTGTTTGTTGAGGATATGAGCTATTTAAGAAAGAAGGAATGTGTTATGATGTAGACCTAGAATATGGAAGAATGTATCCCAAATGCTGAGTTGTCTCCCACCTTCAACCTCAACCACCAAATAATAGAAATGAATTAAATTGAAGCATATATGTATAACATGTACACTAATCATGTATGGTACATGAAAAAGCTATTTCTAGAAGGATTTCTGACTAAATGATGCCAAAGGTTAAGCTTCAGATACAACTACAAAAAGATGAAACAAAACTTGCACATTAACAAAAAAAATTAATTATGGGAATCCCAACAAAGCTATATGGGAAGACAGTCTCCAATAAACACAAATAACTTTCAAGGCATACAAACAAAAGTGCATAAAATCTACCTGACTATGTACCCTGCATCTTTGTAAAGAATTTCCTCTTGAATCTTTCAATCACACTATCCCAAAAGTTACATAAATATAATATTCAAATGAAAAATAAGGCAATGATTGAATTCACAGTTAAATGTCATTATATACCAAAAAATGCCCTATATGCACTTTAAATAGCAAAGCCAACAATAAATTATATAGATATGCATCATGCACAAATATAATTAAAAATGGTGTGAGCCAACCATTAGCATTAACGGGAGTGGGTATATATAAATATAGATTAAAGTAATTTACTAAGTGATAATATAAATGGTATAATTAAAGGGAGTGTAAGTATATCTAACATCATTCAGAGATGATATAAATGATGTAAGTAATTTGATTTACATTTTTTCCTTAGTGAATGAAGACAAAACCCTTAAAATATTTGATGCCCAAAAGGGAAGAGATTACATTAAAACTCTAAATGCCAAATCCATTATGGAAATGATGCACTATAGAGAACGAATTTTGAAACGTGTAACGATAAAAAAATTTGTTACACACAGTAGATCAAATACTTGTATAAATCCCCAAATGAGAGTAAATAAATTTATGGCCTTTGTTAGTAAACATTGTATTTTACGAATTTGTGAGTTATTTAGATATTTTCATATCTAGCTTTAGATATGTAAAGGCTTTCATCTACAGGTCTAGGGACACCATCGACAGGGCTAGTGGCCGTGTCCCAACCCACATGCAGGAGATCTTTACAGTTTTTACACAACAACAATTTGGAAAATTATCAAAATTAAGAGGAAAACCTAGGTACCACAAACAATATCTTGCACACAGTCCATGTTTAGGTAAAAATGAGTTTTAAAACAAAAATTATATAAAAATGTAAAATTGAATTAAAAAAAAAGGGGAAAACCTTAAAAATAGAGTAAAAAATATATAGTTGAAACCCCTTATCTGGCAGAAACCCTTATTCCCCAAAAATCCTTACTCGACAAAAATCCTTATTTTATCAAAACCCTATAAAAGTTCACTTTCACATAAATGTAACACATGGGTTTTGAACAAAATGTAAAATTATAGAGGAACCAAAAGAAAATTAGCAGGAAGCTTTAAAATTTTAATTTTTTTTGTGCAGTAGTAGTTTGGAAAATTATCAACGCTGAGAGGCAAACCTGTGTACCTCAAACTTGGAAGTGGCCACAACAATATCTTGCACACAGAAAACATAAAATTGCATCATAAAAAAGGGGAAAACCTTAAAAATAGAGTAAAAATAAATAGCTGAAACCCCTTATCTGGTAGAAACTCTTATTCCCCAAAAATCCTTACTCGACAAAAATACTTATTTTATCAAAACCCTATAAAAGTTCAATTTCATAGAAATGTAACACATGGGTTTTGAAGAAAATTTAAAATTATAGAGGAACCAAAATCAAATTAGTAGGAAGCTTTAAAAAAATATAGTTTTTACGCAACAGTAATTTGGAAAATTATCAAAGTTGAGAGATAAATATAGGTACCATAAACTTGGAAGTGGCCACAATAATATCTTGCACATAGTCCATGTTTAGATATGTCAAAAAAAAAATGTTGCTAAAAAATCCTTCACAACCAAACACAGATATATAGTTAGGGTTAGTGTCACCTTCTACAAATAGAGAACAGATTTGAGAATACTTCGTTCACTCCATAGACCAGTCAGATATGGGAAAGATGTGTAATGGTCACAAATCTTTCATGCAAAGAAGAACATCATGTAAATAAGAATGCATTTTGAATGACACTGCTTGTAGTTAATGCCCAACTCTATAATCATAGACCATCACCCAACTACAGATGCACCAACCCCCTGTCCCAAAAAAATACTACCATTAACGAAATTAATGCAAGCTATCATGACTACCTTGACTTCAAAAATGGGTTTTGATCACACATTTAGTAACCTTGGGCTATGCGAATCTGTCCATAACAACCATTTTCCTTAGCGAATGAAAAAAGGATAGCTAGTATTATTTTATGTTATTCGTTAAATATTTTTCAATTAATCTTGGCTATAGGCTCAAATAATATAAACACAAAAATTAATGACAGAAATTGATATCTGATTTATGGAAACCTGGAGCAGTAATCATCGATTAAGCAGAGTTGAAGAAAATAGTCCCCCTTTGGACTAATAATATGAGAAAATGGAGGTATAATAGTTGGGGAAAATTTATTGGATTAGTGTTTCATATTTATTGGAGTAATAATAGGGAGGTTAGAATATTAATAATTGTTTGCCTTTTTTATGTCGATAAGATTACTATTTGTTGTATTATATTCCAAGAGTCATTTTTAAAATAAGTTTTTAATTATAATATTGATGTAAATGGAATATTCCATAAGAACATGTATGGAATATTCTTTAATATTTGATGTACAAATATTATATTATTTCAAAGTTTTTTATTGGTTATAGAAAAAAATTATTTGTTTTATCGATTCCTATAGTACCCTGCAAGGGCAAGGACTAAAAATATTAGCAAAAAAACCAAGATTAAATGAAAATTGATGCTTATATCCTAAAATCTTGAACAGAGTTGGTTGGCAAGGGAAAGCATGGAAACTTCTTCACAAGATTTCCATCTTGAAATGAGAGACGTGAAGCATCTACTGATGATGTTGAATCCAATGCTCAAAACATTCATTCAATGGGTGCTTCTAAAGACCTCCATACATGAATCATAAAACTGGGCATGAGCGCATTCGAGGGCATCTAGTGTTGCCCATATAGAGCATCGTAATAGTGAATGTTGTTGTTCGAGCCAATCCTAGGTCTTCCTTTAAGCATGATTTTCAATGACATCAGTCAATCAATAGTATGCATTGAGCCCATCAACATCAAATAATATTGTTTACACCAAAAGTGAAGAGCATAAAAATTTAATATAAAACATAGAAAAGCATAGTAGAGAATAATAGCGGTTGAAGAGAGAAGAGAAAAAAATTTAATTATTTTTTTTAATAAATTTTATATTGATAAATAAATCAATAATAAATGCATACAAAACCATTTTATCAATGGATTTTTATACGGTGTTGTTTTTCAAGAGTTATATTATTTTATTTTATTATGTTTGTAAATTAATTTGATAAATTAAATAAATTAAAAAAAATTATTGTTATGTTAAATTACATACATTTTAATTTTATATCAAGGCTGTAGGTCATCAATGGATAAAGAACTATTTTATAGACAACATTCAGGGCCATATTCACCTTTTTGATCATAGGATCTTCAATCTATTCTTATAAAATTACCAAAATTATGCAAGTTCCTCAAACCAAGATGGAAATTATTTTTCTTACTCATAAGAAAATATCAAAGATAAAATGGAATTTGGAGAATATCTTTCATAGTTAAAAATAAATGTAAATGTTACCCCTGATGATGTTCATGATGTGGAGGACAATTACACTATATTTGGTTAGAGTATTAATTTGAATCATGGGATTGATAGTTTTGTAGAAAGATTTTTGGGCACAATATGGATTTAACTATGAAAATTCAAACCCAAACATCAAACTGCCTAGTTAAAGTCTAGATCCATTAGAACTAGAATGCAAATGGATGAACATAATTCAAAACCAACACTATGATCCTAAATCTAAATTCTCTACACCATGATTAAACGGAAGCAAAATGAAAGGGTTAGATTTACCTTAGACTCAAATTGGACATTATGATGGCATGATTCAAGGATTGTTAATGAAGGATTCAATGACTAATTAGACATGGATTTCTAAGATGGATCGAATGGAAGAATAGGTTGGTTTATATATAAAATAGAGGGAGAGATCAATGGTGGAGATTCAAATTTGGATGAGGGAGATCAAGGGTGGAGGATTAAAAGGAATTTAAAATTCTTTGGAAGCCTTTAGATTTAGAGGCTTCTAGAGAGGAGGGTGAGAATAGAGAGGATTCTAGAATTATAGAATCCTTCTTAGGGCTTAATGATGACTAGATGGAGGGTTAGATAGGGATTAGGTGAGGATTAGGGACTAGGGGTGTAGGAGAGCTAAGGCATAGGCTAGTAGGTAGTCTATTGTAAATTTAAAATTCTTAAATAATAGGTAAATAGGATTAGGATGGGATAATGGGGATTTAGGATAGATTAATTGATTAGTGAGATAGAATAAGGTTAGTAGATGATGAATAATGAAGGGGGATATTATAAAAATGGTTAGGAAGGGGACAGATTAGATAAGTAGAATTAGTGTCAACTAATAGGAATATTAGTGATAATTAATGAAGTGAGCGAATTTAGGTGCATACATTTTACCCTTCTTTAAAAGAGAATTGTGAGTGGAGTGAAGTGGAAGGAGTAATGGCCTTTCAAATAAAAATCATTCCATGGATGAATGTTAGTATATGATGTTAGTAGATATGATGCCCCCTCGAGGGGACATGCAGAGAAGAATGAGATGGATGGTAACTCGAAAGAAGAAACAATGGGTGGAATGTGATGAATAGATAAGGGAATGGGATGTTAAATGTGAGATGGATGATGAAAAAGATGAATCAACTTGAGTAGTGAGCTACAAATTGATAATTCCCTTGGAAAATACATATGCACTAGGAGTAGAGATGTTTATGTCACGATTATCGACACATCTCAAGGGGGAATCAACTGTAACATGATGATGATAGGATAAAAGGATGCAAGCTTTATACATATCCCAAACAAAGATGCATTCAAGGGAGGCTATAGGCCATGATAGACAATGATTTGATAAGATTAATGATGGGTGTAGCTCAAAGCTAAATCAATCAATATGATAAAGATGAAGAGTGATGGGATCAAGTAACCAAAAGATAGAAGAATTGGCTTGCATTGCATCAAATCAATGAGCCATAACATGATTAATAATTATGATTCCCCTAGCAAGGGCACATATAAGGGAGCAATAGATGATGATAAATTTACCAATTTATGGATGTTGTGATATGTCAAGCCCAATCATCAGGTGTAGGTGATTGATGAAAAAGATTAAGGAGATGGTGGTGATTGATCAATAGAATGATAAATATTATATCTCAAGGATTTGAATAATACAATACTAGGGTATGATGATGGATGATGAAGAAAGAGGGGATAGTGGCCCAGTTATCCTTGGACATGAAAAAGAGGCCAAGTATTTCCTCCATAATCGAGAAAAACCTCAAGCCGATGTAGTTCTGATTTGGGGATAGAAGATGATGATGATGATGATGATGATTACTAATTATAAGATGATGTTAGTGATTAAAGGATATGACTCAAAGGATGAGGTGAGGATAAAATATTAGAGGTTAGTCCAATGGATCGAGAGGATTAGATTAATGATGGAAATAAGGATGATTAGATAAATAATGAGGGTGTATGTGATCAAGCCATCATAGATGTCATAAGGCTCATCATAGTTTAAGCAATCTATTAAATATAACACTTAATAGTATGCCCCATGATATAAGTATGACCAATAGGACATGATGTCAAAGTGCATGGGAAATTAGCAAACTCTACATCCTCGAGGGCACTTATAAGTGTTATTGTGGCTTTGGTGACCTCATAACATCCCCATTCATTTCCCAATAGATAAAAAGACATGATGTAGAAAAAAGGAGAATAAGATATATACATGATAAAAGACAAGTCAAATAATAAATAAGCAACATACACAAGTATCTATATGCAATGTCACAATGTCTTGTCGAATGATCGAATGATGGGATGGGTGATGGGTTAGACTAAGTTGGTTTGGATTTGGATAGGATGATCATGATTTTAGGCTTAGGACAAGGAGGGATATAGGGTAAGGGTATGGGTAGGATAAGGAGGAGTCAGATATAGGTTGATGAGGGATGATGATATTTTAGATACTAGGTTGGTCTAGAAGTCAAATCTAAAGTGCTTAGAGGAGGATGACAATGACCAATAGTTATCGATAGTCAAAACCCTACAAGACTCCAATATAGAAAGAGGATTAGGAGATGATGGGATAAAATACCTTCCATACTAGAAAAATAGTTATTGGATAAGTGTTAGGCATGGAGAGGCAATGATAGGGAGAAGTGATAGGATTAAATACCTTTCATGCTAGAAAAATAGTGATTGGATTTGTGTTAGGTATGAAGTAGCAATGATATATAAGTCATGGGTGATAGAATAAATTATTTGACAAGGTTGTGTATGATTATGAAGATAAGGATGGGTGACCACTAAGGTTTGGTTCTAAGATGAAACATAGTATTTTTTTATGCTTAAAATTGCGCTTGATTCTAATCAACAACAATGGGAAGTTTCAAGCTGTGGGATATTATGGCTTGAAACAACCTCCATATTTTAGAGAAGTTAGTCTCTTCTTTTTGTATCAAATGTGGGGGGAAAAAGGATAGGAAATTAAATAGAAATGAAAATACAAGAAATGAAACCTAACTATGGCGATGCACCTGAGTGTATTTTGATCCTAATCCTGAGCACAGTGAGACTATATATAGGCTTCATTTACATTTAGGAGCAAACAAGTGCATGATCAATGTAAACGATTGAAATAATAGAAACAAAGGCTCATAATAGAGGTCTCTATTGCTAAGATATAGAAAATGTCAACAAAGGCATAGTGTTCAATCTTCTTATAAGAATCTTTCAATCACATACGAGGCATAGAAACATGTGTTATGTAGAGCTTCTGACTCAAGAAAATGAGACAAAAGCAAATGACGTTACTAATCACAACTCTAGAAAATCTACAGTCTAGACTACTTTTGCAAATGACACAAATAGTATCAACAAAGGCATCGATTTCAATCTTCTTAATTCATTCAGCCATTTAAAAGGCACAAAAACATGCACAGTTATATCAACTTTACAACTCAAGAAAATGAGACAAAAGCAAATGATATTACTTGGTCACAACTCTAAAAAATCTAAGACTATATAATCCTCCCTCCTCCTTTATCTTGTCCTTTTATAGCCTCAGATGTCTCCTTCCATCATCCCTTTTCCCACACAATTCTACTCCACCCTTAACTCTCAGAGGACAAACAGACGGTGCTTTCAATGCCTTGGATGTATCTTGGTCTTATCAAGAAGGGCCATGTTGGAGCGGGATGACTGTTTTAAATGCAGTGTGTCGATTCATATCTAGTACCACTTCCCACACCTGAATTTCCTCATTCCATCACCTGCTTAACCGTGCAACTGTCCATTCTCCTTTATTTATAGGGGACAAACAGACGGCCCTTTTAATGTTTGTAGGCTCCAAAAACCTACTCGATGAACTGTTCCATCTACCAGAAATAAGTCCCACCGAGTTTCCCTCCATCTCACTTTGCTGTAATAGATAGACAAAACACTTTGTTCTATTGAAATGGAAGAGGACACTTAGTCAATTTCTTGAAAATCTCTTTATTGCTTAAAAGGCACTGGAGAACGACACTTGGCACTTTCCACATAATTAATTAAAGACACGCAGCATTTTTTGCATTCTCTATATCCTACTCAGGAATGCTCCACCTTCGACACCTATCGCAATCCACTTCTTCGATACTTAGTAGTTTTAACAAAATAAAACTCACCGTGTTTCTTGCCCGAGTAACTTTTTAAAAAGGGGATGGATGCACGTAGTAGTCTTCACATGTTGACACTTAGCTCTTCCACAGACCTTTGAAATAACACCTGGGACCCACCACAATATTTATTTATCAATGAAGCTTGAAGATCATCTTTCAGAAGTTGAAACGTGGAGGCTTCCGCAGCTTTGGGGAGATACGTGGTGTTTTTCACTGCTTTAGCTAAGGGTATGTGACGGCTTCTACTTTTCCTGTGAATGGAGTAGAAAGGGGCTCAGAGGATGACACTTGGCACTTTTATAGACCTTTGACACTTAGACAAAATGAAACAAATGCCCCACTACCTTCCAAAAGTGTGCTTGACCCTTTTGGTTTTTGGGACACTCCCTTGAACTGCTCGATGAACCAAAATGGTTCAATGGTTCAATGGTTTAACACTGCGTGCCGTGTAACAAAATGGTTCAATGGTTCAACAGTTCAACACTACGTGCCATTTACACGTTAACCAAGGTATTGAACCAAAAATGTTGAACCAAGGCATTAAACACAGGCATTAAACTGACTGTCTCTTAGACGTTGACATATGAAGACTTCTAATTTTCTCTTAAAAAGTAGTCCAGGACCTTCTGCGACTGCCACCTAGCACTTTTTGCTTTCCTGCCACTTAGCTTGTTGAAAACCTTTGCCGAGAAATAGAATGAATTGTGGGTGCCGATATGAGACGCGAATGCTGACACATGGTGCATTCCACTGAGTTGCTATTAGATGCGTGGCTCATTATGAGGCTCTCTCAAAAGTTAGGAAAGATGCCCTAAAAGACTCCACTTGGCCAGAACCATGTTTCAAAAAGTGACAGTTGATGGCTTCTGCTCGAATTTAACACTTAGGCAAAAATGAACGAAGGAATCAAAAAGGGAGGAAATAAAATCCATGCTCGAATAACACCACGTGGTGACTTCCACTACACTTTGATAGTTAGACAAAAAAAGATCGAAAGAAACAAACCCACACTCTGCCCCAAAACTCTATCGCCACAACCAAGGTATGCGAGAACCAAACTGCAGTGTGCGACTAAAAATCTGAATGCAACGTAGAGTAAAAATTTTACTCTATAGTTACTGGTGACCCCTAAGACTTTTGAGCTTGCTCAAAGAATAAAAATCCACCTTTTGCTAGATCAAAATTGTGAAATTTACAGCTTCAAAAGAGCCGTCGACATGTGTTTAAAACACTTATTTTGAAAAGAAAAGTGGGAAAATAATGAAAAAATAATGCAAGAAAGGGAAACTATCTAACTATAATACATTAGAGACCTGAGTCAGTTGAACTGCTTCAAATAGATTCCATTTACAGGAATCTCTTCAGGTTCTTCTTCCATCGACTCTAGCTCGAATGAATTCTTTTGCTTGCGCGCGTGAATTTTATATGGGCCAGTCCATAATGCTTCAAATTTGGTATGCTGACCCAGCTTGGCGGCCCTTGCATCCCATCTCAAAATAATTGAGCCTACTTCAAAATTAGGATTTGAAGTCCTTTTATCAAAATAGTTCTTAACCATCCCCTGATGCTTAATCAATGAATCATGGGCTATATCCCTCTTTTTCTGAACTTCTAAAAGTTCTGCGAGTCTGACCTGCATGGGGCCATTTTTTTCAATTTCAATTTGTTTGATTAGCTCGAGAGCGGGGATTTTCAAGCTTAGGGGAATCAAAACAGACTTTCTATATACCAATTCATATGGAGACATTTTGATCACCTGCTTAGGCATGATTCTATCAACCCATAGTGCTAGATTAAGTACTTTATGCCACTCTTTGTGATGATCAGCCCCTACTCTTTTGATGAGTCTTATTAGGTTCTTGTTGGTTGATTCTGCCAAACCATTACCTTGAGGATAATAGTTAGATGAATTTTTTAGATATATTCCATGTTTCAAGGCAAAGTTGGATACTTTAGACCCCAATAATGCTTTAGCATTATCTGAAATTATGGTGCGAGGAGCCCCAAATTGGGTAGTGATACTCCCTAGAAAATCTAGGATCACATTCTCTATTGCTTCCTTAAGTGGGACCGCCTCGATCCATCTGGTGAAAAAGTCTATGGTAGTTAATATCCATTTGTGACCCATACTGGACACTGGATTTATCATTCCAATGAAGTCAAGACCCCATTGAGCAAAAGGTTTATCTACAATTATAGGACTAAGGGGCATGGTTGCATTCCTCCTCATCCCCATATAATATTGGTAGGATTGACATTTTTTAACCAACTGATAACAATCTGTAAATAAAGTAGGCTAGAAATATCATGCCTCACTTATCTTTATGGTTGTGGTCTTTGCAAAAAATGCCCCCATGATATTCCATGATGCATTTCGTGTAGTATTCTCTTAGCTTCAGCCTGTTCTACACATCTTAACAATTTTTCATTAGAATTTCTTCTAAAAAGGACTTGTTCAATTAAAACAAAATGAACTCCCTGTATCCTATAATATCTCCTCTTATTTTGAGGGAGTTCTCTCAGATAAATCTCATTTTTCATAAAAAGAATCCTGCTTGTGACCCAGGATTCCTGATCAACCTCTTGTACTTTTATCACCGTCTCTGTCTCTCCTTCTGAATCTGCTTCCTCAGGTGACATCTTTTCAAGCT
This sequence comes from Torreya grandis, assembly GCA_037957365.1. Classification (NCBI taxonomy): domain Eukaryota; kingdom Viridiplantae; phylum Streptophyta; class Pinopsida; order Cupressales; family Taxaceae; genus Torreya; species Torreya grandis. Next base: position 3,332,094 of record JARHVA010001107.1, read on the forward strand.
CTTGGGTTATATATTGGCACAGACCCCTGCCTCTGACTAGCTTGGTAGGTCTGACCTCTACATCATATTCAAGGATCTTAGTGATCCAATTGGCTCTTTTCTCAGCAATTTCCCCCTCCATGATGTATTCCCTGACACTTGGGTGAGCTACAAGTATCAAAATTGTGTTCCCTGATATCAGATGCCTGATTGAGGGCTTTTACCATGGCATAGGCTTGCCTTTCCACAAAATTGTACCTGGTCTCATAATCCCTACGAGTCCTCAAGAAAAAGGCTATTGGGTGTTCCCCCTCCAGCCTGTCACTCTTTTGAGTCAAGACAGTATAAGTACTTGATTCTCCTCCATAGACATACATTACAAAGGGCTTGAAAAAATCTAGGTTTTTAAGCACTGGGGCTGCTAAGATAGCCTTCTTGACCTCTTCAAAGGCTTGCCTTCCTTCTGTAGTCCATTTGAAGACTAGGTCTTTCTTTAGCAAGAGTGTCATTGGTCTTACCAAGCCTGTAAAATCATATATGAATCTACTGACAAAATTGATCTTCCCTAAAAAGGAATGAACCACCTTTTTATTTACTAGAAGAGGTAGGTTCATTATAGCTGTGATTCTCTTAGGATCTATAGAAATTCCTTCTTTAGACACTATATGTCCCAACAATTTGCCCTAGGGTACAACAAAGATGCATTTCTTGGGATTCAATGAAATCCCAAAATCTTGACATTTTTTTAAGATAGATTCTAAATGATCATCAACATTTTTTGAAAAAATAGTGAGGTCGTCCAAATAGACCAGGATGCTCCTATTTATAAGCTCACCAAAGGCTATATCCATATCTCTTTGAAAGGTGGCTCCTGCATTTGACAGACCAAAAGGCATCTTAGCATATGCAAATGTTTCCCATTTGGTAGTAAAATTAGTCTTGTACTGGTCTTCCTCAGCTAGCCAAATCTAATTGTATCCAGAGAAACCATCTAGTAAAGAAAATCTCTCTGACCCAGCCACAGTTTGTAGGATTTTTTCCATGGAGGGCAAGGGATGGTGGCCTTTCAGAGATGCTCTATTTAAATCTCTGAAATCTACACACAGTCTTACATCTTCATTCTTTTTCCTAACTGGAACTAGATTTGATACCCAGGTGGAGTGCTTGATTGGAAATATTATTTTGGAATCTAAAAGCTTCTACAACTCATCTACCATTAGAGGCTCAATACTTGGATTTACTAGCCTCTATTTCTATCTGATGGGCTTATACCCTTCAGTCAATTCTATTATGTGCTGGATAATGTCTCTATTATATCCATGAAGGTCTTCATAGCTCCAAGTTATGACTCTGTCATATCTCTGGCACAATTCAATTAGCCTTTCCTTCTCCTCTTGAGTTGTAGAATTCCCAAATTTTATCCTTTTCCCATCACTCACCTCTATTTCAGAATAGTCTGCTTTGTCTACCTGGAACCTTTTCTTTTCCAGGCTTACATCCTCTGGGTCAAACAAATTTTCTAAGGTGATCAATCCCTTGGGGAGCTTATTAGTCCTTAATTATATAATCTAATCACCGTATGCCTTTTCAATTTTGGTTTGCAACTGATCAACAAACTCATCTGATTGTTGTAAGAAAGAGACTACCTGGGCATCATTTTCAAATACTTGCCAATTCTCATCATTGTCTAGAATGGTCAGCCTCACTATAACTTTTACTGACTCATTGTTAACCAATAGGCCAATTGCTGGGTTAAACTGTGAGCCAATCCGGGCCATCCTATCAGCCTCAAAGTTTTGACTTCTAGGGATTATCTCAATATTGAAAGCTTCAAAATCTTCTATCAAATCCCAAACCCTATGCCTGTAGGATCTCATTCTCACATTTTTGGCTGCTACCATTTCCCTAATTTGCTTTACTACTAATTATGAATCTCCTTTTACTTTTAGATTTTTTATTCCTTTTTTCTTGGCTAACAAGAGCCCATGTACTAAATATTCATACTCAGCATCATTATTAGTGCAAGCAAATTGGAAATGGATAGCCCTTAAAATTTTATCACTATTTGGAGCAGTAAGACAAATCCTTGCTCCAGCACCATGTTTACTTCTAGCCCATCAAAATTCAAAGTCCAGATCTCTGAATCTTGAGCAATAGGTGCCTCTTCCCTTATAACATTTGGGATTGCCTAATCCTCATCAAAAATGATGTATGTGCCCAAACTAGTAGAGTCATAGTTCCCATACGGGTCGTTATGCATCATAGCCAACAACTAGCTATTTTCTTCTTCTTGATCATGCTCAGTCCAGTCGCCTAGCTCTTCAACAAAAATCCTTTCTTCTTTATTTAACATGGCATGATCCGCTTCTAATCTGGTTGTTGGTTCATTGGTGATATGGTCCTTTGATAGTGGTTCAGATAGAATTTTCATCTTTAAACCGTATCTAGTTCACAGGATGAGGTGAGACCAGTTGAGAGACATATATCCTCCTATTTTTGCTGTAAAGTCTCTGGATAAACATAAGCCAAAAATAGGAGGTATATCTATGACAACTATATTTTGGTTGACGATTATGTTGGGACATGTGTATAATTGCAATAGGAGTTGTTTGATTCTCCCTATAGTTTGTATTGTTTTGCCATCTAGCTGCATAACTCCTTTTGCAAGGGGTTCATACTTTATTTTCAAAGCATCAGCTATTTGCTTGGGCATTATAATTATACTAGCTCCTGAATCTATTAATGCATTATGCAAGAGTTTCTTTCCAACTATCAGATTCAAATAGAAAGGCTCTGGCTTGGATTTACTTACTTGTTTTGCATTGTTCATCAAGGCTATTGTCTGTTGAGCAACTGTGACTTTGAGCTTTTTTTCTTTCCAGTAAGTCCTTCTTTGGTAACAACACCTTTGGACACTTCTTGGCTTTGCAGAGCTTCTTGTAGTAGTGTCTTTTGTTCAGGAATAGCCAATATATCCCATATTGACACTTGTGTTGGAGTCTTCTTCAATTGGTCTACTACATTAATTGGTCCCAAAGGCTGAGTTTTTTGGACATAAGGATACCTCATTCTTTTCTGAATCTGGGTAGGAATCACCTGATCTTGCACCAGCTGAGGCACTTCTTGTCTAACAGTAGCATTTCTTTGCCCTTGAGATGGAGGATTATTCATGAATTTTCCATTTACAATCTCAGGCTACTCCACCATTCTCCTCTTTGACCTGGTGTAATAATCAGATTGCACCACTAGTCTTTGGGAGGTAGATGCTTCATTCAAGAAAACTGCTTCTTCATCTTCAACCCATGAGAACAAAGCATGTTTCGAGGCTATTTCTTCCTCTTATTGCAAGGACATTCCCTACATCTGAGCCACTAGAACTAAATTCTACATACCAGGAGACTGGTAGGCTTGATTGTTATTGGTACTGGCAAACTGACCATCCATTCTTCTCTGTTCTGCCACCCTTTGTTGCAGATTACCCGTAGGACAATCTATGGGTGTATGAGCATCGTTGCAAGGGAAAAACCAAGCATTAGTATCATCTACATAATTATTCTGACCTAGAACCATCTCCCTATTTGAGTTGGGAGGGATGGTCTGTGAGGGTGTGGGAACTGTAACTAATTGATTTGCTGGTTGATGGCTAGTTTGTTTTTGGGGGCCCTGATATTGGTTTGGTTGGGATGAAAATATGTTTCCTTGATAGCCTTGATAAGGAGGCTTGGGGAAGGTATTCTACTATCTCATTAAATTAATCAGCTCATTGGAAAATGTTCGTAGAATATTCTTGATATCATCCATCTCGGATGACTGAGCAGAGGCAGATTCTTTCACAGATGACTAAGGGTATGTGTACATAGACACAGGTGGGCTTATATCTTTAGGAACTTATTGAGGTAAGGGCAAGGAAATTTTTGGGAACATAGGCATGGGAGGCCTTGGAGGCAACTTTCCAACATCTATTAAATGATTCTCAGCTCTAACTGCATATTCATAAGTCCCTAGCAAAGTGTGTCCTCCCAGTGACTGAATCATAATAGATATATTTGAATGTAAAGCCTTGAGATAGAATACTATGGCCATACCTGGTGGTGGATTAGCTGTAGCAGGGATTATATCCCAAGTTTTCTAAAATTTGGTGTTGAAGTCAGTCATGTCCTCCTGTGGTCCCCTTTGAATGGTGATTAGCTATTGTAACAAAGAATATGTATCACCCTTCTCTACAAATCTTTCAAAGAACAAATCTCCAAGCTAATCCCATGTAGATATGGTATTTGGGGTCAAAGATTGATACCATTCTAAAGCCTTCCCTTTAAAAGGAGTTGCTAATAACCTTATGGCCACATTTTGTTGTGTGACAACATGTATGGCATAGACATCTGATACATCTTGAAGATGTTTCGCAGGCATTTTTGAGTCCTCCCCACTGAATTTGGGCAGAGCTTTTAGAGCATTTACTAGGATAGGATCCCAAACAGCTATGGGTGTTGGTAGGATTAAGGGACTACTAGTGTTCCAGCTTGCATAATTTCTTGGGGTAACAGGGGCTCCCATATTTAGTATTGGTGCAAATTGGTTAGCTCTTCTCCTTGGACTGGTTACCAAAGGTGGAAAAAAAATACTTAGATTTGTAGCAGACTGTGATCTAGTGACTAGTCCACAGCTTCGACTCCTCGTAGCTCTCTGGTTCATACAATCTTTAAAGAAACTTCAAGACTAGTCCCATTGGATGTGCCAAAAATTGTTGATGCTTAAAATTGCGCTTGATTCTAATCAACAACAATGGGAAGTTTGAAGCTATCGGATATTGCAGCTTGAAACAACCTCCAGATTTTAGAGAAACTGGTCTCTTCTTTTTGTATCAAGTGTGGGGGGAAAAAGGATGGGAAATTAAATAGAAATGCAAATGCAAGAAATGAAACCTAACTATGGCGATGCACCTAAGTGTAATTTGATCCTAATCCTGAGCACAGTGAGACTATATATAGGCTTCATTTACATTTAAGAGCAAACAAGTGCATGATCAATGTAAACGATTGAAATAATAGAAACATAGGCTTATAACAGAGGTTTCTATTACTAAGATACAGAAAATGTCAACAAAGGCATAGTATTCAATCTTCTTATAAGAATCTTCCAATCACATAAGAGGTGCAAAAACACGTATAATTATGTAGAGCTTTCGACTCAAGAAAATGAGACAAAAGCAAATGACGTTACTAATCACAACTCTAGAAAATCTACAGGCTAGACTACTTTTGCAAATGACACAAATAATATCAACAAAGGCATAGAGCTCAATCTTCTTAATTCATTCAGCCATTTAAAAGGCACAAAAACATGCACAGTTATATCAACTTTACAACTCAATAAAATGAGACAAAAGCAAATGATATTACTTGGTCACAACTCTAGAAAATCTAAGACTATATAATCCTCCCTCCTCCTTTATCTTGTGCTTTTATAGCCTCAGATGTCTCCTTCCATCATCCCTTTTCCCGTGCAATTCTACTCTGCCCTTAACTCTCAAGGGACAAACAGATGGTGCTTTCAATGCCTTGGATGTATCTTGGTCTTATTAAGAAGGGCCATGTTGGAGCGAGATGGCTATTCTGAATGCGGCGTGTCAATTCAAATCTAGTACCACTTCCCGTGCCTAAATTTCTTCATTCCATCACCTGCTTAGCCATGTAACTGTCCATTCTCCTCCATTTATAGGGGATAAATAGATGGCCCTTTTAATGTTTGTAGGCTCCAAAAACCTACCCGATGAACTGTTCCATCTACCAGAAATAACTCCCACCGAGTTTCCCTCCATCTCGCTTTGCTGTAATAGATAAACAGAACACTCTATTCTGTTGAAATGGAAGAGGACACTTAGTTGATTTCCTAAAAATCTCCTTATTGCTTAGAAGCCACCAGAGAATGACACTTGGTGCTTTTTGCCTGATTAATCGAAGACACGCATCATTTTCCACTTTCTCTATATCCTGCTTAGGAATGCTCTGCCTTTGACACCTGTCGCAATCCACTTCTTTGATACTTAGTAGTTTTAACAAAATAAAACTCACCATGTTCCTTGCTCGAGCAACTTTTTAAAAAGGGGATGGATGCACGTGGTAGTCTTCGCATGTTGACGCTTGGCTCTTCCACAGACCTTTGAAATAACACCTGAGACCCAACACAATCTTTATTTGTCAATGAAGCTTGAAGATGATCTTTCAGAAGTTGACACATGGAGGCTTTTGTGGCTTCAGGGAGATATGTGGCATTTTCCACTGCTTTAGCTAAGGGTATGTGGCGGCTTCCACTTTTCCTGGGAATGGAGTAGAAAGGGGCTCGGAGGATGACACTTGGCACTTTCACAGACCTTTGACACTTAGACAAAATGAAACAAATGCCCCACTACCTTCTAAAAGTGTGCTTGACCCTTTTGGTTTTTGGGACACTCCCTTGAACTGCTCGATGAACCAAAATGGTTCAATGGTTCAACGGTTCAACATTGCGTGCCATTTACATGTTAACTAAGGTATTGAACCAAAAATATTGAACCAAGGCATTGAACCTAGGTGTTGAACTGACTGTCTCTCAGACATTGACACATGGAGACTTTCACTTTTCTCTAAAAAAGTAGTCCAGGACCTTCCGCGACTGCCACCTGGTGCTTTCCGCTTTCCTGCCACTTAGCTTGTTGAAAACCTTTGCTAAGAAATAGATTGAAATTCGGGTGCCAATATGAGATGTGAATGCTGACACGTGGTGCATTTTACTATTAGATATGTGGCATGTTCTGAGGCTCTCTCGAAAGTTAGGAAAGATGCCCCGGAAGACTCCACTTGGCCAGAATCATGTTTTGGAAAGTGACACTTGGCGGCTTCTGCTCGAATTCAACACATAGGCCAAAATGAACGAAGGAATCAAAAAGGGAGGAAATAAAACCCATGCTTAGACAACACCATGTGGCAAATTCACTGCACTTTGATACTTAGACGAAAAAGGATCGAAAGAAACAATCCCACACTCTGCCCCAAAACTCTGCCGCCATGACCAAGGTATGCGAGAACCAAAACTGCAGTGTGCGACTAAAAATTTGAATGCAACATAGAGTTAAAATTTTACTCTACAGTATCCAAGGAGGATGAATAGGACACGGGCATTAGACATGTGTTGGGGATGATGATATGGACAAATGGATATATGGGATGTGATGGATGTGATTAGGGGTTTAGACATAAGATAAGACATCATGGACTATTTTTGGATTTTTCAAATTTTCAATTTTTTAGGGTTTTTTGGAATATGTATGTACACTATATAGATGGGGTTACTAGCAAAGGGAATACCAAGAATATAAACTAGGATAAAAATGGATGGAATGATGAATGTGATGGTAGAAGGATGGGGCTAATGTATAAAAGGGGATGGGGACCAAGGAAGAAAGGACTAGGGATGGACAATGACCAAATCATGAAAGAACCATAGGTTGAGTTGCCTGGGTGTCCATTGGAGTATATGCCAAGATGGTTCTAGAACATTCCTCAACATACCTTCATCATCCTCATAAAGGTCAAGGCTAGAAGAAAGAGAGGAAATAATAGGATGCATAATATGATACAAATGGGATTTGACAATGGATGGGTGTGATGGCTAAAAGGGATTATTTTTGCCCCCAAGTGTTGAGGTACAATGCGAACAATATATTATTTTACCATGATGTCAAAAACTAGTTTTTATCATGGTACTTTCCCAAGGCACTAAAGGACTAGTTTTCACCATTAGATAGATGATTTTTTATTGCACTTTTCACTTTTTTCATGTTTTTTATTTTGAATTTATTGGGCATCTCAATTTATTAGATATGGGTATGAGATTCAAGAATGGTTATACTAGTTATATCTTCAATTGACACCTATTCTAGAGATGTGTGATGTTGGAATCATGCTACTAGATGCATGGTGGTCCTTGTGAACTTTGTTGACGCTTGATTACTACCCCTCCAAATATCTAGACCAAAAGTTGTCATCACCCCTAGGAGAGACAATGTTACCCAGGTGTGTGATGTAAGGTATAGATGTGATTAGATCTTGATGGGGATGGATGAGACTTGAATAGATGGCAGTATCATGATAGGATGGTATGATGGATGAAGGAAAATTAGGACTAGTAGTCACATATATCATTAGTGATGTTGGACATTTTTCATTTAATTGGTGCTAATTGATGAAAGACTTTAAGAGATCTAAGACACTTTGAGTTCATGGTTCATCTTTGATCTAAGTATTTGATGGATGATCGGCAATAGTGATAGTGTTTTTAACATTATTTTGATCTTTTGACTAGATTTGATTTTAACTACCCCTTGGGGCCTGATTTTGGGCTTCACTAGGGGAGATTGATTTTTGACTGGATGGATTATTTTGATTATTTTTCTTTAACGTTCCCCTCGTGCCTGAGTTTGGGCTTCACTAGGGGAAGACACTTTTGGATTAGTATGATGGTTTGACTCTTCTTGATTTTACCTGATGGGATCAAAGATGATTGGATTATTATGATTGACCTTTTAAATATGGTTTTGGACCTTTGTATTTATGGTATAGATTATATTTTTCAAAGAAGGGTCCAACGATGTATGTTCCTATTCATCCCTATGGATGGAGGTGATCAAATGATCATTGATAATAAGAAAGAGATCTATGATAGATAAAGGTGGTGGAGATGATGTGATGAGGTCAATGCATGGTGACGGGGTAGCATGGTCCTCATAGGGGTTTGTGGGAGACCCAATTTCAACATCAAAGAAGATCTCCTCATGATCAATAAAAGGATCACTAGGACTAGCTATAGTAGGCACATCCCAAGTAGGATCAGATTCACTTAGATATTCTTTAATAGATAAAAACTCTATTATGACTTCATCATATTGATTGGGATCCAAAGGTATGCCTGATGATTCATTGTTATCCAAATTGGAGGTATTTCCAAAAGGGCAAGCATATTTATCAGTATCTTCTATAGTATCGATGAGGGATGATGTTTCTAATTAGGAATCTAATTTAGATATTGGTGTTGTGCATGATCTTGATGAATATAAAATTTGTTATTACTTTCATGCTAACTCTGATGTATATGATGTAGTGTTGTGAGTAGAAGAGTCATTGTCCAAAATTGACCTCTCAATAGGGGGTGTTTGGTGTGATGGGTGAGAGGGAGATGATAGAAGATCAATGGATTTAACAAAGATAGGCCCATGAGAGGGTTCATTAGTACTAGGTTCATGGGGGATAGACTCATCTTTGATAGATGGGTTATGGAAGATGGGGGGATCATGGAAGGTGGATTTGGTGTCTTAACCTTGGCTTGAAAGGGGAAGGGCTTGATCATGATCAAGAATGGAATTTTGGCATTCTTCTTCTAGTTTACCCAAGGATATAGGTTCATCTGGTTTGTCCTCAATTACTATGTCACCACAATCGATGAGGTCTTAGACATAGTCTTGGAAATAATGACACTGATTAATGGTATGCTCCCAATTTCAATGATATCCACAATATTTATTAGCTTTATACCTAGGTGGCTTAGTCTTAGTGGGATCAAGATGTCGAATGGGTGGATAAACCATCATGTTAATGACAACAAGTTGTTTGAAAATGGCTTCCAAGGACATAATAAGGGGAGTATAAGGACCCTCTTCACTTTGTGACTTTAATGTGGAAGCATTGGACTTGAGATCAGATGGTTTTTGATGTGACTGGGTGGATGGACTAGTAGTATACAAGGTGGCCAAGATTGGATTCCCTTTATTATTATGTGAATAGGAAATCAATGGTTTATGAATTGTGGATGGGGTATTTTTATAGGACTCACAAGAAGGGGCTTTGATGGGGTGAACATTGAGTTGAATGGAATCAACACCTTAAGGAAGTGGAACTATATGCACCTAAATTTGCTTTGTTCATTATTGTCGACTAATATTCCTATTAGTCGACACTAATTTCACTTAACCTATTTTATTCTGCTAATATATCCCCCTTCCTAGCCATTTTTCTAATATCCCCTTCTATTATCCTACATTCACTAACCTTACCCATCCCACTCCATTAATTCTTCTTAATCCCCATTACCCTAATCCAATCCTAGTTATCCATTATATGACAATTTTAAATTCCTATAACCCCACCTAACCACCTACTAACCTACACCCTAACCTTTCCTACATCCCTAGTCCCTAATCACCTACCTAATCCTTATCTAACTCCCATGTAATCCTCCATTATCCCTAAGCTAATCAAGAAGTCTCTAGAATTGAAGCTCCTCCAAGTCTCTAGAAGTCTCTACACTAGAGACTTCTAAGGAATTTAATATTCCTTGAATAATCCATAGCCATTGATCTCATCCCTCTAGCTTTAAATATCAACCCTTAATCTTCCCTCCATAATCTATATAGCCAACCTCCATCCCCCATTGGATCCATCTAAGGAGCTCATAACATCTCCATGCCAAAATTAAATCTAGAAATTTTGTGAGGAATCCATTCCAAATTAATAATTATCAAGCTCATAACATCTTCATGCCAAAATCAATCCTCAACCAAGCATCCACCATCCATCATCTGTGATTAAGCATCCATGTCAATCTGATTCTAAGGTAAATTCATCCCAATCCTCTTGTCTTTTCTATTTTGTTTAATCATGATGTGAAGCACTTAGGATTTAGGATTTAAATGTAGGATTGAATGTTGCATTCATCTAATGGTATTTAGATTCTAATGGATTTATCATCTTACCTAGTGGTTGATATTTGAGTTTAGAATTTGCATTGTTAAATCCCTATAGAGCTCAAATTTCATCTACATTTTGGCGATCATGATGGGACTTGCTCCCAATTTAATCTTTTTTGTGTGTTAGTTATGTTTTTGCTAACCTACAACACCATTTGAATCAATAAAATCTCAATGTTTTTTAAATTTTATGTGTGTAAGTTGTAGTCACGGTATCTCACTGGTAGTCATGACATTGTCAAGTCAGTTATGATATTGCCCTCATGAGTCATGATATTGCCTTAAACATCCACTTAACTACTAATTGTCTATCTAATTATTTAAGTTTTTTGCCATTTGATAATACTGTGACTCTATACTTGCAATTTTATTGGGTAAAATATGTTATTGTCTATTTGACTAGTGATTTTGTTAACTGTTAATGATTTGTTTTGGATAAGTTTCCATCATTTAACAAACCTATGACTCTTCAAGTCATGACTTTGTCACAAAAATAGCGATATTGTGGGTCATACATTTTTTTAACCTTTCTTCCATAGGATTTTGTTTATAAATAAAACCAATACTTCATGAGTAGCAGCAAGGGTTCTATGGCACTTTTATTTTCTTCATTTTATCATTATTTCCTCCCCTGGATATTAATGTTAAACATTTTGCATTGGAAAACCTAACTTTCATCTTTTGTGCATGGCCAGGTAAGGAAACAACATGTAATTCAATTGGTAATCTCCAAACTATTAAGATTTGATCACCCCCTTGATATTTTTTTTAGTTTATAACCACTTTCAATTTCGTATAAAACGTTCGATTATATAAAAAATCTATATATTTGTGTCCAAAACATTTTTTTTGTTTGTATATCTTGGTATATTTGTGCAAGGTGAAATAGGAAAGCAATAACAAGTAGAAATTTACCAGGTAAAATTTAGGTTATAACAATCATGGGTAGTTACATCCTTAACATTTGAGAAGGAGGGAAAATCACTGTTCAACTTCACAGGGTCATCAAGGAGCAAGGCATGACTAGGAAGAACATCTCTAGCCCAGACAATAGATTGGTCTATCACCAACAAAACCACTTGTCATAAAATGCTCATACACATGATTTTGACTGGTAAAATTATGATATTGAGATATTAAAAGCTATTTTGATGGTTTGAATTTTTACTAGTTCACCTCTATCTACTAGTCTTGTTATTTTTGGATTCACTAGTTCGCCTTTTAATATTTTTGCTACAATAGCTATATATTTTATCCTCCCTTTTATCAAATCAATTTGTAATTATTTTTTATATGCATTTTTAAGTGCTTGAATGAATCTATTATAACTTGTTAAATTCAAACATTCAAAAAATTTGAAGCTTTTGAGAACATTTCTATTTGCCTTTTATCTTTAGTAACGATCTTGAATCGATAAATAGCGATATTGTATTTGTAATCATGGTTCTGTCATTTCAACACAACTTTGTCATTTTGAGCTAATTTTGTCTACAGATCACCATTTCTAAATCTTACAGGACAAAGGTTAATTGAAACCACACTTTTAAATATTATAATATGCCCATTTTTTATTATTATCATGGCTTAATATTCCTTATATCAAAATTATGAGACATCATATTCTCTGATCCATCATAATTGTCTATAAAATAATCATCTTTTGCATCTAACTCAATCTATCATATAGAAATTTTTCTACATCAAAATCTAAATCTAAAAATTTTATCATTCTGCACAATATCTCAACTGTCAATTTATTGTTAATAGCAACTTTGTCATCACAAGTCATAGTTTTTTGGTTTATGACAAAACTATAATTATCAATTTCATAGTCATTAGTGATATTATTGGTTTGAGTCATGGTATTGTCCATCTAACCATGGTTTTATAGGTCATCTCTCAGTTGTAATATCACCACTCACAAGTAGCAATTTTTACCCCCTAATCATGATATTGTTGTCTCTAGTTGCAGGATTACCCTATGTATTTGTTAGTTTTCAGAAAGTCATTAAAACTATTAACACTTGCCTTGTAGGACCCCTCTTTTGAGTACCATATCAAACCACTAACCCATGTGCTTAAAATCATTTTTTTAATCATTTTTGTCCTACATATATCATCTTGTTGTGTGCTTGTATATTCATGTCTTTTCTTCTTGTATATAATCACACATCATACTTTAATCTTTTTGCTTGCATGTTTATTACCTAGGGATATGGTTGGTGTATGATCTCTCCCTTACATCCTTGTAGTGATTCCTAGGAGTTCATAAACCACCTATAACCCCCTTTTATTTTTATTTTTCTATGGGGTTTGTGACGTGGATTTTAACACCACACACCACTCAAACTCTGTGTTTTGGTGGAGCGTAAAAATCAGGGATAGTTGTCATTAGGCTAAGCATTTGACCCCATAAAATTCACTCATGAAGGGGAACAGTTAATTCTCTAAACCAAGAATTAGATAATAGCATATATGGACTTGGGCCCCAATGTACCATCATGTATATCATAGATGCACCTAGATATCCTATGTATACCTAGCACAGGATCCTTTAACCATAATAGGTGTACCACTATAGGATTTAGTATCAACATCAAAGTAGCCATCATGTGTAAGAAAGGTTGAGAGGGTTTGATCGATATCATAATGGGTCACTGACCTACACCCTCACCTGTGAATCAATTAAATGGTGTAGGCATCAGGTTACACACCCATCAGTTTACTAAACATAGGTTATGGCTTGCTTTCTTGGGTGTGTGTTGTGCTAAACCCATATTATTTTTGAGTTGAGTCAACCTTTACCTATCCATATCTATATATTTCCTTTGCATGTATCATCTTATATATCCTTGTCACATCATTCTATCCTATCATCTTATGTATATATCCTAGTCATCATCCTTATCATCCTATCATTGTACATATTATCTTTATCCCATCTCATCTCCCATATTAACCTCTAATCATTAACCACATTCCCATCACCCACATCTTATCTTGTAGACCCTTGTCATCTTATATCCTTATCCCATCCCTCAATTTGTTTATCCTCCATCCTAGCCTAACGATATCCCCAGATTAAATGTCATACCCCCAACTTACCTTCTACACCCTAATCATATCATCTTTGTCATTATCCCCCATCTACCATCTTGTCCCTATCCCATCCTAGTCTAACCATACCCACTCATTATTATTTCTCACCCCATTTGCTTACCTATCCTAATCATCATCCCTTATACCTATTGTTTATTTCCCATCTCCCATCTTATCTTCATCCCATTCTAGGTCACATCCCCATCAACATATACCTTTTATATTGTACATCTTTAACCTATAGTCCTTTTGTACACATCAACCTATCATCTTGCATACCCTTGACATCATCTATTTATCTTATCCCCTCTCATTTTATATTCATCTTGTCTTAGCCTAGTCATCCTCCCCTCATCACTCAATCATTATCTTGTGTATCCTAGTCATCATACCATTTTATGTATTTTTGTATATCCTTTACCATTGTCTTATCTCATTCCCTATCTTAATATATTCATACCCCACTCATCATTCTCACCTATCCTAGTCACATTTTGTCATCCACATCTTGTCCTAAGTCTATTACATCCATAAATCCTAATCATCATCTTGTCTCATTATCCCATCACGTACATTTCATCATGAATATCCTTATCCCATTATATTTTTATACATATCACTTTGGGCCCATATTGTATATCCTTATCACATCATCCTTTTATACATATCTTTATCTTCTTACTATCTTATACATCCTTGTCTCATTATCCCATAGTATATACTAATCTTTTGAACATCTTTTTGTCCAAATCATCTTTCTAGAACCACTCACACTCTCCCCATTACCAACATCTCACCTTGAACATATTTTCCTTTTGTATATCTTTGTTTTAATCTCATCCTAGTCTAACCATACCCACCAATCCTTGGTTATCACCCCATAAATCACATATCTTAATCATCATCTTGTATATCCTAGTCTTACCCTCTTTTACATATTTTGCTTCTCTTGTACATCCTTCTAGTCATATCTTATCCTAGTCCCACTTACCATTCATCATCCCTACCATCCCCTAATCACATCCTGCCTCATCATCCATATCCTATCCTAGGTCCACCCTATCCCTCATCATTAGTCTTGACCTTGTCTTCATCACCCATCTAGTCTAGTCACATCTTATCTTATCCTAATTGGTTCTTTAAGTCACATATGGGTCTAGCTCTTCACCATCCCATTTACATGATCCCTTATCGTCATCCATCATCAGTCTTATCCTAATCACTTTCATCACATAATCACCTACCATTCTACCTTGAACAAATTAGTCTAAGGTTTGAGCTAGTCCTATTTCCCTATCCACACCATCCTATCATCCTAATCCACTTGGTCAAATCTCAAACTTAGTCAATATCTTGTTAACATCTTGCACCTTGTCAGTCTCAATCTAGTAAACCCATCAATCTAATCTAATCCAATCATCTTTCCTTATTCTTTACTAGAACCCATCATATCATCCTCTTGCTAGTTTTGAATTTAGGCACCCATCACATCCATAATATTTTTGTTAGCATGACAACTAGGCATCATTGATAGGTTGTTAGCACCTATTGCACTATTAGTCTAAAATTTGATCATAGTCTCTAATCCATTAGTCTATCACATCCTCATCTATTATCATAGCTTGATCCTTTCGATCTATTTTTGTTCAAAATACATTCTTAATCCTTTGACTACCTTCCTCATCCATCACTAATCCACCCTCACCATGGAGATAGACCCCACTTTTATTGACCAATATATATAGGCCAACAAGGATGAGATCCTCCTACAGCTTATTTTGATGGGTGTACCACTTTTTGAAAGTGATAATCCCCTTCAAAGCATTATGTCCCCTGCTTAAGCCCTTCATGTAAGTCTTATACCAATCATCCATCCGTTCATCATAATCCTTCCTCTACCCATTCCCTTACTAACAAAGGGAATGCAATCTTACCCATTAATAGTCCATCTACCTAGCCACATTAACAACCATCTAATCACAAGTACAATGCTTCCACATCTAGGTCACAATATGAAGTTGGCCCTCATACTCCTCTTTCCATGTCCTTGGAAGCTCTCTTCAAATAGCTTGTCACCACAAACATGATAGTCTATCTGCCTATATGACATCTTGATCCCACTAAGCCAAAGCTCTCTTGGTATAAATGTGACCAATATTGTGCATATCATCAAACCTAGGGGCATATGATTAATCAATGTCGACCTTTCTAAGACCATGTTCAAGACCTTATCAATCATGGTGACATAATTATTGATGATGAACCAGATGAGTCTACATCCTTGGGTAAAAAAAATGAGGAATGCCAAGATTCCATTCCTAACCATGATCAAGTCCTTCCCTTTCCAATCCAAGGTCAAGACTCCACACCCATCCTATATGAACCCACCATCCTTGGCAAATCCTCCATCACAACCAAGTCTATTCCCCATGAACCTAGTCCTTCCGTGTCTCATGAAACCTCTCACCCATCACTTCAAACACCCCATGTTGAAAGGTCAATTACGGATAATGAATCTCCTATTAGTAGCATTATAACTTATAAATTAGACTCTACATCAAAGTTAGCATCAAAAGTCTAATCTTCAGTCGATTCATGTTTAGCTCTAAGATTTACATTTGATTCCTCGTTATAAATGGCGTCCCTCATTAACATTTATAATTCCTATCTTTTAGAAGATACCTTTAATCCAAATACCTCCAATCCATCACCAGGAATACCTTTTGATCTTAATTAGGATGACAAAGTCATAATGGAGTTCTTAATTTCTTTATCTATTGAAGATTATCAGAATGAGTCTAATCTTCCTTCAGATGCATTTACTATGGTTAGTCTTAATGATTCTTTTACTAACCTTGGGGATATTTTATTTGATTTCAAAACTAGGTCTCCTAGGAACCCTTAAAAGACTATGTTATCCCATCACCACTCATTGACCTCATCATACCCTCACCACCATCTTCATCCATAATGGACCCCTTTCTTCCCATCGATCACATTTAATCACCTCCCTCCATAGGGAAAAATAGGACCATGCATCATTGGACCCTTCCTTTAGCAATATAATGTGTGCCACAAATCCAAAGGTACAAGATAATATTCCAAAAATCATAAATCATAATCAACTAATATTTGATTGCATCAGTCAAAATCAAGAAGATTCAAATCATCAGCCTTATCAAAAAATGTCTTCTAATGAAGCTTGATATCTGGCATTGGGAGACTATCTAAGTTAAAATAATCATTGAATATCAAGTCAAAGATCAATATCCCTTGATGAAGCCCAAAATTGGGCATGAGGGGTAGTCAAAATCAAAATAATGTCAAAATCACTATCAATATGGCTAATAATCCTTTAAATACATATATCAAGGATGAACGACAAAGTCAAAGTGTATTGGATCTCCTAAAGTCTTTTTTTAATTGGTACCACTCAAATGAAGCATGCACCACATCTACAATGATGTATATGACTACTAGTCCTAGTCCTCCATCACCCATCACCCCATCATATCATGATCCTATCATTCATATGTCCTAATCCTCCATTACCCATTATACCATCCTATCTTGATCCTATCATCCATCAAAACCCATCCCTAATCAAATCCATACCTCACATCACCCTCTTGAGTAACATTGTCTCTTCCAAGGGCAACGAAGACACCTAGTCTAGATATTTGGAGGGGTCACCATCAAGAATCACTAAAGGCCACCAGGACATCCAAATATCTAGCATCCATCATAGAATAGGTGTTGGATAAGTAATCCATCAAGTGTCTCCTCCTTGTATCTCACCTATCATTTAATAAGTTAAGATGCTAGTCAAAAAAAATCATCAAATGGTGAAAACTAATATTTTGGCACCTTGGGCAAGTACCATGATGAAAACTAATTTTTTACATCATGGTAAAATAATATATTTTCTACATTATACCTCTAAACTTGGGGGTGCAATCCATCCATTTCATCTATCCCTCATCAAACGTGTCCATATCACCTATCCATTATCTACCATCATGTCATCCACCCTATCTTTTCTTCCTTCCCATCATGACCTTCATAA
This sequence comes from Torreya grandis, assembly GCA_037957365.1. Classification (NCBI taxonomy): domain Eukaryota; kingdom Viridiplantae; phylum Streptophyta; class Pinopsida; order Cupressales; family Taxaceae; genus Torreya; species Torreya grandis. Next base: position 3,350,015 of record JARHVA010001107.1, read on the forward strand.
GGAGTGGAAGGTGTCTTAAAAAAAATTATTAAATGATCTTGGCATATCCTCCAATAGACACTTAGACAATCAAACATTTGGTTCCTTCATGATGTGATCATTGGCAATACCTAGTCCCTTCTCCCTTGGTCCTCATCCCCTTTTTTCATCACCCTCCTCCCTTTTGTCATCTAATCCACCATCCCATCCATCATTCCACCCATCCTCACCCTAGTTTCTAAGCATGGCATTCCCTTTCCTAGTAACCCCATTTGTATAGTGTACATACATATCCCAAAAATCCCTAAAAAGTGAAAATTGTCAAAAAATCTTAAAAATCTAAATATCTGAAAAATCCAAAAATAGTCCCTTGTGTTTTTTCATATTTCTAATCCCCTAGTCACCCATCCCTTCATGTCTTCCATCTCATCCTATTGAAACACATCACCTTGTGAAAGAATTTAGTCTGGCACCCATCACTTCCTATCAGGGCCTTTTCATACCTGACACTCATCCAATTACCCTTTGCAAGTATGGAAGGTACTTGATCCCATCACTACCTTATCATTTCCTCTTCATACCTAGCACCCATCTAATTTCTCTTTATTAGTGTGAAATGTATTTGATCCCATCATCTCCTAGTCTCCTAGCCAAAATGGATTATTGCATGGCCTTGTATGTTGGTAATCCTTGGTCATCACTTATCTAATCACCTTCCTTGACCACTTTTTTATTCAATTTTGAGAACAAATCAATATCACATCATCCATCCTTTTATCCTCAAATAGGGGTAGCATCTCATCCTTATTTTGATCATCCTATCCCAATCCAAGTTTATCCTAAGTCCACAACCACATCATGATCATCCTAGTCCACCATCACCTAATCAATCATCCCCATCATTAGACAATACATTATGACACTGCATGTAGATATTTGTGTGTGTTACTTATTTGTTTATCTTATTTGACTATCATGTAAATATCTTGTTTGTCTTATGTTTTGTTTACAGCATGTCTTTTTTTTGTCTATTAGGCAATGAAAGAGGATGCTATGAAGACACCTAAAGTGACCTTGAGGATGCAGAGTTTGCTATTTGCCCATTCACTTTGGCATAATGTTTGCTTGGTCATGCTTATATCATGAGGTATCTTGTCAAGTGTTATATTTTTGGATTACTTAGACTATGATGAGCCTTATGACATTTGTGATGGCTTGATCTCATCATTTATCTCATTATCCTTATTCCCATCATTAATCTAATCCTCTCAATCCATTTGAATATTATACTCATCTCATCATCTAAACCATATCCTTAAATCACTAACAAGTCTAAAAATCCACATCATCATCACTTTCTAATCATTAATCCTCATCTTCATCATCATCTTATAGTCATAATTACATCAGTTTGAGGCCTTTTCAGACTATGTAGGTAGCACTTGGCCACTTTTCAGTGCCCAAGGATAGCTCAGCCACTATCTTTCTCATCCATCCTCATCCCCCAATCCTTTCATCATTCAATCATATCAATTCTTCTCTATATTGATCAATTTAGATGTGAGCTACACTCCTCGTTAATATTATCAAATCATCATCTTATCCTAGCCTATAGCTCTCCCTTACATGCATCCTTACTTGGGATACATATAAATCTTGTAACCTTTAAATCCAATCATCATCATGTTATGTTTGATTCCCCCTTGGGATGTGTCAACAATCGTGACACCCATCATCTTTATTCCCTATGCATATGTCTTTGCTAGGGGCATCATCAATTTATAGCTCACTCCTTAGGTCAATATCTTCTTCATAATCTATCTAACACTTGGCATCCCATTCCTTTGTTTATCCATTTCATCCCACCACTTGATTCTTCTTTTGAGTGGCCATCTGTATCATTCTTCTATGCATGTCTGCTTGAAGGATCATCATATCCCCTATCATCATCTATTAGAGGTAAAATCATTGAGAGACAGGGGGTAAATCAGTGAGCCCAAATAATCCAACGTCAATTATAATCTTTACAAACACTTAATCAGTTACCACAAGGATTCATGAATCATACACATCATTCATAGCAATAAGCAACAGAGACAATGCAAGATCAATCACATAACACAAGACATATGTGGGAAACCCTCTTGGCAAATGAAACCCATTAAAACCTATAATAGGACTATTGTCCTATAATAAAAGTATCCAATTTCAACCATCTATAATTGATCAAGTAACTACAATCCCACAAGGTGATTCAACAAATGTCTAGCTGAGCTGCAACAATAACTAGACTTTTTGCAAGTTTTACCTTACAAAGAGGTTGTAACCACCTAGATGTTAAGCTTCCAAAACAACACCTATGAACACATCCACCTCTAAATTGATGTCTACAACACCTGATGATGGACCTCTATTAATCACTCTTCACCTCTGCTCACCCTCAATCTGCAAGAACATTATTCTACCAATAGAATTATGACCTACAAGTCATACAAAAAGTCCTCAATCTATTCTGATCTTCAGATCATCCTAAGGGAAATATACCCCTCCTTCACTACAAAAAATAGACACAAGCCTCTCTCAAAACACTCCAAAGTCTCTCACATACAAGTCTATAAATCACCATCTTTGATTTCATTATTTATAGAGCAATCATGATAAACACTACCTTGGTCAGTCATGAGGCATGTCTTAAACCTTATGGAATCTTTCACATAAAGATATGGCTCAATACAATATTTATAGGTCAACCATAGCATATATGGGTCGCCCTTAAGTAATTACACCTTTCAATTAGACCCTTATAGCCCTTATAGGTCTCATGTGAACCCATTCACTCCTTTAACATTTCATTGAGCAAAACAAGAACATAGGACCACTTTAAAATACATTGGTCCACTTCTTATATCCCCTTAGACATCCTCAAATGATCAAAGTCATCTAGGCTCACCTATGCATATGCTCAAACAATACAAATAGAGACATTATACATAAGAACACCATTATAAACATACAGTTGACTTCTTAAGCATTGATCATACTTAAGATAGGTTGATCACACCTCCAAAATACTCATAGAGAATCCTCATGGAGTCTACAATACTTCTAAATGCAAAAGTCATCATGAGACATTGAAACAAAATATACATAAGCTCAAACATTCTTCTTGGGGTTATTTACAAAATAAACATGAACACGTAGTCAACTTTGAGCATTAATAACTATGTTTGTACACACTTCCAGATATTTAAATTAGGTTCATTAGATGTATCATGGATTCCTCTTCATATTTTCTTTTTATAACACTAAAAATTTAATTTTTATTGAAATATATAGACAAAATATAGATCTCTAGTTTTCCCCTATGTTAAATTAAAATATTTGAATTCAAATAGTCATAGTTAACCTTCGAACACAATGCTTGAATCTTGTGTCCTCTTGGCTTTGGATCAATCTCGCACCATCGATCATGTCTAAACTTTAATACATAGTCTACCAAAGCCAAATGTTAAACCTCAAAAAGTTGACCTCATCTTGTGCAATCTTGAAATGTTGACTCAACACAATTCATTGATCTCTACAAATCAATCAAGTCTTTAGCAATCAATTCTCACCATTTGATCAATCTATACGAACATCCACCCGTTATTAGATCTTTATCATGTACCTTTTCTCAGTCATTAAACATCATGCACCTATCCTCATCTTATTGCTTATTTACTTATTAGATAAAACACACTCCATCGATATTGCTCAAACTTTAATTCTATCAAAAAATACTATGGGAACCTTGTTTATCTACTTGAGTAGCCATTTTTTAACCTTAATAACTTCTTATGCACTTACTCGCATGATCTCAAATTTTGACCATATGATCTCCTCACATGGGATAATCTATCAATGTTCCAAATTGATCCTAAAACCTTTGTGCATGAAAGATATAATTCCATTACAATACCTTCTCAAAATCTTCTATTAGAGAGCCAACTATGTCTAGATTTTTTTTGGGAGACCAACTTTGCTCCTGCATAACTTTTGCCATGCTTCAGTGCATGATCTCAAATTTCATGAAAATCATCTATGCTCAAAATTTAACAAACCCATATGATAATTTTATCTTGAAACCTTCACACATGTAATATATTCCATAATCAAACTGCTTACTCAGCTCTCTCTAACCATATTGTAAATTTGGCTAAGTATGGGAAAATAATGAATTCTGAATGAGAAGCCAAATTTGCACCCTCATATATTTTACCACACTTTAATGAATAACTTAAAATTTGGTGCATAAAAACTATGAACTAATTTTATCATAACCATATGAATAACTCCCCTTGATTCATTCCCATGTGGCAATGGTCATGTCATCAAATTGCCTACTCATACTTTTTGCCACTGGACTCAAAGTGTCTTGATGAAAACTATGGAAAACTAGATGAATTAAACTTATACAAACAAGAACTCTAACCACCATGGACCTCTAATATTACCCCTTTCACATGTTTATTACTCCATACTCAACCCTGAACATCTCTAGCTATGTCAACACTGAAGATCAACCAAGCCTCCTTCAAGCATACTAGAACAGGCACATTGCACACTTTATCATTGTCACATAGACCATCAAGGATATTTATCCAAACACCAAGAAACCTTAATGACATCACCTTGACATCATTTAAAACTCTCCAACAATCTCTCCCTTTATCATTAATGTCAACAAACATCATATATAGCAATATACAACTCACCTTCTCTCTCTTCAAGCACTCCCATAACAAGAAATTCCTCCCTCTTTGACATAATGAAAAAGTGGTCACAAATTAATCTTAAGGACATAAAAATACCATAAATAGGAAAGGACCATCTTATAAACATGATACAAACTCCCCCTTACCTTGAGCCTACATTTTCTTGCCTTGACAAACTTCTTCTTACTCCATACCAACACTCTCTTCAATCAAGCACTGTAACCAATGAATAAATAACACATAAAAGGATTGAAACATACCAAGAGATATCTAATATGTATTCTCCCTAATATTTATAAGTAATTTCACCTTCTGAGCATCTTCATATCTCCATATACCATGAAGAACCACCTCACATACTTACTAGCCTTCTCTCTCAAGGTACCATAAGGACCATCAATAAAAATTCATGCCACTCACCAAATAGGAATAAATGATCTCTATCAACCTAATAACTCTCCATGAAACAAACATACCTTACTCCTTTTGGAGAAATTGAGAAAAAATCACATCTTCAAGACTAGGCATGTCTAGCCTCCTTGTAGCCCTACCTGAAACTCATAGAGCCCACACCTTTCAGTAAATATATCTTCAAGACCTAAAAATTCATATCTAGAACACTCTCATATTCCACCTCAAGGATTCCAATTTTAAACAACTAGATCATCTTTTACAATATAATTCTTTCATAAACCAACTACCCCATTAGGCCTCCAACTTGATAAAAACTTGAATAGCTTTAGAACCACAAACCTTTAAATCTCGTTGAACCTTGATTTTATAACCCATTTTGACTATTCAACATATTAATAAGCCTTAGACCTCAAATCATAAGGCAAACCACTTTTTGAGTAGAGCCTAAAACCCTAAAATCTTAAAACAAACAAAGTCAACACAACACCTTCCAGTCAACGTCTACTTCTGAAACTTCTTGTACACATGGATTCAACTATTACATACTTCTTGACCAAGATTTGAGCTTCCACACTATTGGGAACCTTGACTTCCTATAACCCATTTTAGGACCTCCAAGCTCTTATGCACAAACTAAGAAATCATATAGCTAACAAAAAAATCTCCAAATTGACTTCAACATACCTTCAAACCTCAAAACTACCTAGAACATGCTATAATAAGATTAACATACCTTTCTATGTAAAAATATCATCTTGAAAAATCACAAATCATCTTTTGCCACCTGGAAACCTTCAATTATAACCCTACAAATTGTTCCAACTAAAAAACAATACAATAAAACTTGCTTCTCCACTTGAAAGGAGTCTCTTAAGAAGCATAGATAGAGACACATTCTATACCTCAATACTCTAAAACAAAAATAACTCCTCATATTCCTCCTCCTTGCTCAATTGATTCTTCTTCTTCTTCTTCTTCTTCTTCTTCTTCTTCTTCTTCTTCTTCTTCTTCTTCTTCTTCTTCTTCTTCTTCTTCTTCTTTGGATTTATATAAATAACTTCCTCAACTACTACAACATTCTCCTTTTCTTCTATGATTGGATTATCAATACATGAAGACAACATAGATTCATAACATACCTTTTAATTTGAAGAATCTTCCTTATGGTTTGAAAGCTCATCATTAGGTTCAAATAATTGATGTTATTTACATGGTACATGCTCAACAATAGTAGGATGTTCACTTGGATCTATACATACCTCAGGACTGGCCTTAATCAACACCTTGGTCTTCTCCTTGAACTTGATCTCTTCATTCTCAACATGAGTAGAAAATGAGACCTCTTAGTACTCTTCAACTTATGAAACATTCTCCACCAAAGCAAACAAATTACTTGGACCTATAGTCTCATCATGACTCACACTTGTCACCTTTGGCTTCCATGTGCTAACTTGCCTTCATCTTTGAACTCTAGGATCTTGATTAAATTTATTCAATTTTGTAGGCCTTTGCTTGTAGAACCTAGCAATGTGACCTCTCTATTCATAATTGTAGCACATTATACCGTTTGTAAGAAACATATCTTACCTTATCTTATTTGGACAAAAATTTATGATATGTACTATTTCATAACAATTAAAATACTTAATTCTGTTCATACCTTTTGACTGATGACCCCCATCATATATCCATGCAAACTCATTTCTAAAAGGTCTCTTTCACTCTCTAGCCATATAACCAAATTGATTACATGTATAATAATAACCATTGAATCTTGCATACCTTATGAAATTTGGCTACCTAATCTGATTTCTCTTTACTCTTCCAACACCTTCATTCCTTGTCGGATGATTTAGCTTCAAATTATGATTGTCTTGGTTCACATTAGTCTTCATCTTGTCTTGAGTTATATTCTTGAGTTCTTCTTCATACCAAGGGTAGTTCTATCACTAGCATGCTTTTGACCACTAAGAATATTGTCTAGACTACATAAGCTCTTTTCAAATCGCACAAATGTCTTCACCTTACTAACTTTCCTTTCTATCTCAAATATCAAAGACTCATTTTCAAAAACATACCTTGAACATTCATCTTATTTAACTTTTAAGCTTGTAGATATAATTTCCAATTAACAACTGAGATGCTTGATCATATCTTCATGTTCTTTGGTGTCTTCATTCAATATTGACTCATACACATTGAATTGTTCCTCATAGTCCTTGAGTTTATATTTCATCTTCTTATTGATCTTCTTCTCAATCCTCAGTTCTTTAAGAGCATTCATCAAAATAGTCTCACAGTCCACCTCATCTTCAACATTATCTAAACCACTCCAATTAGACACCTTTTGATGTGAGAAACTTCTTTCCTCAACCATGAAGAGAGCTTCATCTTCAGTAGGACCATAATCTTCATGATCATATTCTGAGTCACTATCTTCACTTTCATCAGATGAGTTACAACCTTATTTGGTGTAGAGCCTCTTCTTGTTTTTGAAAGACTTCTTCTTATTGTTAAACTTTATAAATATTTTCTTCCTATATGTCTTCTTGTCATCATCTTGGACTTCACCCTACTCTTCATCATCTTTCTTCTCATGCTTATGATGGAATTTATGATTTAAATGTCTTATCTCTCCATAGTTAAAACATTTGAAGGGTAGTTTACCCTTATACTTCCCTGAGCCAGTGTTTAATTTCCTAGTAATCAAAGCAATTAGTTCATCATCATCAATATCATATATGTCATCCTCTTTGAATTTATTACATTGGAACTTCTTCTTAGGCTTCATCTTTGTCTTGAATACAGCTTCCTTCTTTGGTGGTATATCATCATTTATTCTCATCTGATAAGCGGTAAGGGTGCCATGCAATTGATCCATCTTCAACTGATTAAGATCATAACTCTCTTCTATAGCAGATACTTTTGGATCAAACTTACGAGATATAAACCTTAATACCTTTTGGACTACATTTTCCTCTTCAATATTCTCTCCAAGACCTCTGATGATGTTCACAATCTCATCAACTCTCTATAAAAAAGATGCCACAAAATCTTCTTACTTCATCTTGAGACTTTCAAATTGCCTTATGTGAGTCTGCAAATTAACAAGCTTAACCTTTGAATCTCCTTAAAAATTTATCTTCATTTTGTCCCATATATCTTTAACATATGTACAATGGATTACCTTGGTGTATTCAGTCTCTAAAAGACCACAAGAGATAACATTCATCACCTTGGAATTATTCTCAAACAACTTCTTGTCTGTAGCACTAGATGGAAGACTAATAGGGGCAACATAACTATCCAGAACAAATTACCATACATCAAACCCTAAATACATAAGATATATCCTCATCCTTCCACTCCAAAAATCATAATTGGATCCATTGAACATCGGTTCTTGCTTAGTAGAGAAACCTCCTTGATGACTACCCATATTGTACCTTGGATCACCTTTAAGTTGTTAAGCCTTTACCACAAGGCCTAATCTGATACCAATTGTTAGAGGTACAATCACTTAGAGAGGGGGTGAATTAATGATCCCTAATAATCCAACTTCAATTTTGATCTTTACAAGCAATTAATTAGTTACCACAATCATTCATGAAGAATACACATCATTCATAGCAATAAGCAAGAGAAACAATACAACATCAATCACATAACACAAGACATAAGTGGGAAACCCTCTTTGGGAATAAAACTCACTAGAACCTAAAATTGGAATATTATCCTATAATAACAAGATCTAATTTAGACCACCTACAACTGATTAAATAACTACAATCCCTATTTAGTGAGACTACAATCCCACAAGGTGCTTCAACAGCTATCTAGCTAAGCTACAACAACTAAAATTTTATCAAGTTTCACCTTAAAAAGAGGCTATAACCATCTTAGATGTTGATATACCACAATAACACCTATGAACACATCTACCTCTGAACTAATATCTACAACACCTAATGATGGACCTCTACTAAATCACTCTTCACCTTCGTTCACCCTTAATCTACAAGAGTACTATTCTACCAACAAAATTATGACCTATGAGTCATATAAATAGTCCTCAATCTATTCTTCTCTTCAACTCATCCTCAAGGCAATCTACCCCTCCTTCGATCCACAAAACACATACAAGCCTATCTCAAAACTCTCCCAAGTCTCTCATATACAAGTCTAGAAATCACCATCTTTGATTTCACTATTTATAGAGGAATCATGATAAACACTACCTTGGTTGGCCATTAGGCATGCCTTAAACCTTAAGGCATCTTTCACATGAAGACATAACTCAATACAATATTCATAGCTCAGCTATAACATCTATGGGTCACCCTTAAGGAACTACACCTTTCAATTAGGCCCTTGTAGTCCTTATAGGTCTCATGTGAACCCATTCACTCCTTTAGCATTCCATCAAGCAAAATAAGAACATAGGACCACTTTAAAATTCATGGGTCCACTTATTATGTCCCCATCAACATCCTCAAATGATCACAATTATCTAGGTTCACCTCTATGTATGCTCAAAAAATATAAATAGAGACCTTATACATAGAAACGCCACTACTAAACATACAATTAACTTCTTAAGCATTGTTTATACTCAAGATAGATTAATCACACCTCCAAAATACTCATAGCGAATCCTCATGGAATCTACAACACTCCTAAGTAGAAAAGTCATCATGAGACATCAAAACAACATCTACATAAGCTCAAACATCCTGTTCAAGTCACTTATAGAAAAAACATGAACACACAGTCAACTTTGAGCATTAATATCTTTGTTTATACACAATTTGAGATCTTCAAATCAGGTTCATTAGATGTGTCATGGAGTCCTCTTCATCTTTTCTTTTTACAGCACCAAAAAAATTTAATTTAATCAAAATATATGGATAAAATATATAGCTCTAGTTTTTCCCTACGTTAAATTCAAATATTTGAATTCAAATAGTCATAGTTAACCTTCGAACATAATGCTCAAATCTCATGTCTTCTTAGCTTTGGATCAATCTCGCATAGTCGATCATGTCTAAACTTTAATGCATATTCTATCAAATCCAAATGCTAAACCTTAGATAGTTAACCTCATCTCATGAAATCTCAAAATGTTAACTCAATACACTCCATCAATCTGTATGGATCAGTCAGGTCTTTAGCAATCAATGCTCACCATTAGATCAATCTGTAAAAAAATCTACTCACTGTCGGATCCTTATCATGTAAATTTGCATAGTCATTAAACATCATGCACCTATCCTCATCTCACTACTTCCTAACTTCTTGGATCAAACTCACTCTATTGATCTTTCTCGAACTTTAATTCTAGCAAAAAAGATAAATTATGGGAACCTTGTTTATCTGCCTAAGTAGACATTTTTAACCTTAATAACTTCTTCTAAACTTACTTAGTTGATCTTAAATTTAGAGAATATGATCTCCTCACATAAGAGAATCCAACCATGTACCAACCTACTCCTAAAATCTTCATGCATGTGAGATATAACACCATTAAAATGCCTTCTTAAAATCTTCTGTCACAGAGCCAACTATGTCTAGATTTTGTTTGTGAGACCATCTTTGTTCCTGTATAACTTTCATTGTGCTTCAAGGCATGATCTCAAATTTAGCATAAATAATCTATGCTCAAAATTGAACAAACCTATATGATCATTTTCTCTTGATACCTTCACATGTGCAAGATATTCCATCATCAAACTGCTTACTCATCTCTTTCTGGCCATATTGCAAATTTGGATAAGTATGGGAAAATAATGAATTCTGACTGAGAATCCAAATTTTCACCCTCATATATTTGACTACACTTCAACGCATGACTTGAGATATAGCACTTAATAACTAGGGATTAATATTATCACAACCATATGAACAAATACTTGACTCATTCCCAAGTGGTAATGGTGACATCATCAAACTACCTACTCAATTTTTTTACCACTAGACCCAAAGTGTCTAGATGAAAACTATGGACTACCAGATGAATTCCAATTATGCACACAAGCACTCTAACCACCATGGACCTCTAATAGGACCCTTTACACATGTTTAATACTCCATACTCAACCTTGAACATCTCTAGCTATGTCAACACTAAATATCAACCAAGCCTCCTTCAAGTATACTAAAACAGACACATTGCGCACTTTGTCATTATCACATAGACTATCAAGGCTCTTCATCCACTAACCAAGACACCTTCATGGCATCACCATGACATCATAGATAACTATCCAACATCATCAACTAAAAGAGGGGAAAAATATATGCACCTAAAATTGTTTGCTTCATTATTGTCTACTAATATTCCTATTACTAGATAGTAATTCTATTAACCTATTTTATTCTACTAATATGTCCCCCTTCTTAAATATTTATCTAATATCCCTTTCTATTATCCTACATTCACTAACCTTACCCATTTCACTCCATTAATTCTTCTTAATCCCCATTATCCTAATCTAATCCTAGTTATCTATTATATGGGAATTTTAAATTCATATAACCCCACCAAGCCACATACTAACCTACACCCTAGCCTTTTTTACATCCATAGTCTCTAATCACCTACCTAATCCCTATCTAACTCCCATGTAATCCTCCATTAGACCTAAGCTAATCAAGAAGTCTCTAGAATTGGATAAGCTCCTCCAAGTCTTTAGAAGTATCTAAACTAGATACTTCTAAATAATTTAATATTCCTTGAATAATCCATAGCCATTGATCTCATCCCTCTAATTTCAAATATCAACCCTTGATCTTCCCTCTACAATATTTATAACCAACCTCCATCCCCCATTAGAGCCATCTACGGAGATCATAACATCTCCATGCCAAAATCAAATCTAGAAAGCTTGTGAGGAATCCATCCCAAATTAATAAATATCAATCTCATAACATCTTCATGCCAAAGTCAATCCTCAACCAAGCATCCACTATCTAGCATCTTTGATCAAGCATCCATGTCAATTTGAGTCTAAGGTAAATTCATCCCAATCCTCTTGTCTTTTCTATTTTGTTTAATCATGATGTGAAGCACTTGGGATTTAGGATTTAAATGTTGGATTGAATGTCAAATTCATCTAATGGAATTTATATTCTAATGGATTTATCATCTTACCTCATGATTGATATTTGAGTTTGGAATTCGCATTGTTAAATCCCTATAGAGCTCAAATTTTATATATAAGAACACCCATCATAATAAACCACAAGATGATCTTATCCTTGTGGGTAGATATGTATTGGTAAATAAAGGTAGGGTCTAGCTTCATGGTGATGGATGATGAAGAGGGATGATGAAAATAGGTCTCTCAAATGAAAATAGCTCCAATGACTGAGCTAGTATGATTAGGTGATGATGGATGGATGGATTAAAGACTAGGATCAAATAATAGGTGCTAACGATCTATCATCAATGCCTAATTTTCAAACTAGCAAAAAGGTTTGGGGATTTTATGGGTGTCTAGATTCAAACTAATAAGATGATTATTGGATGGGTGCTAGTTATGAGTAGGCAAGATGATTTGAGTAGAGATGATTATATTAATAATTGATGGATTACTAGATTGAAATTGATAAAGTGATAAGATCCTAGCAAGATATTGACTAGATATGAGACTTGACCAAGTGATAAGTGATAGTGGACTTATGATGATAGGATACTATAGCTCAAGCCTTGGATGAATTTTACTCAAGATGGGATAGGGTAGGATTATGTGATGAAGGTGATAGGATAATGGATAATGATGAGTATGATAGGTGATGATGAAGTGATGAGGGGTAATGTAAGTGAGAGAGGGATTATTTGGACTCATATGTGACCTAAAAAGCCAACTAAGACAAGATAGGATGAGATTAGAGTAGATGGGTGATGAGGTGACTAGGCTAAGGCAAGGTTAAGACAAAGGTTGATTAGGATAAGATGTGGACTTAGATGACAAGACTAGATGTGATTAGGATATGTAAGTAATGGGGGGATGATCAATGATGAGTGGATATGGTTAGACTAGGATGAGAGTAAGGCGAGGATAATATGTACAAGATGATGTCAAGGATGTACAAGATAAGATGACAATTTTGGGGGTGTGATTAATGATGATTGGCTCTAATGATAGGAGGGGATAAAATGATGTACAATAATAAATACAAGAGGGCAAGATAAGGATATACAAGATAATGGCTAGGATATGTGAGTGATAAGGTGAGGATGACTAGATTAAGGTGGGATGAAGATAAGATGAAATGGGATAGGACAAAGATAATATGTATAGTGGGATGATGACAAAGACAATATGTACAAAAGGCTTATGATGAGGTAAGAATATACAAGATGATTTTGTGAAATACCTAGATAGGTGTGTACAAGTTTGTCTGAAAGGTTGACTTGGCTCACAAATAACACTATTTTAGTACAACATACACCAAATCAAACAAGTTGCAAACCTATGATTAGTAAACTAAAGGGAGTGTAACTTGATGCCTACATCATCAAAAAGCTTTGCAGATGAGGCTATAGGTTGGTGACCCATTATGAAATCAACCAAACCTTCTCAACCCCATATATACATGATGGCTATTTAAGAGTTGATACTAACTTTGGTAGTAGTATGCTTGTTACAATTAAAGGATCCTATGTTAGGTTTGCACAAGGCTTCTAGGTGTGTCTCTTATATACGTGAAGGTATAGTGGGGCCAAAGTATGTATAGAATTTTATGTAACTTATATCTTGGAGTTTAAATACCCCTCACTCCACATAACACTTTATGGGGAATTTTGCTTTGGCACCGAGTGATAGTTCTCCTAATATTTAGACTCTGTCAAAACACCGAGTTTGGTCAAGTGCATGGTGGTGAAATCCACATCATTAACCCCTAAAAATAAAAATAGGGAGGGTTTATAGGTAGTTTTTGATCCTCTAGGAATCACTGTAAGGATGCAAGGAGGAGATCATACACCACTGTAGCCCTCGGATGACAAATAGACAAACCAAAAATTAATATTAACTGATTAATTATCTATGAGACTATGCAAGATATAAGATTATTCAAGATAAAATGATTTTATTAAAATGATTTAAAATATATACATATACAAAATGATCTTAAATGAAAATGATTCAAAAAGGAGTTTCAAAATGCCCAAAAAGGGGTCTTTGATAGGTGGTTTGTAAGATAAAGGTTAGTAGTTTTGATTTGGAAATTTTAAATAGGTAACCTACAAGACAATGTTTAGTAGTTTTGATAGACAATATTGAGGGGAAACCTACAAGACAATGATGTTAGACCAAAATATGACTTGCAAAAAAATGATATTAGAAAAATAAATTAACTTCTAGACTTACCTCTGCAAGAAACAAAATGTTAGGCTTTGGAAAAAACCTCTAAAAAAATTGTGATTTGACTTTATAATTTTTTTGGTTAAGCAAAGCAACAAAGTAGGGGTCTGGAGGTGGCAGCCCCCAGTGGGGTTAAGGGGCAGTGCCCCTTGTGCGATCTAGTATAGGGTGGGGTCAAAGGGAAAATCACTTGATGCAAAAGGCAATTTGGGCCTTATAGGAGGCTTGGAATAACTCAAAATTCACCAAAAATGTCTCAAAAAAATGCACTCAAAAAAGACAAAATTGAATGCAAAATCACAACTACACAATTCAAAACTAAAACTACTAGTTTAATATCATAATTTCATGAGTTGTGATTTTGTATAAGAATCTTAACTGTGATGGTCACATTGCAAAATCATGACAATTAAACAAAATCATGGCTTGACATAGCAAAGTTGTGACTAGAAAAAAATCATGATTAGCAGTTTTGTGATAAAGTATAAAACCTTAAGATTCTAACCTTTGATTAGATCAGATGTATACATAGGTTATGATCAAGTTACTTAGGTGTCTAGAAAATACTTATTTACGGATGATAGATAAAAAAAATTGATTATGACTAATCAAAATTTTACAAAATGGATATTTGAGATATTTATCAAAAATGGACAAAAATCCTAATTAATCTAAATAATAGAAGCTTTTTCAATTAAATATTTGTCCTAAATCTACCTTATATGATCTAATGATGATAACTAGTAGACAAAAATATGGAAATTACAAAATCATTGTTGAGACATGCAATACCATGACTTGTCATGGCAATGTCGCAACTCTAGAATTTTTTTAATCTGTAGTTTTATCGATGAGGGAAAAGGTTTAAAGGGTTGTGTTTTCCTTAGATTTGGATGGACCTCCCTTTCTTGCCTCTCTCCTAATACACCTATCAAGCATATAGCAAAAATTGACATAAAGAGAAAACTTAGTTATGACAAGTGGTTAGCAAAAACATTTCTCTTTTAAGAGCTCAAATGATCTAGAAAAGATACAAAAAGGGATTATATGATGTTTGAGATGAATATTGGTCCCTCCAAAATAGAAAGAGTCAGAATAAAACCCCATAGATCAAAAGACAATGGTCAGCTATTAGGATTTTTATCAAAACTACAAGTCAACAAGGTAAAACTGCTACTTATAGGGAAAAACCATAATTCATGAAGTCACAATTTTATGATGAACCTATAAATAGACCACTAACGGTTTAGGAAAAATCACTACTCATTAGACAAAACTGATAGGACCCTAAGTTCCCAAAGCTCTGACACAACTTGTCATATTTAAGAGCACACATGATTACCAATGTATAAGCAACTTAAACATGCGGAAATACCAGAAGAATAAATAACTATCAATGAGAAATAACACAGAAACTGAGAGACAACACACAATTGTATTCAACTCATTACAAAGGAAATTACAATAAAGAGATCACACTCTTCTCCACCTCTGTGAGGCTTCCTCCTCAAGGGCTCCAAGTAATCTTCCCACCTGAGTAATCTTCTCTCATAGGTCACAACTAACAACTAACACAAGCTGTTGTTCACCTCATTGTACATCTGTACAATCGAGTACGAACCGGTACTCCAAGTAGATCTTACCATGATCTTGCTCCTAATGTATTGTTGTCACCTTGGATCCTGGCCAATCTGCCGATCTCTGTCTGACCCTCACATTCACACATCTCCCTGCAGACCAACCTGATCTTACTTATCACATGTAGATCTCCTCCATGATCCTGCAACACCCTGCATATCAAACCTAATCTTACATACATGGGGAATCCTACTTGATTCCACCATGGGAAGAACTCTCCAAGCTTCACACTTGGGTTCTACAAGTTCTACACTTAACAATACAGCCCATGAGTCTATTATATAGATCTCATGCATACACTTAATTTAGAAGGGCAGCTCAAAGACTCGAACTGGTCTTCATCATGCAAACAATGCGTTCACTTAACTGACTGTTCGTCAATAGCAGTTCTGACTGCCACAGGCGACCGACATCAGTCCCTACCTTTCTGGAGGTGATTGACGCTGGCCAATCTCCTACCGATGTCGGTTTCCTTTACGCTTCCCCTGACCAACGTCGGTTGTGGCCTGTCGACGCTGGTGACTGTCAAGCTGTGAAACCTCCTCCTCCTGTTTGCCTTAGGTGAAGCTTTTAGCTCCACACCCTAACAATCTCCCAATTGGAGATAAAGAGCTGCACCTGTACCCATACCAGTACTCTGTCTAATCTGCATCTTGGCTTGTATTCCTCTTCAAGCTCCCACTTGAAGACAACCCACCACACTCCCTGTGGTGCTACACCTGTGCCTGAATTTCTCCATTCTTCTGCCTTGCTATAATCCCACTCAAACAGCAACCCCTGTGAGTAACCTGTAATCAACAACACTTAACAGATCTGAACCACCTGTTAGTCAAGCTCGCTCTGAGAACGTCCAACCTTGCTCTGATACCATTTGATAGGACCCTAAGTTCCCAAAGCTTTGAGACAACTTGTCAGATTTAAGAGCACACATGATTACCAATGTATAAGCAACTTAAACATTGCAGAAATACCAGAAGAACAAATAACTATCAATGAGAAATAACACAAAAACTGAGAGGTAACACACAATTGTATTCAACTCATTACAAAGAAAATTACAATAAAGAGATCACACTCTTCTCCACCTCTGTGAGGCTTCCTCCTCAAGGGCTCCAAGTAATCTTCCCACCTGAGTAATCTTCTCTCATAAGTCACAACTAACAAATAACACAAGTTGTTCTTCACCTCATTGTACATCTGTACAATCAAGTATGAATCGGTACTCCAAGTAGATCTTACCATGATCTTGCTCCTGATGTATTGCTGTCACCTTGGATCCTGGCCAACCCGCTGATCTCTGTCTGACCCTCACATTCACACATCTCCCTGCAGACCAACCTGATCTTACTTATCACATGTAGATCTCATCCATGATCCTGCAACACCCTGCATATCAAACCTGATCTTACATACATGGGGAATCCTACTTGATTCCACCATGGGAAGAACTCTCCAAGCTTCACACTTGGGTTCTACAAGTTCTACACTTAACAATATAGCCCATGAGTCTATTATATAGATCTCATGCATACACTTAATTTAGAAGGGTAGCTCAAAGACTCGAACTGGTCTTCATCATGCAAACAACGCGTTCACTTAACTGATTGTTCGTCAACAGTAGTTCTGACTACCACAGGCGACCGACGTCGGTCCCTGCCTTCCTGGAGGTGATCGACGCCGGCCAATCTCATGCCGATGCCAGTTTCCTCTGTGCTTCCCCTGATCGACGTCGGTTGTGGCCTGCTGATGCCGGTGATTGTCAAGCTGTGAAACCTCCTCCTCCTGTTTGCCTTAGGTGAAGCTTTTGGCTCCACACCCTAACATAAACTATGACTATAATAACAAAGTCACTATTTGTGATTAGCAATACTATTGAAAGGCAAAATCCTACATGGTTAGAGGAGATAGTTAGCAGTTAAGTTAAATGGTTAGCACAAATTTTCAACTTATGAGGCAAAATCGTGACTAAAAATTTGTAAAAAAACTAATGCAATACCGCATATTTCACCTATGCATGAAAAATTTCAAATATTCAATATTTATCTTTATCCAACCAGACCTGCAAGCTAGCAAAACACCTTTAACAAGACAAAAATTTTAAATTGGGAGTGATTATCCCATTATGGTCACAAAAATGTAGAAGATTTTTTGGGAATAATATGGATTTAACTATGGAAATTCAAACCCAAACATCAAACTACCTAGTTAAATTTTAGACCCATAAGAACTACAATGTAAATGGATGAACATAATTCAAAACCAACACTATGATCCTAAATTTAAATGCTCTACACCATGATTAAATATATGTAAAATGAAAGGATTAGATTTACCTTAGACTTAGATTGGAAACTATGATAGCATGATTAAGGGATTGTTGATGAAGGATTCAATGATTAATTGGACATGGATTTGATGTGGATTTCTAAGATGGCTCCAACGGAGGAATAAGCTTGTTTAAATAAAAAATGGAGGAAAAGATCAATGGTGGAGATTCAAATTTGGATGAGGGAGATCAAGGGTGGAGAATTAAAAATAATTTAAAATTATTTGGAAGCCTCTAGATTTAGAGGCTTCTAGAGAGGAGGGTGAGAATAGAGAGGATTCTAGAATTAGAGAATTATATAATCCTTCTTAGGGCTTAATGATGATTAGATGGAGGGTTAGATAGGGATTAGGTGGGGATTATGGACTAGGGGTGTAGGAGAGAATATGCATAGGCTAGTAGGTGGTCCATTGGGAATTTAAAATTCCCAAATAATAGGTAAATAGGATTAGGATGGGATAATAAGGATTTAGGATATATTAATTGATTGGTGGGATAAAATGAGGTTAGTAGATGATGAATAATGAAGGGGGATATTAGATAAATGGTTAGGAAGGTGATAAATTAGTAGGATTAAAGGGGATAAATTAGATAAGCGAAGTTAGTGTTGACTAATAGGAATATTAGTGACAATTAATGAAGCAAACAAATTTAGGTGCATACAAATTTTATGGAAGAAGATTTTGAAGTTGAAGAAATTATCCCAATAACTCAAGTATTTGAAAATGATATTAATGGTAACAAGGATACGACCAAGGAATACAAATAAGAACTTTGGCTAAAAATTATTATGCAAGCATTGATTCTAAAATTTGAAGAAGTGTATACAGATTTAAATCAGGAAAATCTTGGTAAAAAAAACATTGAGATAAAGTCGCAGATGTTGTAAACATATAATATGGAACATATTTAATGGGTATTCAATGGAAGTGCAAGTGAAACAGATTGAAAAAACATGCAAGAAGGAGAAACAAATGGAAAATACTACAAGGGGAAAACCATCTTCATGGACTTTCTATGAAGACATGGATTGTATTAGAGGGAGCACTCCTAAGGTGATTGGTCTTATGAATCGTTTCAGTGGAATGAATGGGTCAATACTTCCAATATACCCATAAATGACATGAAAGGCAAATCCTCCGAAGAAAATTCATCTATAAATATTGATGAAAATTCATCTATAAGTTTTGAAGAAAAAGGAGAAAATGAAGAAACCCATTTGAACAAGATTGGAATTGAAGACAAGGATACAAAAAGAAAAAGAGCTTCTCATGAATATTTTGGAGAGAGAATGGTAAAAAGTTTGTGCATTTCACTCAAATAATGAAATAAATTGAGCAAGGATGAATACAACTTGAGCATGCAAAAATGGAGCAAGAGAGTAAGTAGATGGAAAAAATATTAGATGTGCAACTCCAAATTGTAAAGTTTTTTTCCTAAGTAAATCTTAATATCTTTCTTCTTATAAAAAAATACGTATAAATGAGACATTAAAAACAAAATATTTTTTATTTCATTAAAATATCTACAATTTAGCTCCTCAAAGTAGCATTATAATGTCTTTCCTATTCATGAAACATAATATCTCTTTGTGCCTTACCTTGATCTCTCTCCATAGCTTGATTATGAATCACAAATTCAAAATTTGGATGTGGATCTACTTGGAACATTGGTTCATCTTCATTATTTATTTGTAAGAAATTATGTAGTATGCAACATGCCATAATAATCTTGGGCACTTTGTCCAACTCCACACCCACATCTTGAAGAAATCTCCATTTGCTTTTGAGTAACCCAAATTCATTATCAATTTTTACACACCCTCTAGATAAGTATTTGTCAAACATAGTATGTAATGAAGAGAAATTATTTTTAAATGGCTTCAACAAGTATGGGGATATTGGATAGGTATAATATCCAATTACTTGTGGATAGATAATACTTCCTTCAATCTCAATTGTTGGCACTGCTAATACTTATCTTTTTTGCATACTTTTTTTATTGTAGAGCAATTCCAATGATCAACATCATGAGTGACACCAGGAGCATTGACACAGACATTACAAAATATTTTTGTGCATCGCATATTCCTTGAAGTAAAATGCTATGAAAATGATGCATATTTACATTGTTCATAAGATTATGATGTTTTTTGTGGATGATATAATAATTTAATATGAGTGCCATCAATTGCACCGCATATTGTAAGAAGTAGGGTCAAAGAATGAAAATCACATATAATCTTTTGCAATCTACTTCATAATAAAACAATTATATACTAATTTTTGTAAATTTTGGATTATTATATTAATAATAACCATAGTGTATTTTCTCATTGTTGATTCCCCCACACAATACAATTTTGGCATTACATGTGTAGGTATCCCTTCGGCAAGACAATGCAAAACCAAATAGATAGCTTTTTTGGGTGGTATTGGTTCTCTAACAAAATGAACTTTATTTTTACTTGGCTTATGGGATTGTAATTTTGATAAAAATAAATTAAAAAAGGGAATGACATTCTATAATGGTGACAATATAAAACATCACGGTAATAGGGCTATGCTTCCCATATTTCTTGTTGAATTAAAATTCCAAAATGTGCATTGTCTTGGGAATTTCCACCATTCTCTATATGATTCATGAATAATGATTCCCTTTCTATGTATATCAGCATCATTTGCATAAAATAATTGAAATAAATATTTTATAGATCTGATGTATTTTAATAAGAAGTGTGTGTCAATACTTTCCTAAATAAATCCATCCACAATATGATAAATTTAGGATCCATATTAAGTGATAAGCTCTGTTATCTATCTACAATCAAAATGCATCAAATATATCTAATTATTGATATGAAATGTTGGTTTATTTTGAAACAAATTTAGAATAAACTAATGACCATAACAAAATAAAATAAATGAAACCTACTATATTTTGTTTGTGTAATACTTACGTTAAAATTTTACCTTTCTAAATTCTTTTCAAACTGGAACAAATATTGTTTACACAAGACAATAGTCACATTATACAATAGTCATGAATCATCTAAGCAAAATAATACCGTACAGCCATAAATCCCCATTTATGCAGGATAATACTTTGCACAACCATATAAACTGTTCTGTATGTATTTTTGGCATAGGCAGGGGATTACTTTGCTTTTAAAGGCATAAAAAAAACTTAAATTAGAGGGAAACTTTAAAATAATAAATAATTTTCTTTTTAAAAGATACTTTTCAATTGTTTTGGTACCAACGCCAATTTGAAGAGCTCAAGAATATTAAAAATTATCATGTAGGCATTCCCACGGATAAAATCCCATTGGCGTCTAAGTTGGGCACACTTTAGTAAGGAAAAACATAAGACGTGTAGAACATATGACTCATGCATCTGCGTTTGGGCATTTTACATTATTAGTGAAATTTTACATCATTAGAAATTTTAAGTTTCAACAATTCATAATTATTAAAAAATAATATTCAGTAAAAAAATTGTGATAAAAATTTGAGAAAACTGGTGTGTTGACTTTTTTTTTAATGGGGTGTACATTTTTTTATTTATTAAAAAAAACCCATTTCCCATCCGCAATGAAGTGATCTGTAATATAGTGGAATTATTAGAATTGTGGTTTGTTGTTGAAGTTGTAGTTGGAATTGTCGATAGAGCAATTGCATCTTTGATTAGGTAATTTTATAAATCACAACTTTGAAATAATGAAAATGATGGTGAGAGAATAACTATAAATAATTTTAGTGACCTTTCATTCGAAATGAAAAAAACAAATAAATATTATGCAAGAAATAATGTCAATTTGATAGTACCTAATTCAGAAAATGCAAAAGAAATCAAGTCACTTATAGATATTGTGAAAAATTTATTGAAATTTATTTCATTTTTATTTACATTTGTCATTTTTTAGTGCATGTGTAACTTTCCAAGATTTTTTTTTAATTTATTTTTAAACCCTTTTTCATGCTTAGATCTCGGATTTCCACTTCTTCCATCAATGTAAATGAGATGTATAAAATATGGGATGTGGAAGATTATGTGAATGGCACAAGGAGGGGTATATTGATGCCTACTTTAATAAATTAAGAGACAAAACTTGCCTAGAACATTGTCATGTAGGTACCATTTTAATATTGATGCCTACCTTAATAAATTAAGAGACAAAACTTGCCTAAGAGCATTGTGATGTAGTTACCATTTTTTTTTTATTATTATTATTATTTTATTATTATTATTATTATTATTATTATTATTATTATTATTATTATTATTATTAAAAAATTATATTATTTAATTTATAAATATAAATGTAACTAAAATTTTTGATAATAAATTTTAAATTTATCATTAATTGTAAAATAAATATTTATAATTTAGTATATTTATATTTATTCAAGTTTCGTTAGGAATTAGTTTGTATTAAGGTTGTGGGATCCTTCAAACCCTCTTGTTGTAATGGTTGTGGGACCCTTAAAACTCTCTTGTTATTTTGCCTACCAAGGTTGTGGGATCCTCTAAACCCTCTAGGTGTGCTTGTTTTGGTTGTGGAAGCCTAAAAAACCTCTTGATGTGTCTTGTAATGGTTGCAAGATCCTCCAAACCTTTTTGATTATGGGACCATCTTTCAAAACCCTCATTATTACTCCTTTTAATCTATTAGTGGTTGCAGGAGCCCTTCAAAAGCTACTTATTCACCTTATATATATATATATATATATATATATATATATATATATATATATATATATATATATATATATATATATATATATATATATATATATATATATATATATATATATATGGCCCAACCTAACTAAATGGGAACCTAATTAGATAAGAATCGATAAGGTTATATCTAGATGTCTATGTATAGGAGGGTTGGCTATATAGCCTCAACCCTCCCCCATATATATAGTTTTTATGGTGCCCTCTATATATATTAACTTGATATGATTGATGACTGGTTAGTGGATGTATCATATTACATATGTAATATAGTCAACCAATTTGACTCAACCTAGAGTTTATTTAGCCCTCCTCCCTATACCTAAATTAAACTAAACTAAACTCTATTTAACTCCGAATATGTAACACATGTCCTCACCATATACCCAAAAAAATACAACCAACTTTTTTTTTTAATATACACATACATCTCAATATAATATGATAATAAGGAAATGAATCCCCTTAACAAATATTACAATTTGCTTATTGTCAAGAACATATGTCATGGTTACTTTATGTCCTCTCATATAGTAACGAACAATTCCTGAATATTGACCATAACCAACCAATGGTGAGTACATGATAGCACAATCCATCAACAAGATGGATACATTCAATAACTGTAGACATGAGAAGGATCTTAAGAAATTTTGTTAGGTTGGTTTCACCCACTGTTAACTTATTATTACATTCCTCTAGTCCTAAACTACATGGAAGAGTAACACCTCAAGGATTCAATCCTCCGTATAATATTCAACT
The DNA here is from genome assembly GCA_037957365.1 of Torreya grandis. Classification (NCBI taxonomy): domain Eukaryota; kingdom Viridiplantae; phylum Streptophyta; class Pinopsida; order Cupressales; family Taxaceae; genus Torreya; species Torreya grandis. The sequence continues at coordinate 3,373,999 of JARHVA010001107.1, forward strand.
AAAAGAGTGATCAAATCCTCACTTCATTTTGGTTTGTTTCCTATCAAAATTGGATAAAAAAACATAGCTCTTCAATTAGATTAATAGCATAGAATGATGAAACTATCTCATCATGTTAAAAAGGTGACAAGTCCTCATAGAAGTACCAAATAAGGGTTAGTATGTGAATAATTTGATTTTATAATTCCATGGTCCTTATCAACAATGAATAGTAATAACTCAAAGGTATATGAGCTTCTATTGGAGACAAGGTTCAAACTTATCAACATCACATTATAACATGGTCCAAAGATGAGAGAGTCATAAAGATGATTGTTTCCCATCCTTTACAAGATAATGTAATAGAGGACAGATTGTACAATTCATAATATTTTCTAAGCATGTTCATACCTAATCCAATATAAGTATTAAGGTTAAGTCTGATCATAGAGATGGAGCTTGCACCTTTAGTTATAAGGCCAACAATTTTTTTTTGCAATGAACAAAGTAAGGCATTCAACTGATATAATTCTTACACATTTTATAAGAGAAAATCCTTAATATTATACTTCCTTTCAGTATTATTCTTCTAGCACAACCTATCCACTAGTCCAATCATGTTCATAGACCTCAAGAAGGGTTATATTCTTCCACATAATAAGGCATTGAATATATCATTATAATTAAATTTAAGAAGTCCAAGATTATCAAGATAATAATATGCTTGACACTATGCGACAAGTTTATCATTTTAATTCCCTTTTTATTGATAAGCAAGAATAAAAGCATCGATGTTTAAGTTAAGACTCTTGGTCAAGGAATAATACATGTTTTCTCAAAGAGATGGGACAACATAAGTTTTGTTCCATATCAAACTTCTTAAGTTAATCTAGTCCTCCTACAACCCATTAAGTCTTTAACAAAATGGTAAAATTAAAGCTCTTGCAGGGCCTAACATATATAGAATTGTACAATAAATAACTTTACTCTTATACAACCATTTCATAATACCAACTACACTTCATTTATATGTTAAATAAATTACATATATATGTGTGTGTGTATGTGTACACACACACACACACACACACACACACACACACACACACACACACACACACACACACACACACACACACACACACATATGTGCCCATATCATCTGGCTTTTCACCGCATCTATTTATTGCATCATATTTACACTATATTTTAACTGTATAATGCTATAAACATTAAAATAAATCTAAGGTGAACACAATAATAAAATTTACCCTTCTTTTATATCATTCATATTTAAAGGATAAAAAGAGTATGTTACAACCCAACATCATGATCTAATATCAACATAATGACTACATGGTATTCTAGGGTAACTTGTGTAGTTTACATTGTTCCATACAATTTAATTCACTTAGATAGACAAAACAAAAAGGTACAAAGACTTTTTAAATAAAATCATAGGTAAATCCCTAATTTTCTTTATCAAATGATGGGTCAGCATATAGTTGGCATGTTATACCTGTCATAAATAACCTTATAATGCTTCAATCATTAATAAGGTAGACAAGTGGGCAGATTGTCAAGTTCATTCAACCTAAGAAGCTAACTGTTAACAAGATTTTTGAAGCAAAATTAAGGCTCATTGAAGGTTCAACTAATCCCAAAGCTAAAATTGTCAATAATTATATTTATTTATTTATTCAAAAATCTTAATTTATATTCTCAATACAAATTCATAAATTTTAAACTTATTATAGGAATGTTTACATTAATCAAATTTCACTCCCCATAGAATAATTAATTAATTTCTACTTCCAAAAACAAAATAAAAATGATCAACTTCATAAGTAAATGAATAAAACTACCACAACAACAAATATAATTCACCCACTAAATATTCTATCATGGTAATTAAATAACTAAATTATTTTATTTAGAGGTAAATAAAATTACCACAACAAAATTATAATTTAGCCGCCAAATATTAGAAGTAAATAATTCACCTACCAAATATTCTAACATGGTAATTAAATAACTAATTTTTTTAATTTAAAAGTAAATAAAATTATCACAACATAAATTATAATTCACCCACCAAATTTTTCACTATGGTAATTAGAAAATTAATTTTTTTTAATTTAAAAGTAAATAAGATTACCACAATAAAGTTATAGCTCACATTTTATCACAACCAAAATTATAATTCACCTATCATTTATGCATAATCTTCATATTATATATATAAAAAAATTCATTATAAAATATAAATATCAATATTTATTATAGCCCACCAAAAAATATAATAATACTTTCAGCATTTAAAATAACTAAGTAATTAAGGTTATATTTTATTTTTACTAAAACTATCATACTCTAACTGTTCATGCTTCCAAGGTAACTTATAACTAAACACTATTTACCAGTGCAATTATTATTTATTTAGGAAAAATAATATAAATAAATTTGATAAGATATTTCACATATTTTCTATTTCAATGTATCAATAAACTTGTTTAATAAAATTCATATGACAAAGCTCCACAAAACTTATAAAATATGTTAAAATATTATATTTTCTATGATTGCCAATGCACCAAGCGTGGCCTTATAAATTGGCTATTTTACACCGAGCCCCGACCAACCTCAACTATTTAAGGGGATTTTTTCTTTAGTTAATCATATCAATGTTATAGTAAAATGCATATGGGTTACATTATCATCATCATCATAATTATTAGCTTAACTCTTTACCAATATTACTTATGCATTAATGCAGGCCACACAAAATTACTATGGTAAACAAAATGATTTGAACATAAGGAGTTTATAAATGACAAGAATAACATACATGAATACCCCTGCACTTAGTCATTCTCCTTGTTAAATATAATATATATCTCCCTAATGCACTTATTAGGAAGGGGAGGAATAATTATAAAAGAAAGTGTTTGTTTATGCTAATAACCTAATAATTTCACCCATTTGGAAGTTTTAAAAGAAAGATTAAATTATTATTTTTTAATTATTCTAATCCAAATATGATATAAAAAAGAGGTAGTAACATTTATGTTTTTACCCATCTCTCATAAATGAAAATCTTTTCAATATTATTAAATCATGACAACACTATTTTATTTCACCATATACATAAGCCCACACATTAAATCTTAAGTTGGAGATGAGGAAGTTAGGCAAGGTTAGATCATCATAAACTAATATTTTTATGTCTTTCAAATAATAGGTCTTAATTATCAAGCATATAGTCTCTCATGACCATGATTATTTTGAAGGGTGGGAGAAAGGATAAAATATTTTTATTTATCTAAAGTGAAGTTTGAAACTCATGTCATTGATCCTCTTAGAAAAACACCGCACAAACCACAAATTGTTAAGCACATTTTGTGATCAATAATATATATTGCACTAGGCCTTATGCTATGTCATAGTCAAATCTATAGGTTAGATTCTTCAACATGCACACAGACGAAGCTAAAGAAGTTAAGAATAAGGATGATATCCCATAAAATCCTTGTATCACAAGGTGGGGCATTACATCCCCCTCCCCTATAAAGGCATCAACCTCGATGCGACCAACATAGTCATAACACTTCAAGGTAGTAAGACACATTTGTTTCCTTTTTCAAAAATGATAAGAGAATTAACTCATGGAATAATCATCAAATTTTAAAATAGGGATGAAAAATCCTCTAGAGAAAGGCAATTTTTCCCTTGTGATTTTGTCTTAGTTTTGGTTATCCCTTTCCAACTAACTAAATGATTTTATAAGAGAGGTAACTTTTGCAAGAATGTTTTTCATGACAACCACTTCTTTTTTCATAATATGTTTACTCTCTTCAACATAACCCTAGAAAAATTACCCAAATAAGGTTGCTCAAAGCATATTCCCATGGCAGTATGTTCCTCAAGATATCATGGGCTAAAGTAGATCCTCTTAGGATAACATATTAACACCTACTTGTGTGAAATCAACTCATGTTTTTCAAGTTAAAATGAGTTATTATCAAGGTGGAAAATACACTTTTATCCAAATTAATAGTTTCAAACATACACAAGAGCTCAATCATAATGTCACACTAAGAGTATAAGTACTAATAGTAGGGTACGAGCTAGAAAGAAGTGATTCACAACACACCACTATCGAAGATTATGAGGCTTTTCCAAAATACCCTCATATAAATAAGACTTATATATATAATCATATTTACAACCATAGATATTCAACACAATAAATTCATACTCATATAATGATTATATGTAGATATCCATCCATGCATTCACCATAAATCATATAATAACCATAAATTTAAGAAAATATAATATTAACTTCCCTTGTTTACCTTCCACCTTGAATTTTTCCACTGCATTCCAAGGTATATGTTAATGTGTTTATGAGTATACAATATAAATAATCAAAATTTATGCATTAAATAAGGTCTTACCCACCCATGACCCTTGTCATGGCCTTGAGATATAAGATCGATGCCTCCATATTGTAAAGACATTTATAAGATGAGGGGAACCAACAAGCATCCAATCATGGCCCCAAGTTCCTCCTCTAAGTCCATGAATAATATGTATTATCATAATAATAATATGAGAAGAACCAACAAACAATCAATAATGGCCCCAAGTTCCTCCTTTGATTCCATCAATAATGTCCATAATAATAATAATAATAATAATAATAATAATAATATGATGGGGACCAACAAGCAACCAATCATGGCCCCAATTTCCTTCTCGAGTATATAAAAGAAGTGAAGGCAACAAGCATCCCATTAGACCCCAAGTTTATCCTTCATGATCTCATAACAATGTGCATGTACAAAATGATGATAGGAAGAGAATCAACATGCAACTAATCATGGCCCCAAGTTCTACTTCCAAGTCTCATGATAATTCACCTTTTTTCCATCATCCATACACATGTCATTAGAGTAACAACCAATAATGCATGTGGATGTGGCAGTATCACCTACCATGGTAGCCCTATATAGATCCTCAAGCCAACTCAATAGATATATTGTTAGCCAACATTGGTTAGATCACACACACAATGATTCACCATAATAATCATGAATAAAATCCATAGGACCAAAAAATAAATTGGCCATGTAATATAATCAAACCCATACCATAACATCTTCATGTTAGGGGATTCCATAATCATGATCAAATCATAATGGTATGGAAGTACAAAATCATTAATCAAGTCACTTTTCCCATGTTTATTTTCATCCAATAGTGTGTATATATATCATAATAATAGGAAGGGAACTATCATGAAACCTCCATGGCCCCAAGTTCCTATTCCCTATCATCATATTAGTACACATTCTCCATTACAACCATCTAATAACAAATCTAGCTTGTATTTTATCACAATAGAATGAACTATTTTTATTTATTTTTTTTAAAATAGTTTATGATCATAGCTAATGTTCTCAAATTAGAATAATAAATGCATCTTTCAATGCCAACATTTCTCATAGAATAACAAGCAATAATAGCCTCAAACATGCATTACCAAAATGATTGTTAGAACATAATTCATCAAAACTCTATGACAACCAAACTCATCAGAAAATATCAATCCCCCAAATGCCAAAGCTATTCCACTAACAATCAAGGAGAAAAATATGTGTCTACTCAACTCCTCCTTAACTCACAACATTCAAGGCACAAAAGATGCATAGCAACTATCATTCCTTAACATGTAGAGTTTTAGCACAATTATTTTCTCAATCATTAAGGTACCACACACATAAGGATTTTATTCACCATGGAGGCAAATGAACCAAGATAATAATTCATCCCAGAGCTTTTGGTGTTCAACTGTGATCTAATACCAATTGCAACACGTCTTCACCACATACCCAAAAAAATATGACCAACTTTTTTTTTGATATCCATATACATATCAAAATGATATGATAATAAGGAAATGGATCCCCTTACCTAATATTACATTTTGCTTATTATCAAGAACAGATGTCATGGTTACTTTATGTCGTCTCATGTAATAAGGGATTGCTCCTGAATATTGACCACAACCAGTCAATGGTGAGTACTTGGTAGCATAATCCATCAAATAGATGGATACATTCAAGAACTATAGATATAAGAAGGATCTTAAGAAATTTTGTTAGGTTGTTTTCAACCACAATTAACTTGTTATTACATTCCTCTATTCCTAAACCACATAGAACATTAACAACTCAAGCATTCAATCCTCTGTATAATATTTAACTAAAAGAATACTCAATTCCTTACTTTGTTTTGGTTTGTTTCCTATCAAAGTTGGATAAAAAATATAGGTCTTCAAGTAGAGTACTAACATTGAATGATGAAACTATCTCATCATGTTGAAAAGGTGCCAAGTCCTCATAGAAGTACCAAATAAGGGTTAGTATGTGAATAATTTGATTTTATAATTCCATGATCTTTATAAACAATGAATAGTAATAACTCAAGGGTGTATGAACTTTTATTGGACACAAGGTTCAGATCTATAACCATCACATTGTAGCATGGTCCAAAGATGAGAGAATCATAAAGATGATTGTTTCCCACCCTTTACAAGATAATTTAATAAAGGACAAATTATACAATTCATAATGTTTTCTAAGCATGCTCATACCTAATCTAATATAAGTATCAAGGTTAAGTCTAATCATAGATATGGAGCTTGCACCTTTAGTTATAAGACCACCAATTATTTTTGCAATGAACAAAGTAAGGCATTCAACTATATTATTTCTACACATTTAATGAGAACAAATCCTTAATATTATACTTCATTTCAAGTATTATTATTCTAGCACAACCTATGCACTAGTCCAAGCATGATTATAAACCTCAAGAAGGGTTATATTATTCCACATAATAAGGCATTGAATATATTATGATAATTAAATTTCAGAGGTCCAAGCTTATCAAGATAATAATATGTTTGACACTATGAGACAAGTTTATCATTTGATTTCCTTTCAAGGGCTTCTTTCCAAGCATAATTAAACAATATATCACAATTATTGATAAGCAAGAATAAAGGCATTGATCATTAAGTTAAGACTATTGGTAAAGGAATAATACAGGGTTTCTCAAAGAGATGGGACAACATAGGTTTTATTCCATATATAACTTCTTATGTTAAACTAGTCCTCCTACAACCCATTAAGTCTTTAGCAAAATGGTAAAAGTAAAGCTCTTGCAAAGCCTAACATATATAGAATTATTCAATAAATAGCTTTAATCTTCTACAACCATTTCATAATACCAACTACACTTCATTTATATGTTAAATAAATTATATATAAGCCTTATATATATTTAATATGTGCCCATATTATCTAGCTTTTCACCACATCTATTTATTACATCCTATTTACACTATATTTTACGTATGATATAATGCTATAAACATTACAATCCTTTCTTTGACCAATCTCAATCATTCACCAAACATTAATATTTATTTTCTCATACTATTTTTCTCTAGATTATATACTATTGATGTCACACTTCCCATTAAATCATTTGTTATTAAAAAAAAAACTTAAGGTGAACACAATAATAAATTTTACCCTTCTTTTATATCATTCATATTTAAAAAATAAAAAGAGTATGTTACAACCCAACATCATGATCTAATTCCAACATAATGACTACATGATATTCAAAGGCAACTTACATCGTTTACATTACTCCATACAATTTAATTCAATTATATAAATAGGCTTTTTCAACAAAATCAAAGGTAAAGTCCTAATTTTATTTATCAAATGATCAAGCCTCATGTTGAACCTTGCATTAAAATATCAACACAAATAGGGTCAGTGTATAACTGACATGTTATACCTGTCATAGACAACCTCCTAATACTTAAATCATTGCGAAGGTAGACAAGTGGGCAGATTGTCAAGCTCATGCAACTTAACTTGAAGCTAACTTTTAACAAGACTTTTGAAGTAAAATTAAGGCTCATTGCATGTTCAACTAATTCCAAAGATAAATTTGTCAATAATTATATACATCTAATTATTCAAAAAGTCCAATTGACATTCTTAATATAAATTTATAAATTTTAAACTTATTATATGAAAGTTCAAATTAATCAAATTCATAAAAATAATCAACTTCATAAGTAAATGAATAAAATTACCATAATAAGAAATATAATTCACCCACCAAATATTAGAAGTAAATAAGATTGCCATAATAAATTTATAATTCAAATATTCTAACATGATAATTAAATAAGTAAATTATTTTATTTAAAAGTAAATAAAATTATCATAACACCATAAAAATTGTTGGCTCTATTTGAAAATGTAGCGAATAAAAATGTAGTGATAAAAATGTAGCAATAAAAATGTAGTATAACAAAAATATAGTATGACAAAAAAGTCGTGAAGATAAAACATAGCGAGAAAAAATGTAGCAGTATTGGTAATATCACAAAAATGTTGTGAAGAGCATAATTAAGATATTTTAATGATTATCACATTGTTTATTTGTTGTCTAGTTCATTTTGGTGATAGTAGTTAACATTTCATTGTAGAAAAGTAAAACACCAAATTTACAATCAAAATAATAGAGAAAAATGTGATTTCATGAGTTTGAACCTTTAGTTGAAAGTTATGTCATCTTTTGTGTGAGTGCATCTTTTCATATATTTCGTTCATATGATGTTTTCTCCTCACTATATTTTTTCTTGCTATGTTTTATCCTCACTACATTTTTCATGCTACATTTTTAGCCCCTATGTTTTTGTCCACTACTTTTTAACTCGCCCATAAAATATTCTAACATGATAATTAAATAATTAAATTGTTTTATTTAAAAGTAAATAAAATGATCACAACCAAAATTATAATTCACCTACCAAAATTTTTTTATTTAAAAGTAAATAAGTTTACCAAAACAAACTTATAATTCATCCACCAATATTCCAACATATTAATTAAATAACTAAAAGTAAATAAAATTATTACAACCAAAATTATAATTCACCTATCAATTATGCATAATCTTCATCTTAGAAAATATAATAATACTTTGAGCATTTAAAATATTTAAGTAATTAGCATTTAAAATAGATTATAAAGATGTTATAATTAACTTACACACATCCATGTCAAGAAAGAAAATAAAATATGAAGAAGACCAATAAAAAATAATAAGAATTAAAGATTTATTTTATTTTTACTAAAACTATCATATGAGATGAAATAGCTATATTAGTATTGGGTGTTGTCCATTTTACACTACCCTAACCGTTCATGCTTCCACTATAGTAAAAATCAAAATTTAAGACTCTCCGTCTCCATGGTTAATAAGGGTTACAAATTTCCAAAGTAAATCATAACCAAACACTATTTACCAATGTAATTATTATGTATTTAGATAAATTAATGTAAATGAATTTGGTAAGATATTTTACATATTTTATATTTCAATGTATCGGGAAACTTATTTAATAAAATTCCTATGACAAAGCTCCACAAAACTTATAAAATATGTTAAAATAATAGATTTTCCATAGTTGTCAATGCACCATGCGTAGTATACTAAGGCAAGGCCAACCTCAACCATTTAACGGGATATTTTTTAATTAATCATGTCAATGTTATAATAAAATGCATATGGGTTACATTTGATTAACCCTTTTTATTTTATTATATATATATATATATATATATATATATATATATATATATATATAAAATAAAATAAAAAGGGTTAATCAAATGTAACCCATATGCATTTTATTATATAATTCATTACTAACACTACCAAATTACCATGGTAAACAAAATAATTTGAACATAAAGAGTTTGAAAATGACAAGGGCATCCTCCTTCACAGCTCCTCCTTCATGGCTGTCTTTTCCAGATCTAAGTCTAAATTATTTTATTCCCACTTTACTCTTGCCTTTGAATAAAAAAATATGTATGTATGTATGTAGGGAAGGGAAGGGAAGGAATAATTATAAAATAAAGTGTTTACTTACATTAATAACTTAATAATTACATCTATGTGGAAGTTTTAAATAAAACAATATTTTTTTATATAAAGTTTTAAATATTATGAGGATAATACTCTCCCCAGAAACCTAATCAATATGCTCCCCTCCCAAAGCCTAAAGGAAAGATTAAATTACTATTTTTTAATTATACTAATTTAGACATGATAAAAAAGAGGCAGTAACATTTATGTTTTTCCCTATCTCTCATAAATGAAAATCTTTTCAATTAAATAACCTCCCCTCAAGATGTGTTCTACCCATCCGAGATAACTTATTTAAACTCATTTAAATATTAGAACTCCCTCTCTTCTTAATAAATATTCCCACCAAATATAACAACAAAATTAGTTAAAAAAATATGCTTCACAAGATTTACCAAGAAAATTTCTTCATCATCATCATCATTATTATTATTATTATTATTATTATTATTATTATTATTATTATTATTATTATTATTATTATTATTATTATTTAAGTAAGAATATTATTAAATCATGACAACATTATTTTATTTCACTGTATATATAATCCCACATATTAAATTTAAGTCTAAAATCTTAATTTGGAGATGAGGAAGTTAGGCAAGGTTAGATCAGGGCTTTTTTTAGTGGTGAATATTCATTAATTCGTGAATATTTTATTTTTAAAATTTTGGTTCTGGCAAATTTTTAGGGTCAGTAGATGGGACCAGATCGTCAAAATTTTTGGGATATTTTTTTTAGGGGTTCGGCTCACCAACCCTTTACAATAATATATAAGATTATACTTAAATTAACCATATATATATAGTAGATCCCCTGAGGACCTGACCTATACCAACCAAGGCAACAAATAAAATTGAAACTGGAGGAGCACAAAATTGAGCAACAACAATGAATGAAAAAAATGAATGATAGTGTTGAATAACAAACCAAACCATATTATTAAATGATAGAATTGGATGACATAGTTGAATGACATATTAGAATAACACAGTTGAATGACATAGTTGAATGCCTAATCTGAATGACATAGCTAATGTTAGAGTTGAATGATAGAGCTAAAAAATAAAGTTGAATGATAGAGTTAAACAGCTGAGCCAAATGATAGCACCAGATGACAGAGCCAAATGGTAGATCTAGAAGTCAGTGGTGAATGACAAACTGGCTGACAAGTCGAATGATAAAACTGAATGATAGTTTTAGGTGGGGGATTGGTGAACTAGAGCCAAAACCCTTTTATCAGATGACAATACCAAATAGGAGTATCAAATGATAGAGTCCAAAAACATAGGCCATCATCGCATATGGTGGGAATGGTAAAAAGATAGGCTAATCATCAGGGAAATCATCCATATTATCTTATTTTAAAGAGTCAACCAAAAAGTTTATACAATCACAATGCACTCAAAATCCAAGTATTTATTATTTTTTTAGTTTGTCATAAATTTGACTTCAACTGTTTAATAATATTAAAAAAAATTTACATGCAAAAATTTTCACTGTTATCTCACAATAGAGAATCAACTAGAATAACATATCACCCCCTAAATATTTTTTTATGATGGCATGCCACCACTCGAAGACACTCCTCTAGTTTTTGATGAAAATGATAATGACATTAAAGTGATTGAAGAGATTGGACCATCTAACCAAACACAAATTTCAGCTGAAACCTCCACTCAAAAATATTCCCAAAGGAAGAGAAGTAGATGGACAATTGGAAGGTCCTTTAAGGTGGACTAGGTGACAAAATTTCCCTTCATAGAACTTGTAGAGCCTGAAAATGTTGATGATACTTTTAAAAAATAGAGATGTACAATATGTATATGAAAAATAGGAAAAGAACATCAAATGCAATTGAAATTGGACACGATTGAGAAACATTGTGAAAAAGTATATGAGACAGTGAAGCACCTAGATGGAGTGATAACAAGAACACACAAGTGAAAAATTGCAAAAAAATGCATGCATGTAAGATATGCATGAGAACATGAAAATAATAAGAAATGTCAAAAACATATTGTAGAGAAAGGGGGAACAATTGAAGCAAATTAAGGAAAAGTCAAGCAATCCCACCTAAAGGTGAAAACATACAGTTCTCTACTATATACCATATTCTAAAAAAAGGTAGACCTATTTCTGATTTTTTAGATTATAAGATTTTATTTCAACATAATGGATTTATGGATATTCTATAATCACATTGGTTGGATAGTAGTGCTTGGAAAATGGCAAAATATCTAGCAATGGTTGAGATTGAAGATTTGAAAGAAAGTGTTAAAAAATCACTATTTGTCTCACTGTCCATCGATAAGGTCATAACAATTGACAACACATCATGGGTTTGCATTCATTTGTATACTTTTGAAAACTATTCAAGGCAACCTCATCTACTAATAGTTCATAAAATGATAGAAATTTACAATGCAAAAAATCTTCACAAATTGGTTGTATCAAATTTGAAAGATAAAGATGGAATGGATGATTATACAATAGCTATGAAGTTGGTGTGTGTTGGGGTAGATGGTGAATTAGTTATGCAGGCACATAAAAATGGTTTGTGAGTTTGGCTAAAAATAAAATGTGTCCCATATATGATTTCAATTCACTACATGGCTCATAGGATAAATCTTGCATACAAAAAGGTTAGCAAATTTACTAATGTGGCCAAAGTGGAGGAGCTCATTCGTGATCTACAAGCTTATATGTCAAGCAGTCCAAAAATAATTTTAGAGTTCAAAAAAATTTCAATAGGAGTGACTAATGGTAAGAAAATATTTAAAGATGTTGATATAAGATGGACTTTTATGTATGAACCTTCTTATCAAATTTTTGAAGAATATCCATCACTAGTAGGTTTTATGTATAAATATTGTAAAGAAATTGACAAGGCAAAAGATTTGTTGTATTATTTAACGGATTTGGAAACAATGCTGACTTTATGTGGAATTCTTCCAATATTGAAGGAAATGAATTATTTAATGAAGCATACTCAGGAGAGGTCCATTTATATTGTGGACTTCATACGACTAAGAAAATAAGTATGTCAATCTCTAGACATACTATACACTCTGAATGAAATGTTTCAAGGCCTTATTTTTAGTAGTTGATAATGTTTAACTAATTTAAAGAGCCCTGACAGTTATTTGAATTTGAATATCAATGATCATGTCTATCTCATTCTTAATGGAAAGGATATTCCAATGCACACATTCTATAAAAGACCTGATCTTGTGGGAGTTGAATTTGAAGAACTACGTGTAACACATATTTTGTATGACACTATTTTATCTGAAACCTAAATGAAACTAAGTAGAGTTTTCCAAAGCTTATCTATGGAGATCAGAGATCATTTTCAAAGGGATGATTTGTTGGAGGTGATGGCAGTTATCAATCTCATTTTCTGGAATAGTAATAACAGTCAAAAGTTGGTTAGTTGTTTATTGCATAAATACATATGATGTCTTGTAATGCATTTTTATAAATCTATAGATGTGAATGGAGTGGAAATTGAAGGTATTTTGGGAAAGGATTTACTAACATCCTAGTCAACCCATTTTGGCATTATAATGTTTGAACAATATCATCTTTTAAGTGAACCAACAAAGAATGGGGCAATTACAAGACCGTGAAAAAAACTTTATCCTAGTAGTAGACTATAGAAAAGTCTAAATGAATATTTTTTATTATATGAGCTTTGTCAAACAATGATTCTAGGATTAGTGGAAGTTGAAAGAGTATTTAGTGCATTATCATTCATAAAATCAAAACTTCAAAATAGATTGGATAGAAATTTAGAAACTTGTTTGAGATTATATGTTTCACATTATGTAGTGGATATGTTTCCATATGAAAGAGCTATGGTAACATGGAGTTATCTAACTAAAAGAAGAGGCATCAGTAATATAGTGACAAATAAAGAAGATGTAAATAATGACACTAAAAATGGCACTGACATGGCAGATACAAATTTCACTGCAGATGATCAAATTTGTGGAGGATTGTTTCAACTACCAGACTTTTAAAAATAGAGTTTCTAAATTTCAATTTCACATGTTTATCAAAAGATGAAATAATTATTATACATTTTCTAAAATTCATTTCCTTGTTTTTAGCTAAGTGCTAAATGTAAAAGATTAATATATTGTGATTGTGTTAGGGGGAATACTATAGGTTAATATGGTTCTTTATGTTTTTGATACATATTTTTTATAGATCTATTTTTTTCCTACATATGTGATGTATTTATTGTACCTTCATAGTACATCATATGTTTCTACAATGTGTTTGATGTTCTTATTATGTGTTTGATTTGGACTACTTGCAATATGTTATGTGCATTCAATGTATTCATGTTTTACTTTATCAAATTATTTGTAAGTAATTTTCACATTTTTATCATAAAATGCAAAAATTATTATTTGTTTTCAATTGTTCAAAAACTATAATAACTATGTCAATGCCAAATCACTTTCATGAGATATATATAAGTATATATAAATTATATACTCTATAAAGTAATATATAGTATATATATAAGTAATATATACTCTATATATATATATATATAGAGAGAGAGAGAGAGTATGTACTACTTATATATATACTATATACTACTTTATAGAGTATATAAAATTATATACTTCATATATACTCCTATATACTCTATATATAATATTATATATGCCCTATATAGGTACTAGATAAGGCATATATAGTACCTCCCTATAGGGTAGTGTAGGCTATCTACTCCTACAGAGTAGGTAACCTATATTTAAAAAGATATCCAATTGTTTAGAGTCCTTAAAATTGATTTTTTTTAGAATAAAGTGATCAAATAAAATATAACTTTTTCACATATTTTTAAAGACCTTACTTCTTGTTTATACCAATTTTCATATGAATAAAACTGATTTCATGAGTCCTTATCTATCTAATCATCCTCATAACATTAAACAATCCATTAACCTATTCTATAGTTCATGATAACAATCAATCATGCATACTTTCAACTTTGATGAATCCTCATTATTACCGACTATCACAATACTATCTTTAACACAGACCTCTACCAAACATGAATGTGTTTTTCTAATGGCCTCAAAATGCATCTCAAATCATGATTTACTCGAGAAATAATCTAAATATAAAAAATAAGAGATATTCCCTAGAAAATAACTCATTTTTGTATCATAGCATTCAATATGTTGACATTAATCCATTTATATTGAGATGTGAGTTTCACAAGTGCATCAGAAATATCAAAAGGGGGCCTTACACCATACAAGTTTACAACATCATAAAATTGAAATTGAAATTTCAATCTATGTGGCTCATCCAATAATTAAACTCAATAAATTGATCAACACATCTACAAAAATGTAATTATCATTCATAATATATATTTTAAAATAAAATATTGTTTACAAATATATAAAAGTTTAAAACAGATTGTCAATTACTCAACTAGTTTCTCAACCACTTTTTTAGCTTCTTTCTCAACCACTTTCTCAATCACAACATCCTTTGTGTCAATGTTGTCCTTCAATATTCCTACCTTTTTAAGATCCAAAGCCGCAACATTAAGATGTTCAAGATTTTCCCTATCTTCTTTTTTAGCATCTCCTACAGAAAGTAGACTTTGATTGGTAATTGTCTTCTGCTTAAATAAGACATTGGGATCTCATCTTTGTTCCTTAATGATTTTTCATAGCGTGTTGTTCTATTTATTCAATAGAACAAGCTTCTTCTTGAATTGAACAATAGATAATAAACTTTTCCATGCATTTTTTAGATGCACATTGAGGACCTTAGCTTCTTTTTTCAAGTTCTCATATATTATTTGCATTTTAAAATGCAATCTAATTAGATGTGAATAAAATTAAGAATGACATGAAATTTGATTACATTACCAAAGATTTTTCCATCTCCACATTTTCAATCATAAAATAGTTGGTGTCTTTCACCCATTTATTATAATATGCCTGGGCTTCTACATTTAAATTCTCTAACCTGTTAAGCATGATAGTCAACACATTATCATTGTAAATATTAGCAATAGTAACTAACCTAGATTTAGCTTTAGCAAATAAAGCATCAATCTTTTTGGGTTCCTTTTACACCAATGCAAATAAATTTTCTTGCTCAGAGTGGTTATGACAATGAGCATTTATTTCTTTTATCAATGCCTTCACTCGAACCTCCCACACATGTAAATTTTTTAGTTCATTAATTTATCTCTCTTGAAGACTATTAGTAATACTATCTACTACCAAATTATTCATTGGAAAATATGTAAGGCATCATCAGACTTTACAACATTCTATATTGGGATGGGACTGTGTGGTGAAGTGCTTAAAGGTTCCTTCTGAGCAATCACATGAACATGTGTTGCTTCTCCTTGGATAAAATCATGTGAATTGAAATTAGTTCCAACATCAGCACCACTTTCAAACCTTATATAATCATCATCAAGTTCAATTTATGACAAAGAAGTCAATCTCTGTGCACTCGATAAACCTCCAACAGAGAAAGAGGGGAATTAGGAACCTAATAATTGCAGTGTTGAGGTTCATTGTGATGGTGTTAATGGAAGAGCCTTCCTCCTTCTATAAAATGTGTTCAAGGGTAGAGGTGGTGGCATAATGTTCCTCACAAATAGAGGATGGCCTATAAAATGTAAGCTATTTTAGAAAATAAATAAATTGAAAAACCAAAGTTATATGCAAAATTGAAATTAAAATATTAGTACTTGTATTTGGAGACAATATATCCTCTAATGTACATGGCATATAGCGAGTGATAGCCACAGGGGTGTTTTGAGTTGGTACATTATGCAAAATTTTAGTCTAAAAAACTATAATCAAAATCTAAAAAACAAAATATGCAATGTAAAATACCTTCCATAGAGAGTCAGGAAGGCATAATAGATGTTACTGTTTGTTGCGGTGGTGGTTGTTCCACCATTTGAATTCTTACCAAATCAATCGTAAGAATAAAATAAATAACTAAAATAATGTAGTTGAGTCTTGAAAATTAAAATCTTATTTGAAAATTTTAAATAGCAATCCTCCACATGGAGATGCCACAGAAGAAACTCGTGGAAATTTTGCAAGTCGATAAGATTACATGGATGATTCTGTAGACTTTGAATCTACAAATTATTTAACTGCAATTATACATTGTCCTTTTGAGGAATATTATTTTCACAAGGCATGCATTATTTCCTATAAGTTTTAACAAACAAAGATTAAACAGAGTTTGTCATCATTTTTGGATCAAGCACAATTAAACCCTATGTTTTTTGGAGGTCAAAGAAGGCCTCATAGTATAATGCTAGAATAAAATTGGCACAAGAAATAGTATAACTGGGATTGGTAGAAGTAGAATTTAATTCAAACCTTATTATAGTGGAAATAAAAGAGTATGAGTTAAATTTATATCTGAAAATAGTACGGATAATATAAAATAGTGCTCAATAGGGAATATCTATTGCTCTTCCTTGCAATACTATTTTGGCTTGGAAAAATTGAACCATTGATTTAAAAAAAGGGTGAATAATGTGTTAGATGTGAAGGCCCCTCTTCTAACTATCTAAAATGAAATAAAAAAGAGGATTTTAGATAGCAAAAGTTGAATTTTCAATATACAAACAAATTTATAAGTACATACCGATTCGACTGATGTGCAAATCAAAAATTTTTGCCAAATTTTTTTTGTCTTCATGAGTCAATATTGATTTCGAACTCACTTGGGTTACATTTTGAAACAAAAGACCTATGACATTGTGAATATCTTATGGAAAATTACCAAATAAAATCATTCTGCATTCCACTTTCAAGGTGAATATCTTCTCATTAGGGTCATATAAATACTTTAAAATCACCATGTCTATGTCATACTATGGCATATAGAGTAGGCCATTCAAGCTACATTCTTGAATCCAATCATTTTATACATTTAGTTGTTACACGAGCCTCAAAATGTGTGGGGATAGTAGGTTATTGAAAATGAATTTTCTCTCCATGGCTACAAAATGAATTTTCTCTCTAGGGGGATGAGAAATTAGTTCTATAAAATATTAAAAATGAGGGTAGAGGCAAGTATTTATAGAGTAGGGGAGGTGATCAAGACACCAAATAGTAGATCGGATGTATAGGTTACTCACAAGCATGTTCAGTCATCCAAAAAAATGGTTCGACATAGACATCTAGCACAACCATCTGATTATGCCTTTCAGTTGGACCATTTGGTTCCATCATCTAGCTTAACCATTTAGTTCAACCATTCAGCTCAGTTGTTTAGTTCAATAATTTAGCTTGATTTTTTGGTTTAGTTATTAAGCTAAGTCATTCGGCTCAACCATTTGGCTCAGTCATCCAACTCAGTCATTCAATGCAACTATTTAGTTGAGTCATTCAATTTGATCATTTAGTTTAGTCATTCAAATTGGTCATCTGATTCAGTCATCCATTTCAACCATTCAGTTTAGTCATTTGATTTAGCCATTCGGTTTAACCATTTAGTTGAGTTGTTCAGTTTGGTTGTTTGGTTTCATTATTCAGATCACTCATTTGATTTAACTATTTAGTTTGGTCATTCCTTTTAGTCATTCAGCTTGAGCGTTCATCTTAGGTGTTTGGATCAGTGTTTCAGTTTGGTCATTCACTTCAACCATGTCATTGTGGTATGTATGGAAAAAAACATCGATAGAGAATTTTCCATCACCCTCAAAGGATTCACCATACTGATGAATCAAATTTCTCTAGATTCTCTAGAGATTTCCAATAGGTTTTCCACTAGGGCCTCTTAAAATGAATCATGGGTTAGATCATCATGAACTAATATTTTTATGTCTTTCAAATAATAAGCCTTAATTATCAAGAATATAGTCTCTCATGACCATGATTATTCTAGAGGGTGGGAGAAAAGATAAAATATTTTTAATTATCAAAAGTGAATTTTGAAACTCATGTCATTAATCCTCCTAAAAAAACACCACACAAGCCATAAGTTGTTAAGCACGCTTTCATGATCAAAAATATATATCGCACTAGCCCTTCTATTATGCCATAGTCAAGTCTATAAGATATATTATTCAACACACACACACACACGAAGCTAAACAAGTCAAGGATAAGGATGATATCCCATAAAATCCTTGTATCACAAGGCAAGACATTACACCATATATATAGACGAGGGGCGGGAAGGGGGGTTTGGGGGGTTATCCATATATATACCCCTATTTATATAGAGAGGGGGTGCGTAGGTTCCCCCTATCTATATATATATACCCCTATCTATATAGAGAGGGGGAGGGAGGTGGATGGTGGGGCAGGGAGGCAAAGGTAGGTTCCTCCTATCCATTATATACCCCTATCTAATTAGATTATTATTTCATGTTAAGTTGAAGCCTTTCACTAAAAAAATTTCATTGGATATTGATTTTCATAGAATTATTTTTAGTAATAATTATAATTACATATTGAAGTGACTTTCTAACATGTAATGTGTTCACATGGTACATCAAAAACACACTTCTCCTTAATAAAATGTGATATGTCCATAGTGAGATGGATTAGGTATGTGACATGTGGACCACACCAATTTATTCAAAAATGATTACAATAACATTAAAAGTGATGGAAAGAGTGTGGGAATCATGGAAATTTTGAAATAATTTATCATTGAAACATTCTTTTGTATTCTACAAAATTACTCTTTTACGTACTCAATTTTAGAAATTTTGAGCCAAAAAATTAGGATTGGGAGTTGTTCATGTCTAGGAGAGATGCATCAATATCTCCATAGGAAAATTTTGCTGTACAATTTTCAACACAACTATATACAAAAAAGAATTTGGTTGACATTCATAATAAAGAAAGTTATAATCATTGAATTTACGAATTGCATGTAGCAGTCTAGAGTGTACAAGACCAAAAACACAAATTTTGTGTAAGGAATAATAAGATATGCTTATTTCCATTATATGGGTTGAAGTTGGACTAGTCAATGTTTATTTTGGTGAAGTTAAATCTATCATATCCAAAATTGGAACAAATCCCTCATTTTTCTAATGTTTGTGGTTATTCGATTTATAAAATACATTGGCCTAAACTAGGATGTTAGCAAACTAAAACATCTACCAATCTCACATATTTTCTATGGTAATTAGGGGTAGGATTTCACAATACACAAATCATAGAGATTATTACAATAGGGAACAATTGACATTGACAACATTGATAGATAAGAACTAATTTTAACCTATTATCTCAAGGCTATATTTATTGTAAGACCTTCACATCTCCCTTGCTTTCTCTTTTCAATAATATAAGAAATACAAAACAATGCCTATGTTTAGCTCAGGGAAAAAAGAAAAGTAAAGACTTCATTCCATGACAAACTTCACTCTTCCATGTATTAAATATGTTTTATCACTAATTGTGTTTATCAATAAACATAAATAAGATAGAAACTACCATGTGGAGTATTGTTACAATGATACCTATTTTAATTAAAAAATATATCCTCTCAAAAATTGCTGTGTGTCATAGGTATTATTTGTTTTATCTTTGACTGTTGCACTCCATCTAATTTTAGGTTGCCACAGAGATGCCAAGGGGAAGAAGGCTACAGTAGCAAGGAAGATATTATGTAAAGGATTGCAAATATTCCTAGCATGGATAAGCCATTTTTTTGTTTATTTGGTGGTGATTGATGCTCTTTTGAATGGAAATACGTTGTTGGAGGGGCAGAGTTATTTTTTTAAGAGAAGAAAAAGCTTTGCATAATGAACACATTTTCAAGGTATCCTTATATTATATATAGTTTTTATTTATTATGAAGTGTATATGCAAGCTGACGTCTTTATGATTAATAGCTTTCCTACTTTTTCAAACTTGATAGCATCATAGATAATTATCATAAGAAATAAGGTAAATCCTATTAATAATGGCTTACGATTTCTTTTTTATACAACATTGAAGATAAGTTACGTAAGGTAATGTGTGTAACACCTAGAAAAAAAAGGTATTTAATAAAAAGTGATAATTAGACATCAATATTTTAAGTGATAACAATAGTTTCCAATTACAATCAAGAGGTTAATCCTGACTTCTTTGGTTTATCAATAAAGAAGCTGAGCATGAGGATAGGACAAACAATCCTCTATCTTAGTATTACCATCGAGCTAAAAGAAGGCTTAGAATTTGAAATGACAAAGGAACCATATTCATGCTCGAGAGATCCTTGATTTGTAAAAGGTAGAGGCATGTCCTGAATGTCAAGAACATCAGCATCTCCCTCAAACATCTTCAACATCTTTATAGTACTCAACGTTAATGCCACCATAATGTGTACTCATTAAATGTTAATTAAAACAACCATCTTCTTATACCTTGAGGCACACTTCTATGGATTCTGCTATCTATGACTTTGATAGTTTTATTTTCTAAAGATGTAAAGGGTTGGTGAGAAGAAAAATATATTATTGATATAAAAATTTATTACATATAAAAATTGAATTTTTTTTAAGAAAAGGGAACCAATTTCTTTATAGCCTTAACAATTACAATAAATTTACTAATTACAGAATAAACACATAAAATATGTTGATAAATATAATACACCCCTGTATAAAGGTAAAGCATGGAAAAAATATGCATACTTCATCTGTCTGTATGAATTTGATTTTGCACATCAAGTATTACACAATTATGGATAATGTGAACTTGTAAAGAACTAGAATTTTATGTAAATGCGTAATGAGATTGTGGATAAGGTGAGGTCATGACTTTTTTTATGGAGAGTGGATGAGGGTACCATATATTTTAGACAATAATGATGACTTTATCATAAGATGGGAGTCTATTTCAATCATAGGTTTTGAAATAATTACTAGTTACATGGAAACAATACTAACAATGTAATCGCCATTGCAATTTGAAGTGCCATTTTTTCAATAATATTATAAATCACTTATAAATCATGAGTGAGTTTAAAATGGTTGATGAAAAATAGAGGGGTAAGTTATATAGAGTTAATTTTTCTCTTATGTTGACACCTGCTTGTTCATTTTAGTTATCAACTAATAATCTTTAAGACCTTACTTCAATTTCTTTGCCATTTGATATGAATTAGTTAATATTTTTGTATTATGCATTTTAAAATTTATTTATCTTATATATTGTGTATCATTTTTCAATTTTTTATTGTATCTTTTACACATTTCTTTATAATTTTGGAATGAGCACAAGTGGGTGTAAACAAAGGAACAAACAAAATATAGAGTAATGTATCATAAGAGTGAGAATTAACATTTGTTTGTCAATTTATAAGGTTATAAAATACAGGCATGAAACACGGTATAATAATATGTTATAGGAATTAAAGTGTTTCACAAGTATTTTTATTACTCATTCAATTTTATAATTTTAAAGTATTTTCTATTTACTAATAATTGATCTAAATTAGGTGTTATTGGTACATTTGTTGAGTTTCATCATATCTTCTCTTTATTCTTATTCACTATATTTCTCTCTTTTTAGGATTCTATGTGTCTATAGAGCCCATTGACACTCTCAAGTCTATTTATATCAACTCCAACACTCATGGACCCTCTTTTTGATCTTCACCAAGTCAATGTGCACTCGTCACCTATGTTTCATAATTTTATATTATATTTTTTAGATGTATGTAAATAGATACATACATATAAAAATGTTTACAACTTTTGACTTGTTACATTTTTTAAAATTAAAAGTACCTTAAAATTTTACACTTCATTGGCTACAATTTTTTTTTAAAGATCAAATTTGCCTTAGCAGACAAATGATGTTTTATTTTTTTGTAATTGCTCAATTAAATAATTAATAAAAATAAAATATTTTATTAAAAAAATAATCATTTGGAATTGAGTCCTCCATATATCTTTAAAAATGGAAAAAAAACATTCATTTCTTTCAAAAATGTTTTGGCAAACACACTCAAGTTTTATTAAAACTATAAAAATATAAGGAGTGATACATTGAAATTGAAAATATTCATCTACAAAATTTAATTTAATTAAAAAAATAATTTAAGCTCATAAGTTGCACTCAAAATTCTACAACTTCAATTTTTACACTATATTAAAATTATTTATGCAAGATCCTTAAATCATCAATCAAAGTTGGGGTATCCCTATTTTTTGAAAATTTCATTACCATTTAAGACTTTATTTTGGTCCATTATTAGCTTGCACTCAACGAATCTATTTTAGTACAATATTGATTGATTTATGGATAGCAACCTATTATTGGCCATAATTGTCTACAACTATAAGGTAAACAATCATTCTAGGAGCCCCCAGAACCTAGAAATGACCATTGATTCACCTAAAACAAACATTGGGTGAAAATTTTATAACCTTAATTAGGTTCAATCATGAAATTTTGAAAAAAAAAAAAAAAACTAAATACTGATTAGATTGAATTTGCAAAAACTTTCTAAATGATAATTCATATAACTCTAAAACTAATTTCAGAAGACTTAAGGTGATCCTAATTTATTATATTTAATAAAATAAATTTAAATTATAAGAATATAAATTAAATCTTTTTATAGAGGTCATGCACCATTTTTTTACTTCAAATTGAATTCAATGCATTTCCCTCCAAAGTAACTTTAGTTTTAGGTTTGGAGGATCCATACATAGCACTAAAAGCTATTATAAATATCCAACATGACTTTTGTAAAATTTATATATTTTTATGCATTCATTAACACATTTGAGTAGGTAGATTTATTTATTTAAAAAATATTTTATGTGTTTGAAAATAGAAGAACTTCGTTTTTAAATATATAATTTTCAATATTAGATTATTGTTTTAATTATTAATTAATTTCTACATAATATACCTCATTATGGTTCATACATATATTGTTAATCAAAACTCCATAAAGCATCACTGACCATTGATAAGAAGCTCCATCCTAACAAGTCATTAAAAAGTCATATTTTTCAAAGTAAAACATCATTAACCATTGACAAGCAACTCTAAGCTAACAATTCAACCTAAACTACACATTGCAAAACATTCAAATAAACACAAATGATCAAATTGGTTACCTACAACTACAATAATTTAAAAAACATCATTTCCATTATGGTTTGATGGATGCTCATACCTTGTTCCAAGGCTCCTCTTTTAGCACAAATCTCAACTCTTGCATTTTGGAAATTCAAGTTCACAATAGTTGACCACATGGACTTTAATAAGATTGTTGTCAATAACATGTATCCACTTCCAAGTAATGATGAAAACTTGATTAAGGGAGAATAGTTCCTCAAAAATATGGACCTTAAGTCATGGTACCATTAAGTGCTCATTGATCCATTTGATATCTATAAGGCACCATTTGAGTCCAAACAAAGTCTATTTAAATATTTCAACATGTTTTCAAACTTGACCAATGCACCTCTAACATTTATCTGGATGGTGAATGATATATTTCTACCATCGACTAATTTCTTTTTAGTTATTTATTTAGATAACAATCTCATTTACAATAAGACATGGGAGGAGCACTTGCAACATGTTTGGTAGGTTCTTCACACCCTACACAACCATAGTTTATATTTTAATGTTAATGGATATGTGCTCATTTACTTTACATCTTTTTCAATGTCTAGGATATATTGTAAATAAGGATGGTGTACAGATTGATCCAAAGATGATCAAATTAATTTCATAAATTGGATAACCCCGACAACACTCATATAACTCAAAATATTTTTGGGTTAGCTAATTTTTACCATCATTTCATGTTTGGACTCTTTCATATTAGATGGAAACTAACCCAAGAAATGATAGGGATGAAAGGAAATTTTTATATATAAATAGTAGAAATCTTATCAAAATTTTAAAACGTGACTTTTCTCAGCAAGAAACCTCACCTTACTAAATCCTCAATAAAGTTTTGAGATTTAAGTTGATCCTATATATATTCCATACTCAACATATTTATCTAATTTCCTACCACAACAAAATATTCAGAGATACCATATGTAGGTATCCTATGTATGGTATAAATAACTCTATGTCATTATCTCTAGGAATGAATATAGAGGAAGCATTAAATTTTTGGAATGGAGACCATCATCCATACAAATCATAATCCTTTGCACTTTATACAAACCCAATAAAAAATACAAAATTATTTCTATTATAAGTAATCAACCTACCTACAACAATTTCATATTAAAATTAAGCATAAGAAAGATAATTCCATTTAGGATGTTGATTATTTAAGACATCCTCTAATAAAAACACTATAAATAGTCCTTCATTTATATGTCCATGATGTTTTTTAATGGCCCATATTGTATGGTAGTGATCCTTATATTTATACTATATACCAAACATTGAATATATAGGATGACATATTGAAATTTACCATATAAAGGGTGGACTTATGTGTCATTGGGACACATCTATGTTCAGATAGTAAAGTGACATAAGATGATTTTGGAGGCATGTTAGATTCATGTCACATGACACTTCAAATTGGAAAAAATATTTTTAGTACTAAAATAATATTTCTACGGGTTGATGCTTTGTCATGATGTTAGCATATATAATATATTATGAACATCAAATGTAATAATGAAACTAGCTAATAGGAAGTAGTTCCTATACACCTTTTTACCAAAACTATATCAATATTAAGATTCAAAATTATGGATTTCATGTTAGTGTTACCTATAGACTAGTTGTAGTCATGATTGTGTCTTTGTTTTTGTTCATAGGTTTTCTAAGATGGTAGTGTTGATGTCCTAAACAAATTAATTAAAATCTGAAGACACTATGAATCTCTAAATTTTTCATGTGTTGTTCCAATTTGGCTTAACAAATACCATTGTATGAGATAGGGACAATAGATTTCTTAGCACTATGTAGTCTACATTATGATTCATGATAACCACTAAGTTAACCAAGTCCATCAAATTTCATCCACAATGTAAAAATGTAAGAATGTTCATGAGGCATGAAATACCTTGAAAATTTCATGTCAACGATCTATTAGCATAAGAGAAGTAAAAATCTAAACTATTAAAATAAATTTTGAGAATTTGAAAATGTCAAATTTTGAAGGAGTGAGAGATTATTTCATAAGGGTAAATGATTTAATGCATAGAATGAGGATTTTTGGATAAATTATACAAGATAGTGTTATAGTAAGGATGATTTTGAAATCTTTAAGTCAAAGATGGTTGTATATTGTGATCATTCTTGAAAAGTATAAATACATGAACACTATAAGTTTTGATGAGTTATTGGGTTCCCTCTCATTCATTCAGAATAATATGAGACTAAACAAAAGAGATAAAAAATAAGCACTTAAAACTAAGACAAGGGTTTCAAAGACTAAAGAGAAAACTAAAAATTAGAATCATGGGAATTCTATAATATCAAATGAAAATGAAAATTTTGAATCTAAATTCATATCTAAGAGTAATAAATATTTTACTTGTCATTACTATAAAAAATAAGGACACATAATAAAATATTGCAAGATACTAGCAGCTAAGAATCAAATTAATCAAGAGAGCGAAAAGATTTTTTTTCAAGATAAACAAAGTGATGTTCAAGAGGGATAAAATTATTATATAACATTTAATTTGGTAATATATGAAGAAAATAATTGGTGGTTTCTTGATTTAGGGTGCTCAAATCACATGATTAGTCACAAAGATGATTTTAACAAGTTAAACAACTCTTTCAAAACCCATGTAAAATTGGGAGATAGAAAATCCATCCAAGTTGAAGGAAAGGGAAACTTGAAAATAACTAAAATTCAAGGTAAAGGTGAAATAAATGATCTTTAATTTTCTTAAAATATGTATCCTAAGTGTATTGATCATAGATTCACATATTATAATGATATAAACAAAGCATACAAGTTTTATAATCCTAGTAATAAATTCATAATTATTTATAGGGATTGTAAAATTTTTTTAAATGAGTTGTTTATTGATTATAATCATGTATATATAAAATTTATAAGTGAATTGGTACATATTATTGAATTTTATTTTGAGGGATTACAAATTCCTATGCATGTTTCTAGTTCAACAGATAATAATACTAGTTCTTCACAACAGACTAATCATCCATCTTCATCAACTCCAATCAAGAACAAGCATTTGTTGAATCCACATCCAACCAATAAAAAATTATATAAGAATTATTATGAGTATTAAAAGTCTTAAACATTATTAAGGTAATTTTTTTTATGATGTTTATGATGAAAATACTTGTTTGCATTATCATCTGTGGCTAGTGAACATATAAGTCATGTAGAAGTTAGTCAAAAGAAAGAATCATTTGATGCTATAAAATTAGATATGGATTAAATTTATAGGAATGATACATTTAATTTAGTTCATTATCAATTAGACAAATATTTAATTGGAACTAAATGGTTCTATAATACCAAAGTCAAAAGTGATAGTATGATTGACAAGGTAAAATCTAGACTAATTGTAAAAGGATTTGTACAAACACAAAGGATTGACTATGAGAAAACCTACGTAATTATGGAATTTAAAGATAATATTAGACTAATTATTGATTTATTTGTTCATAAAAAATGGAAAATCCATCAAATGGATGTAAGAAGTGCATTTCTAAATGGAGTGTTGAAGAAGAAGTATGGGTGGGGCAGCTACAAGGTTCTGAGGTAAAGGGTAAAGAATTTTAGTTAGATAAGTTCAAAAAGGATATTGATGAGTTTAATCAAGCTACATGATAATGGAAATTAATAATTTATATGTATTCAATAGATCAAGGTTTTTTAATAATTCAAAATAAATTAACTTTTTACATACAAACATCTAGTTCTAATGTTTTATCTATCTGTCTCTATGTAGATGACTTGATATTTATTGGTAGCTCTATAAATATATTGAATAAATTCAAAATAAGTCAGATACTTGGTCAATTATAAACACTTTTTAACTTGAGTATGTGAGAATTTAATATCAATTTTATATTATTCTCATGAAATAATTTCACAATCAGATTCATGGAAGACTTAAAGAGATGATAAGAATATCTCCTTTTTGTATCAAAGGAAGAATGTTGAGTATGATGTCAATTGGACACTATATTAATAGTTTTATATTTAATTTATATTATATTTTATGTGTTTAAGAATTTTATTTAATTTATTTATGTCGTAAATTAGTTGTTTGGTCAATTTTGGACATTTTCTAAAAAATAATTAGAACTCCCAGTTAACTCTAGTTCATTGTCTGAGTACTCAAATGAGTTTACAAAAGGTGGGGTGAATTTTTAAGCATTATTTAACTAAAATTAAAGTGTATTTAAGTTAAATTACTATTTTATATGGAATATGGGATGTCATAGTTTAGTAAGTTGAATGATTTAACTACTTATTGAGTAAGGCTTTTGTTTACTGAATTTGGGAAACTATAGGTTTAATTTCCTAAATAGTAAAGGGGTTTGGATTAAGGGGAAAATTAGTAAAAAAAATATGCCTTGATTAACTTACTGATTTATTTAATCTATAAGTAATTAATTAATTTCTAAAAATATCAAACAAAGGTATAAAGAGTAAAACTTAGCTAATTATGGGTTGAGATGGAGGAGACAGAGGCTACAAATTAGTAATCTGGCTGGGCAAACTATCAAAAATAGGATCCAGAAGTATGTTCTCTACCTGGATATGAGCATTGGAAATATGACACCTAGAGGTTTAGCACTGTAGTCCAAGTTTTGGCACTATAGTCCTTAGTGTTTGAGTTTTTTGAGCTTTCTAGGTTCTGTTCATTTGATCTGAGAGACCCTATGCCTGAAATATCAATTCCTAGTTATTTGTGAAACTCTGTGTGTAATTGATTTTGTCTTAAAAGATCCTAGTTCCTCTTCATACTTGATAGGTGATCTCAAATCCATCTAGAAAAGGGGTTAATGTGTAATATGCACTAAACATACGATCACACCCCATGTGTGGGCACACTGCCTACATACCAATACTTCAAAGAGGGATCAAAGCCAATATAGTTCTCCCAAATTGAATGTGTATTGTATAATCTTGTGTATGCAATGCAAGTGTTTGCCAATTTAGGCAAGATTGATATGACTTGTAACTGGTGTGAGAGCTTGGATAGGTTGGAAATAATAGTGGTTGGTTATATGCAGAGAATAGGAAGATATGCTTGAGTGTGTTTTAGTATATTTTTAGCTTGTGCCTTTTGAAATATTTTCAACCCTTCTAAATGACTTTTGAATGGGATTTTATATGAAAACTTTTGATCTTGGGTTAGATGAACTCACATTAGGCTGATAAGGGAAAAGATAAAGATTTGATAAAATTTGACCATTTGAGGCAATTGTGGACTTAAACAACAACACTAAAAAGTGGACACCCTAGGTCCCATCACTATAGTCCAACTTATGGCACAATTATCTAGGGGTAAAGGGACCCTAGGGGATAGATATATCCCTGGGAGAGGATTTTGGGATAGTAGGGGCTAAATCTAGAAGGCTTCAGATGATTGAGAAATAATGAAAACATACCTAAGTGGGTTATGTATGTGAGTAGGAGAGACCTATGGTTTGGGTGTCACAAGTCATGCTCAAGTTATACAAATTGAATTTTAGTATGACTACATTTACCCCCTTTATTTTAAGTATGCAGAAAAGTGAAATACTAGGATAAAGGAAAAAAATAGAAGTGTACTTGAACTTACCTGTGAGGCTAAGCCCAAGAAGTTGTGTGATGCTAGGTTGTGCATAGTGAGAGCACGTTATATTGTGTAAGTTTACAAAAAGGAAAGTGAAAGTAGATTAGTGCCTACTAGATATGCTATAACTAAAATAATAATGTACAAAGTTAGGTAAAGAGAGAGGAAGGAAGAGAAAGGAACAAATACACCTCACCAAGTTTGTGAACTAATACAAAACCTATTATGTTGTTGTATTGCGCTGAGTGATGTTAGAAGTATGTTGAACCAAGATTTATATCGATGAATGAGCTAATTGATCAATCCCCTAAAAGTTGGATCAAGAATGCAAGGGCAAGCCCATTGGTTCCATTATCACCAACTATGTGAAGTTAATGAATCATGTGTGTGTTAATCAATGTTTGGACCATGTGTCTAATCCCTCTGAATAGGTGGCTCAAGAATACAAAGGTTAGTTAGACCTTTGGCTCCATCATTGCCCCATGATGTGAATTTGAATGAGAAAATATGGGTATAGATGAATTTTGTATGAGATGGCTCATAGAGCCCCTGAATGTGTTGTGAACTGACAATGTTGGCATGGATAGCCAAATGTAAACTAAAAACTAGGCCACTGTTGGCCACTTTGAAAGATGGAGATTGGACTTGTATAGAAGCCCCTCTTAAAACTAGAATCAAGGCTTAGGAAGCCACTCAAGAACTTGAGTACATGAGAAGCAAACTTGTATAAAAGTTTTAAAAAATGTGATGCCAACCACCTACAGATGAATTAAGGCATGAAATTACTAGGAATGTGCAAGAAAATGTTATAAACTCAAAAATAGAGAAGGCCCATGTGTCACGCACACTACCCCCAATAACTGGTGTCTGAATCATAGATTTTGAACTAAAAATTGTATCAATTGTCATGTCTAAATTGAAAATGGAAACCCTCATTCCATGTTTTATGCCCCCTATATCTGGATTCTTTGAGTGAAATAAGTGCTGAAAACTATTGATTTTTGGCCTAAAATATATTGGAAAAATTGTCACTGAACTCACCTCTCTACTCGATTCTAGAAAAAGTAAATATTCTATTATTTGGATAGCATCACCAAAAACTAGACACTTTAGGGTCCAGTGTGATAGTCCCTTTTTTGGTGTTGTTGTCTAGAGCCAAAATTAATGACTGATTTGGATTCTCTATTATCTACCTGGTCTGGTTTGCCTATGCTAAGTTCTGGATTCTAGATTGTATTATTTTAAAACTAGTTTTTTGACTGTTAGGAGCTCTGATCTCTATGACAAAACCCTTATTTTTTGCCCCCTCTTTTGAGGGTAGGAATGAAGACCCTATAATGACTACCCTCAAAAGAATCTTTGCAAGTGTCTTAAGCTGTAAAAACATTTGATGTAGCATCAATATACATTATCTCAAGATATAATAAAATTTGTGGAGAGAGATTATTAGATCCACAGGGATATGCCTAGATAGATGTAACAATGTAATAGCATGTGCATAAGATTAAATTAGTTCAAAATTTTACTTGTTATTTGTTAGTGGCATGGAGGGATGAAGCATGATGTCCATCATGGCATCCAAGAATCAAGGTAAATGCATGATTACAATCATGGCATTTCACAAAAAGATAAGCAATCAATCAACAAGCATAAAAAGTAAGAAGCAATAAACACATGAGGGTGGCCAAGGGGCCAAATAAGAACACAAAGCATGTTCAAATGTTGCATACACACACAATGGAAACAAGCAAAGATTGGCATAAGAGCCACAAACACATGAAAGGCACACACAAAGGACATTGTCAAGTGTCCAAAGGCCCACACATATAGAAAAGAACAAAGGACATTGACAAATGTCCTAAAATATAAGAAGGAAGTAAACAAGAACTGGAAAATGAAAACACATCTAGCTGATCAATGTGAAGAGTGAAAGCATGCAAAGTACTGGAAATATAAACATGCATGTAACTATGGAAAGCAAGAAGCAAGAGTATACAAGATATGTAATACAAGACTAATGTATATACTATGAAATACAAAAGTGTGATATATGCTAATAGATGTCTGTGTGATATTTGCGTAATCAAATAAGGAAAATACTATAACAAGATTTCTAGAGTGTGTAGAGTAATAATGACATACCCTGGATGGTGTAGTCATGTAAAGTATGCCCCCAGTGGGTAGATGTATCGATATGTAGCTAGAATGTAGAAGTAAGATGACGCAATTAAGGATCTAGATGCACTGTACATAGTCAAAGAAGATCAAATGAAGCTTGGTAATATAGATAAATCAACAAACAATATCATAAAATAGCATAATGTAAGTCTAGTGTAATGGTTAGTAATGTAAAAATAGATGATGCATATAATTGACATGTTTTTTTTATTTTTGAAATATTATATTGTTTTTGTATTTTGAAATATTTGAGCTATATAAAATCAAGCAGAGGAAACTATGTACAATCAAGCAAGAGATAATATGTATAATCAATGTTGGAAAGAAATGATACTAACTAATGAGTCTTGGATGATACTCCCTGTTATGGTATCCTGTATCGAAGAGTGAAATCATGCATGATTGTGAAGCATGATGAAAATGTTGAAACTATGGCTCTAAAATTTGTATTGCTATAAATGCTCTAAAATATCTAAAGTAAAAAATGATTGTGGGGACCCTCTATAGTTATGAGAAGTGGATGCAGTTGTAGGGCTCTTAGGGACCCATATGGAAGTAGGAGAAACTTGCTAAAAATGTGATTTATGTGTAGATGCATGAGATCTCAATGAAACTGCTCTAGGTTTGAATATTGTAGCTATAAGCTATCTAGAATCCCAAAGTTGTGGAGGTGTATGAACCCTTTGTACTAGTAATGGGTATCATGTCTATGTTTGATGCTAAATTAGAGAAAAAAACTAGTGACCAAGCTAGAACTGGTAATGGAACTAAAACTAGCTCTAGAACTAAAATTGGCTTTAAAACTGGAAGTGGCAACTCGTATGGAACTCTAGTAACTATGATAACCTGATGAGTGTGAATGAATTTCATGCATCGATGTACTATAGATGGAACTACTCAGAGTTTTTGTATCTAAGGTCTACCAAGTAACATGTCAAAAACTCTTGCATTAGGAACTCTAGTAAATGAGGTGGTCATGTGTGTAGGACCAAACTGTAGAGGAGTGAGGATCTCACCTAATGTAGTCTGACTATGTCCATTGAAACCACTGATAATTGTATTTTTTGGATTAATAGCCTGCTCTGTATAACCCAAGTGTTATAGTAGTGTTATAGTACACATGTTAACATTGGATCCATTATCAATTAGAATGCTATAAATGGGATGACCATGAATAAAATCTCTAATGAATAGCACATGATAATCTGTGTCATCCTTAATCATTTCTTGCTTAGAAAAAGAGATGGAAGGACAAATTGGAATGCTAGAATGAAAAGTACCAATATGTGGCTCAATGGATGTGAATCAATTGTCAGTGCCCTGTAAATAACTAGTGGAGGATGTGCCTGATATGCATGATGTACACCTAATGTATCTTATGTCTTTGACTTGCCATGCTATGGAAATGGATCTAAAAAGATTTTGAGTGATTTATCATGCATTGGTTTGGTTGGATGAGGCTCAGTTGAAGTGCCTAGATTAATTTTATTACCATTAATTAGATCATCTATCTTATGCCTAAGATTAATACATTTGTTTGTAGTATGGCTTGGTGCCTTGTGATAGTTGTAAAATGCATTCTGGTCATATCCCCATGGAAGAGGCTTTGTTGGATCAATTTCTCTAATAGGAGGAAGAGATATGATGTTACATTCTAATAAATTTTATAGAACTCTAACTGGAGGAACTGGTAGAATTGTAAAAGTTCACCAAGGAAGTGTTGATAAAGTGACTCTCTATGAGGGTTCTAAAGCTGCATTAACTGTCTATTGAGTTGGTCCTTTATTGTCATTGAATTTGACCTTATATGGGCCTTTTTTGTTACTCTTATTAGTTGTATTTGGTGCACTTTTATACTTAAATTTTCCCATTGAAATGAGTTTGATTTCTTTTTATTTTAAAGTGTGACACAATTTAGTGAAAGAAGATAAACATTTGAACATGATTGTCTCATGCAAAACTAGTAGAAGACTATGTTTGAAGAGGTCTTGTAACTCCTGATCTGTCATAGGGCTAGTCATCTTAACCAATATGGTATTTTATCTGAGAACATACTCGATGAGAGGCTCATTTTATTTCTATTTTTGTTATAAAATTTGGGCATATAAAACCTCATCACTGATATTGATACTGAAATGTGCTAGGAACATATCGACAAAAGGATTGAATGTATTAGCCGACTGATTCGATGACTATAAAACCATTGTAATGTATAATCCTTGAGGCTATTCAAAAACAATTTAATTAATAGCCGATCATATGATACATAATCCAAACATGCTACATGAAAGGATCTCAAATGTGTATCTAGATCACCCTTGCCATCATAAATAGTGAGCTTAATTTGTATAAATCTAGGTGGAAAGGGTGTAGTAGCTATGTGTTATGCCAAAGGTGTATGCAATAGAGTGAAGGAGTCTGATTCATGTGTAGATCTAGTGGTACCTTGCTCAAGATGTTGCACCTTGGATTGAAGAGATTGAATATATTACACAAGGGTTGCCACATCAGGAGATAGGGATGTACTAGCTATAGCTGGTGGAATAGAATAAGGTTGGGCTACTATAGGGAGTTGTGGTGACATAGTTTCCCCCATAGTGTCATGTGTAATTGGTGGCTTTGTGGTTTGAGAAGACTGACTGTTGGTTACCTTTTGTTATTACTCTTAGAGGATTCTAATCATGTCATCTTACATATGTGGGTGTTTGGTTAAGAGTTTTAAAGCTCTCTTTGATCATTTTCATCAAAGCCAGTATAATGGGCCATTGTTAAAGTAAGAAAGTAATTTGAAATGTGTTTGAATGTTTTGAATTAAGTTTTAAAAGGTAATGTGCTAAAACTAGAAAGTATTGGATATAAGAAACGTAAAATTCTAAAATAGTAGTTTTAGAATTTGTGTAAAAAAGTATATGAAGCTACAAAACATGTAAGGTAATACCACAAAAAAATAAATTAATAGCGCAAATTACATTTAAATAATCTAAACAATGAAATAGAATATGCATAAAAAGGATATCGAACTCCAAGTATGTAAGGAGATAGCTCAAGATGCAAAGTAGGGACTAGTATATGCAACTAGGCATTTCTTAGAAATATTATTTGCAAAATACTATGAACTTTCAAATTTGAAATTGATTTTTTGAGCTAAGTATGCAAGATAAGATTCAAAAAATTATGAGAAATTTCTTGCTTGAATGGAACCTAGTAGATGCAACTAAGATTTTGAGACAAATAAATTTTTTGGAATTACTACGAATTTTTCAAATTTGAAGTGATTTTTTTATTTTAATATTTAATCAAAATTTGCAAAAAATAAGTGGCATATTACTTAAAATTTACTGGGATTTAGTTGATGCAACTAGGGATTTGAAATGAATTTTTTCAAAATTAATGTTGTTCCCAAAATCTGTCATTCATTTTTGGGACAACATATGAACTATTTTGGTCCTGTAGGCCAAAATTATCTCTTCCCTTCTCAAAAATTGTTCTGAGCATTCAAATTCTTCATTATTCAAGCTTTTTTAGTTAAGGGACTAGCAGGTTCAACAGGTTCAATGGCTTCAACAGGCGAGTTCTCACAAAAGAACAAGTTCCCAACACTTAGGCAATTTCAAGATTGGTTCAACGCCTCGGTTCAACCAAAAATGTTCGTCGGCAAGCTTCAAAGGAAGGATTGAATCATTGAACCATTGAACCCCACTTCCAAAAAGGTTCAATGGTTCAATGGGTTTAAAGGTTCAACGACGTCGGCAAGCTTAAATAAGTTAAGCGCTTCGGTAGAAGTTCAAAGTTCAACCACTCCAACAAGTTCATCGACTCCAAAAGAAATGAAAGAAAAGAAGGCTTCGAAGAACAAAAGAATGAACCGTTAAACCATTGAACTGTTGAACCTTGAACCAAAATGGTTCAATGGGTTCAATGGGTTCAAAGAGATCAAAATACTTAGAAGAAAAGAAGGCTTCAAACACAAGATTGAACTGTTGAACCGTTGAACCAAAGTTGGTTCAAAGGACTACCACAAAGCTAAAAGGGAAAGTGCCCTTACGGAGGGTAGTGAATGAAAGGCACGTGCCCTTGCGGAGGGTAGGGAACATTTGCTCAAATATCAAAGAGAAGGCCGAAAGGGAAGATTTCCTTTAGACTTTTTGTCTGAGGAAATTACCAAGTAAAGGAACTGAAAGAATTCCTTTAGAAAGATTTCCCGCAGAAGAATTTCACAAAGGCAAATCCTTCTAACAAAAGGTCTGAAGGAATTCTTTCAGACATTTTCCCTGAAAGAATGACCAAAATCTCAATGGAAAAATGGCTAAGGAAAAGGAAGATTTCCTTTGGACATTTTGACTGAAGGAAATGAAGGATCAAGGCTTCCCGAAGAATCTCTAAGGGCAAGTACCCTTGCGGGGAGCTCTTAGCACCCAAAAAATGAACCTTTCTCAAAGACTCGAAGGGACACCTTCCCCTCGGGGTGTTCCAAAGACATAGAGCCAAAGGAATTTCAAGGCTTCTAAAGACTTAGCCAAAAACAAAGGATTCTGAGAAAGATATTGAACCGTTGAACCTTGAACCAAAAGGTTCAAAGGTTCAAAGATAGCCCCAAGCAAAGGAAGAACACAGATGATTCCAGAGACCAGTTCAAAGGGATGGTTCAACCAAAGAGCAAGGAATCAATTGAACCAAGGAAGTGATGGAACCAAGGAACTGATAAAGACCACCTAAACCATTGAATAAGGTTTAAAGGTTCATCGTTCAATATGGTTCAAACAACTAGCAACCATTGACGTCCCTGCAGACGTCAAATTTAAGGTAATGGAATATCCATTAATTTTAAAATATAGCACAAAACTTGAAGGATGAACCAAGAGACCAACTGAAGAAGATAGCCCAAGAGCTCCTATTGCAATAGGGAAGAAGAGAAGGCTACAGAAGATATTGAAATATCTATGAGAGAGTTACTTTTGGTAGGTGAAACAGTCCACCAAGTAGTCATTTGAGCACACTAAATCAAGGACACAGCCTATTTTTCTTCCATGAAGTAAAGGCAAAGTGGACAGTTGCGTAAATACAAAGGAAAGGACCAAGCGGCCTATACTTTGGAGGAGACATATAAGATGAATTGGCACACCACAATTAAGGCAAATGCACTTTTCCAAGCATGGCCCCTTGACAGAACTAAAAATGCATTCAAGGCATTGACTGCAGCATAGGCCGTTCCATGGAACAAAGTGCCAAGCCTTTCTTGGCTGTTATATATTGTAATCTCTTATTTTATGCAAGGGAGATCTCTCGATTATAGAAGCAAAACTTTGCCCAAATTGAAAGGCAATTACTGAGACTTTGAGCTCAGATTGTTGATCATATTTCTTTATCTGAATGAGAAAGCAAGTTACTTTTAGAATTTGTGCTGTTATAGCTTGTATTATTCCAAAAAATTGTTCTTATGTCTATTTCCTAGAAGCTTTCTTGTTTATTTAATTTAACAAGCAGAACTAGTGGAAGTAATTAGGAAGGTGTCCTGAAGCCAATTGTGGAAAGACTTTGTGCTATCACAATTGTCTTTAGTGTGTTTTTAGTTTCTTTCTATGTAAAGGGTCTTGGGATGACTTTGTACCCCCATTATCCTTTGTATTTCACTCTTTGGGTAGTTGAGGTGGAGACTTCGTGCTACACCTCATTCTGTTGATTACTGCACCCTTGTTACATGTTGAGTACCCACCAGAAAGAACTCCTGCGCCCTGCTATAAGACCACTTCTGAAAGAAGAGAAGTGTCTTCAGTATTATCATCAAGATTTCTCCTTTATTTGTAAACATCGTCTTTGAAAAAAGAGAGATAGATGGTGTAGTCCTACCCTTGAGTGTTATTTTCTACTTATATATATAGTATATAGCTCCTCATATTTATAGGGAACCTCCCCTTGATGAGAGGAGAGATTTATCCACCTCTAATGTGGTAAACCTACACATTTAGCTAACAAATCTCCCTATGTTTTGGTTGAAGAGACCTATTTTGCTCATCAGTTAGTTGGTGACAAAATATTCACCCAACAGTTTTTTGGCGACTCCGTTGGGGATCGAACGAGCAGTTCTTACCCTTATCCATTATATACTCTGGGGACTCTGGTTTGTGTCTTACCCATTATCATTATAGCCTTACCACTTTCCCCCAGCTCCACACCAATAGTTTTTGTTGACTATGGTCTATGTCTTACCCATTATCATTATAGCCTTACCACTTTCCTCTAGCTCCACACCAATAGTTTTTGGTGACTCGGCTGGGTAAGAGCACGTAGTTTGAAGCCTCAAGATTCAAGCTAAAATAGAGCTAGTTCTTTCCCTTTTTTACTCTACAATCTGGAAACTCCATGCTATACTAGAATCTAGAGAACCCAAGGTGTTGTTGACCCTATTTTTGAGTTGGTGTAGTAGGGCAATTTCGATTTGTTCCCTCCCCAACTTCAATTTCAACGATCTAGGAGTGTTCCTCCTACCCATACCAGGTCACCAACACAAAGCAGAGCTTCTTTTTTTGTTGTTAGTAGAGCTTTGCCTATACATACTCCACTCAAATTTGTTATCCCCCTTTTCCATAATCAAATCATGGCGGTTCAAGGCCCCTAGGGTAACACTTTTGGCCCACTCAATTTAACCCCACCTCTACATGAGCTTCCACGTAGTTCAAGGAAGAATTTCCCTAAATTATTTGGTGATGGGAGACTTTATTCTGATGGACATATTGCTACCTTCAGCATATCCTATGGTGTGATAGGCATGGAGTATGAAGACGTAGCAGTCAGGTTGTTTGTGGAAACATTGCAAGGTGCTACTGTAGATTGTTTCTACCATCTACAGGCCTAGACTGTGACTGACTGGAACACTCTTAAAGCTAAATTTGAAGCTAGGTTCAAGCCTACAGAAGATGCACATGCCTTGCTGGCCCAACTCACACAGATGAAGAAGGAACCTCACGAACCTATGATGGACTTCATTGCCAAGTTTGACAAGCTAAAGAACCAGATTCCTATAATTGTTTAGCCAGCACCTGAGAACCTTAAATGTTTCTTCATCAACTCACATCTACCTAAAGTGAGTTTTTTGCTGAAATAGGCTGGCCACATAGACCTTACTGCTGCTCAGGATTTGGCTACTGAGGTAGAAGATGACTTTATCTTGGCAAGAAAGTTAGGAGAGATCCTAACAAAGGTAAATCCTCTTCATCCTCTGAATACTCACCTACAACACCACTGATTTAATGGTGCAGAAGCTAGTGAACGAGTTGCTAGCTCTTAAAAAGAAAATGGTGTAAGGGATGTCATATGTTCCTCCATATAGAGATATACCAAGGAGGACATTCCCCAATCAGTCATACCAAGGCCATACTACCAGGAATCAAGGGTAGTCAAATCATCTTCCTCCCCCTCAATGGAAATTGGCCATTGAAGCACCTCTAACCAATTCAACAGTTAGATATCTTGAAGCAGAGTCAGATTTATCCTTCTAGCCTGAGTTGAACCCAGAAGATGACGCTAATCTCTTCAAAGAAGGAGAAGAAGGATTAGCTGGTGAATCCAACATTGGTTTCTTGAATTACCAAGATAAACCCAAAAGTGAAGGTAAAATAGTTGATGGAACATACATTGTATTCACCTGATCTAAGAATCAGTCAGCCCAGCAAGCTGATAAAGAAAAGATAGAGGAGCAACCTCAATCAGCAATTTCAATTGCTAAGTGGGGAACCACTCTACCTTTCTAGCCAAAAGACCCAGTGACAAGAAAGTTAAGTACATCAAACATCCCTACACCTTCTACTTTAAATTCATAGACCAGTCCTCCCCCTCCCAAAAACCAAAAGGATGAACTCCCATCCTCTATTCCTAGTTCATTTCAAACATTTGACATAATTGACCATATAAAGAAAACCAAAATTCAAATGTCTGAATTTGAATTCCTACAATCTAACCTTGAGCAGTTAGATAAGTTGGTTCAATGTGTAAAGAACCAAGCCGTCCATGTACGACAAAAAATTCCAAAGGTAACTCGTGATCCCCCCAAGAACACATCTACTAGGGATAACCTTGTCATTACTCCTCCTGCTGCTCCCAGGAGGACTGAACTATTTATGTCTCCCTGCTGATAAATGGACACCAATTGAATAATTGCATCATAGATTCAGGAGCATCTGACAATGTCATGCCTACCAAAGTAGCTAAATCCCTTGGTCTCACACTAACCAAGACATTTGGGATATGTTTCTCCATGGAGAACAAATAAGTGCCATTGCTGAGACAAATCAAGGATGCCCAATTTGCATTTGTAGCATTCTTAGACAAGAGAATCAAGATGACTATCCTGGTGCCCAATGTCCCAACATCATACAGCATCCATCTTGGGTGAAATTTATACAACGATGTTGGTGGTGAATTAAGCATAGACCTATCCGAGGTGAGAATCCCAGTCAAAGGTGTTATGCAGAGATTGTTCCCTGAGAAGGAAGTAAAATATGTGGTCACTCAAACATCAGCGCCTGAAGCTCAAATTATGTTTGAGTCTTCAGGCATGGGTAATTACTTTTTATCCATGAAGGAATTCCATGAGGCATCTGATGAAGTTCCTAAATGTGTCAACCTAAAAATTAGCTCAGATGGAATAGCATAAGAATTGGTGGAGCGTAGTGCAAGTTGAGAAGAATCTCCCCCTCCAAATGAAGAAGAATCTAAAGAAAAATTAGTGTCTGATGAGGTATGGATTTTAGAATTTGATGGTAGTTGCTCCTCTACTAGTTCAGGAGCCATGATTGTGTTGATATCTCCTCAAGAAGATATATTTCCTTCTTCATACAAGTTGCAGTTTAGCAACACCAACAACATAGCTGAGTATGAATCTCTATTGCTTGGATTGAAGGATGCTCAAGACAAAGGCATAAAACTCTTTCATGCCAAAGGAGATGTTGAATTGGTGGTTTGTCAGGTGAAATATCAAACCAAAAATAAGATATTGCACCACTACTACAATCTAGTCTAGGATCAAATTGAAAACTTTGATGCTTTCAGCATCTCTACCATACCCAGGGAATTCAATGATCGAGCTAATGCACTGGCTATTTCAATAACTCTCTTGGTCCCTCACCCTAATTTTAAGAGAGACAGGTACACTATCAAAATGGTATTTTGACCAAGTGTGCCTAAAAATGATAATCATTGGCAAGTGTTCAATGGTGACAACCAAATAATTGCCTTCTTGGAACAAAAATACAGCTTTGCGCAACTCCACTTTGAAGGCAGTGAACCAGCCCCTAAATCAAGTGCAGATGTAGGTGAAGAATTCTTGCAACTTAAAGAGAATAAAATCCCAAAAGGCCTAGTTTCCCTTGATACGTTGTTTGACAAGCTCATCAAACATCAGCAAACAAATTCAAGCTCCTCCTAGGAGTTTGATCAAATAAGTCTGGGTACCAAGGAAAATCCCAAGATGGTGAACATTGGGAAGTGCTACACTCAGGAAGAGAAATTCAAGTTCACTACTCTACTTTACCGCTATATGGATGTCCTAGCATACTCTTATGATGATCTGAAGTCACTTAGGCTTGAAGAAATTTGCCATGAAATTCCTCTCAAGAGTGATTTGGTGCCCTACAAGCAAAAATCCAGGTAGTACAATCTGAAGATATCAGGTACTATTCTATCTGAAATACAAAAAATGTTGAATGCTAGGATAATTTTTCCAATCCATCATTCCACATGGATTGCCAACATAGTACCTGTGAGGCAGAATAATGGCAAAATTTGCCTCTATGTGGACTTCAAAAATTTAAATCAGTCATCCTTAAAGGATAACTATCCTCTACCCATCATGGATCAAGTCTTTTAGATAGTGACTAGTTCATAAATGTTATCAATGTTGGATGACTTCTCAAGGTGCAATCAAGTTGAAGTTGGTGAAGCAAACTAGCATAAGATTGCCTTCACCACACCTTGGGGCACCTTTGCCTATCGAAGGATGCCATTTGACTTGATAAATGTTGGCACCACTTTTCAGAGAGCAATGGACCTTGCTTTGAAAGATGAAATGGGTAGGTTCATTATAGTATACTTGGATGATTTAATAGTCTTTTCCAACCATCAAACTGATCATGTGCACCATTTGCATCAAGTGTTGGAACGATGCTGCCAGAATGGCATTTCTCTAAATCCCATGAAGTCTATTTTTGGAGTAACAAAAGGGAAACTTCTCATACACATTGTATCTCGAGA
Source organism: Torreya grandis (assembly GCA_037957365.1). Lineage (NCBI taxonomy): Eukaryota > Viridiplantae > Streptophyta > Pinopsida > Cupressales > Taxaceae > Torreya > Torreya grandis. Next base: position 3,416,192 of record JARHVA010001107.1, read on the forward strand.
AGGCATAAAGAATGACTCAAAAAGAGTCAATTCCATCTAGGAGCTTACTCTGCCCACGAATAAGACTGCAATTCACTCTTTCTTTAGAAAAGTGAATTATTTACAAAGATTCATCCCTGAGTTCACTGAGAAGACTCACCATATTGTAAACATGATGAATGGAAATGCCACCTTTAGCTAGACTGAAGAAGGCAAATTGGCATTCTGGGACATCAAGACTACTATTTCCCATGCCCCAATTCTAGTTTGTCCAGATTATACCAAGGATTTCACAATGTATAGTTATGTTTCTGAGCACACACTTTCAGCAATTCTAGTTCAATAGAACCAGGAAGGTGTGGAATCTCTCATTTCTTTCATAAGCTATCCTCTCAAAGCTCATGAGCTAAAGTACTCAAACATGGAGAAGCATGCTTATGTAGTGGTAAAGGTAGTGAAGTATTTCCACTTTTACATCTTAAATTCACACGTTACTACCCTGGTTCCTGATACCACAGTTAAATCCATATTAACTCAGCAAGAGTTTGAAACCAAAAGAGAGAATTGGATTGCTAAAATCTAGGAGTTTGATCTAGTCATCAAACCAACGAAGCTGGTGCGCAGAAGGGGCCTATGCCAATTAATTGCTGATAATAGACTAGATGAAATAGAGCATGGAGAAGAATAAATTGAAGACATGCCAACAGTCCTCTTTGTCTCCACCATGAGTGAGTGGTATTCGAATATTGCTCATTTCCTTACTTATGGTGAGTGTCATGCCCACCTGTCTTATAAAGAAAGGAGGACTGCCAAGTTAAAAGCCACCAATTTTGTCCTCTAAGACAACGGCCTGTATAAAAGGAACCTTGATAGAGTGTTCCTTCGTTGCATGGATAAGGAGTAGCAAAACCAACTTTTGTAGTCCTTCCATAATCTGGCTTGTGGAGGACATTTTTCTACTCCTATAACTACCCATAAGATTCTGTGAGCCAGGTATTATTGGCCTACTCTGTTTCAAGATGCATACAAATGGGTACGAAGATGTGAACTATGCCAACAGTTTATTGGAAGACCCAAATTATCTGCTCTGTCTCTTAAGCCAGTGGTGATAAAAGAGCCATTTCAGTAATGGGGAATTGATTTCATTAGTGTTGTAAACCCATCTTCAAGTGATAGACATGATTATGTCCTCACAGCCACAAATTATTTCACCAAGTGGGTGGAAGCTATTCCAACCAAGCCACCTCAGAAGTAGTGTGCAATTTCCTCAAGGAGAATATCATTTCCAAGTTTGGGGTCCGAACCAAGATTGTCATAGACAATGCAACTTATTTCTCTTCCAAGGAGATTACTCAGTTCTATTTTTACTATGGGATTACCCTCTCCCACTCTTCTGATTATTTTCTACAAGGGAATGGCCAAGTTGAATCAAAAAACAAGAACCTGGTGACCATCATTAGGAAGATGGTGGATGACAACCAACGAACCTGGCATAAAGCATTGGTTGATGCTTTATGAGAAGACAGAATTACACCCAAGAGGGCAATTGGTATGACACCTTTCCAACTTCTTTATGGTCTCAATGCTAAGATACCAATCACCCTAGAATTGCCAGCATTGAAATTGGCTAAGGCAGTCGAAGATCAGACATACAAAAGCTCCATCGATAAGAGGATCATATGCTTGATTGAGCTGAATGAGTAGCAAACTATAGTGGTGGACCGAATTATTGTGCATCAAAGTTTGGTGAAGAAGCTCTTTGACTAGAAAGCAAAAAATTGTGATTTCCAGATTGGAGAACAAGTCATGTTGTGGGACAAGAGAAGAGAACCAAAGGGAATGCATGAGAAATTTGAATCCCTTTGGAGAGGCCTATTCACTATCCATTAGCTCAATGCTAAAAATAGTTTCATATTGAAGTATCAAGATGGCATGCCCTTTTCTCTACCTCACAATGGGCAGCATCTGAAGCACTTTAATTTTTGAATTATCACATAAGATCATCTATACATATGTATATTTGTATAGTCTTTAGTTCTATTTTGTGCTTTTTGTTTTCATTTTTGGCACCTTTCTTTTTGGGCAGCATGACTCCATTGCCCAATGGCATACTTAAAGGCACTGGAGACTTTGGTTTCTACTCCCCTCAGCTATTTTAGGTTTTCAACTGAATGAAGTTCCCCAACTAGAGCCAGGTGTTGTTCCCAAAATTTGTCATTCATTTTTGGGACAATATATGGACTATTTTGGTACTGCAGGCCAAAATTATCTCTTCCCTTCTCAAAAATCATTTTTAGCATTCAAATTCTTCATTATTCAATCTTTCTCAGTTAAGGGACTAGTAGGTTCAACAGCTTCAATAGGCGAGTTCTCATAAAGGAACAAGTTTCCAACACTTAGGCAATTTCAAGATTGGTTCAATGCCTCGGTTCAACCAAAAATGTTCATCGTCAAGCTTCAAAGGAAGGATTGAACCATTGAACCCCACTTCCAAAAAGGTTCAACGGTTCAATAGGTTCAAAGGTTCAACGATGTCGGCAAGCTTAAAGAAGTTAAGTGCTTCGGCAGAAGTTCAAAGTTCAACAGCTCCAACAAGTTCAACGGCTCTGAAGGAAATGAAGGAAAAGAAGGCTTCAAAGAACAAAGGAATAAATAGTTGAACCTTGAACCAAAATGGTTCAACGAGTTTAATGGGTTCGAAGAGATTAAAAGACTTAGAAGAAAAGAAGGCTTCAAATGCAAGATTGAATTGTTGAATCATTGAACCAAAGTTGGTTCAATCAGTTAGTTCAAAGGACTGCCCCAAAGCCGAAAGGGCAAGTTCTCTTGTGGAGGGTAGTGAACGAAAGGCAGGTTCCCTTGCAGAGGGCAAGGAACATTTGCTCAAAGATCAAAGAGAAGGACAAAAGGGAAGATTTCCTTTAGACTTTTTGTCCAAGGAAATTACCAAGAAAGCAATCAAAAGAATTCCTTCAGAAAGATTTCTTGTGAAATAATTTCATAAAGGCAAATCCTTCAGACAAAAGGTCTGAAGGAATTCCTTCAAACATTTTGCCTGAAGGAGTGACCAAAAGCTCAGCAGAAAAATGGCTAAGGCAAAGGAAGATTTCCTTTGGATAAAATGTTTGAAGGAATTCCTTCAGACATTTTATCTGAAGGAAATGAAGGATCAAGGCTGCCTGAAGAATTCTGAAGGCTGAATAATCCCAAAGGGAAAGTACCCTTGCGGGGGGCTCTTGGCACCCAAAAAATGAACCTTTCTCAAAGACCCGAAGGGACACCTTCCCTTCGGGGTGTTCCAAAGACATAGAGCCAAAGGAATTTCAAGGCTTCTAAAGACTTAGCCAAAAACAAAGGATTTTTATAAATATATTAAACCGTTGAACCTTGAACCAAAAGGTTCAAAGGTTTAAAGACAGCCCCAAGTAAAGGAAGAACACGGATGATTCCAGAGACTAGTTCAAAGGGATGGTTCAACCAAAGAGCAAGGAAGCAATTGAACCAAGGAACTGATAAAGACCACCTAAACCATTGAACAAGGTTCAAAGGTTCATGGTTCAATATGGTTCAAACAACCACAACCATTGACATCCCCACGGACATCAAATTTAAGGTAATGTAATATCTATTAATTTTCAAATATAGCGTGAAACTTGAAGGATGAACGAAGTGACCAACTGAGGAAGATAGCTCGAGAGCTCCAATTGCAATAGGGAAGAAGAGAAGGATACAGAAGATATTAAAATATCTATGAGAGAGTTACTTTCGGTAGGTGAAACAGTCCACCAAGTAGTCATCTGAGCACACCAAATCAAGGACGCGACCTATTTTTCTTCCATGAAGTAAAGGTAGAGTGGACAGCTACACAAATATGAAGGAAGGGACCAGGCAACCTATACTTTGGAGGAGACATATAAAATGAATTGGCACGCCACAGTTAAGGCAGATGCACTGTTCCAATCATGGCCCCTTGACAGAACTGAAAATGCATTCAAGGCATTGGCCGCAACATAGGTCATTCCATGAAACAAAGTGCCAATCCTTTCTTGGCCTCTATATATTGTAATCTCTTATTTTATGTAAGGGAGATCTCTCGATTATAGAAGCAAAACTCTACCCATATTGAAAGGCAATTACTGAGACTTTGAGCTCAAATTATTGATCATATTTCTTTATCTAATTGAGAAAGCAAGTTACTTTTAGACTTTGTGTTGTTATAGCTTGTATTACTCCAAGAAATTATTCTTATGTTTGTTTCCTAGGAGCTTTCTTGTTTATTTGATTTAATAAGCAGAACTAGTGAAAGTAATCAAGAAGGTGTCCTGAAGCCAATTGTGGAAAGACTTTGTGTTGTCACAATTGTCTTCAATGTGTTTTTAGTTTCTTTCTGTGTAAAGGGTTTTGGGATGACTTTGTGCCCCCATTATCCTTCGTATTTCATTCTTTGGGCAGTTGAGGTGGAGAATTTGTGCTACACCTCATTCTACTGATTATTGTGCCCTTGTTACCTATTGATTACCCACCAAAAAGAACTCCTACGCCCTGCTGCAAGACCATTTCTGAAAGAAGAGAAGTGCCTTCAGTATTATCACCAGGATTTCTCCTTTGTCTATGAACATCATGTATAAAAAAATATAGATGGATGGTGTATTCCTACCCATGATTGTTATTTTCTACTTATATATATAGTATATAGCTCCTCATATTTATAGGGAACCTCCCCTTGATGAGAGGAGAGATTTGTCCACCTCTGATGTGGTAAACCTGCACATTTGGCTGACCAATCTCCCTATGCTGTGGTTGAAGAGACCTATTTTTCTCATCAGTTAGTTGGTGACAAAATATTCACCCAAAAAATGTAATAATTTGAAAATAACTCTATAACTTTTTAGAATTGAGCTTGAAAATTTTAAGAAAATTTTGAAAATATTTATAAAATTAGCAATATATTTTTCCTAGTGGTTTGAAAGTGTTTGTATGCAAATAGGACCTAGTATGTGCAAACTAGGGTTTTGGTGAATTATTGAAAATATTTTAATTAATTTGTAGTTTTCTAATTTTTAAATTTAGGGAAAATCAAAAAAATATTACAAAAAATCATAAATAATTAGTCCTAGGGTTTCTAGGTTTTTGTATGAATTTTCCAAGTAAGTCAGGTTCACCAAATGTTTACTAAATTTGGGAAACTATAGGTTTAATTTTTTAAATAGTAAATGGGTCTTGATTAAGGTTAAAATCAGTAAATAAAATGTGCCTTAATTAACCTACTAATTTTTTGAATCTGGAAGTGCTTAATTGATTTCTAAAAATAGCAAACAAGGGGATAAAGAGTAAAACTTCATTGATTCTAGGCTAAGATGGAGGAGATAGATGCTACAAATTATTGATCTGACTGGAGGAGATATATATATAAATCTATTCTCTACCTGGATATGAGCACTAGAAATGGGACACCTAGAGGTCCAACATTATAGTCCAAGTTTTGGTGTTGTAGTCCTTAGTGTTTGAGCTTTTTGGATTCTATTCATCTACTCCGAGAGACCCTGTGCCTAAAATATCAAGTCCTAGTTATTTCCAAATCTCCATGTGCAATTGATTTTATCTTCAAAGATCTTAGTTCCTCTTCATGTTTGATAGGTGATCTCGAATCCAACTGGAAAAAAGGGCTAGTGTGGAATATGCATTAAACGTGCGATCACACCCCATGTGTGGGCATGCTACCTACATACCAATACTTTGAAGATGGATCAAGCACAATGTAGTTCTCCCAATTTGAATGTGTATTATGCAATCATGTGTATGCAAATTTGGGCAAGCTTGAGATGACTCATGAATGGGGCAGTAGCTTGGATAGGCTAGAAATAATAGTGGTTGGATGTATGCAGATAATAGGAAGATTTTCTTGAGTATGCTTTAGTATATTTCTAGCTTATTCCTTTTGAATGATTTCTAACCTTTATAAATGACCTTTGAATGGGCTTTTATAGGGAAACTAGTGATCTTGGGTTAGATGAACTCGTATTAGGTTGATAATAGAAAAGATAAGGATTCGAGAAAATCTAACTGTTTGAGGCTATTGTGGACTTAGACAACAATGCTAGAAATTGGACAACCTGGGTTCTATCACTGTAGTCCAACTTATGGCACTATTTTTTAGGGGGAAAGGGACCCTAAGAGATAGATCTATACCTGGGAGAGGAGTTTAGGATAGTAGGGGCTGAATCTTGAAGGCTTTAGATGACTGGGAAACAATGAAAACATGCCTAAATGGGATGTGTAAGTGAATAGGAGATACCTATGGTTTGGGTGCCACAATTCATGCTCAAGTTGTATAAATTCCATTTTAGTATCACTATAGCTTCTTGTATGTTGACTTTGACTTATACGTAAGTCAACATTGTTTGCTTTAGTCTAATTTCAGTTATTTTAGAGTCTAATTTTATAAGTATGATTATAAATTACTTATTTTTCAAATAGATTTATTTATTTAGTTTTTAGTTTATTTTTTTATTGAAATAACTTGTCATGCAAGTTATATTGTATTCGACTCATTTTAGCATTTTTTATTAATAAGAATTGTTCACAAGGAAGTGTGGTGTGTTATTCTAATTGAGAAACATTTTTTTATGTTTAAGATCTAATTTTATCATAGGTTTACATTAATTAATACCAAAAAACACGTGTTTTATGTTTTGAAGTGTTCTTTTGCAATTTATGGTTGACAATCTCACTTACAACACTACTAGATTAACAAGTAGTAATTATGAGACAGATTAGTTGATAGATAAATTTAATTTTAGATTAAATTAGGGATGATTTTTACTCCCTCCATACATTAAAAACATTCATAAATTCAATATAAATCACATGAAACATGATTAAGAGCACAAATTTGGGGGACCAAAATGGGCCTATTTATGGACATGTTTTTTTCCTAAAATTTGAGAAATCTAAACTTCTATAGATAATTTAAGATGGCTACAGTCAAAATTTGATAATGATGTAACAAAATGAATTGTATAATTTTGAGTCTAGTTTCTAAAAGACTATTTTTTTTTTAAAAAGGTTAAGTATAACTAGGTCAAACATCTAAATTTTGAATAAGAACTCCTATTTTTTTAAGAAAATAGAGTAGATAGCCGATCTTGCCGCCCCTCATTTTATAACATTGTTTAAAATTATTTGGTGAAACTTTAGATAAAATCATCTAGTTTGTAATCTATATTTTTTTATAATTTTAATTTTTTTTAAATAATTTTACATTCAAATAGATCCTAAAAACTGACAAAAATGCATAGCTAGTCATGCATCCCCTAACTACCTAAAAAATAAAAACTATTTTTTTTTATTCATGTAGAATTGTGCTTGATTTTTAACCATATAATTTGTTTTGAATTTGGATCAACAAAAAAAAACATAGAAAAACATATATAGGCATGTATATTTGCGACATGTAGTGACCTAAAAAGCTATAGAAACATTAAAATAATTCAAAATTATAAAAATCATATATTAGGAAAGAGGAGAGCGTGATATTCTTTGTGGTAATATTTTTATGAAGTATCTCATTGAAATTTGTAGTGTATTTGGCAATGGAATTTGAATTTTTTATTTTATTCAAAGATCTCATATTTGGGTGTGTTGATAGGTCCAAGAATTTTGCTCAGGAACTCAAGCCATTTTAGAAATTAAAGGCTTAGTTATTGATTCAACAAACCCTAAAATGTACACGATATAGTTCATACACCTTAATTTAACATTACAGTTATATATATATATATATATATATATATATATATATATATATATATATATATATATATATATAAGAAGGGGTAGAAGGTAAAAGTGCAAGTTTTTTCATTCTAACCCCTTCAATGCTTTCATTGAGCCATAACGCATACATGTTATTGAGCGTGCACATTATATCATGCATGTGCTTTCATTGTTTAATATTTCAAATTCTTGCACTTTTACCTTCTACCCCTTCTAATATATATATATATATATATATATATATATATATATATATATATATATATTAGAAGGGGTAGAAGGTAAAAGTGCAAGAATTTGAAATATTAAACAATGAAAGCACATGCACGATATAATGTGCACGCTCAATAACATGTATGCGTTATGGCTCAATGAAAGCATTGAAGGGGTTAGAATGAAAAAATGGGATTATTTAGAAGGTGGGGGGCTAGTTTACTAAAATTAAAATGTAATAGTATAAAATTCACCTTATACATTAAATTTATTTTAGTAAATATAAAAAATTAGGGTCACCTTACATCTGATAGAATTGGTCTCATAGATGCACACCTTAGAATGTGGACGATAGTTTTTCAAAATTCAATCTAGTTAGTACTTAGGTATTAACTAGAATTTAGTATTTAACCTAGGAATTTTAGGGTATAGCTTTTACAATTGATGTCCATTTTGAGTAAACATATAGTAATTTTTGTATGTTTTTATGCCTCTTAGATTATTTGTTGTCAATTCTAAGAGTCCTAGTTTTTTTGAAATTTAAGTTTTACAAACCACTCACTTCAAATTCAAGCTAATGTGGTGTGATTTTGGAAACATATGTCAATTTGATGACCTATGCACATCAAATGTCTAATTTATGTTAATTTAAATTTCACATCATCCCTCTCTCATCCATAATCACTTCTTCCTCATCCCTCATCATCCATAATTACTATGTACTCATCCCTCATAATCTTTAATCACTCCATCATTGACCCTAACCCTCATCATCCATAATTACTATGTAATCATCCCTCATCATATCTAATCACTCCATCATTCCTAATCACTTCCTTATTGACCCTCAACATCCCTAATCACTCCATCATACCTCATCATCCCTAATCAATCCCTTATTGAACCTCACTATCCTTCATCATCCCTAACCACTCCCTCATCATCCATAATCACTCCTTCATTGACCTTCATCATCCCTAATGACTCTCTCATTATCTTCCATCATCTCTACTCACTCCCTCCTCATCCCTCCCCATTCTTAATCACTCCCTCTAATACCTTGATGGTGGGCATAATGACTTCCCACTTATGTCTGATTAGCTTTTGCTCTAATCCTAAATATTAATCACTCAAATAAGGCCCAAAGAAACTCTTCTATCACTCAAATAAATAATTTAGATATATCATCTAATTTTTTTATGGGATTTAAAGATCTATATGGTGATCCATACCCAGACTATGGAGAGAGTGTGTATTTAGATCCCTTATCTAGAATAAATAGGAAATAAGTGAGAAAATGGTACGATTAAATTGTATTACTTACACTCACACACACACACACACACATATTTGGATTTGGGCATATGAAAATCCCAATCCCATAGTTGAGAATCCAAATTTATATCTATATAGATAGGGTGATTGGAGAATAGTGGATAATTCTAACCCCAATCCCTTAATTGACTTATTGTTTTTGATATATGTCATTGAGAGTAGGTCTATTATAGACCAGATTATTGTTTTTGATAAATGTCATTGAGAGTATGTCTATTATAGACCAGATTATTAGATAGATAGATAGGTGGTCACTAATCTAGTATAGTGTGTTCCAATGTGGTAGTCGGTAGAGTATGTTTCCCAACTCATCTCAATCTATACCCAAACTAATTTATGAAGGTAATGAAAGGCATATGCCCTTAATCTAGTGTATCAAGGAGGGGATACTTAAAGCTTATACATGTCCTGGTTAGCCCTTAAGGCCAAATTGGGGCTTTATCATACTTTCAGTATGTCTCGAACCCCAATACAGTATATCAAAGGATATCATAGGAATGAGATACCTATCATAGATATATGGGGGGAACCATTATAAAGTCCCTACCTTGATATCAAACTTTCCTTACCTAATTCATTTACTTCAAGTAAGGAAAGGGAAACTTGCCTTATTGATATCTAGTTGTGCTTCAACTAATAGCATATCAAGGGAAGATTGTATTCTTGATAGATAGCCAGGGATTAACGAATATATATCAAGTGAAGTTTACCTTCCTGATATCTAGATTTGATTTAATTCTAGATTAAGGCATAAATATTAAGGGAAATTTGCTTTCTAATAGATATCTTTAATTTTACCTTACCTACTTAGTTATGCTCTACCCGATAAGGTAATGGAAACTTGCTTCCCAATATATAGCTTCATTCTTGTACCACCTAATTTTTATTTATATAATATATGATTAACTCTCAAGTAAGCTTATTTCCCAATATATAGCTTGCATATATTCTTTCCCTACCTACTTAGCTCATGTTGTTGGCAAGCGAAGCTTGTTTCCCAATAGATAGAATTTGAAATGAATTTTTGAATCATTTTACATATGTAATATATCTATACCATTGAGCATCCCTAGCTACTTTACCTATTTTAGTATGTCCTACTTACTTTACATACTTGAGTATTCCCTACCCAATTGAATATCTCATCCATATCTTGATCTTGAGTATGCCCTACCTAGATACATGAGCCATGTCTTTATATTGACTATGCCCTGCCTACCTTATTGTACTTGAGTATGCCATACCTACTATACCTACTTGATTATGCCCTACCTACCTATTATTCTTTCCTTATCTACTTGAGTATGCCCTACCTACTTGAATATGCCCTACCCAATAAAATACTTGAGCTATATCTCGATATTTAATACTTGTATCTAATCATAACCATATATATCTTACCTAAACATATACTCAATACTTGATACCTGATTGAATACCCATGCAATATCTTTAAAGGAGAGGGAATTCTAACCTATATAGAGAAATAAGTGACTAGGGATACTCAATAACAAGTACAAATCCATTTCACCCACCATAAAGGTATTAGAGGGAGTGATTAGGGATGAGGATGGATGAGAAAAGAGTGATTAAGTATGATGAGGGATGATGAGGATCAATGAGGGAGTGATTAGAGATGAGGAGGGAGTGATTAAGGATGATGAGAGAGTGACTAGGGATGATCAGGGTTAATGAGGGATTGATTAGGGATAATGAGGGCCAATGAGAGAGTGATTAAGGATGATGAGGTATGATTAAAAAATTATTCACTATATCTATATATAAGGGGTAATATTTATTATATGGTGAACTTCTTTACCCCATGTCTGCAAGACTGATTCATTTCATTCCTTCATATTGAATGGGCACTGAAACACATGCTTTAGATGAGCGTGCATTGAATACTCCATATCTTAAAATGAGAGGGTGAATTCTACCCTATATAGAGAAAGGAGTGACTATGGATGATCAGGCATAATCGAAAATCCACTACACCCACCATAAAGATATTAGAGGGATTGATTAGGGATGAGGAAAAAGTGATTATAGATGATGCAAGATGATTAGTATCACTAAGGATTTGATTATGGATGATAAGGTATGATGAGGGAGTGATTAAGGAGTATGAGGTATGATGAGGGAGTGACTAGGTATGATGAGGGTAAATGAGGGAGTGATTAGGGATAATGAGGACCGATGAGGGAGTGATTAAGGATGATGAGGGATGATTAAAAAGTCTTTCATTGTATCGATATATAAGGGTACCTTTTACATGCCATGTGTGCAATAATAATTCATTATAATCCTTCCTATTGAATGGTCAATGAAATACATACTTCAAATTCATTATATTCCTTCCTAACCATGAACATGTATTTTAATGCCCATTCAATAAGAAGGAAAGGAAAAAATAGTCTTACACACATGGGGTATATAAGGTCACCCAAATAATAGATATTACCACTATATATAGATACGATGTTGTCAGGAATCTAGAACAACAAACATGCTCTGATACCACTTGTCAGGATGCGAAACCGGAAGCATACAATTGATTACCAAACTTCAAGCAACTTAATATGCGGAAATAACCAGAATCACCAAGTAACTAGAATTCAGAATAACACAGCATATGAGAGACAATACACAACTTGTATTAACACTTTATACAGAAAAGAATACAATAAAGAAGATGCCACTTCTTCTCCACCACCTTACAGAGGTTTCCCACACCTCAAGTGAACAGTAATTCTTCTCCCCAAAGCTCTCCCTCTCACAGGTCCCAACACCCAACTCAAATACAGAGTTGGTGTTCACCTCCCGTGCTCCACGCACACCACAAGTGCTCCACGCACTCCACAAGCACTCCACGTGCTCCACAAGTACTCAAGGTACTTCAAGTAGATCTCCCATGAACCTGCAACAACCTGCAATTCAACAGACCATACTTATGGAAGGAACTCCCTTGCCTTCCTCTCTGCTCTATCCGGGTACACACCTGTACTCCAAATAGATCCTGCCTGATACTGCTCCCTGTTGTGTTGCTGTCTATATGACCTTGCACACCTGCAAATTAAACAACGGTTCTGCTCACCTGTGAACCTCAACCTTGCACACACATACACCTGTAGATCAACGATCTTACTTACCATGTAGATCTCCTATATAGGCCATGCAACTGTGACCAAGATCTTACACTCCTGAAGAACCCAGCCGGCTCTCCAATCCAGCACCAACACACCTGGTACTGAGGCACTAGGAGGAACGCACCATTGCTCTACCTCACACACAGAAGGAGCTTATAATTATGCTCTCTTACTCCCTAGCACACTTTTCCAATACAACCATGAGTCTATTATATAGATCTCATCCAAACAATAATTGGACATCTAATTACAATAATTAGATCTGCAGCTCTCAATCTAAAATTAGATCTCTTCATGCAAACACTTGGTTTGTTAGCTAACTGCCCGTAAATAGCTCGCAGTTGAACCACACAGGCGATCGACGTCGGTCCCTGTCTGCCTGGGGGTCGCCGACGCCGGCCGATCTCTGACCGACGTCGGTTGCCTTCCTGCCCTATCCTGCCGACGTCGGTTGGCCTGACCAATGCCGGTGTCTCTGACACTCAGCAACTCTCCTGCAACCTCCTCTCCTGTTTGCATCAGTGAAGCTTTTAGCTCCACAATCCTAACAGATGTAAGAATTTCTTATCATCTCTCATCATTTTTAATCACTCAACCATCAACCATCATTGTCCCTAATCACACCCTCATTGACCCTCATCATCTCTAGTCACTCCCTCACCATTTGTCATCATCCATAATCACTCCTTCCTGATTCATTATCATCCCTAATCACTATTTTAGTGACATGTATTGTCCTTTATCATCCCTAATAACTGTTTATTCATTCCTAATAACTCCCTTTAATACCTTTATGGTGGGTGTAATGGCTTTCTTCTTATTCTTGATCATCCCTAATCACTCATTTCTCTATATAGGTTATAATTCCCCCTCTCCTTTCAATATATGGCTTGATCAATGCCCCCTCACTTGAAGCATGTGTTTTAGTTCCCATTCAATAAGAAATAATGGAATGAATTATTATTTCACACATGGGGTAGAGAAGGTCACCCAGATAATAGATCTTACCCCTTATATATTGATATGATGAAACATTTTTTATCATCCTTAATCACTCCCTTATAATCACTTATTGTCCTTAATCACTCCCTCATCGACCCTCATCATCCTTCATCATCCCTAACCACTCCCTCCTTATCCCTTATCATCAATAATCACTCTCTCATTGACCCTCATTATCCCTCATCATTCCTCATCACTATTTATGCATCCCTCCCTAATCACTCCCTCATCAACCCTCATCATCCTTCATCATCCCTAACCACTCCCTCCTTATCCCTTATCATCAATAATCACTCTCTCATTGACCCTCATTATCCCTCATCATTCCTCATCACTATTTATGCATCCCTCCTTATCCCTAGTCACTCCCTCCAATACCCTTATAGTGGGTATAATATTTTTCTACTTATGCCCGATCATCCCTAGTCATTCCTTTCTCTATATTGGTTATAATTCCCCCTCTTTTTAATATATGGCTTGGGTATTCAATCAGGTATTCAATTAGATATCAATTATTAAAGATATGGCTAGGTAAGATATATACAATCAATATTAGACATGGGTATTAAAGATCAAGATATGGCTTAGGTATTTTATTGGGTAGGGCATAGTCAAGTAGGTAGGGAAATAAGGATATGTAGGTAGAGCATACTCAAGTACAAGAAACTAGGTAGGGCATGATAAATTAGGTAGGGCAGGAAGCATAAGTAGGTATTGTATACTCAAGTACAATAATGTAGGTAGGGTATAGTCAAGATCAAGATATGGCTCAGGTATTTAGGTAGGGCATACTCAAGATCAAGATATGTCACAGATATTCAATCAGGTAGGGTATACTCAAGTAGGTAAAGTATGTATGGAATACTCAATTAGGTAAATTAGGTATATCATACTCAATGGTATAGATCTATTGCATACATAACATGATTCAATACTTCATTTTTCATTATATCTATTGGGAAGCAAACTTCCCTTTCCAACAACATAAGATAAGTAGGTATGGTAACTAAGTAGGTGGGGAAAGAATATATAAAGTTATAGATCAAGAAATAAGCTTCCATTGATATCTAAAAATCTATTATAGATAGGGAAAGTATGTAGGATAAGAATGAAGTTATATATTTGGAATAAAACTTCCTTTACCTTATCAAGTAGGGCATAGCTAAGTAGGTAAGGTAAGAATAAAGATATCTATCAAAAAGTAATCTTCCCTTGATAATTATGCCTTAATCTAGAATCAAATTAAAGCTAGATATTTTGAAGGAAAACTTCCATTGATAGTTATAAGTATCCCATCCTCAATACACTAGATTAAGGTATATGCCATTCATTCCTTCATAGATCAAATTATGTATAGATCAGGTTAGGTATACCAAATATTGGATTTGAACACACTTTACTAGATTGGTGACCACCTATCTATCTATCGAGTAATATCGTCTACTATACACATACTCTTAATGACATTTAGATAAAATGAGAAGTCAACTATGGGGTTCATATTGGAATTCTCAACTAGTCTCTACTCACCCTTATCTATATAAATATAAATTTGGATTATCAACACTGGGATAAAGATTCTTGGATGCCCAAATCCCTATATATATATATATATATATATATATATATATATATATATGTATATATATATATATATATATATATGTATATATATATATATATGTATATATATATATATATGTATATATATATATATATATATGTATATATATATATATATATATGTATATATATATATATGTATATATATATATTTGTATATATATATATATATATATATATATATGTATATGTATATGTATATGTATATATATATATATATATATATATATCTATGTGTGTGTGGGTAATTAATAAAATTTCATCCCACTCTTTACTCACTTGCCTACCTATTTATTTTGGCATAGGGATTTGGATACACACTCTCTCCATAGTCTAGGCATGGATCACCATATAGATCTTCGAATTCCATTAGTCGATCAAATGATCTCTCTGAGCTATTTATTTGAGTGAAAGAGTATGAGTGAAGGAAGATTATATTTGGGCCTTATTTGAGTGATTAAAATTTTAAATTGGAATATAATCCAATTAGGTAGAAGCAAAAAGCTACTGCACCCACCATCAAGGTATTGGAGGAAGTGATGAAGCATGAGGAGGGATGAGGAGGAAGTGAGTATGGATTATAAGAAATGGTTAGGTATGATGAGGGAGTGATTATGGATGATTAGGGAGTGGTTAAGGATAATGAGGGATAGTGAGTGTCAATGAAGGAGTGATTCTATATAATGAGGTATGAGGATGGAGTGATTAGAGATGATGAGGTATAGTGAGTGTCAATGAAGGAATGATTATGTACAATTAGGTATGAGGATGGAATTATTATGAATGATGAGGGATGATGAACTAGTGATTAGGGATGAAGAGGGATGGTGAGGATCAATAAAGATTTGATTAGGTATGATAAGGGAGTGATTACAGATGATGAAGGATGGTGGCAGTCATGAGAGAGTGATTATTAATGATAGGGATGAGGAGTGAGTGATTAGGTGTGATTAGGGATGATAAAACAATGATTAAGGATGGTGAGGGATGGTGAGGTTTAGTGAGGAAGTGATTAGGGATAATGAAGGAGTCATTAAAGATGATGAGGGATGGTGAGGGTCAATAATGGAGTGATTAGGGATGATGAGGGATGAGGAGGGAGTGATTAAGGATGATGAGGTACAATGAGAAAGTTATTAGGTATGAGGGAGGGATCATTGGCAAGTGAAATTAACATAAAGTGGTCCTTTGATGTGCACAGGTCATCAATGTGCCTATGTTTCCACAATCAAAACACTTGTCTTGAATTCAAAGTCATTGGTTTGTAAACTTCAATTTTTATAAACCTAATACTCCTATAAATGCTAGTAAGCAATCTATAAGGCATAAAAACTTTTAAATTTAATATTCGTTTACCCAAAATGGACATCAATTACAAAATTTATATCCTAAAATCCCTAGGTTCAATATTAAAACCCTAAAAATCCCTAAATACTAATTAGGTTAAATTTTGAAAACCTATCTCCCACATTGTAAGGCATGAAACTGTGAGACCAACTCTATCATATGTAGGTTGACCCTAATTTCTTATATTTACTAAAATAAATTTAAGTATAAGGAATATAAATGTAACAATATAAATTTCAATTTACACATATGAATTATTGCACATACACGTTATTTCATGTGCATGTTATAATGAATATGCATTATTACAAGTACATAATATAAAATGTACATGTTATAGTGCGCACGTGATTCAGTTATTTAATATTTCAAACTCCCTTGCTTTTGTCAATTCAAATTTTCATAGGTAAAAATGCAACATCGAGCCTACAAAGTATAATACATATAAATTATTTCAATAATACATATGGTTTATGTTCAAATATCCATAGAATTGTCTCCCAACTCCATTCACTTTCCCACCTATATAAAATCAACAAAAAATACTAGTATAATAACCCTAATTTCCTCTTTGGTGAAAGTTGAAGAATAAGATAATGATGTTATGAGTAGCAAGAGGATATTAAGTGATAATAAAGAGTTTTAATATTAACTTGAGATGTATCATATATCTCATCTTTGGGATCCTTCCTAATTATTCATTCATTTTACTAAATATGTCTCAAGGGCACACCCTACTAAATTTCAATACAATCCCAACTTGTACTTGTTTTCTACCTTATACAAAATATAAAATTACATTCACATAATTTCCATTTAGTTTTCATTTTCATTAATTTTTATACTTCATTTTTAGTTTTTCAATTGGGTAAGTGCACAAAGTTGGAGGATAAAAAGTGGACTACCCATGGACATGATTTTCTTGAAATTTTTGAAATCTAAAATTATATAGATAATTTGAGATATCTACACTCCAAATTTGAAGATGGTGTAATAAAATGAAATGTATAATTTTGATTCTAGTTTCCAAAAAATTAAAAAAAGAATAAAATGGTTATGTATAACTAGGTCAAACATCTAAAATTTAATGAGTAACTCCTATTTTTCTAGAAAACATAGTAGACTGATAGTCGTGCGGTGCACCATTTTTTGAGAAGCATTTAATACTATTTGAAAAAATTTAGGGAAAATTTAGATAAGATATTCTAATTTGTGACCTATATTTTTTTATATTTTTTCAAGGACTACTTTTTTTTTATGAATTTTTCAAATAAATAGATCTTGAAAACTGATAAAAATGGATAGCCATCTATGAAATATACCTAAATACCTCAAAAAAAACCAAAAAATATTTATTTTTTTTTAATGTGTGTATAATTAGGCCTAATTTGTGACCATATAACTTGTTTTTCACTTGGATAAATGAAAGACAAATTACATGAACATGTATAGGAATGGATGTTTGCAACATGTAGTGACCTAAAAAAGGTATAGTTAGAAATTAACATATTTTGAAACCTTAAATTAGTCCAAAAATTATAAAAATCATATTTTTAGAAAGAGAAGAGTATGATCATCATAATGGTATTAAGTTTTTGAATTTTTACATTGAAATTCTTAGTGTATTTGGCAATCAAAGTTGAATTTTGGTGTTTTTATCATAACTCTCAAAACTCGACTGTACATTGACAATTCAAGCCTTTGGATTGAGAATCCAAGCCATTATCAAGTCAAAATTCAAATTCAAATATCATGATTATTTTAATGTATAATGTGATCACTTTAATAGATAACATAATCATGTTATTGTAAAAATAATAACACAATCATGTTACTATTGTTTTGCGCATGAAAGCAAATGGAGTGAATATTGGGTAATAGGTAACATGATCATGTTATTACTAACACAATCACATTATTGATAATTCAATTGCATTCTTATTATTTTACACATAAAATCATGTGGGAGTTGCACATGAAGGCAACTTTGGCTAGAAGCTTATATTTACTACTCTAAATGTTAAGTATAAGTTTATATTCTTATACTTTAAATTTATTTTAGTAAAAATAAGAAATTAGGGTCACTCAGCATTTGATAGAGTTGGTCTCATAGTTGCATGCCTTACAATGTGGAAAATAATTTTTTAAAATCTAATCTGGTTAATACTTAAGCATTTTTAGGGTTTAGGTATTAAACCTTGGGATTTCAGTACATAACTTTTTCAATAGATATCCATTTTTTGTAAACATATAGTCACTTTTTAGGATTTTTTGCCTTTAATATTTATTCTTGGCATTTATAGGATTCCTAGGTTTTTCAAAATTGAAGTTTGAAAACTAATCACTTTGAACTTGATCCAAAGTGGTGTGATTGGGGTAATGTAGGTCATATTGATGAGCTACACATATTAAATGGCCACTTTGTGTTAATTTCACTTATTCGTCATCCCTCCCTCATCCTTGATCACTTCCTACTAATTCCTCATTACCCCTAATCACTCTCTTAGCATTCCTCATTGTCCCTAATTACTCCCTCATTGATCCTCATTATCCCTAGTCATCTCTAATCACTCCCTTATCATCCATAATCACTCCTTCATTGACCGTCACTATTTCTCATCATCCCTAATCATTCCCTCCATATCCTTCATCATCCCTTATCACTCTTTCCTCATACCTAATCACTTCCTCATCCCTATTCACCCGCTCTTCATCCTTAATCAATCCTTCATTGACCTTCATTATCTCACATCATCTCTAATCACTCAAGCTTATCATCCCTAATAACTCATTCATTGATTATCACCATCTCTCATTATCCCTAATCACTCCCTTATTAACCCTCATCATCCCTCATCACTCCATCATTGACCCTTACCATCCCTTACTATCCCTAATCTCTTTCTTATCATCTGATATAAGTATATACTATAAAGATATCTTTGATTCCAATCATATGTTGTTTAATCCATTTTAATAAAAATTAACTCTTTTTTAGGACTCGTGTTGTCAATACCCATTTGTGATAGTCAATTTTATTACTGAATGAATTGGATGATATTCCAAATTTATAGTCAAGTAACATAAGTAATAACACAAAATAGAGTTTGAATTTTAGTTCATCAAATTATATTTGTTGTGTAGCTAACTAGATGAAACTTTATTCGGTTCCACCTTTGGTAGTTTAGTTCAAAAGATAAAAATTAAACACAAATATCTTGTATAATTTTCTAATTATGAGAATATTTGAATTAGATTCAAAGTTATTTAGTGTTTCCCATTCCTTTATAACTTCAATATTGGTCAAGATCACACATGCACTCCTTGTGTATGTAATGTGTCCCAAATATTTTATCTCTTGTATGAAAAATGAACATTTATTCATGTTATCATAAAAATATGTTTCTGCAAAATGTGAAACACTAGTTCAACATGGTGTAGATGTTCATCCCATATTTTCTAGAGATTAAGATGTCATAAAGGTAGATTAAAAAAATGACATAGATAAAGGGCTTGAGGATGTCATTCAACATCTTAAAATGAATGAATTTGTTTCATGAGTTAACCTAAAAGGCATAACCAACTTGTTAATCAATCCTTCCTTTGTTTATAAGACTATATTCCAAATGTCTAGAGGTTTGACATCAATATGATGATACCCAAACTTAAGATCAATTTTGGAAAAGACTTATACACCATGGAAATGGCAGAAAAATGCCTTAATATTTAAATGAGGATAATAGTTCTTCACTTTAATCTTGTTAAAAAAAATTTAATTGATTCACAACTTTGGCACAAACATAATTGGGCTTCTGCAAGGCAATTATTTGGGCATGATGTGTCTGTTATCCATAATTTCATGGATCTACCACTTGATCTATTCATTCTTTAGAAATGATATGTTATATAAAGAGGTTTGAGGTAGAGGTAGTTAAGGGATCAAATCAATGATATTGTTTAGTGTACAATATGTAGGTACTTATTTAGGTGACTGAAAGATGTCCTTGTATTCATCTAGTTTATGGTTTAATTACTTTGTATTTGTTATTGTTGGATAAACCACACTATGATATAATGACAAAAGGATGTTATTAAATTTACTTCTTACCATCAAGAGTATACTTATTACTAGAACTAACAAGATTCTTGTACTTCCTGGCACTAATGACTGGAAGCTTATGAACTCAAAATGATAAATGGTATTTCAGATCATGACAATCTATCACAACATTTCAAAGATTTATTTTATAGACTACATCTCAATGGTAAATATATGGTTGACCATATGTAAAACATCACACACCTCTAATGGTGAGATGTCACGAAGGATTGCATCTTTAAAAAGTTTGATTTTATACACCAAGTGACACTATTAGGTGATCCATTTCTCAAGGCCTACACTAGCGTATGGTTATTGATTATGTATTAATTTCAAGTTCAATTTTTGAAAATATGCTTTATGAGAAATTAAATTCTTTTGACTTTCATTGGAAATGATGAAGTGTATTGGCTCACCATTGATCTACATTTGTTAATGAAATAATTTTTTTAATTTATATAATTTCTTGTTGGGGGAAGTAGAGATACTTTTAGTACCGACCATATCATTGGGTTCATAATCTATTATCCACTTACCTTTTTATAGTGTTAGATAAATTGTACCCACTTCTTGAGATGTGCAAGTAGAGAGCTCATAGTGTGATACTCTTCATTGGATTGAATATTGAAGTTATCAATTAAGCACCACTTTTCAATCTTGGACTACATGTTCTAATCACTTTAAAATTATTTTCCACTCTCTGTTATGATGACTTAATCAATAGACATATAAATAGAAGGCCTTCAATGTAATTATTTGGACTATAAAATATCCTCATATGGAAATCAATTGATTGGTTTCAGGAAATCACTTAGCTTGGTGATCCTCATGTATTTACTAACTATTTTTGTTGCTATAGTGGTTTTACTCGCTTCTTTTTTTCTGGTGGATTTTCAATTGTGAATTATACATCATTTCTAATAGGCCCATATTTTTTCATAGGTGTTAAATATTTATGTTTTGAATTTGCCTCCATATTTTGATTACTATGTCTTATATTTTAAGCTAGATCTCAACTCTTCACTTTTAGCTCCTAACATTGTTAAATCCCAAAAAAATACCACCATCAAGGTATTGGATGGAGTGATTAAGGATGAGGAGGGATGATGAGGAATTGAGTAGAGATTATGAGGAAGTCAATAGGGATGATGAGGGATGGTGAGGGTCAATGAGGGAGTGATTAGGGATGATGAGGGATGGTGAGGATTAAAAAAGGAGTGATTAGGGGTGATGAGGGACAAAAAATGAGAGATTATATATGATGAGGTATGATGAATCAATGATTAGGGATGGTGAGGTTCAATGAGGGAGTGATTACGGATGATGAGGGAGTGGTGAGAAATTATGAGGGTCAATAAGGGAGTGATTAGGGGTGATGAGGAACAAGGAGAGAATGATTAGGGATGGTGAGAGCTAATGAGGGAGTGATTAGGGATGATGAGGGATGGTGAGAGATAATGAGGGAGTGATGAGGGATGATGAGGGACTGATTAAATATGATGAGAGATGGTGAGGGTCAATGAGGGACTAGTGAGGGATGAGGAGTGAGTAATTAGGGATGATGACGGATAGTGAGGGTTAATGAGGGAGTAATCAGGGATGATGAGCGAGTGATTAGAGATGACTAAGGATAGTAAGGGTCAATGAGGGAGTGATTAGGGACAATGATGAATAATAAGAGAGTGATTATGGGTGATGAGACATGAGTAGGAAGTGATCAGGGATGAGGGAGAGATGATGAACAAGTGAAATTAATACAAAGTGGTCATTTGATATGTGCAAGTCATCAATGTGACCTATCCTACCCCAATCACACCACTTTACATCAATTTTAAAGTGAGTGGTTTTAAAACTTCAATTTTGACAAACTTAAGACTCCTAGAAATGCCAGGAATCAATTTGGAAGGCACAAAAACCTTAAAAATGACTATATGTTTATCAAAAATGGACATTAATTGCAAAAATTATGTCCTAAAATCCCTAGGTTTAATACTTAGATTTGTCTAAGTACTGAACATATTAGATTTTGAAAAACTATTTTCTACATCATGAAGTGTGTAGTTGTGAGACCATCTCTATTAGATGCTAAGTGACCCCAATTTCTTATATTTACTAAAATAAATTTAAAGTATAAGAATGTAAACTTATACTTAATATTTAGAGTAGTAAATATAAGCTTTTAATCAAAGTTGTTCTCATGTGCAACTCCCATATATTTTTATGTGCAAAATAATATAATCTTGTTACCTAAAATATCCACAGAATTGTCCTCCAATTTCATATACTTACTCTATTATAAATTAAACATACTTTGCTCTTCCTAACTAATTATTCATTATTTGCATATTTTTTTTTGTTTTATTTTATTAACTAATATAATTTTCATTTTATTTTTATATTGTGATTGAAAACACAACTTTCAACCTTTAGTCAAGCCCTTAAACCTATAACTAATATTTTATTTTTATATTGTCGTTCAAAACACAAATTTCAACCTTTAATTAAGCGCTTAAACTTTAGCTAATATCATGTTGCAAGTTAAAACATGTTTTCTAGTAATGATTTTGGTAACAGTTAATTGACCATGAGACATTTGATTATGGGTTTTATGCCCATTTGATAGGAATTTCATAAATTGAAATTTAAAGCAATCGATGTCTTTTGTTTTTATTAACAAAAACACAACTCTATATTTCCCATCTCCATTATAAATTTTGTTATGCAATTTTATACATGCTTTCACACATGTTCCAAGTAGCAAATTCCATAAATATGTAAAGTCTGTTGGTTAGGTAAGTGGGTTTTTTCATAAATATGAAATACATGTAAATATAACTCTCACAATAGAGATGAAACTTTGGAGAGGGTTCGTTGGTAATTTCGGTACTAAAAGCAAGTCAAAAATTATTGAGTAACATGTTGAATTTGTTTTTAAGATAATATTGTTCTTCTATTTTTTCTATTTTATAATTATTGGATTATTTGATTATGATAATTTATTTTATAAATTTAAAATATTTATTAATGGTAAAAACATAAATATTTTAACATTGTTTAATTTGACAACTAAAAATTATTTTCTTGTCTTATTATCATTTACATTTGTTTAAAATTTTCATTTTTTTTATGGAAGAAGTAGAATAAATTTAATAAAACTAAAACTCCTAAAGAAAAAATATATTTACTAATTAAAGAAAAAAAATATTTACTAATTATAAGTTGCTATTTTTTAATTGATAAGTGATATATGATATATTGTTCTAAAATCAAAAGAAATAAAAACCTTGATTTTTTAATAACAAATTTATACAAGCTAACTATTGTTTTATTTTGATAATTGATATTGTATGCTATGAAGCTTTTATGGTTGAAATATAAGTTTTTTGTTTGGTGTTTAATATTACTTAAATTAGTTTAGATAAACAAATGTATGATGCCATTGTTAATTTCAAGTTTTATTATTGAAATTAAAGTTTTATAAAGATTAGATAGACTTAAAATTTCTCGTGGTTGATTTCACAAGAGACAATATAATAATTACAAATTATCTAAATATAAAAATATATTAATAAAGTCTCACAAATTTAATAATATCAAAAATATCTTTGCATGAAGAATGTTATATAAGTTATGATAATAATAAGTTCTTAAAAATAGAAAATGAAGGCAATGCTGAAAAACAAAGTTAAGGTATTTTATTTTTTATTTTTAACTTGATTTCCTTTTCTTTCATTGCTACTACTTTTTGGGGATTAGTCCATGTGACCAAATCCACCTATACAAATGGTCTTCTGTTGAAACAAATGGAGGATAACATGGATAACAAAGAGGATTCTTTGTGAAGTTATTGGAATTGTACTGATGACCATTATAATCAATCTAAGTTTGAATGTGTTGCTCACTTGCCATATTCAATTCCTCAAAGTGGTTAACAATATGATAACTTTTCAGTTTAATGAATTTCAAAAGTTCTAATAACATAAATGTAAATAATTATCACAAAAATTAGTCCATGTTTGTAGTTATTATTGGGCAAAACTATGGAAAAGATAAATGTGGTGGTAAAGAAAGATAAAATTTATTAGTATTCAAATATAGGGGAGTTTGATAAGAAGAAACCCTATTACTTCATGTCACTGATTTCAATATAAATAATGGATGGCATGTTTTAAATGAATTTGATAGGTGCCATGATAGGTAAATATATGTCAAATATTAGAAAAAGAAAAGAAAACATGTAAATTGAAATATTCAAACTACATATTCTACTTAAATGTATAGTTTTTTTCCAAACAATAAAAATCATTACACTTATGTCGAGACTCAATTCCAATTATTAAATACTACCTCCATCTAAACCTTTGCAAAAATAACTCGCCTGGCCTTCCATTTCTTTCACAATCCATGCCTTTTATTTTGGCTCTTTTAATTATAACTCATCATTTATTATTTTTTATTAGGAAGAATAAATGGCCTCCATCTCCACTCGCACTATCATTATTGGGGAGCTTCTTTTGGTTAAAAGAGTGTGTTAATATTCTTCCAACATTAACACACATGGCAAGGTCATATGTCCTAGTCATGACCATATGGAGGGACCTATGCAACTTGTAGTCCTCACTTATTAAAGCAAATCAAAATGTATAATTCCTTTTTGGAATTAATAATTTAAATAATCAACCAAAGTATTAATTTTTATAAAAAAAAAATTATATGAAATTATTGATCAAAATCTATATTATTTGAAAAACATTTAAAAAATCATGTTTCATACCATTTATCAAGGTTTTTTCATAGAGTTTAGATATTAAAAAAAAAAATTAAGTTCATTGTATCTCCATAAGTAAAAACATTAGTCATCTCACTTATGTGGGGTTTTAGGGCCAAAAACATAAATCTAAAAAAAAATGTCACTAGCCTCGCTTAAGTGTGTTTACAGGGGATGAACTACAACCAACCCTAATTATTCATATGAAGTTTGTCATAGTATATATGTAGGTAGTTCCTGGGCATTTTGGTTTGACTTGTTTTCTATCCTTTTCTCTATGAGTTCTTTGGTTAGGCCTCCATTGATGGCCTTCCTCCTTGCAGATTCCCTAATTTTTTTCCTTTGTTATTAAGTTATCTTTTTTTGTTTCAGTATAACTCTTGTCTTCTTCTACTTGTGCTTTGGTATGCAATCTCTTGGAGTGTGCTTACTTTTTAGATTATTTTACTGGTTTACAGAGTCTATTATCTTTTTTTTTAGTGGTTCTAATCTAGTGGTGAACTTGTTAGGATATTAAGTAAAATTTTCAAGTTGCTTCAGCTTTCATTATTTCTCAGTCGATGGTCACGGGCCAACAGAGTTCAAAACCCAACTATTGAAGAAAATTAAATTTCTTAAGTGTCTCAACTCCTTTGATTTTTGCCTATGTCAAGTGAGCTTTCAATGTACAATGAATTCAAAATTTCTACCAATAGATTTATGTCGTGTCTCAATTACCCAAAACTCCATCCAGTACAAAGTAGAGATGCAAAGTGGGAATCAAAAATGGGATTTGCACCTGCCATAAGTTGATTTAAGTAACAAGATGTCACAGTAGTAGGAAGGTCTGGGTTTATTCAAAGTCTTTAAGTTGGAAAATCTAAGTGCAATAAAGCATCTTCACAACTCCAACTACAGTTGAAGTAAAGCAAATTTGGATCTTCGAAGGCAAGTGAAGTAAAACATATTCAATACTCTGATCACTAGTGAAATAAAGTAACTTCAGAACTCTTATTGTTAGTAAAGTAAAGTAACTTTACAACTCTAAATGCAAGTACAGTTAAGAAACTTAAAAAATCCAAAGGTTTTTTATGGTTCATGGGTTTTCGACTCTACTCTACTTATTGATAAAAGTGAAGTAAGTTGCCTTCACAAACCTAATTTATATTGGCAAGTAAGTAGGCCTGACAAACCCAATTTTCACCATCTAGACTTGTATTTGCATATTTTAATTTTGTCAACTGCAAAGAGATATCTAAGACCAGACCAAAGGAGAATTCGATAGTTGGATTTTCATAGGAGAATCTTCCTAGCAAGAACACTGAATTTGTTCAAACAACATCTTCACAGGAGTTTCTCTTCAAGTGTCCAAAGTAAATTTTTATGCCAGATTAGGATTTTGATAGAACTGGTTTACTTATTTATGAGATGGAGATTGACCTATTTGAATACTAAAATCATCCTCATGAGGGGGAAAAAATATGGAACACAAAGTACAATTATCCAAGTGGTGATGTTGAATATCAAGGACATTTCTCTAGTACCCTTAAGGGCAAGTCTCCATGGGTACTACCTTTATATTTTGACCTCGAGCAAGTGGATTGGAATGTAAATAGTTATCAACTTTCAATGTTGTTTGAAGGTACTAATTATGGATCTGGCCTGTAGAAGATAAGAGGTGATGCCTATCAAGATAAAAAAATTTGTGGATAGATTGGTGTTATTTATTTAGAATCAAAACAAAAACAAGTTTGCCATTCCAAGGGAGTGGAAGTGGATGCAACTCAACCTCATGTTTTTTTGAATAGATCTTTCACTGAGTGTGGTGGTTTTGAGAATGAAGACACCTTTGTATCAAAGGATAGTAAAACTATGGTAACCTTTGGGGAAAAAGGCAGATGGGATAGCTTAAATATTTGCCTATTCTAGAATTAATTAGAGTTATGCTGATAGTGGGAAAGGAACATTTTTTTGGTCTGATAACTAAGTCAACTCACAACATTTTCTAAAATTTGGATGAGGGTAGGTTGAATAGTTCACATGAAGTGAAGGTCAATCACTATGTGAAGAATCCCAAAAAGAGATTTGTAAAATCTCATGTTTCTCTTGTTAAACTAGTTTTGGGGGAGGAAATTCAAATATACGAGGTGGTTTTCACAGCTTTACAAACTCTAGTTGGTAAATTTTATGGTCATAAAATGGGTGAGAGGACTCTTTGAAAATGGTTATTGAATAAGTGGGGAGTCATACTTAGTTATACACCCTCTTTCTACATTTTAGCAAGGGGTTGGTTGGGTTTTTATTTCTAGTCGGTAGATGACTTAGAAAGAATCATTATACATTGTCAACAATGGGACTCAATGCCTTTATTTCTCAAATGTTGGACACCTTTTTTTTATGTTAAATCTGAGAGGGTAGACTTGATGCCTATTTAGGTTAAATTACCTAGCCTTCCAATACATTTCTAATCCTTGTAAGTTTTCAAGGCTATTGGGAACAGTCTAGGATAGATCTTAGATGTTGATATGAGCTTATAGAATTTGGGAATATGTCAGTTGTAAAGATTCTCATTGGTATTGATCTTCAGGTAGGATTGGTAGGTGAATTTACTCTTTAAAAAAGTAGTCATTCATTAGTTCACCAATTGGATTACCAAGGTATAGCATTCAGATGTTTTAGATGTCATAAATAGGGTCATCTGATAGTAGAACATATTATGCCTTTTAAAAAGAAGAGTTGACAACGTAAGGAGGTAGACTTTCTAGGAAACAATGTGGTGCAGGTTGAGCCTTAGGGCTCTGAACATTGGGTGGAAGAGGATCAATTATAGATAGGGGAAAAATGGAAAAGTCTATGTTAAATAGGTCAACTTCTAGGGACCCTTTAGCTGTACATAAAAAGGTTGATGAACCAGAAATTGAAATTGTACATGTAGGCTCTTTAAATGAAAGTCTATTAAATTCTTCTTTAGGAAACATGACACTTCCCTGGCCAGTGACTTCCCATTATTGTTTGAAAACAAATACCAAGGTGGGAGAAACTTTGGTTTTGAATGAAGCTAAGGATATGACTATTTCAAACTTGGGATTGAGTTCAAGAAGGGAGGAGGGAGATAGTCCATTAGACACTCTTTTTGATAATATTGATGACTATAGGTCCATATCGATAAATTTATCCAATATTATTAAAGGGGATATTTCACATGCTTTTTTGGCTATTAATAACAAGGTAGGGAAGGTAAAAAGGGCATTATAATTTAAGGAAAAGAGGAGCTAAAATGGAGGTTGGATGGGAGAATGATAGAGGATTGGGTTTAAATTTGAGAAGAGGTAAGAATAAAAAGGGGAGAGGAAGAAGGTCACACATCTCTCTTGCACAAGAGAAATCTACAATTAAAGTTGTTGAAGGGAAAAAATATCATATAAAAGGGGTTCTTAAAGAACATTCAACCCTAAGTCAAGTTAAAAAATGATTTGCCTATCAAAATATTAGAGGGGTGGGTCATCCCTATAAAAAATTAGTCTTAACGAGACTAATCCAAGTACACAATCCCAATATTTTGATGTTGTAGGAGACTATATGTGAAGGGAGAAATCTAACTTCTGAACTGGAGAAGACTTTAGGGGGATGGGAATTCATTTACCTGGATGTAAATGGTTGATCATGGGAATTGATCACTGGGTGAAGATCTAGGGTTTGTCTTTGTACAAACTCTTGGGCTATTAAGTCAAGTTTAGGCGTTGACCTTTTTTGTTAGGAGATTGGTAAAGATCTAACTATTTTGAACATCTATGGTCCTTACACAGATAGAGTGCAGTACTAGAAGAATATTTTTGGATTGGATATGTTGAGGCAGAACAAGGTGATCTTAGGGGATGACTTCAATCTTTCTTTAAGAAGAGTTAAAGTTTGGGGACTTCATGCTTAGGTTGACCCTCTAACCAATTTTTTCATTAAAATATTTGAACAAGTTGGGTTAATTGACATCACTCTTATCAAAATTTATCCTACATGGAGGAATAAGAGGGTAGGTGACGACATGATTGTAAAAAGATTGGACATATTTTTAATAACAAAAAACATCTCTTTTGAACAAATCAGAATTCCACAATGGGTGGGAACTCAGGGAGACTCTGATCACTTCCCTATTTTATTGGAGCTAAGCTTAAGGGGGGGAACCTCTTGGTCCTTTTAATTTTAATTCTAATTGGTTGAAGGATGAGGATTTTGTTTTGACTATAAAAGACTCTTGGGTTCTGTATAATGAGGTTATGAATTCATCTATTGCATTATAATTTGTAGTTAACTTAAAATAGATTAATAAAGTGGCTTTTTTTTGGGCTTCTAAGAAAAGGAAAAGGGAAGAGAAAGAGTTAAGTTAGGTCAAACTCCTATTAGAATAGTTGAATTATAAAGATTTGTCAAGTTTTATTTCTAAAGAGGATAAAGATGTGGTTTATAAATTGTAAAATAAGAAACAAAAGATTTTAGATGCTATAGAAGCTAAGTGGAGGCTTAAGAGTAGAGCTATATGGTTAAATTATGGGGACAAAAACATAAAAAAAATCCACCAATACGTGAGTCATAGGAAAAATGTCAACGCTATCTAGTGGTTGAAAAATAGGGAGGGTGTTGAGGTCTCCAACTTTGATGACATTAGTAAATTAGTTATAGATCACTTTGGGAAAATATATGAGGAGGAGAGTAGGGTGCTATTGTTGAAGCGGTCAAAATGACTTCTTTCTTTCCCAGATTTATGAATGATAGGGCTAATGAGAATCTTATGGAAGAAGTTTCAAAGGAAGAGCTTTAGGTTGTTATTCATAGCTTTCAGAAGGATAAAATCCCAAGACCAAATGGTTTACCAGTGGAATTCTTTATTAGTTTCTATGAGCTAATATAAGAAGATTTACTTAGAGTTATCGAGGACTCCAAAACACAAGGTAGAATGCTTGTTGCTTATAATTCTACCTTCCTAGCTTTGATCCCAAAATAGGCTAATCTGAATACTTTTGAGGAGAACAAACATATTTATCTATGCAAATGTATCTATAAAATTATTGTTAATATTATTGTTATGATGATGAAGACCTTATTGTCAGACACTATATCCCAAGAACAATTTGGTTTTTTATCTGGTCGACAAATACATGAAGTTGTTGGGGTGGCAGAAGAGGCTTTACACACTATAAAATCTAAGAGACTACCTACTATGATAGTTAAAATTGATCTTTCCAATGCATATGATAGAGTCAACTGTTTGTATCTTTAGGTCATGATGTTTTATCTAGGTTTTTGTGTTCAATTTGTCAACTGGGTGATGAATTGTTTAACAACTATTTTCTTCTCCATTTTAATTAATGGGGTTGCTACTAATTTTTTTAGACCTAGGAAAGGACTAAGTTAGGGCTTCCCTTTGTCCCCTTTACTCTCTCTACTTGTGTCAAAAGGTTTGAGTCATGTTATTTTAGATGCTAAAAGTATTGGTAGTTTTAAGGGAATTAGGATCGGTGACTCTTTATATTTGACCCACTTATTGTTTGTGGATGATATTTTGTTAATTTGTGATGGTTCATGATGGGATGATTGTAAGTTAAAGGAAATTTTGGATTTATATTGCTTAGCTACTGGTATTAAGATTAATTTTGACAAGTCTACTGTCTCTTTCTATGGTATCAGTGAGTTGGATATGGGGTTCTTTTCTCAGCTTTTTTCCTTTCAACAGGTGGACCTTCAAAGTGGTTTAAAGTACCTTTGTTTTTTCATTAAACCAAATGATTATGGATAGAAGGATTGGCATTAGCTTATTGCCAAATTTTAAAAATGACTATCAACATGGTGTTTCAAGTGGATATCTAGAGGTGGTAGACTTACTTTGGTAAAATTTGTTTTGAAAGCTATTCTGGTATACTGGATGTCTCTGGATTTTATTCCTAAAGGGGTTTTTGAGAATCTTTAACAAATTAGCTTTATATTCTCATGGTCTGGTAGTAAGGATAATAAGGGCATACCCCTTGTAAAATGGAAAAGCATTATTGTGCCTAAGGAAGTTGGGGGTTGGGGTCTTAAAAATCCACACTTGTTTGCTAAAGCATTGGTAGTAAAAAATGTTTGGAGAATCATTACTAGTAGAGGTTTATAGTGTGAGGTTATCTTTAAAAATATATTAAACCTGCTACTTTGGATGCATGGATACGTAACCCTAAAAAATCCTATAGGAATGCCTCTATTATTTGGAAGGATGTTATTTCTGCTTTTTAAATTATTGGAAGGTGGATAGTGTGGAAAGTGGGAGATGGAGGGAAAGCTAGAGTGGGAGAAGATCCTTGGGTAGGATGTGATGAAGTCTACAAACTTCCAAACACTCTTATTGAGCAACTAAGAGGGCAAGGCATTTTCTACCTTTCACAAATTACTGACCAAAATCTTTCAATTTTATGGTGTCAAGAATGGAAATTCGTTAAACTTTTAGGATTAGAATATGAGGGGAAAGTAGCATGGGAAGGTTATATAATAAGTTTTAAAATATGTCATGTCAGATTAAAAAATGTATCCAATGAGTTAATTTGGTCAAAAAACCAAAATAGTGGTATATACACACCAAAGCTGGGGTATAAATCCATTTGTAATGTTGATAGGGACATTGTACAGAAATGGTGGTAGAAAGTTTTGTGGAGGCTAAAGTGTCCACTCAAGGGGCACATTTTCTTATGGTTGGTTCTCAATAATAAGAATTTGACTTGGGACAATTTACAAAAGAGAGGATGATATGGTCTGAGTAGGTGTCCTTTATGTAAAGCTTGTGAAGAATCTGTTAACCATCTATTCCTCTCATGTGAATATAATGGCCAAGTCTGGAGAGAGGTCAGAGTGTTAGCTAGTAAGATAATTGTTTGGAGTGGTAATATTATTTATGAAGTTCTCTATAGTTGGATTAGGAATCAGGAATATAGGGAGATTAAAGCTATGCTAGTTTTGGTTCTTTAGGGAGTTTGGATTTTCATGAATTCTTGCATATTTTATGATAGGCACATTTTACCTTATCAATCAACTTCTCAAAGTATAAATATCATAAAAAACTATACTCAATAGAATAAAACTAAAGCTACAAGGAAAATAGTTGAGGAGGTCATTGACAAATCTAGGGTCTAGCTATATTTTGATGGGGTAGCACAAGGTGATCCTCATATATGTGGTGCTTCAAGCATCATTTATATCTATAAATAACATGCATTAAAGTTTAGAGCAAGATTGGGTTGTGGTTCAAATAATTTTGCAAAAATTATGGCTCTAAAAATGTCTCTGATTTTAGCTACCAAAAGGGGTGTTACTCACCTTTAGGGGTTCAATGGTTGTTATCACATTTATAGAGAGAGAAACAGGACTACATATGCACTATTAAAAGGTGGAATACTGTTAAACCCAGGTCGATGGTTGTTATCAGAACTACATGAGGGACACATAGTTGAACTTGAACATGCTCCAATCACTAACTTTCTAAACTCATAGTTCTTATTTTTATGTTTTTGGTTTTTCATAGTTGATCTTTTGATCGACTTTTGTGAAAGTTTCAACCTGTATGTGGTTTTTTTCCCCCTTTTGGGTAATGTTTAGGCTCGAACGAGTGGGTTTTATTTTCTAATTGGGGTTTTTTTTATTTACTCAGTGGGTTAACTTTTTTGGAATGCTTCTATTAGCATTTACAAAATGTAATCTCATTTTCATTAATGAATTACAATACATTTTTCTCTAAAAAAAAATGGGTTTATAGGCCCAAAAATATCAACAGAAAAATTAACCATCGTTTATTTTTCTTAACTGATTTTCAAGGCCCACAAAACACATTGAAAATAAATCCATTTTTTTTTGTTCATATTTATTAGCATGTTGGACACACATCAAATTGATACCTTGTATACAATTGCTTGTAGGTTTGCTTAATATTAGTAAGCCCCACCCACATCCTCAAAAATTCCAAGAAAATCATAAAATATTTGAGATCAGGATTACTTTATGAAGCTTAAAGCTTCTCACATGTGGGATTAAGAAAGGGTTATTGTTATACAAATATGGGTATTTAAGGTAACCATAATTTTTATCACTGAAGGATCTATGCATAGTTTTTAAAATTTAGTTTCAAAAAAATATAGTTGTAATATTATATATATATATATATATATATATATATATATATATATATATATATATTGTGGAAAATATTTTAGGAAAGATATTATATTTGGGTAAGATCCAAGAACGTAGGGGTATCTTTGTCACCAAAATTACCTAGGACTTGTACTAGCCTACCTCCTTCGATATGTTCAAAGAGCATGCCTAACCAAAAGATAAACAATCATCGAGTCATGCATATACTGGCCTAAAAATTTAACAAGACTAAAACCTTATGGCTCATGTAAAACTTGAGGTCAAAAAGAACACCCAACATCATTCTAATCAAGACCAGAATTTGAAGCATACCCCATAATAGCAAAAAATAATGGAGAGGAAGCTAATGACCAATCGAGGAGAAACAAAAATGATAGTATCCAATTGAGGAGGAAAGGATAGCCTCACAAATATTATATCAGTTAATGATATTATTTTTTATGGATAACATGCGTAAGAGTTCATTCCTTAGCTTTGTTGGCCACTATAAGGGAGGAGGACCAAATAATTTTATTTTAGATTGGTTAGGATCCTAATTAATAAGTGCATCTACAACTTTATTGAAACCTCAAGGAGTATGCGAATAAATAACCCAATTAAATTTATCTTAAAGCAATTGAATTTTGTAGAGAATTCTATAAATTATTCAATCCTTGAAACTATTAGAATTGGGATATGAGAATAGCTTAATCCAAAACTTAGAGTCAACAATACCCTAGATGTTCTTTTACCCAACCTGTCAGGTAGTCTTAATACCTTTGACAATAGCTTGCCCTTCGGCTAAATTATTGGTGGTAACGCCAATTTTGACCCCAAAAAAAGAAAGCAATAGAATTATCCAAATCCTTACCAATGCCTCCAATGTTGGCATAACTAGGATTTCCTCTTGAAGTGTCATTCATATGGATTATGTTGAAGCCTGAGATTGGAATAAAAGAATGACCATTTCCATTATAATATACCTAGGAGTGAGGGGATAAGGAACAATGTGAAGAAGTTGAAGAATGAATGTCCCATGATGGGAATGATCCACAGTTT
Organism: Torreya grandis; assembly: GCA_037957365.1. Lineage (NCBI taxonomy): Eukaryota > Viridiplantae > Streptophyta > Pinopsida > Cupressales > Taxaceae > Torreya > Torreya grandis. Next base: position 3,450,663 of record JARHVA010001107.1, read on the forward strand.
GTTTTATCAAGTGCATGAATGATTCTCTGATAATATTAAGAGTGTGTTGCCAAATTCAAACACTATCCATAGCCCTCTGCTTGAAAATTCTACCATTTCACTCCTTCCATGTGTTTCACAAATTGAAATAAACCCTAGCCAAAAGAATGTGATTATAAAAGACATCAAACTAGAAAATACAACTCCAATCCTAAAGGGGTTGAGTCAAGGATGAAATACCTATCCATAAAATGTCCAAAAGTTTCACTAAGAATTTCCACTGATCAGTAATAAAGGGACATGAAAATAATAGATGAGAAAAAATTGCCTTGTGATCCCTACATAGGACACATCTAAAAGGGCCATTAAATACATGTCTCATAATTTGATCTCCCGTAAGAGATCTACCATGAAGGAGAAGCCATATGAAAAACCTAACTTTAGGCCAAAAATTATGACTCCAAAGTTGCTTTAAAATATTTTTGAGAGGATGAATTAAAGGATGACAAAGAGAACCATTTGCCATAGTGTATATTTAATTTCATTGTCCTCCTCAATACAATAAGTCTTCCTCATCTTAGCAAGAAATATCTTTGTCTTTAATAATAAGAATAATTTGGATTTTCTATTCCAACAAAATTCAAATCAACCAAGCTTTAGGGGAATCCACTTTATTTCAATTTCCCATTCTCTATTGGGCCTATTTGAATATTTAGAAACCATAATCCAATATTCATGATGCATATGTTCCATGATCCTATAAAAATGGGGATATTATGTAACAAGAGGGGGATAACCATCCCAAAAATTGATCCAAAAGTGTATCATTTTATAATTCTTGATGATCCAAAATAACTTGTTCTTAATCAAAGACTCACCAATTTTTAGAATAGTCAACACAAGAAATCCTTCTGAGGGAAGGAAGAACTAGATAATTTGATCAGGAAGTTTATTTTTTGCATATTTTGCTCTTAAGTTTTGCACCCAAAATTGTGATGGATACTAAAGAAGATGTCAACAAATATTAACAGCTAAATCTTTACCATTTAGCTGAGTTGAATGAAATCCCAAACCTCCTTATTACTTGTGGAGATAGAGCATAGTCCATTTCACCAAAGACTAATTTTTAATAAGCCAAAGCCCCTTCCATAAAAACTTGTGGCATGGTTGATCAATTTATTTGAAGATGGACTTGGGAACATGCAAGATGAAAGAGAAGTAAATGGGAATAGCTTGTAGAACATTTTTGATCAAGGTGATTCATCCCCCCATAGAGAACCATCTATTGGTCCACTTGAAAATTCTATTTATCATCATATCCATTAACTAGCTCCCATTATAAAGTTTGTTTTCCCTCAAAGGAACACCAAGGTGGATAGCTAGAAAAAAAGCTTTCTGAAAGTGAACTCTGTCAAGAATCATAGCTTCTTGTCTGGGAGACTTGTGAAAGAAATAAATATTTAACTTATCTTCACTGATAATCTGACTAGTTGTAGCCTTGAAAATTTATAACTTATTAAATTTTGAAGCCTATTGAGTTGTAGCTTTGCCCATTAGGGAAGAATCATCCACAAACTACAAATGCATATTTAGCTTAAGATACCTAGCAAGAGTAACACCTTCAATAATTATTTCTTCTCTATCTTTAATAATAATTATACCCAAACTTTCTACCATAACGATAAACAAATAAGGATAAAGAGGGTCTCCTTACCGAATGCCTCTAGAGGCTCCAAAAAGCCTATGGGATAACCATTAACCAACCAAGAAATAAATCAAGGAAATACAACCTTTTACCCAAATAATCCATTCCTCAAAAAAATAGAAATGCCTGAGCATTCTTAAGAGGAAGGCCCAATCAACCCTATCATAGGCTTTGGAGAGATCCAACCTTATAAGCATAGCTAGAGTCTTTTGGTATTACATAGAATGGATAACTTATAGAGCTAAGATAATCTCATCAAGGATTTGTCTACCAGACACATACCCACCTTACTCAAGGGAAATGATTTTATGGAGGAGGGGTTGCAATCTATTAGCCATAATTCTGGAAATGAATTTGTACAAAACATTACATAGATCAATGGGACGAAAGCCATAAATATATGTTACCTCCTACACCTTTGTAATGAAAGTAGTAAAGCTTTTGTTGATCTATGTAACAATAAATTTATTTTTTTTTGGATTACTCCACAACCTTTAACAAGTCCTCCTAAATAATATCCCATAATTCCTGATAAGATTCAATATAAAACCTATCTGGCCTAGGGGATTAATTCATATAAATAAATGCTATCAAGAAGCGAACAATTATCCTTTACAAAAATAAGAGTGGGAATGTCCTATATAATATATTTCTATATCACCATATCCAAAAAAGGAACTACAACAAAGAGATAAGAAAATACATTGAGTGTAATATGAGAAATACCTTGTAAAGAAAATCTGGAATTCCATTATCTGATTCAAGAGAATAAATATGATTGAAAGACCTATGTATTAGCATGAATTTGTGAAAAAACACCAAGTTTTTATGCCCTTATTGGAGCCATTTGATGATATATTATTATTTCCTCATAATTTTCTCCCTAAGATTTCGTTCATCTAGCTAATTGATTAAATCAAGTTCATCATGCTTAAGCTTCTCATTAATAGTGCTTAGATAGATGGTTTAAATGACCTTTTCTAATCTATCTGATATCTCTTACTTTATAAATTTTATGTCTCCAAATTCGTCCCAATTCCATTTCATGAGTATGTCTATGATATATCTAAACTTCTACACAAAAATGAACATATTAGTTCCATGACAAGGCTTACCTTTCATCCACCAATGTTGAATTTTGTCCTTGAGATCAACATGCCAAAGCCACATCAGCTAAAAATAGAAAGGAGATTTATAGCATTAAGAATTCCATACTTATATCATAATAGGACAATGATCTGATCCAACATTGTTGAGAATTGAAAACTTGGGGAATTTACCCATTAACAAGAAACTTCTTGATCAATAATAATTTGTCCAACCTATCTGCAATGAAAGCATTACTCGATCTCCTATTGGTCCATATCAAGATCCCATTACCAAGCTTAATGTCAATAAGCTTAAAAGAAGAAATGCATTCCATCATTATACTTGAATTAGAATCAAACATGTTATTGCCACCAGTTTTTATTTTAAGGAAGTAATAGCATTAAAATCTCCTCTAATCAGGACCCAAGATCCTGGAAAGAGTTGAATAACATACTCTAGATTCTTTCACCACTTTTTCCCATCCAAATCAAAATAAAAGTAATCATTGATGAACAAAAGTTGTTTATTAGAATGTCTAATTTGGGTAAGGATTGATATGATACCCTACACATCTAGAGCATTAACCACCAGAATTTCCCTGGGGTTCCACAAACAAGCAATGCCCCCAGAAGCTCCCTAAGAATCATTTGACAAAACATTAGCCATTGGCTAAAGCTTCTGAGCTAGAGAGTTCATGTCATTACTAGAGAATTTGGTTTCCTAAATAAATAATATATGAGGACTATGAGCTTTCAACATTCTAATAATTTCATTTCACTTATAAGGGTAACCTTTAAGACCCCTGATATTTCAAGAAAGGCACTTCATGTCTAACTGGGTTTATATACTTGTGATCCCTCTTTTTCTCTATCTAAAGAGATTTATCTTTCTCCTTCCCTTTGAATGTGGGTTGTTATATATTTCCTACCCTCTTTCTTATTGGCATCCATTTTAATTTTGTTATTTGATGTTTGATTGATTCCATTTGGCTCTAGAATGGAAGGGATATCCATGGAAGAAGAATAGGGAACTAATGCTCGAAGGGGAGGGTCATCCAAATCATCACCCAAATCTATGCCTATTTTCTCATTTTTGTCCCATTTATGTTTTCTAAAAAGATTGGTGTCCTTATGAGCTATTATGGCCAAAGTCTGATCCGTTGGAGAGCTAGAATTAGAAATAATGTGTTTTGCCTAATCTAGTGGGTTAGAGTGAGGATATTTTGTAAACTACATTTCAATAATTATAATTTCCATAACTAAGTCATCATCATTTAATGGCTCATCAACAGGCAATTAAGTGAAACAATTCTCAAACACAGAAGGCTAGAATTGGAGTTCTTGGATTTAATTGTATGATTTTTTTTAATATTGAAAACCCTCCTTATCAGGGGTTTCCTTAGCATTTTCATGCCTAAAAATTTTACAATCCTTTGATAAATTCCCATAATCGTGGTAGAGTCTACACCTAAAAGAAATGTTATCATAATTAACTTATTGTTCCCCCCAAATTACAAAGTAATATTTTTAGGAAGAGGATTGCTAAAATTTATTAGAACACAGATTCTTTCATAGACAATGTTCTCAAAATGTAAATAAGTATCAACAATAATCATAAAGGTGCCAAGGGCATTAACTATTTCTACTAAAATAGAAGGGTTACATAATTCAGCTGTTAGTCCAAAAAGTCTGACCCAGGCCAGCCCCATAGAAGGTAAATCTTTGTCTCCATTTAAAAGAGAGTGTCATGGCTTCATAAATAAACCAATTCATCCCATAAACCAATGACCTCTTTTGAATATCTGGTGCATGTCCTCTTCATGAGAGAATAACACAAGGAAATATCCATTAGGGCCAACAAATATTTCATACTCTTGAAGTCGTCTAGGATTTTCAAGCTTGTCATATCACTCTAATATCTTTGAACATCCAAGAAATGTATGAAACCCTAGGAGTAGGTGAAATCAGTGAAAAATAAAATTGAGTTTCATATTAGTCCATTAGTAAAAAAGTATAAATGAGGTACATTATATAGTGAGAGATTAGGTCACCAAAAAGGTAACAACTTAACTCACTATTAGAAAACACATAAAGTCTATTTTCCCCTAATGACTTTAACAACACTAAGAAAGTTGACTAAGAACCATGTAGGTAAAATTGCAAGTTGGAAAAAGCCTACAGTAACATCCCCTAAAGTGTAGCTTAGGTGGGTAGAAGAATCGGGTCCCAACAATGAGGCCTGAAGAGGAAACCAAGCACAAAGTAACTCACATAAGGTGGAGAAAAGGAGAAAATCCGTAGGACAAAACTCCTCCCCAAAATAGAGAAAAGTGGGAAACCATGCATGCTCTAAGGATGTCGGGCATAATCGATAATTTATCCACAAGTGACAGAAAAAATGGCCCATAGAGAGGATAAATAAGAAGTCCCTATAGAAGGTTTTTAATTTGCCTACAATAAAGATTCCAAAATAACAAATGTCATTGATGATATCCTATACCTGAAGACTGAAGAAGCTCCATCTGCATCAAACAATTTTTCTTACCTTCATCAAATAAAGAACATGAATGGTGTATTGGAATTCTACCCATTCCACAATGGAAGATGAAGCAGGAAATAATACAAATATCTCTAAGTAGGGTCCAAACATAAGTGTGGCATAGGTATGGCAAGATCGTGCACAAGAATTGAATGTAATGCCACTAAATTGAACCTATCAAAAGTAGGTGTATTGAAGAATGGATCACCCTAGACTAGTGAATGTGTTCACCAAGTAATTGATGGATCTTCAGCCAAGGTGTGATTCTTATACAAGTAATTGTGATCCTCATACATAGTAATAGGGCTAACTACTCTATGCAACGATGGTGCAATGGAAGTAGAGATTAATAAGGACTATGCAATGCCCTATAACTATATAATAGACTGCATGATGTTCGATGAGTCATAGATTAATATACCTACACCTTGTAATGTCTGAATTAGGCTAGAGGTAAGTGGATCAATAAATAACCTCTCCATATTTTCAATGTGACAAGGAGATGGCAAAGGTGTGTCCCCGTCACTACAGTAGTCATCTATGCTAGCAGAAGAGTCATCAATATCATAGATATACTGAGGCTCAAAAGTGTCATCAAGTATAGGTGAGTCTGATGAAGATGAATGCCACAGAACATTCGCTAAAGGAATGTCCATGTGAAATAAAGAGTATGGATCAACAACTCTCAAAATAAGAGAAGAGACTACAGATGAAGCACACAGATCCACAAACTAAATATACACAAGAACATATGAATTTTTGAAGCTCTCAAAAGGTGTAATCTCACTATAAATATTAGACACCTTCCAAATAAAATATTATGAAGGCTAAAAAATAGCAACATCATGAATAAGGACAGAAGTAAACTCTACAATAGGATAGTTGAGGTTAGGCAGAATCTCATTCTGTAGTGGTGGCTTGACAAAAGAAGAGAATTTTACACCATAGATGTATCATCATAAAAAATAAGAGTAGGAGGAGGGAATACAATAGTCTATAAAGAGATAGTAGGAAAAAGAGGAGGAGGAGGAGTGATACAAATCTTAGTAAGATCTCTGAAAAGATACTGAAGGATACCCCAAATAGTGTTAGGACACATTGTGAGCTATACATGGTGATGTAGATTCCATGAAACATGTAGAAATGAGGTAATATAAACCTTGACACAAGTCTTAACCCACTTAATATACTTGTCATAATTATTGGGAGTAGGAATCTATCTATATAGGAATGGAATATGATTCTTTCCCTTTTTTATGAATAAGTGTTCCATATAATCATGCCAAGAAGCATAATTATTCTTTCCAAGAAGAATCACTGGTGTAAAATTGACTTTCCTCTATAGGTATCACTCAAGTGCAATTGACATGACTAAGAGAATAAAAAATAAAGTGAAAAACTACATAGTACAAACTATTATGACCCCTAGTTATAATAATATTGCACACCCATGAAGAGGACATCGGGCACAACCAAGAATGCATCCAAATGATTATTATGTGCAGGAATCAACATAATGTATAAAATGAGAGTGAGAAAGAGCAAGAAAAAAATATCGCCACATAATACCCCTTAGAAATATTAGCAGTGACCCCCCCCCATAATGTTGAAAATATAATCACACTCGTATAGACATCGGGCACAACCAAGAATGCATCTTGAGCAAACTATGTGTATGTATGAAAGAACTGAAGGGACATCATGATCTACCAATAATGAATCTAAGATGTATAATTTTTGAAGTATATATAGTTTTAGAGGGCCAAAAAAGGTCACTAATGCATAAAACATGAAAAAATAGGTACTTTTAAAGAAGATGACACTTAAAAAAAAGTTATCGATCAAAAGTTATAGTTGTTTTAAGATTTGAGCTTGCATAAAAAATCTCCACCCAACATAAATTTGAAAAATGTCTGGGTTGATTAGAGACACCCAACAAAAATTTTAAAATGTTTGGTTTGATTAGACATTTGGTTGGGTCTAAGGTTAAGCCCACACTAGTAGGAATCAAGATTTAATCCCCATTCGTATGATCAAGCGTGTAAGACCTTTTATATGTAAAAATGGTGGTCAAACTCCACTATGTGTGCACATAGGGGTCTCAGATTCTGATATGGCTACATGTAGTGTTGTCAGGGTCTGACATGTGTGCATGTAGGGTTATTATAATAAGTGTGTAAGTAGGGGTGTTGGGCTTTGTTGGGTGTGTATGTAAGGGTGTCAAGCTCTATCGGGTGTGCACATAAGAGTGTCAACTACACCAGGCTTGATGATAGGGGCATTGAATTTCAATGAAATTACAGACAAAAAAGTGAAATTCTTCCAAGGGTTTAGTGTTCACCCAAGCCTATTTTACTGTCACTAAAAGTCTGACAAAGTTTTAAAAACTACCAAAACTGCCTGCAGGGGTTAGAAACTCCACTGAAAATGGAAAACCCAAAAATCTATAGATTTAGTATGGCTCCTCCAAATATTAACAAAAACCCACTTGATAACTCAAAAAATCCAAAAAAAAATTCTTGAATTGAGAACCCTGTTGTACATATATGTACGAAATCACTAAAAAAGTCCTGAAACCCTAAAAAATAGTAGAAAATCACTATCATGAATCCAGGTCATGTTTACAACTAATTGTAGGGTTCTGATGCCTTCTAGATCTGATGATGTTATCCATTTTTTCATTGAAGACTTAAGTTATATAATTTGCATGAATTTTTATGAAATCCCACCAAACCTATAGAACTGTTGAAAAATAAGAAAAATAATAAGAATGCATGCAATAAAGATCTCACTAAGGATTTCATAAATGACAAAATGACCATCAAATCTGAGCTATGATACCATGTCAGATGACTCTCAGATATCTGAATGTCCAAGAAATGCATGAAACCCTAGGAATAGGTGAGAGCAATGCAAAACAATGGTGATTTGCATATTAACTTTCATTAGCCAAAAATTACAAAGGATGTATATTATATAGTGAGATAGTAGGTCACCAAGAAGGTGACAACTTAACTCACTATTAGAAAACACATTAAGTGTATTTTCCCCTAATGACCTTAACAACCCTAAACAAGATGACTAACAACCATGTAAAATAACAAGCGGTAAAAAGCCTACACCAACAAAGCCCATATTTTAAATTTTTGCAAAGTAGACTTGAAGCCCGAAAAATGATAGATAAGAGAATACCTTTTCAAATTGTCAATACTATTTTGAATTTTAGCATGTTGGATATTAACCATCGAAGAGTCATCTGCTGCTTTTATGCATCTTATTTTAGTCTTTCGATAATCTATCTTTGGCATGTGTAAAGGCCAATGAATAAAACATTTTCCTCCTTTGGTTGCTATAGAAGATTGAGGTGTTTGTAATGCAACATTAAAATTCAGATACTTAGGGTTTCCATACTTAGTTTGCATTCAAACTAGCTGCATTTTTGCCAAGCTTTGAATTTTTTTAAAGAGTTCAAAAAATGTAAAGATCATACTAAAAAATATTTCTACTCGATGAAGTTTTGTTAGGATTTCAACATATATATTATATTTAGCACAACATGTGTAATAGTGAAACTATTCAACTGGGAGTAGTTCTTATACACATCTTTACAAAAACCTTATCAATCTTGAGATTCAGTGTCTATGGATTTTATTTCAGGGTCACCCACGAGTAGGTGTGGTCATGATTGTGTCTTCATTTTAGGTGTGGTTTTGATTGTGTCTTTGTTTGGGTTGATAGGATTTTTAACATGGTAGTGTTGGTGTCCTATACAAAAGGGTTAAAATCTAAAGAAATTATGATCTAATTTTTGCATGTTGGTCCACTTTAGCTTATCATAAACCATTGTATTAGATAGGGACAATAGATTTATTAACACTTTCTATTGTACATTATGATTCATGACGGACACCAAGTTGACCAAGTTCAAAAAAATTCATCCACAAACAGATGGGAAAATAGAAGTGGTTAACCATATTATTGTGCATATATTTCGGATGTATGACTGAAGATGTCAATGATCATGGGATGAGAGTTTACCATACATCCAACAAAGCTATAATCGATCCCTCCACAACTCTATTGGACATGGCCCTTTTAAATCTATCTTTGGTTTCATTGGTTAGAACCCATTGATGTGTAAATACTTATTAGATTGGAGGATGCATCTATATGTGTAAATATATAATTAGACAAGGCCACTAGATTTGATGAATGGATTCATAAATTGATATAAATTTCATAAAATCTTACATAAAACCAACCAAAAATACAACAGTTACTGACCAACACTGGGCCTCTCACCAATTCCAAGTTGGTGATAAATTATTGTTGCATTTGCATAAATTACATTTGAAGACTCAAAAAGGAAACTTTGTCCTCATCGAGAAGGGCCCAACACAATCTTCAAATAAGTGAATACTAGTGCATTGAGCTCAACTTACAACCTTATGTTAGGTTGCATCTAGTGTTCAATGTGGAACTACTGTGACCATCCTTTCCACCTCTTTTGCACACTTTAAATATTTTTGAGTAATTATGGGTCATAATGTTAAATCATAATTGTTCAACACCATTCACTATTGATTAGGTCATAGATGCAATAGTAAAAAGTTTTTGAAATCAACAAATTCCACTACATCAAGTGGTCAAGGAATGATAGTTTTGTCATCAAGTGGTTCACCAAGGAATGATAGTGGTTCATCAAGTAATGATAGTGATAGTGTAAATTTTTTTACATTTAGTTAAAAATCTTGACGCAATGGGACCCATTGCTTCTTAAGAGGAGACAAATAATCTTGATAGTGAGTCAAGCCCACTAAATAACAATTTAGATTATTTTTACACAAGATAAAACTGAGAACTATTTTATTGTGGTCAATGGTAGATAGGTGGCATAATAGGAAAATGATTCTCAAACATTAAAAAATTATTATAAAACATGTAAACATATATCTTATTGCAACGATGCATTGTTTATTTTCACATGTAATTTTTTTTAGACAATAAAATTTTCATAATATGTTTTTTGGAGTCATATCGTGACTCAATTCCAATTCTTAAAAAGTTCATCCATCTAATCCTTTAGCAAAAATACTCTCCTTCCTCAATTATATTGAGAGCCTCCAATTTTATTTTGGCTCTTTTAATTATAACTCATCATTTATTGTTATGTGGTATGAAGAAGAAATGGCCTCCATATGCACCTACACACAATTATTATTAGGGATCTTGCTTCTCTCAACGTTAATACACATGGTAAAGTCATATAACCGAATCATGACCATTTGGATGGGGCCAACGTCACATATAATTCCAACTTGTCAAAGTAAATTAATACATATAATCCTTCTCCTTAAAACTAATAATTTAAATAAACAAAATTAGAAATATAAAATTTTATTAAAAATTGTTTATATAAAATTATAGATTATCTAGAATATATCAAAAATATTTTTTTTTAAATCAAGTTTCACAAACTTCATAAAATTTAGATCTAAAAAAATTAACAAGATCAAAAATAAATAAATAAAATCTCGATTTCATTGGGTCTGCTCAGGTAGGATTTAATGCATGGAAAAAAGAAAAAAATTAGTCGTGGTGTTTTACGCAGAAAATATATATATATATCTATAGTCTGTGTGTGTTTTTCACATTAACATTTTCCTTAATAAATAAAATAGAAAGTGCTTGACATCCGAGAGGTGGAAAATAATTGGGTCGTGTCCAAACCATGGTCATTGCAAATTGTGGGCGCAACACCCAAACCGTTCCCTGGATTTCAATTCCATTAATAATTGTTGCCACTAGTATTGACTGCCTGCAGTTTTTGTTAAATCCAACGGTATGATATACTGATGTGCATACACCCCTTTATATTTCTCCTCCTCTTTTCTAATTATCATCACTCGAATAAATTACAGTTTAAATTCCAGATTCTCTTTTAGCATTGCATCCCCTGTTTTACATCTCAATCATTTGGAAAATGAGTATTTCCAAGGCATTAATCGCTGCGAGCGTAGGTTCGATTCAGGGATTTAGAGATCAGGTCATTAAGTTCAATCATCTAAATAATCTGATGGCTAAACTATCATTTGCTGCTGCTGCTTCTTCTTCCGTTTTAAGCCCCTCTTTGTTTTGGGTGAAAGCTGAAGAAGAAGATAACGATGTGAAGGGCAGCATTAGCAGGAGGAGATTAACAGAGAAGAAAACGTGTGAAGAGTCATTGAGACGTGTCATGTATCTCAGCTGTTGGGCTCCTTCCTAACTAAACATTCATATCTTATCTTATCCCCAACCAGGGAGGAGAGTCAGGGGCTGCTGTTGCTTCTTGTTCTGTCTTAACCTCCTTTGTATTATCCCCACCCAATTCAGGGGCATACCCTTCCAAATTCAAGGGTATACCCTTCCAAATTTCAGTACAATCCCAACCTGTAATTGTTTTCTGCTTTGAAAAAATATATATATAAAATTGCTTTTACATCATTTCCATTTCGTTTCATCAACTGACACAATCTTCAATTCCAGCTATTGAATTTTTTTACTCAATCCCTTTGTTGGATGCAACCGATTCGGTTTTCTTAAACGTTTTTAGTCTTTCATAATAACACACATGGCCAGCTGTAATTTCATACGCGCTGATCGATGGACTCAAAGGAATCCTATATGTAAATTTTCGCAAACATAAGTTCGTCTCATTTCTTACTAAAATTGTTACATGGCACACTGATCCCTGTCCATTTCTCGGAAGATTCAGGGTTTGACATTTCTTACAAGGAGATGATGAGAGGGGAGGGGTGACTGTGATCGATGGACTCTTAGAAATTTCTTATATAAATTTCACAAATATAAATTCGTCTCATTTTTCATTAAAATTGTTACATGATATAGTAACCTCTGTTCATTTTTGGGAGGATTCAGGTTTGACATTTCTTACAATAAGGAGATGTTGAGGGGTGATAGTGAAGGTAACAAAGAAACGAACAAAGCAATACAAAAATAAATTAAAAACAAGATAAATTAAATAAAAAAAAACTTTAGTAAGAAAATCAAGATCAAAAGAAAATTGATGTTTACATCATAAAATCATGAACAGAGTTGGTTGGTAGGGGAATAGAAGGGAAAGCATGGAGATTTCTTCACAAGATTTTCACCTTGAAATGAGGGATGTGGAGCATCTATTGATGATGTTGAATCCACGGTCAAGGTGTTCCTTCAGTGGGCACTTGTGAGTCATGCATATGCCTTTGAGCATTTTATGTCATTGGTGAAATTTACATCATTAGAAATTTCAAGTTTCAACAATTAATAATTATTGAAAAACAATACTCACTAAAAAATAATTGTGACAAAAATTTGAGAAAATTGGCATGGTGTACTTACCATAATGAAGTGATTTGTAATGTAGTGGAATTGTTGGAATTGTAGTTTGTTGGAGGAGTTGTAGTTGAAATCATTGCTAGAGCACTTGTATATTTGATTGGCCATAAAATACAACTTTGTGATAATGAAAATGATGGCGAGAAAATAATTATGGAGAATTTCAATGAAATTTTGTCCAAACAAAAAAAGAAATAAATCTTATACAAGAAAGAATGTCAATTTGATAGTATCCAATTCAGAAAATGCAAAAAAAATCGAACCACTTATAAAAATTGTTGAAAATTTATCATAAATTTATTTCATTTTTATATACAGTTATCATTTTTTAAGTACATATAATCGTTATAACTATCCAAGATTCTTGTTTTAATTTATTTTCACACCTATTTTCATGCTTAGAGCTCATATTAGCACTTATTCCATCAAAATGAATGACACATATAAAATATGGGATGTGGAAGATTATGTGAACGGCACGAGGAGGTGTATATTGATGCCTACTTTAATAAATTAAGAGACAAAACTTGCCTAGAACATTGTCATGTAGGTACCATTTTAATATTGATGCATACCTTAATAAATTCAGAGACAAAAAGATGAAGCACGGTAAGAGCAAATTGAAACTAAAAAATTTAGCCCGCTCTCCTCTTGACGACTCTCTACGTCGTTTCTCCAGACCTGTGGCTTCAACTATGGAATTAGGATAGCAAGATGAGGATGATGAGGTTCCATATGTTAAGCAAGAATTTTCCTCTAGCAGGGAGATATGTCAAAAAGTATTAGCTCGAGCTTCATCTTCAGATTCCAGAGAGCCCTCTGTTGGAGTTTCTGGGTTGCAGAGGGGTTTTCTTTGCCCGCCCATGTCTTTTTTTTCTCTCCTGGTAGTAGAATTATGGGAGTCAGTTTTGCTGTGCAGTCTTCCCAGGTTGGTAGAGGAGTGCTCCACGCAGCCAACAATCGGGGGCAAGTGGAACACAGCCCAGTCAAAGCTACAACTATTGTTGTTGTGGGCACAAACAATGGAGTTGTTTCGAAAAATTTAGTAGACCCCACCCATCCTACTGAGGAGGTGTCGGTAGAAATTTTGCCTAAAGATAGATCTGAAGCCTCCCCTTGTGTGGATTCGTCTGCCCCTTGTCTTGTTTCGGGCAGTTTACTTTTTGTCTTGTCTATTAATTCGGCCATTGAAGCTCTTGTTGGATCGCGTGGGGGTGCAAAGACTGATGTTCTAGTTTCTCCTCATCACTCCCCTGTTTCGGATCACTCGCACCCTCATCCCTACAAGCATTGGATCTATTTAGATTGTAAGAACATCTCTAACACTTTCCATGAATGTAGGAACTTTTGAAAATCGTCGTTATTCTCAAGTTATTTTGCTTCTCCTCCTACTTTGGTAGACATTGTGTTGATCCATGAGCAGTCTGTTATAGATGTGTTCAAGCTTGGAGATATCTCGATGGTTTTTTCCAAGGATATTCCTGCCCTGATTTTGTCTGATTCGGCCATGCTAGAGATGGACGCTGAGTTGGGTTGCAAATCACTTTTTGGGAAATGTGTGGGAGCTTTCATCTCGGTTTCTGAGCTTTTTCCTTGGGCTTCTAAGCCCTGGAGCAATATTGATACTCCATACTTTTCGCTAATTAGTTTCAATTTTTTCTTGGTTGTCTTTCATAACGCTTTTCATCGTGACTTGGTGTGGCATTTAAGGCCTTGGTTTTTCAGGGACTTTCGGTTCTTTTTCTATTCCTGGGCTCCCTTTTTCGGTCTGGCCAAGTTTTCTCTCTTGGTTGTCCCGATTTGGATCAAGCTTTATAATTTACCCCCTGTTTTTAGAAAGGAGGATCATGTTAAGCTTATGGTGAATAAGGTGGACTCCTTCATGAAAGTGGATGAAAATTATTAGGGTCACAGGTTTGTTCGGCCCTGTGCCATTGTGGATCTCTCTAAACCCTTCTTCCACTCAATCAATGTGCGCTCTTCACATGATTCATGGACTCGGCATGTCAACTTTGAAGGGCTTCCTTTTCGTTGGTTTCACTATCACCTTTTTGGTCATTAACTAGCGAGATGCCCTTCTAGACTTCATGGTTCTTCGCATTCCTTTGGTCTACAGGAGTGGAAAAGGAAAGAGTGGTCTTTGGATCAAGACTTCTTTTGGTGAAATCATGGAAATGTTTATCCTCTGTCTTTTTCTTGCTTGGGATCTCAAGATCGAGTGAACCTTTTAGAGGATATTCCCAAGGATTGCCCAGTGCTTGCTCCTTCCCCGATCCTTCCTCAATGGGTTGCAGTCGTTTCTTCCCCTCCTAGGACTTCATTCTCTAAAGCCCCTGTCAATGTCAGTTTTTCTTCAAAGAAGCAGGGTCGCAGGTCCAAAGCAGAATTCCTGCGAGCAGAGGCTTAGAACTTGGTTCAAGATGGAGATCAATGGACTTTGGACGACCTTTTTCCTCGACGAGGAAGAAGGTTCGTTGTTGTGAATGGTTAGTTTTTCATAGGGCCTTTTGGACGTTCTTCTCTTGGAGAAACTTTCTTGTCATAATCCAAGTTTTGGATCTATGGTGGCTTTTTGAGTGCTTGTCGAGAGTGTGTTAAATTTGGCTTGGTTTATGCCAAGTCTTGTAGTTTTTGTTTCAAATCATTGGTCATTAGGCTTATGCAATTGTTGTGTTCTTTTATCGTTACCCTGGAGTTATACTTTTATTTTAGTGGGTTGCTTTCTACTTATAGCATTGTTGGCTTTGATGTAACAAGTTGTGGGACCCATCGAAACCCTTATCTCTGATTTATAGCTCTGACTCAAAAGCGTTTACAAATAAGAAATCAAGAAATTAAGAAACAAAACTTACTTAGAGCATTGTCATGTAGGTACCATTTGAATATTTAAAGTTATAAGTAATTAATTAATTTTATATATAATACGTACACACACACACACACACACACACACACACACATATACATACACACATATATATATATGTATGTATATATATACATATATACACATGTGTGTGCGTGTGTGTATATAATTTAATTTATAAATATAAATGTAATTAAAATTTATGTCAATAAAATTTAAATTTATTATTAATTTTAAAATAAAAATTTATTCATAATTTAATATATCTATATTTTTTAAATTTGTTAATTAGGATTTTATTTAATGTTAAGTTGAAGCCTTTCACAAGAAATTTTTATTGGATATATATTTTTAGTAATAATTACAATTACATATTGAATGTGACTTTCTAACATGCAATGTGTTCATGTGGTACATCATAAACACACTTCTCCTAAAGAAAATGTAATATGGCCATAGTGTGATGGATTAAGTATGTGACACGTACATCACACTAATTTAGTGAAAAAATGATTACAATAACATTAAAAGTGATGGAAAGAGTGTGTGTTCCAGTGGAAAGTTTGAAATAATTTATCATTGAAACATTCTTTTTTATTCTACCAATTTACTCTTTTACGTACTCAATTTTAGAAATTTTGAGCCAAAAAAATAGGATTAGGAGTTATTCATGTCTATAACAGATGCATCATTATTTCCAAAAGAAAATTTTGTTGTGCAATTTTCAACACAACTATACGCAATAAAGAGTTTGGTTTACATTCATAATAAATAAATGTTATAATCATTGAATGTACCAATTGCATGTAGCAATCTAGAGTGTACAAGAGCAAAAACACAATATTTTGTGTAAGGAATAATAAGATATGCTTACCACCAATTTATGAGTTAAAGTTGGACTAATAAATGTCACTCTTGGTGAAGTTCAAGCTACCGCATCCAAAATGGGAACAAATCCCTCATTTTTCTAATTATTTTGGTTATTTGATTCATAAAATATATTGACTTAGACTAGGATGTTAACAAACTAAAACATCTACCAATCTCACCTATTTCTTGTGGTAATCATAGGCAGGATTTCACAATACACAAACCACATAGAATAATATTACAAGAAGGAACAATTGACATTGACAACATTGATCATTAAGAACTAACTCTTAACTATTATCTCGAGGGTATATTTATTGTAAGACCTTCACATCTCCCCAGCTTTAACTTTTCAATAATATGAGAAAAGGTAAAACAATGCCTATGTTCAGCTCAAGAAAAAAGAAGAAAAACTTCATTCCATGACCAATTTCACTCTTCCATGTATTAAATATGTTTTATCACCAAACGTATTTATCAATAAACATAAACAAAATAATAACTACCATGTGGAGTATTGTTGCAATGATACCTATTTTAATAAAAATAAATTGTCCTTAGGATTCTCAAGTATATTAAAATCCCTGCACACTAGCCATGTGGCAAGGGAAAGTTGTCAGCGAAATAACGCCAAAGCAAATATATGTCTGGACCATCATTGGGGGGATAAATGTTAAAAAATCCTAATGAATGGCTATCAATATGCAAAAGTATATAGTTAGCCCAATGTGACGGGTAATCCCCTATGGTAATAATGAAGGGAGAAAATTTAAGTGAAACCAAAATGTTGGCGCCACCATGTCCATCTTCATGCAGAGTGGATAATTGGGTGGCATAATGTCAAATACATCTCAGATAGGTATGTAGAAGAAACCCTCAAATTTTAACTTCTTGTAGGCAAACAAAATCTAGAGAACCTATCTGCTAACAAGGAACACAACAAGAGTATTTTCAGGGTGACTTTGTAAGACCTCAAACATTCTATGATAAAATATTCATTGGTAAATATGATCCATGTGGAACTCCCCCTATCCGTCCTCAAACTCTACTAAAACTAAAAACCTATTGTGTTGGTCTGGCTGATAAATTCCTCCGAGCATAATGGAGCAACATTTAGCCCCATGCTCATCTCGGGGGGAGTCGACACCACCATAGGATGGGCTGCATGACCATTTATAGAAGGAATCATTTATTGAGGATATCATAATGGCATGAAAAATGGAAGCATGGGAATTTTTAGAAACAAGGCTTTGTGGGGTCTAGGGGATTGATACAATAGGGGGAGGCAGGGTGGGTATCTCCTGAGAAGGCTTTTTTACTAGAGAAGAAGTTGTTGGAGGGGAGGGTTTCAGCGCTGATTGTGGTTTTTTTAGGTAATTGTAGTTTAATCATCACATTTATTCACCACCTTGGGATACTCAATTTGAGGAGGGCCCAAGGAGGGTTTCGATCATCCCATGAGGGGAGGGTTTCAGCCCTTACTGTGATTTTTTTAGGTAATCATGGTTCAACCATCACATTTATCTGCTACCTTGGGCTTCTCAATTTGAGGAAGGTCCAAGGATGGTTTCGATCGTCCCATGAGGGGATAATCTTTGATACGATGGTGAGAGGCCTAGTAATGAAATCAAGTGTTAGGCAAGTTAAACTGCACAACTTTTTGTAACCATTGGGCATCACCACTCTAGAGATCAATTAACTCCTTCAGGGCCTTGGATAAGTTCACCTCGACGTAAACCAATTTGTGTGGGCGAAAGGACTACCACTTATGTGGTTCATGGAAAACTGTCCAATGAGTGCAACAATTGGCTCAGAAATGACCATTGATGCACCGACAGGCCAGGAAGCTCAACCCAGACTAGAACCCTAAGGGAGGCTTGGTCTATAGCCTTGAAATCTCGAGACCAGTTGAATATAATCAAGAGTTTGTTTTGAAGAAACTAACAGCTTGATTTGGCAAGAAGGACTTGTATTTCATACAGCTCTTTAAAGGTAAACAAGAAAAAACCTTTGGTGTGGTTTCAGAAATCAATCACATGGATACCCATGGGCTCCTAGTGGTGGCGAAACCATCCTCTAAAGGGACTTAATCGAAACAATAATAATGAGTGGGTAATTTTCATACCGTTTACATGCATTTTCAACAAAATCACCAAGAAGACATACCTCTAGTTGGGAGGGAAGGGGAGAGGGATTACCTCATCATAAACTTTTAGAAGAAACTTTTGTGCTCATTTGGGTGCCATTTCTCTTATCACTTGCAAGAACAGTTGCAGTCAAGAGTGGGGAAGCCATTTAAAAAGGGTTAGCCCGCCTTGAGCGTCAAACATAATTAATGCATAAAGACCTTAGAAAATTCCTATAAACAATATGAAAGCTAGCAAAGAAGTACACAAGGGAAGGTAAGTTGACCATGGGAAACCCTAGCAGATCTTATTTCAACAAAACCCATATAAAATGTGTCACGGATCTATTATATTTAATTTAATTTCGTTAAAAATATATGTTTAACTTGATTTTATTATTTTATTTTTTTAAATCCTTTTTTTATTATAAATATTTAACCTTTTAAAAAAATTATTTTAATTTATTTTAAATTTATTTATAATATTCCATTTAAATATAATGTATAAATTTGTGAGACAAAAACATATTACCATATTATTATTCAAATGTTAAATATCATTACATAAAATCATCTTTTTTCATATTTTTTAGATTATAAAGTTCCTCATCTTTATGTTATATGTTATCGATCTTATTTAAATAGATTTACGAGTCCCAAAAAAATAATTTCATTTCTTTAAGTGATTTTCAAGCAAAAAAAAAAAAAACTTGAAAAAAAACTTTTTTTTAAAAATTCATCTTTATTTCCCTTATCTTTTGTGGCTAATCGCTTAAAAGAGTTTCATGAGCAGATTACATTTCAATAAACTATTTGGTATATTTCTTAACCTATTAAACACCCCAGATTGATATCTTCTCTATGATTTTATGTAAACCTGCTTAATATTAATAAGCCCCATTCACGTCTTCAAACATTCCAAGAAAATCATAAAAGCTTTGTGATCAAGACTAGTTTATAAAATTTAAGGCTTCTTTTAGCATGTGGGATAAAGGGAGTATTGTTGGGATGCAAAGACGGGTATTTAATATGATCATGGTTGTGGTCATTAAAGTATATGTGATTAGTTTTTCGAGTAGATACTTATGTGGGTATTAATTTAGGGTATGTATTTAAATTTGTGGGGATGTGTTACGGTGATTACAATTTATTGATAAGAAAATGTTATTTACGTTTTTGAAAATACCAAAAAAATCATAAAAGTTTTGTGATTAGGATTACTTTACAAAATTTAACATTTCTTTAAAATATGAGATTAAAGGAGGGTTATTGGAATGCAAAAATAGGTGTTTAATGTAACCACAGTTTTGATCATTGTACGATATGTGTATAGTTTTTTTAAGAGATTTGCATGTGGGTCTTAGTTAAGGGCATATTAAAACCTTTTGGGAAGCGATTGCAATGATTTTAATCAAGTAACAAAGTTAGGTTCTACAAAAATTATAGCTTTTTGAACTAAAAATTTGAAAACTTCATACTTTTTCTCTTTCCAATTTTGGGCTTCAGAGTGTTTTGTATAATGTTATGGTTCATAGTATTTTATATAGTTTGAGATTTATGGTATCATGTTTGGAGAAACAAGTAGTGAGCTTGGGTAATAAAGAGGATGGAGAGGAGGCATGCATCTTTATATTTTTAGTCATTGTTATCATCGATAATAATGGGCCACACAGGGATTTATATTTACACTTTCCAAATTACATTTCAAATTGATCAACGGTTGTAGACACCCAAATTTTCACATTTAATTAAATATCTTAATACAATGAAGCTCATTGTTTCCTTTAAAATAAAATAAAAATCCTAATAATAACTCAAGTCCATTACATAACAATTCAAATTATTTTTGAAAACTTACAATTTTTCAAATAAAACATTTAACATGTCTTAATTTTTATTTTTTATTTTTAAAAAAAAACTAAAGTATGAGAGAGCCCCTCAATTGACTGATAGTTACACCAACGACATCCTCCCTCCTTTAGGGGCAACTGAACGGACCCAGCCTCCCTAATCCTTGGGCAACGCTACCGCTGCCCCTCACGACATCTCGCACATAAATCCGGATTTGAACACATCTTAAATTTTAGTTAACACAACTCAGCCAATCATGGATTGATATTTAAATGAAAGAAACGTATTGAGTTTTCCCGGTTACTAGTTTTGGGATGCGGACAAGAATTGATGGATATTAATGTATCCAAATCATGGTGGGCACCCCCGCCCACGATGAAGTTGATTCACAAACCACCCATCGGATTCCAATTTCATTCCATTTCTCCATAATAATTGTTTCCGCTGGTATTGACTGCCTGCAGTTTTTGTTAAATCCAACCATATACCGATGTGTATACACCCTTTCTTTATATTCCTCCTCCTCTTCCCTAATTATCATCACTCGATTGAATTACAGTTAAAATTTCAGATTCTCCTTTAGCATTGTATCGCCTGTTTTACATCTCAATCATTTGGAAAATGAGTATTTCCAAGGCATTTATCGCTGCGAGCGTAGGTTCGATTCAGGGATTTAGAGATCAGGGCATTAAATTCAATCATCTAAACAGTCTCATGGCTACGCTATCAGTTGCTGCTGCTGCTGCTTCTTCCGTTTTAAGGCCCTCTTTGTTTTGGGTTAACGCTGAAGGAGATGATAACGATTTGAAGGGTAGCATTAGCAGGAGGAGATTAAGAGAGAAGAAAGTGTGTGAAGAGTCATTGAGACGTGTCATGTATCTCAGCTGTTGGGCTCCTTCCTAACTAAACATTGAAGGGCTATCTATATCTTATCCCCAACCAGGGAGGAGAGTCAGAGGCTGCTGTTGCTTCTTGTTCTGTCTTTAACCCCCTTTGTATTATCCCCAATTCAGGGGCATACGCTTCCAAATTCCAGTACAATCCCAACCTGTACTTGTTTTCTGCTTTGAACAAAAATATAAAATTACTTTTACATTATTTCCATTTCGTTTCATCAACTGACTCAATCTTTAACGCAAGCTATTGAATTCATTTAGTCAAAATCCCTTTGTTGGATGCAAGCAGTTCGATTTTCTTAAACGTTTTTAGTCTTTCATGATAAGACGCATGGCCAGCTCTAATTTCGTACACGCTGATAGATGGACTCTTAGAAATCCTTCATATAGATTTATAAATAAAAATTAAGAGAAAACTTAATTTAATGCCTACTACCTTAATAAATTAAGAGACAAAGCATTGTCATGTACGTAACATTTTAATGTTTAAAGTTATAAGTAGTTATTTTTTTTAATATTTAAAAATAATATATATTTTTTAAATTTATATTATTTAATTTATAAATATAAATGTAATTAAAATTTGTGTTAATAAATTTTAAATTTACTATTAATTGTAAAATAATTTTTTTTTCATAATTTAATATATTTATAATTTATTTATTTATTTATTAGATTATTATTTTATGTTAAATTGAAATTTTTTATAAGAAATTTTCATTGAATATTGATTTTCATAGGTTCATTTTTTGTAATAATTATAATTACATATTGAAGTGACTTTCTAACATGTAATATGTTCACCTAGTACATCACAAACACACTTCTTAAAAAAATGTGATATGGTCATAGTGCGATGGATTAGGTATGTGGCATGTGGAGCACACCAATTTAATTAAAAAATATTTACAATAACATTAAAAGGGATGGAAAGAGTGTTTGAATGTTGGAAATTTTGAAATAATTTATCATTGAAACATTCTTTTTTACTCTACCAACCTACTCTTTTACATATTCAATTTTATAAATTTTGAGTCAAAAAATTAGGATTGGGAGTTGGTCATGTCTACAACATATGCATCATTATCTCCAAAAGAAAATTTTGTTATGTAATTTTCAACACAACTATATGCAACAATGAGTTTGGTTGACATTCATAATAAAGAAATATTATAATCATTGAATGCACCAATTGCATGTAGCAATCTAGAGTGTGAAAGACCAAAAACACAATCTTTTGTGTAAGGAATAATAAGTTATGCTTATTGCCAATTTATGGGTTGAAGTTAGACTAGTTAATGTTTTTTTTGGTGAAGTATAAGTTATTGTATCCAAAATTGGGACAAATCCCTCATTTTTCTAATGTTTGTGGTTATTCGATTCATAAGTTCTACATTGGCCTAAACTAGGATGTTAACAAACTAAAACATCTACCAATCACACATATTTTTTGTGGTAATCACAGACAAGAATTCACAAAACACAAATCACAGAGAATAATATTACAAGAAGGAACAATTGACAATGACAACATTGATTGATAAGAACTAATTGTTAACTATTATCTCAAATGTATATTTCTAGTAAGACCTTCACATCTCCCCTGCTTTCTCTTTTCAATAATATAAGAAAATAAAAAACAATGCCTATGTTCAGCTCAGGGGAAAAAAGAAGAAAGACTTCAATCTGTGACAAACTTCACTCTTCCATGTATTAAATATGTTTTATCACTAATTGTGTGTATCAATAAACATAAACAAAATAGAAACTACCATGTGGAGTATTGTTGCAATGATATCTATTGTAATAAAAAAAAATATCCTCTCAAAAATTGACACGTGTCAGAGGTGTTATTTGTTTTATCTTCAATTGTTGAACTCTGTCTAATTCTTTATATAGACACCTAAATCTGGCCACTGATAACCTCCAACCAGGCTTTTGGCCAATTTCCACTTTAAATGCACAATTTGGCATAAAAACACTAAAATGCATTAAATGATGTGAAACTAACATATTCAAGTGCTAATTTTGGCCAAGATATCCCTAAATGGGGCAATGCAATTTATAGGTCAGCTAACTTTGATCAGATCATTTCGAGTTAAAATGTCAATTTTGCACCTAGGTGCTCTGGATTGCTCTTTCCTATCAAATCTTTTGCACAAGACATGTGCTTTTTTAATTTATTGTTCCTAACATTCTAAATGGGAAGACGGTTCCAAAGCATCTGACAGTGCCTTCTAATTCCAATCCAATCAAGTTTAGGATCAATAACAAGGCAATCGATCAATTTGAGTAATTTGTGCACAAAGTGCTTAATCATGCTTAAGAGCTAATTAACCCAAATCAAGGCATAGTTAATAATTCCATGGAAACTTGTTGAATACTTGTTTTTAGAAATGAATGTTGAATATTTGCATCATCAAGTGACCTCATTTCTTGGGAAGACATCCCTAGCTCATAAATACCACAAATATCAGGATTCATGCCTCGTCAATGCCCTCTATGCCTCTTAATTGCCCTTTTTTCCAATGTCATGATGAGGATAATTACAAACTTAATTCTAAAAATTGAATTAATCCTCAACCACACATCTCAATCTTGAGATGGACGATTCAGGTTGATTCCAGACATTTGCAAAAATCTATAAATAGGAGGCCTCACAACATCATTTCTAAACTTAATTTATGCAAAGTTATAATATAGGATTGGTTCCAAAAGCTTCATGCAACTAGTTTTACCATGACAAATTGATTCCAAGCCAGTCCAAGCCACAAGCCAAAGATGCCAAGGAGAGATGGAGGTAGCCAAGCTTCCATTACCAAGGACTTCATGAGCACAAAACCGAACAAGACACTACTACAAAGGCATTTAGAGCATCCAAGGAAGGTGAGGAAATTCTTGTGTTTTATTCCTTACTTTTTAGTTGTGTTTGTCATTTGTTTTAGTTAACTAAGCTCTCCCTAGTGTCTAGGCCTAGAGATGTTATGTTATTAGTGTGTTTCTTTTATTTTGTTTTCATTTTGGAACTAACACCATACTAACCATCATCTCTTGAGTCATATTCCTAAATCACATAATGGCACACCCGATGTGACTAGACGCATCTCACACCTGAAGGAGATCATTTTTCCACTCTAAAATATTTATTTGAACCTTTAAAACTCTTGAAAATTAATTTTCTAACTTTATTTTGACATTTTTGTTTGCCACAGTTTTTAACAATAACCGACGTCGGCAAGAATACCAGCATGAATTACCTGCTTAACCAACATCAGTTAGTCAAATTGAAATCGATTAAATATCGATTATCCAAAGTAACCATCATCGATTGTAATAACCTATGTCAATCATTGTGTTTTTCTTAAAACATAGACTCGAGAGCTATTTTTCTAAAGTTCATTATTTCGAGCTAAAAAGAGCTTCAAAGCTAAAGGACATGCTAACAATTTTACTATAGTACCAAGATTGATATTTGTTCAAAACATGTTTAAATAACCTTTGCATGCTTAAAAATCAATTAGGAACCTTGTTTTAGTGTTTAACAAAGAATTTAGATGTTTTGGTGAATGTTTTCAAAGTTTGCAACTAAGACCAAGGGGTCAAATGAATACTACCAAATCTTTCATTTTGGGTTTAAAATTAAACACACTTGTCAATTTTTGTTTACAATTGTTGTTTAATCAAATTTTTGTTTGGTAAAAAGAAGAATGGTGTATGTATGCTCTTCCATTTGTCCCCTATAGGGAATCCTTAGAATCAAAAGCACCATTCCTATTGCAAATAGCCTATTCCAAGCCTTAGAAAAAAAGTTATCTAAAACACTCCCCAAAAACTCATCAAAGTTTGGGTGACCTTGAAAATTATCCTAAAGTCTTTCTATTTTCATGTTTTCTTTGTTTTTATGCATCTTGGCTTGCGAGGGGGACTTCATCACCTCCCATAAGTTTTTTAGGGAAGCTTTGACCCAAGGTTTTATATCCTAGCATTGACTTCATTTGGATCCTTTGGAGTTGCACACAGGAGGTAGTGGCACATTGAACATTGCACTACACTAAGCAAAAAATAGGATGTAGTGGTTGCAAAAAGGACTAGACCTTTTTGTAACAAGCTAAGTGATACGAACCCAAAATCTATGATTTTCTTTTTCATTATTTGGTGTGAAAGTCATTACGCAATTGATTCACCTAGATCATTCAAAAACTTGTTATATCTTAGACAAATCCCCACTTGCCACAGAAGAATTGTTGGTGTAAGGTGCGCCTCAAGGTCCATGTCATAGTACTGTCATTTGAGAGAAGAGGGGTGTAAAAACTCTACTATATAATGTGCATTTACTTTTGGATGAACACTTAAAAACCTCTCTAATGATGTATATTGATTGATTCTAATAATACCAAGCAACCTTGTTAGTTTAGGATCTAAGGGAGATTAATTAGTTGGTCTTATCCTAGTTTAAAGTCTTGTGTGGAGTCAAAAACTTGGTGTAAACAAACAATCCAAACCAAACACATAGTCCAAATTTTTATTTGAATAAAGAGGCATTATGTTGTCCACGTTAGATCATCAATTTGCCTTGTTCAAAAGTTCATCAAAGGCTTGAGAGTCATATCATCCACTTTGGTGCAGTTATGTTGCCCAATTGAGTATAAACCCTTATCAAATTTGTTTAAGTTCATAGGGTTGATGTGTTAAGTGGGTTTGCCATTTACACAAAACTTGAGGGAATTTAGGTTTAATTTCCAATTGAGGTTGAAGGTCATTTAAGACTCATAATCACTGTCATCATTTGATAGACTTAAGCTATTTTGTGCTAAACACTTGCACTTTAAGTCTATGCACCACAACATTTTGAGTTAGGAAAAGTAGTGTTATGCTATCAAAATTATAGGAAAACATCTTTGCCTTAGAGAGTTTTTGAAACAAACCTTTTTGTCATACCTTTTGGGCAGTATAGTGTCATTATGCTACACAAAATATTTTGAATATTGTTTCATAAACCTTCTTGAATAATGGTTCAAATTTGTTCCTACATTTTCAGACCACTCCAAGTGTACTTTTGTGATATTTGATCTAAAACAATTATACTATTCACTTTTGTCTAGCTTGTTTGTTAAAACAGCCAAGTTTTATAATATTTTTTATGGGAAAATAAACTATTGCTAAAGTGTCTTTTGTTTCATACCTTATACCTAGTTGATCAAGTTCATGTCCAAGAATCAAATGCCTAGTGTTTGTTAGAAGTGTTTCAAATCCGTTAGATTAAAACTTTCATCTTTTTCAAAGTCTAGCTTTCGATGCTATTTGGCTAAGAGTCCTAGCACATGCCTTATTTGAACCTAGCTTTTGATGCCACATTTGGCCAAAAGACCTAACAATTTTTAAATTCATAGATTAGACTGATTGGAAACACTTCAACCTTAGAGTTTGACATTTTGATTTTTTAGGACCATTTACTTGCTTATCTTTGTGTGAATGGTGAAACATTAGATACTTAACGCTAACTTATTTTCTCACAAATCTTTGCATAAACCTTTTGATCATTTTGAGAAATCTAGACCAAGTTGAGACATCATCTATTTTAGACATTGTATTTTTTAGAGTTTTTAGAACTCTTTCACCTTTTATCGTAAAAGCATTGACTATGGATCCCAACATGTATTCCTATACTCGTATTGGACTCATGTACAATCCAAGAATTAGTAATGAAGTTACGCAGGAAGAAATGGTGTAAGACCCCTATGTGGATAATATTGCTTATGAGATAGATTCTTATCCCTCATATAATAATCAATCAGGGGCACAAAGCCAAGATCTATTAGCTAACTATCTAGTTAACACACCACCTTATTCAGAATAAGACCAAGAGCAAACTGTGTAGTACCTAGCTATAATACCTATAGTGGATAAGCCAGTACTTCAATAGTCATATTCTATTAATATGGCTTCCACGTATGATCCATTTTTGTTTGAGTTGTTAGGATCTTACAGATACAATTGATTACTTTTGTGTAAGCAACTAAACATGAAATTAAACCAGAATAACAAGTAACTAGAAATCAGAATCAGCAAAGAACATGAGATACAAGAAACAACGAAAACTTGTATTAAACTCCTCTAGAAGGAAATACAATTGAAGAAATCTCTCTTTCTTCCACACCTCTCAGATGTACAGATCTCTTTCCCTCAAGAGTTCTCTCTATCAATTACAAACACAATTCAGCTACTTGAATTGATTCACCCTTTTTCTCATACACAAGCTATGAAGATCTATCCCTATTATATAGAATTAGGGATCATGAGCTATGAATTCTCCACCGTTAGATACACCTCTTAATCAAAGGTTCAAATTAGTCCTGCCAAAAATAGAAATGCGAACTCAACACTAACAGTTAAATTTATTGTTGACACAAGAAATTGCACCCGGGGCAAGGAAGTCAAACTCCTGCCTTTTCTTCGCAACATGAAAACTCCTCTCTCGCCTGTGGGATGGCAAAGCAGGAGAGGAGAGTCCCTACTTAAGGGCTAGCTCCCTTTGATGCATCCTGTTGTTTCCAGCAAGTGCAAAACACATATATATAGATATATAAAAGGGGGGTGAAAAGAGAGAGAGATTGCAGGAAAAAACAAACCTACTCTAAAGAGGTGATGCACCAAAATAAGGTGACCTTCACACACTCACACTGAAACCAAGCAAACACATACATACACTACACATTTTGCAGAAGGACCAGGCTGCTGGAAACTGGCAGGGAGGCCTTAATGGAAGATACAAAAAAAAGAAAGAGATCACCAAAGGTGTTGTGAGACGCACACTTATGTAGCAACTTCCTCTGTTTTGCACTTCTCAAATACTGCTCTTCTCCTTTCAGCTGCAGAGATGGCACCTTGTAAATAACAGGTCTGCTGGTGTTGAACCTGTGAGAGCATCAAGAAACAATGACTGGACATAGACAAACACTCAAGGCATACTCTGAAACATCTATCCAAATGGAGGTAAAAAATTGCATTTTATTTGATTCAGGTGAAATTTTAGCAAGGATGTGCCTGGCTAAAATCGTGAAAAGATAGTTACAAATGACTAAGTCCACAATATATAGGAAAAAACAAGAGAAATTGGCGCTTCTTTTGTAAGTGGTAAGTCGTGTCCCCTTTGAAAGAAAATAAGTCGCTCAAATATTAATGAGCTGTTCATTTTGACTATTCGAGACCTGCATTTCCTGCTTAGGTAACTTACACGGCTTGCCTTCCATTTAATAAAAAGTGGGGAAAATTGATTTTATCTCAACTGTTTGTGCCCTTCATGATTAATTCCCAGGTACTGCTCCACCTGCTGAAGTCACTTCCCAAATGGCGCCACTTGGATTAACTGCCAGCTCGCTCTGTCATCTGCCACTTTGCTAGTTTGTCATTCACGCCATCGGGCAATGAATTACCTTGCCTATTTTGTCTCTTTCTGGCTTCTCAGCCCTTGGGGCGAACATACTAGCAGGTCACTGCATTCAGGCCCTTTCCTGGTTAGCACTTATTTGAAGACAAACAACTATTTTATTTGTGAAACTTTGACGGCCACGCAGCCATCGTCAGTCTTTATTGATCTCTCTGCGGCCCTCCTTTCCTTTGTTATTTCGATGGGTCCTTTGGAAGAGTCCTCAGACGGTCCCATTGAATGTTTCAAACACCCCTTTATTTTTTGTAGACTTGCTCAAGTCTTAGCAGCTCCCGAGCACTTCCCCACCTTGTATACACTTCAGCGGGTACCTTGGCTGCTCCATGGACTATTGTCGGGCCTCTAAATGTTTTACATCGGGCTTTAAAAGTCTCGCAGACTTTTGCCCGCAGATATTTCCTGTGGACAAAAAGTCTGCGAAAATTCTGCCTACCTTTGCCTTTGCTTGTATATGCGCCTAACTTGGTCCTTGGCATTTCTTTTGAACCGCACTTGGATCTTTCCCTTTGATGTTAACTAAGTCGTGCCTAAAGGAATTCGGGACCTCGAAGACTTTTTCAAACAAAATTTGAACTTGGACTTTGAACCAGCTTGAAATTTACTTGGGTCCTCTTCATTTGAAGTGCCGGCCCTCTATTAGGTGTTTAAACTTTAAGTCTTGAACCAAATCACTAAACCAATTGTGTTAAAACAAGCAGAGAAACACTGGCATTGAATTGTATAATCTAGAAATGACTGTTGTCGAATGGCAAGGGGAGAAGGTGAATGATTTTGGCCTGTGAGCAAAAATTGGTCAACAAATTGGCGACTCACAAGGGAAGCATGCCTGCTATGCTTAGAACTTAGTCACCTTAAAATCCATTGGGCATGAAGTCAAGTGCAGCTATGAAAGAATTAACAACGGCCCAAAAGATTCAAGAATCAAACGTGAAGTTTTTACCCCACACGCGAAGGGAAACACACAAGGCTAAAAACACTACCTGTGCAATTGCACTTAGGGAAAATAGGAAAAACAACTAAAAACAAACTATTATGTACAGCTAACCAGGCATGCTTGCCTCCCTCCTGGATTGAAAGGAAAACTTCTTAGGTCCCCTTCCTGGTGAGAAGACTTATGGTGCCAGGCAAATATATGAATGGAAAAGAGAGTTTGTGACCTGCTCTTCTTGCATGTCCCCTGGGTTGGCTAGCATCCGAGAGGATTAGAATCGAACATGCCTCTGACATATATGTATTCTGCTTGTCCCTAGAAGCCTGTTGAATGTTGGTCCGTGATATTGGTGCTCCTTACCAAGAAATCAATGGCTGCTAACTTCTAGCCATAAGCCCCCTGATCTGCACAATTCTTCTATAATGTATCATGGTTTGATTTGTTTCTCTCTGTCTCGCTGAAAACTCTGTCAGACTCATCCCTTGCGTCCTCTTGGCCTTTTTGAAGAAGGGTGACTGTGGTGATGTCTGAAATGGACTCAAAAAAAGATTTTTGATCCCATAAAACTTCACCTCTTTGTTTAAAGCTCACTTCTTCAAGGCATTCCTCCAAGAAAGCAGACCTCTCCTTTTCCTCTTTTCTGATCAGGTTCTCTAGATTTTCAAAAATATTCTTTTGATCCTCCTCCAACTCGGGCTCTTCAATGTAGTCATCCTCATCAAAACAGCAAGGAAGTTCATCAAACTAAGGGGAAGAGAGCTTACCATGCATTTGTTCCTCCTCGTATTGCTGGAACATCCGCATATATGCAAGACCTGCATCTTCTCCATTGCTGATAAGGTCTTCACAAAGAGCATCAATGATGATTTCTTCTTCGTTGTCGGTCATGATAGCCTCTTGAAGGACTGCAGATTGGATCTTCTGCTCCTCACCTGCCTCTTGCAAAACAGGTTCTTCCTTGAGAAGGGGCGAAGTGGAGAAAACATGTGGAACAGGAAGCAATCCTTGAGCTAGAATCGAATGATTCTCCTCTCTCCACTTGGTCAGCACTTCATCAATATCAGATGCAGCCTGATAACTCTCTTGGGAATGTGTAGGCAGGGTGTGTTTAGGCATAGAATGTGTTGTTTGGTCTGAACCATCCATCACACATTGGTTGAGGATTTTCTCTTTGGATTCCAACTCTACAATTCTCTTACTCAGATTTTCTTGGAAAAGTTTTTCCTGGAGGCTGTCGGCATCATCATGAGCAGGAGCAGCTTCAGCTTCTTCAAGGTTTTGAGAAAAAACCTTACTTCTCTTCTTCTTTGTTGGCCCATGATTCAACTGTTCTCCCCCAGTGCAGGATCTCTGAATTAAAATTTTGCTCCTGTGAACAGGGAGCAACTCAATTTTCCACAAGGTCCCGAGGCTCCTCTACAAGGTCTGGAAAATTTATCTCTCTATCAAGGAGCAGCCTCATCCTAGCCTCTAAATCTTCAATTTGCTTGGCTAGGCTATCTTGGAAAAGTCTTTCTTGGAGGTTGTCAGCATCATCCTCTTCAAAACTCTAAATTGGTTCCTGGCATTCCTTCCTCTAACTCAAAATTTTCACATTATGCTAAAGAACTTGGGGAGGTTGGGGAATGCAAGGAGAAGACTGTTGGTGCGCTAGAGGAGTCTTTAGAAGAGGGACGCATTGGCTGGTGGTACTATTCTCAATGGGAGATTCACAATATGAGGAATTTAGAAGGTTCATCTCCATGAGAGGTTGTTTTGATGTCTTCTGATGTTGGAAAGCCAGGCACATGGAATTGGGAGCAGCTGTATTGGATGAGTTGGAATGAGCAAGTGCAATCTGATAAAATAGATTTGTTGCAAAAGAGGGGGCCTTTTTCAGATGAGAAAGGGGCACACAAGGTTAACTGCCTTGGATAGATGGATTTCTCCATTTTGTTACCTCCTCCATGGATTGCAAGGTCTGTGCTTGCCTAAACAAACACTCTTCTTTATACATCAGCTCCCTTTGATATCTGTACTACTCTTCCAGCCTGTTAATTTCCATTGTCTACCTCTCAAATTCCAACCTCACCTCCCTTATAGTTGCAGGGCAACTAGGAGAGCTACTTGAGGTGATTCCATAAATATTTTGAGTCTGATCATATTCACATGAAGGAAAACAAAACCCATGATTTTGTGCAAAAGAAGCATACATACAAGACGTGATTTCTGAAGACACTAGGCTGCTTAACCAATGGATTTAACTCAGTCACCAAATGCTAAAGTTACTTGATTTGTTGTAACAGGACCAGCATCAATCTTGAAACTTACCGCATTGAAAACTTGTGTCCCACCGGGCGTGTTAGAACTATTGACGTGCATGGTGCTGTATTGGTGGTTCTTCTACTGTAACAGGATCATCGACTAACCCTACAACTTTACTGAGTAAAAAACTTGTGGTCCCATCAGGCGTAGCAAAACTGTTGATGCAAGAAATTGCACCCGAGACAAGGAGGTCAAACTCCTACCTTTTCTTCGCAACTTGGAAACTCCTCTCTCACCTGTGGGACGATGAAGCAGGAGAGGAGAGTCTCTAGTTAAGGGCTAGCTCCTTTTGATGCATTGTCAGGAATCTAGAACAACAAACATGCTCTGATGCCACTAGTTGGGATCTTGCTCCTCAGAAAGAGCACAGTATGATTACCAAATATAAGCAATTGAATATGCAGAAATAACCAGAAACACAAGTAACTAGAATTCACCAATAGCACAGAATATGAGAGACAATACACTATCTTGTATTAACACTAACAGAAAAGAATACAACAAAGAGCCGCCACACTCTTTCACCTTACAGAGATTCGCCACACCTCAAGTGTTCAGTAATTCTTCTCACACACACTCTCCTACACAAAAACGGTCCCAACAACCAACTCACACACAGAATTGG
This sequence comes from Torreya grandis, assembly GCA_037957365.1. Classification (NCBI taxonomy): domain Eukaryota; kingdom Viridiplantae; phylum Streptophyta; class Pinopsida; order Cupressales; family Taxaceae; genus Torreya; species Torreya grandis. The sequence goes on from JARHVA010001107.1 coordinate 3,483,266, forward strand.
TGTTCACCTCACCAACCAGTCAGTAATAACCCTGCCGGTACATCAAACACTCTATAGCACTTCAAGCTGATCTCTCATGAACCTGCAACCTGCAATTCAAAGACCAAACTTACATGTAGATCCCCAATGAGCTTGCAACAACCTGCAACTCACAGATATTACAACTAGAAGGAACTCTTCCTTTCTATCTCATGCCTTATACAATACATGCCAATGGGTCTATAAATAGATCCCTAACTCAAACAATAACTTAGACTCTTAATTTAGACAATTGTCCTCGCAGCCCAAGACTCTAACTGGTCTCAACATGCAAACTCTTTGTTCACTTAACTAACTGTCCATGAAACGAGCAGTTCTGGAACACACAGGCGACCGACGTCGGTCCCTACTTGTATAGTTCTGCCGACGTCGACCGACTTCCTGCCGTCGCCGGTGGCCTTCTACACTGGACTCTGCCGACGTCGGTCCTGCTGCCGACGCCGGTTCCTGTAGAACTCAGCAACCATCTGTTCCTCAGTTTGCAAAGGTTGAAGCTTTTAGCTCCACAACCTAACAATCTCCCACTTGGAGATAAACAGCTGCAACCTGTACCTGTACCTGTACACCGTCTAGTTTGTTACCTTGGCTATGTATCCATCTTCAAAATCACCCTTGAAGACCAACCACCACAAAATCCGTGGTGCAAAACCTGTCATCCAAATTACCTGCCACATCCGCATCTACAACCATGTAGAAAAAGAACTTGACCCTGCATAGCATGTGCACCTACTGCTGGTCCCACTGAACTGCCCTTCAGTATTACTTTCCCGGATTGACTCCAAACTTGTGATAACTCCCACTGCTTGGGAAAACTCAGGTTTAGTACATACCATGCACTCAACCTCATTATGTGAATCAAGACCCCTGTTCTATGAACTGTCTAACCATCGGCGTGCTAACCGGTTTCACACAATCATCCTGAAATAAAGTTAACACATGACCTTCCATGTCTCTAGAACACACTCTTGCCAAAGAATCTTGCTGCTCCCAGATTCTCCATGACAAACCCCTGAACTAGCTTTACCTTTAGTTCAGCAATACCTGTATATGTAACCCTGCAACAAGCACATCATATAGAAAATAGGATAGTGTAGCTAATACTATCCAACCTGGTAAAGAGAAACACAATGAACAAACCTCCATTGCCCTGCAGCTAATACAAGATCAAATACCCTGATCTTCCATCTCACGTATCCATTTCCGCTCTTCTTTATCCTTAACATCCATTCGTCTCTCAGTGCTTACTTCCAGCTGGCAACACTACCCAAAACACCTGTTTGGTTCTCCTCCAAGGAATCACATCCTCATTCATGCCTAGCTCCCACTGTTTCCTGGATCTACCTGTTCTGCTTCTTCAATAACTTCCTGGTCCTATGCCATAAGTGAGCAATAAGTAGTGTAAAGAAGGGAAATGACGAATTTAAGAACTTACTTACACCTTCAGTCCTCCATATGGGCGCTTGAGACTCCATGACAACTTGCTGTCCACCCAAAATTCGTCTCAGTGACCGATGCCGGTCACATCTCAGTCTACAGCCGATCGATGTCGGTTCCCTGCCGACGTCGGTTTCCCCTGGCCGACGCCGGTCTCTGTCTGCCCCGAGTCACCGACGTCGCACTGCACATAGCCGACATCGGTCCCTGTCTGGACACCGACGCCAGTTTTCCTGCCGACGTCGGTCTCTGTGTTTTTCTTGTGAGACCTGACTTTTTCCCGCGAGCTCTTTTTGGATCAAACCCTTGTCCAAATCACCCTTGCTCTGCTCAGAATTCCCCTGCACCTTGTGCTGAACTCTGTCCGTCACCTTTTCCTTGAAAACCAAGGCTTTCCTGTTCTTGTCACTAACATCGGATTCTTCAAGAAACCTCACCTTCTTCTTCTGCATACAGAAACCACGATCCATGCCTTTCAAATCTAAAAGCATATCATTTGACTCAAGAACCAGCATCTCCTTCTTATCTATGTGACCAAGCCTATCAAGCCACATCTCTGAATCTACAGCTGAAGTAGATAACCCAGAAGAAGAATCAGTAAAATAAGTAGATAGATAAAGCGTACCTACTTTCTTACCTCTAGCTACAACAAGTGTACCCTTGGTAACCTTCCAAGAGTCCGCTGTGAGAGTTACTGTGCAACCCTCTTCACCCAAACTTCTAACAGAAATCAGATTCTGCTTCAGAACTGGGACGTGCATGACCTCCTTTAACACCCATGTGTTACCTGTCTGCAGTTTCAGCTTCACTTTGCCTTTGCCAACAATCTGACAAGGCTTACCATCCCCTACACAAATTTCTCCAAAATCTCCCTGGACATACTCATGAAAAAATTTCCTATGTGGGGATGCATGAAAAGAGGCACCAGAATCTAATACCTAAGATTCTACTTTATCCAAAGAACATACCAGAGCATCCTGTGCAATGTAACCTGCAACATCTGCTTCTTCTTCATGTTCTTCATGCTGATCTGTACCCGATCTGCAATCTCTCTTTAAGTGCCCTTGCTTTCCACATTTCCAGCAGGTTATTCTGCCATACCTGGACTTGGATCTCTTGCCCGTCTTCGACCTTGATCTCCCACGCTCTATCTTCTCTCTTGGCCTTCCTCTTCCTTCAACACTCAAAGCATCTCCAGATGATTCCCCTGTGCTTTTCTTGCGTATCTCTTCGTTCAAGATCACGCTCACAATATCATCCACTTTTAAGACTTTTGAAGGAGACACAGTATTAGAAACTGCCATTACCAAACCTTCCCAACTTTCAGGTAATGAACACAAGATTAAGAGAGCTCTTATTTCATCATCAAATACAATATTGACTGAACTTAACTGGTTTACTAAACCATGGAAATCACTAAGATGGCTATGAACAGATCCACCTTCCAACATTTGCAAATTAAATAAACGCTTCATAAGAAATACCTTATTCGAAGCTGAGGGTTTTTCATATAAATTTGCCAAAGATTCCATCAACTCCACCGTTGTCTTATACTGTGATAAGCTGGAAATCACAGATGATGCAAGACTCAATCTAACAGATCCCAGAGCCTTCCGATCAAGAACCTCCCATTCTTCATCTTTCATATCCAAGGGTTTGCTAGCAACCCCACCCAACGGTAAGTACAAATCTTTCTGATACAGATAGTCCTCAATCTGCATCCTCCATAATTGGTAGTTCTTGCCATTGAACTTCTCCATTCGTAGTTGACTGCTTTCTGTCATTGCTCAACTCCCACTCAAACAGAAACCCTGTGAGTAACCTGTAATCAAAACACACTACCCAGATCTACACCAATCTGTTAGTATCCCAACCAAAAGCTCTGATACCAGTTGTTGGTATCAAGCTTAAGAACCTACAACCAAGGCTCTGATACCAGTTGTCAGGAATCTAGAACAACAAACATGCTCTGATGCCACTAGTTGGGATCTTGCTCCTCAGAAAGAGCACAGTATGATTACCAAATATAAGCAATTGAATATGCGGAAATAACCAGAAACACAAGTAACTAGAATTCACCAATAGCACAGAATATGAGAGACAATACACTATCTTGTATTAACACTAACAGAAAAGAATACAACAAAGAGCCGCCACACTCTTTCACCTTACAGAGATTCGCCACACCTCAAGTGTTCAGTAATTCTTCTCACACACACTCTCCTACACAAAAACGGTCCCAACAACCAACTCACACACAGAATTGGTGTTCACCTCACCAACCAGTCAGTAATAACCCTGCCGGTACATCAAGCACTCTATAGCACTTCAAGCTGATCTCTCATGTACCTGCAACCTGCAATTCAAAGACCAAACTTACATGTAGATCCCCAATGAGCTTGCAATAACCTGCAACTCACAGATCTTACAACTAGAAGGAACTCTTCCTTTCTATCTCATGCCTTATACAATACATGCCAATGGGTCTATAAATAGATCCCTAACTCAAACAATAACTTAGACTCTTAATTTAGACAATTGTCCTCGCAGCCCAAGACTCTAACTGGTCTCAACATGCAAACTCTTTGTTCACTTAACTAACTGTCCGTGAAACGAGCAGTTCTGGAACACACAGGCGACCGACGTCGGTCCCTGCTTGTCTGGTTCTGCCGACGTCGGCCGACTTCCTGCCGTCGTCGGTGGCCTTCTACACTGGACTCTGCCGACGTCGGTCCTGCTGCCGACGCCGGTTCCTGTAGAACTCAGCAACCATCTGTTCCTCAGTTTGCAAAGGTTGAAGCTTCTAGCTCCACAACCTAACATGCATCGTGTTGTTTCCAGCAAGTGCAAAACACATATATATAGATATCTAAAAGGGGGGGTGAAAAGAGAGAGAGATTGCAGGAAAAAACAAACCTACTCTAAAGAGGTGATGCACCAAAATAAGGTGACCTTCACACACTCACACTGAAACCAGGCAAACACATACATACACTACACATTTGGCAAAAGGACCAGGCTGCTGGAAACTGGCAGGGAGGCCTTAATGGAAGATACAAAAAAAAAAGAGAGATCACCAAAGGTGCTGTGAGACGCACACTTATGTAGCAACTTCCTCTGTTTTGAACTCAAATACTGCTCTTCTCCTTTCAACTGCAGAGATGGCACCTTGTAAATAATAGGTCTGCTGGTGTTGAACCTGTGAGAGCATCAAGAAACAATGACTGGACATAGACAAACACTCAAGGCATACTATGAAACATCTATCCAAATGGAGGTAAAAAACTGCATTTTATTTGATTCAGGTGAAATTTTAGCAAGGTTGCGCCTGGCTAAAACCGTGAAAAGATAGTTACAAATGACTAAGTCCATAATATATAGGAAAAAAGAAGAAGAGAAATTGGCACTTCTTTTGTAAGTGGCAAGTCGTGTCCCCTTTGAAAGAAAACAAGTTGCTCAAATATTAATGAGCTATTCATTTTGACTGTTCGAGACCTGCATTTCCTGCTTAGGTAACTTACACGGCTTGCCTTCCATTTAATAAAAAATGGAGAAAACTGATTTTATCTCAACTGTTTGTACCCTTCATGATTAATTTTTAGGGACTGCTCCACCTGCTGAAGTCACTTCCCAAATGGTGCCACTTGTTAGGTTGTGGAGCTAAAAGCTTCACTGATGCAAACAGGGAAGGAGGTTCCTGGAGAAAGGTTATTGAGTGTCATAGACATCGGCGTCGATCAGGCCAACTGACGTCAGTAGGATTAGACAAAAGAGCAACCAACGTCAGTCAAAAGTCGGTCGACGTCGGTACCCCCAGGTAGACAGGGACCGACGTCAGTCACCTGTGCGATTCAAAACTGCAAGTTTTACGGGCAGTTAGTTAACGAACCAAATGTTTGCATGTCAAGATCCAAATTTAGACTAGAAGCTCCGGATTTGATTATTGTAATTAGGTGTCTAATTATTGTTTGCATGAGATCTATTTAAGAGACTCATGGGTTGTATTGTAAAGTGTTCTAGTTTGAGTTGAGCAAAGTTAGCTCCTTCTGTGTGTGAGGTGAGCAAGGGTGTTCCTCCTAGTTCCACAGTAGTACCAACGTGGGTCCTAGTTTTGGAAAATCAGCAGGATTCTTCAAGGGTGTAAGATCTTGGTCAGTAGGTGTGCATGGCTACTTTAGGAGATCTACATGGTAAGTAAGATCATTGATCTGTAGGTGTATGTGTGTGCATGATCCAGGTTTGCAGGTGTGTAGAACCAGATTGATTTGCAAGTGTGCAAGATCAGGGAGGACACCAACACAATAGGGAGTAGAATCAGGCAAGATCTACTTGGAGTACGGTGTGTACTCAAAAAGAGAGCAAGAGAGGAAGGCAAGGCAGTTCCTTCCATAAGTAAGATCATTTGGGTTGCAGGTTGTAAAAGTTCATGGGAGATCTACTTGGAGTACGTTGAGTACTTGTGGAGTGCATGGAGCACTTGTGGTGTGCGTGGAGCACTGGAGTACTGGCAGTAGTGGATACTGGCTGGTTGGAGGTGAACACCAACTCTGTGTTTGAGTTGTGTGTAGGGACCGTAAGAGAGAGAGCTTTGAGAGAAGATTTATTGTTTATGCCCTAGAGGTCTGGGAGCCCTAGAGGTGTGTAAGGAAGAAGAACTATGGCAATCTTCTTTGTTGTATTTCCTTCTGGAAGAGTCTTAATACAAGTTGTGTATTGTCTCTCATATTCTGTGTTGTTTTTGAATTCTAGTTACTTGTGATTCTGGTTTAATTTCGCATGTAAGTTGCTTGGTAATCAATTGTGTGCTTCCATTATTTCCCAACACCACTTGGATCAACTGCCAGCTCGCTCTGTCATCTACCACTTTGATAGTTTGTCATTCACGCCATCAGGCAATGAATTACCTTGCCTATTTTGTCTCTTTCTGGCTTCTCAGCCCTTGGGGCGAACATACTGGAGGGTCATTGCATTCAGGCCCTTTCCTAGTTAACACTTCTTATTTGAAGACAAATGGCTATTTTATTTGTGAAACTTTGACGGCCACACGGCCGTCGTTAGTCTTTACTGGTCTCTCTACGGCCTTCCTTTCCTTTGTTATTTCGACAGGTTCTTTGGAAAAGTCCTCAAATGGTCCCATTGAATGTTTCAAATGCCGCTTTGTTTTCCGCAGACTTGCTCAAGTCTTAGCAGCTCTCGGGCACTTCCCCGCCTTGTATACACTTCGGCAGGTACCTTGGCTACTCCGTGGACTGTTGTCGGGCCTCTAAATGTTTTGCGTCGAGCTTTAAAAGTCCCACAGACTTTTGCCTGCAGATATTTCTTGCAGACAAAAAGTCCGCAAAAATTTTGCCTACCTTTGCCTTTACTTGTATATGCACCCGACCTGGTCCTTGGCATTTCTTTTGAACCGCACTTGGATCTTTCCCTTTGATGTTAACTAAGCCGTGCCTGAAGGAATTCGGGACATCGAAGACTTTTTCAAACAAAATTTGAACTTAGACTTTGAACCAGCTTGAAATTTACTCGGGTCCTCTTCATTTGAAGTGCCAGCCCTCCATTAGGCGTTTGAACTTTAAGTCTTGAACCAAATCACTGAACCAATTGTGTTGAAATAAGTAGACAAACACTAGCATTGAATTGTATAATCTAGAAATGACTGTTGTCGAATGGCAAGGGGAGAAGGTGAATGATTTTGGCCTGTGAGCAAAAATTGGTCAACACTTATCATGCAAACAATCTATTCTGCCTCAAAAATAGACTTTTGGAATGTATAGGTGACTGACGTCAGTCCCTATCTTCCTGCACATTACCGACATCGATCGATCAATAATCAACATTGGTAGCCTGTAGTCGATCCCTGACCAACGTTGACGACTGTGTAAATACAACAACCTTGCAATTTGCTCATCTGGTGAAGCTTTTAGCTCCACACCTCAACAATCTCCCACTTAGAGATAAACAGCTGCACCTGTACCTGTATAACAACATCTTCTAGCTTTTCTCCATCTTCAAGCTCAATCTTGAAGACCAACAAAAGTTGAATGAAGATTCAACTTCTCCTTTGTTACCGGCTTTGTTAACATATCAACAGGGTTCTTGTCTGTATGGATCTTTTCCAGCTTCAACTCACCATCCTCCAATACCTGTCTAATGAAGTGGTACCTAAGCTGTATATGTTTGGTTCTTGAATGAAAGGTTGAATTCTTTGCCAAATGAATTGCACTTTAACTATCACTGTACAATCTGCAACTCTCTTGCTCCTTTTCCAACTCTTCCATGAATCGTGTCATCCATATCATTTCCTTGCTAGCCTCTGTGATTGCAATGTATTCTGCCTCTGTAGTAGACAAGGTAACAACCTTATGTAACTTTGAAATCCAGCTAACCGCCATTTCACCAACAGTGAAAACATAACCTGTGGTGCTTCTCCTACCATCCAAGTCACCTACCATATCCGAATCTACATATCCATGTAGAGAAGTGTTTGACCCTCCATAGCATAAATGCCTACTGTTGGTCCCTCTCAGATATTTGAGAATCCACTGAATTTCTTTCCAGTGTTCCTTTCCTGGATTGGCCATAAATTTATTGATAACTCCCACTGCTTGGGCAATATCAGGTCTAGTACATACCATTGCATACATTAAGCTCCCAACTGCGGAAACATATGGAACTCTACTCATGTACTCTACCTCATCATGTGAATTAGGACACTGTTCTTTGCTCAACTTGAAGTGTCGAGCCATAGGTGTGCTTATCGATTTTGCATCCTGCATATTGAACCTTTCCAACACCTTGTTCACATAATCCTCTTGAGACAAAATCAAACTGTGATTTTTCCTGTTTCTCTTAATACTCATGCCAAGGATTTTCTTTGCTGCTCCCAAATCCTTCATGGCAAATGTGTGAGCTAATTTTACCTTAAGCTCAAAAATATCCTGCATGTGTGAACCTGCAACTAGCATATCATCTACATATAGCAATAGAATAACATATCTACCATTATCCAATCTCTTAGAATAAACACAATGGTCATATTGACATCTTCTGAAACCATGCTCAGTCATAAACCTATCAAACCTCAAATACCATTGTCTAGGAGCTTGATTAAGACCATATAAGCTTTTCTTCAACCTGCACACAAGTTTCTCCTTACCTTTGACCTCAAAACCTTTTGGCTAATCCATATATATCTCTTCATCCAAATCTCCATGAAAAAACATTGTCTTAACATCAAGCTGCTCAAGATGCAAATCCTCAATAGCAACTAAAGACAATACAGTCTTAATAGAAGTCATTTCTACTACAGGAGAAATTTTTTTACCAAAATCAATACCTGGTTTCTGTGCAAATCCCTTTACTACCAACCTGGCCTTATGTCTCATTTATCCATTCTCACCTTCTTTTAACCTGTAAACCCATTTATTTTTCAGTGCTCTCTTTCCAGCTGGTAACTCAACCAAATTCCACGTTTGGTTCTCTTTCAAGGAATCAATTTCCTCATTCATGCCAAGCTCCCACTATTTCTGGGATTCTACCTGCATTGCCTCATCAAAACTTTTTGGTTCTCCACTATAGTGAGCAACAAGTAGAATAAAGAAGGAGAATATCGAATTGGAGGTTTACTTACCCTTTTTGACCTCCTCATGGGTGTATGAGACTCATTCACTGCTTGTTGTCTACCCAAATTCTCCGTCAGTGACCGATCTCAGTCATCTCTGGGTCTGTACCTGAACGATGTCGGTTCTACCTGACCGATATCGGTTCCTGTGTGACCGATGTCGATTACTGTCTAACCAACATCGGTTCTTGTATGACTGATGTTGGTTCTTGCCTGACCGACATCGGTGTCTGTATTTTCCTGTAAGTGATTATTCTTTCTTGCAAGCTCATTTTGGATCATCACCTCGTCCAAATCAACATTGCTCTGCTCAGTATTATTTAACTTCTTGAGTTGATCACTGTACATCACCTTCTCTTTGAAAACAACATCACGGCTTCTAATTATTTTGTTAGTTCCTAGATTCCACAATCGAAATCCGAAATCTCCAGAGCCATAACTAATAAAAGTGCACCTCATAGATTTAGCATCTAGCTTCTTTCTATTTTCTTTATCAACGTGCACAAAAGCTTCAGAACTAAAAACTCTGAGAAATAAAAGATCTACCTTTTTACCTGTCCTAGCTTCTTCTAGAATTCCACCATCTAGAGCAGTAGAGGGTCCTCTATTGATTAAGTAAACCGTAGTATCTACAGCTTCTGCCCAAAACTGTAAGGGCAAACCAGCATGCAACCTCATACTCCGTGCACGCTCCAATATTATTCTATTCATCCTTTCAACAACTCCATTTTGCTGAGGTGTCCTTGGAACCATCCTTTCCTTGCGTATTCCACTCATAGAACAGTAACTTTTAAATTTATTGCTATAGTACTCACCACCATTGTCAGATCTAAGGCACTTCAATCTCAAACCTGTTTCATTCTCAATCAAAGCTTTCTATTTCTTAAATGTGTCAAAAACATCAAATTTCTTCTTTATGCAGTAAACCCATACCTTTTTTGTAGCATCATCAATGAAAGAAACATAATATTGTGATCCTATAATAGAAGCTACCTGAGCTGGTCCCCACACGTCTGTGTGAACAAGATCCAACTTGTGTTTCTTCTTTGTTGACCCAATTTTGAGAAATCTCACTCTCTTCTGTTTCCCAAAAATACAATGCTCACAGAAATTTAGATCTATGCTTTTCAAATCTGAAAGCTTACCTTTTGACTTAAGAACACTCATTCCCTTCTCACTCATGTGACCAAGCCTACAGTGCCACAACTTTGCATCTACATCTGAAGTAGATAATACAAAAGGAGAATGATCAGTAATACAATTACATAAATAGAGAGTACCTACTCTCTTACCTCTAGCTAATACAAGTGCACCCTTGGAAACCTTCCAAGATTTAACTGTGAGATTTATTGTGCAACCCTCATCCCCTAATCTTCCTACAGAAATCAGATTCCTCTTCAGGATGGGTACATGCATGACATCTTTCAACACCCATGTGTTGCCATTCTGCAATTTCAGCTGCACTTTTCCTTTGCCAACAATTTTACAAGGCTCATCATCCCCTAAATAAACTTTTCCAAAATCTCCCTGGACATAATCATTGAAAATTTATCTATTTGGGGTTGCATGGAAAGAGGCACCAGAATTTACAACTCAAGATTCTATTCTATTATCCAAAGAAAGTGTAAAAGCATCTTGTGCAACAATACTTGCAACTTTTGCTTCTTCTTTACCTGCATGCTGATTTTCTTCTTTAACCGACAACCAACAATCTTTCTTTGCATGCCCTATCTTTCCACAATTTCAGCAGGTTATTTTTCTTCTATTTCTAGATTTGGATCTACTTCTCATCTTTGACTTAGACCTTGATCTCCCTTGCTTGCGCTTCAGTTTTTGCCTTCCCCTACTTTCAATACTTAAAGCATTACCTGATGTTTTCTCTATGCTTTTCTTGCGAATTTCTTCATTCAAGATTACACTAACATCATCTACTTTCAAGATATTTGTAGCAGATGCAGTATTACTAACTACCATTACCAAGCTATGCCAACTTTCAGGTAAAGAGCATAAAATTAAGAGAGCCTTAATTTCATCATCAAAAACTATTTTGACTGAATTTAACTAATTTACTATTGCATGGAAATCAATTAGATGACTAGATACAGATCCACCTTCCTGCATTTACAAATTAAATAATTGCTTCATAAGATATACCTTATTCAAAGTTGAGGGCTTTTTATATAAATTTGCCAAAGTATCCATTAACTCTACCGTTGTCTTTGCTTGTGACAAGTTAGAAATCACAGAAGATGCCAGGCTCAACTTTATGGATCCCAGAGCCTTTCTATCAAGAACATTCCATTCTTCATCTTGCATATTTGTGGGCTTGCTTGAAACCCCACCCAATGGTAAGTACAGATCTTTTTGATACAAATAATCTTATATCTACATCCTTCATAATTGATAATTCTTGGCGTTAAATTTCTCCATTCTTAGTTTACTTTCTTCTGCCATTGCTATACTCCCACTCAAACAAAAACCCCTGTGAGTGACTTGTAATCAACACACACTAAATAGATCTGAAACCACCTGTTAGTGAACCCAAGCTCTGATACTGCTTGTTAGAATCTTACAGATACAATTGATTACTTTTGTGTAAGCAACTAAACATGAAATTAAACCAGAATAACAAGTAACTAGAAATCAGAATCAACAAAGAACATGAGATACAAGAAACAACGAAAACTTGTATTAAACTCTTCTAGAAGGAAATACAATTGAAGAAATCTTTCTTTCTTTCACACCTCTCAGATGTACAGATCTCTTTCCCTCAAGAGTTCTCTCTATCAATTACAAATACAATTCAGCTACTTGAATTGATTCCCCCTTTTTCTCATACACAAGCTATGAAGATCTATCCCTATTATATAGAATTAGGGATCATGAGCTATGAATTCTCCACCATTAGATACACCTCTTAATCAAAGGTTCAAATTAGTCCTACTAAAAATAGAAATGCGGACTCAACACTAATAGTTAAACTTATCATGCAAATAATCTGTTCTGCCTCAAAAATAGAATTTTGGAACGCACAGGTGACTGACATCGGTCCCTGTTTGCCTACACATTACCGACGTTGGTCGATCAATAACCGACGTCGACAGCTTGTGTTCGATCCCTGATCGACATCGGCGAGTGTGTAAATATAGCAACCTTGCAATTTGCTCATCTAGTGAAGCTTTTAGCTCCACACCTCAACATGAGTGACATTTGTTAGAGAACAAAGATGAGATTTTGGTTAGAGCCATTGAGGTAGGGGCCAAGTTTCCAGCAGACTTCCCCCATGAAAATTTACCAAATTTAGTAAGAGTGCCCCACAATATCATTTATGATCAACAAGATTCTTCTATCAATCCTATGGCTCTAGTCCAAACAATGTACCAAGATCCTAATATATCTGATCAAGGCAAAAACATCATGGAAGATCACTTTAACTAAATGCAAATAGCATATAAAACCTACCTGAATCTAGCACATGATTTCAATCATATGAACATGGTAAGTAAGCCTCACATTGACCTAGTTCCTTCAACAAGAGTATTGATAGAGTTAACTGGACAAGAGAATCTGAGTTTTGACCCATTCGTACAAACCACTTCAGTAGATAACTTGATGCATATGCCCGTTATTGAAGAAGTGTCTTTGGACTCTACACTAAATAGTGAGCCAAACATAGTAGATAATGTGCAAATAACATCCAATCCTGATCAAAGTGGTACTAATGCATAAATAACTAGCCAACAACATGTGCCCATAATTAATCCTATGAATAGGTCATCATACTAGGGAGTGGGGGTTTCTACACCCCAACCTCAACCGGTTGCTTCTTCAAGTGTGCAACCTACAGGATTAGGTGATCAAACAATGACCAATGTCATGCCTCAATGACAGATTGTGATGCACCCTACTCCTCAATAGGTAATGAGTAGTATTTTGAAACAACAGGCACAATCTCATGTATCAATGCAATAGAGGATAAATACATTGCCACCTCAATTAAGGTCAAAAAATGTTCCACCTCACTAGGTAATGATGAACACACCTCTTTAGTTTTAGACTAATATGCCAATCCAAAACCAAGTAATGATTATTCAATAATGTATAAATATTGGTCAGCGACAGATGCTAAATTTACAACCTTCTTTCACTTCCTCATAGGGATTTGTGCAACAAGGGGGTCCCCATGTTTCTTAAGTACCTACTAGACAACCATTGGTCCAAAATATGCCATAAATTTAGAGACAGGGTATTAGTCCACAAGTTCCCACTCAACAAAAAGGTTTGATTAGGAGATAGCATGTCCCTTTTCAACCAGAATAGGCACAATATAGTTATATCCCTCCATCTCAACCACAAAATCCTCCAAGTCAAACCTTTATTGCCAACCCAAACCAGAATATCCTACAACCAAATGTGTAATTTCATGTACATCCTAATCCACATATGCATATTCCTCGTCCATTCTCCAACTAAGCCAGTATACCCCAACAGGTATCTCTATCATACCCTGGTCAAATTGTTTCACTTGTGACCTCCCAACCATTTGTCCAAACCAATGTTCTCCCTCAAACAAATATTCCTTCCAGTTTTCTATCTCAAGAATTGTAACAGATGAAGGATGTAATAGCTACCATTCAAGCTAGAAAACAAACTAAGAAGTTCAAATTGGATGATGTATGTTCCTATCCATTCAATATGGAGTATTTATAGATACCATTTCCTCTAGGATATGAACCATCGAAATTTGATAAATACAAAGGGAAAGGTGACCCTAAAGCTCATTTGACCGAAATCTTCATTGCATGTCAATCAGTGGCATATAGCGATATATACCTTCAAAGCAAAAAGATGGTGAGAGTTTTGTAAGTTATTCACAGTAGTGGAGAACCCTTGCAAGCCATTTCACCCATAGTTTACCAGATAAATAATTAGCCGATGTGTTTACCAAAAATTTTCACAATGAGATAGCTTATCACTTGGAACTACAATGTGCACATATGTTCAAGGAGATCATTGATAAAGGTTTGTTGATCAAGAGGGTACTTATCAATAAAGGAGTCATCAAACTTAACTACACTAATCAAAATCAAGGTACTAATCAAGTAAATGACCAACATCCCATTTAAACGCCAGCATTGCAACTGGCACAGACTAATAACCATGAAAGACTAAAGTAATTCAACCACAATAAAAATGTTGTAGGAAATGGAGTAACCAAATCCCATCATGTGAAAATAGTGAAAACATCATCTTCACCACCTTTTCATCTTACTCCTACCTAGCAACCTCTCCAACCAATGCTGCAACACAAGAACCAAAACCTCCATAATAAATATAGTAACTGTTACCATTGCAAACCCCTCCTCCTAGGAGAATCATGTCTGCACGTTGTGTCTTTAGTGACCTAGGAGAACCTATTGAGTCTATATTTTTTAATCTTGTTGTTGCTAATCTAATTAGTTGGCCCATACCAAAGCATTATCTGTAAGGCATTCCTTATTTTGATTGGTACTGTGAAAACAAATTTTGTGACTATCATTGGGTCAACAGGCATAATCTATGAAGATGTGTCCAAATCAAGCATTTAATTGAGAATATGCTAGAGAATGGGGAGATAAAATTGGATAATGGTGCTTCCACTTCTAATGAAACTCTTGGGATCTATCAAAACCCCTTTCCCCAACATAGCAATCAACAATAACAAAACAATCAACAACAATAATAACGGCTAGTGCAACAGCAAAATCAAAAATATCAAAATCAAAGGCCAAACCAACAAAATCAACAAAGTCAACAGTAGAACTTACAATGACAAAATAATGGACAAAACCAAGGTCAAAACGATAACAACCAACACACCTACCATGTAATTGCACATGACTACAATAGGGTTATAGGTCATATTACAGGGGGTAGCATTAATACCATCTCCATTATTCCTAGACCAAGTACTAATCAGCCTAGACCATTACTAAATAATAATATTCAACCAAATCACATGGATAACATTTTTTTGACTTGGGAGTGCATACAGGACAACCAACAAACTAAGACTTCCCCTTTTGGACCTTATATCGATAACTTGTTCTTGCTACATGACCACATGCAAGTGTACCAGCAACCCAAACTTGTCATGTCTGGTCCCACACCATTTCCAACATCAGTTAGCAATAATGGTCTAGTATTTAATCTTGATTATGCAATCATAACTCAAAGGTCAAATATTACTATCCCAAGCCCACAACCATCCGCCACTTTGCTTGTCATCCAACCAACCATTCGGCCTCAAAATAAACCATTCACTACTAACCAAGATAAGAAGTTTGATATTGTGGAACAATTACAGAAGACACCAACGCAAATTTCTATCTTAGATTTTTTACAAACATCAATAATCTAAAAAAACATCTTCAATGAGTTTTTGACCCAATCTATTGTTGCTAGTGACATGTCCCTTGATAAATTTCAAGCTTTGGTTGGACACCTAGCTCTAGCCCAATAAGTCACATTCAACCAAAGTTATATGTCTTCCTTTGGCCCACTCCATAATAATCCATTATACATTGAGGTTTATATAAAGCGGCATCAAGTGAAACGTGTCCTTATCGACAATGGATCAAGGATTAACATAGTGTCTCTAAAGCTCATCAAGATTCTTGGGTACACAATGGCAGATCAACAACCAGAAACAATAACCATCAAAGCTTATGATAATCAAGAAAGAGAATCAAAAGGCACCATTAGTTTTCCAATTATCATTGAGCCTTTGACCCATGATACACTTTGCCATGTGCTTGATCTTGAGTTATCATACAATATGCTTCTAGATAGGCCTTGGTTACATGAGATTTGTGTAGTCCCGTCAACACTACACCAGTGTATCAAGTTTTTCCACTCAAGGATGGAAGTGAATATTCCAAGAGATTTACACCCATATGAGCACTGCATGCATCTTGAGGCCAAGTTTCAAAGCTATAATTATCAATATGGTATGAATCCAAGTTCCAAGCAGGATAGAGGAAAAGCTATACTTATTGATCCTTCATCAGATAATTGCATAGATCTTAATACCTTTGATTCCCTTTCCCACATGCCACCTCTTGAATCTTCTAATCATTTCACCATTTCAGATAATGGACCAGAAGAATATGTGACCCATGATACATTTCATATTTCCAATCTTCCTCAAAATTTGAAAACTTTTGGGTGACCTAAAGTCATCCCACATATGCATTGGCAACAAAAGAACAAAGATAAGGGACCTGTCATATTTGTACTAGCATATTGCCTAGGACTTGACCCTCTTGAAGGGGATGAATCATGGTTATACAACGATGACCAAGCTGATTGTTATAAAAATGCAAAGTATCATATTCCCAATAGGATCATGGAGTGTCATAATTATGAAGGAAGAGGCCTCAAACCGAATCAACAAGGAACCATCAAACCAATTTCCATGAATAAGTATGAAAAACCTTATGGACTTGGATTTAAACTACCTAGGGGTGACTCCACATATCTTATTCAAACTCCATCACCAGTGACTAGTGATGATAATGCTGACAGTGAAGCAGAGTTTGATCATAGTCTCACCTTTGATAACCTAACTGAAACCAACCTATTGGATAACAATGTCATTTGTACCCTTACCTTGACCATTCATCACAACCATTTACCATTATCTTATCCCCAACTAATAGATTGGGACCAACAAGAATCCAGTCTGTCGATTGATGAGTTCTAGAATGATGAGGCATTCTGTGATTTCTTAGGCCTTAGAGACAATGTTTTGTTGGGAGATCACAAATTAGGATTCTCAATCACATTGGATCCTGCAATCTATTTTGGAGAGTGAGTGAACACCCTTAGCCAAAAACAAAATAAGTAAAACATTGAGGTCCCAAAGTGAAAACTTCTTTGAGGTGCATTCTGACCAGGGAAAAAGTAAAGATAAAGGCTAGTCTAGTTGTGAAAACTTGTTTCAGGCATCATTAGATGGGAGTGTTAATTCTTCTACAAATTTAGACCAAGAGACCACCAACAATGAGCTTGCTTGCAAATCTGAGTTCAGTTTTGAGCAACAACAAGTATTTAATCAAATTCTTAAAGAATTTATGACTATTTTTATCACATGGCCAGATCTCTCACTACGAAACTCAGATTCATCATGCTTAGGAGAAGTTGAAGAGAAAGTCCTAATGGAGGACCCTGACATAGTTCAACTATTCAAATCATTGCCTATTATCCTAGAAGATGGTTTGACCCTTCTAGTCAAAGCTACAACAAAGGTAAATATCAGGACTTCATCTGACTTAAAATGGATAAAATTAGGCACGTCCCTCATTGAGGAGGAATGTGACATCTTTACAACGCTATTGAGATAATTTGTAGATATCTTTGTATGGGCCTATTCTAACATGCCAGGTTTAGACCCCACCTTGGTTCTGCACCACCTTGTGGTTAATCTTGATGCTAAACTGATAAAACAAAAGCTACATAAGATGCATCTTTGCATTTCTATATTGGTAAAGAAAGAGTTGGAAAAACTCTTAGAAGCAGGATGTATCTGATCCATTGATTACTCAGAATGGATCTCTAATGTGGTACCATTAGTTAAAAACCTGAAAGGATCAAAACTTTTACTAATTTTTGAGACATCAACAAACCTTATCCCAAAGATGATTTTCTCTTGCATAATATTGACATGATCATCAACTCCACGACTGGTTATGAAATGTTTTCACTCAAGGATGGATTTTTAGGATACAACCAGATCAAAATAGCACCAAAAGACCAACATAAAATAGCATTCACCACTGCATGGGGAACATTTTATTATCAGGTGATGCCATTTAGTCTTAAGAATGCTGGAGCTACGTATCAAAGGGTCATGACTATCATATTCCATGATATGATGCATGATATTGTTGAAGACTATGTCGATGACATTAAGAAAATTGAAAACCAGAGCTAACCATCCAATAGTGCTACGTAAGATATTTGAAAGACTATGAGAGTACAAAGTTAGACTCAATCAAAAGAAATGTGTGTTTGGGGTAACTTTAGGCAAATTACTTGGCTTTATTGTGTCTCATAGAGGTATTGAAGTTGATCCAGCTAAAGTTCATGCTATAACTAAGATGTCAGCACCAACCAATTTAAAGCAACTCCAAAGTTTATAGGGTAAGATCTAGTCAATTCGATGCTTCATCTCTCAAATAGAAGATAAGTGTCATCCATTTACACACTTTTTGAAGAAAAGAGTTGCATTTCACTAGGATGATCATTTCCAAACAAATTTTCAAAAACTCAAAGACTATCTTGTTAATCCACCTATTTTATTACCTCCTATGTCAGGAAATCCATTCTTGTTATACCTATCAGCTCCTGCCCATGCTCTGAGAGCACTCTTGGCTCAACATGATGATAATGGAAAAGAGCATGTTGTGTACTACCTAAGCAGTACCTTGGTTACATATGAACATAACTATGCACCTATTGAAAATGCTTGTCTAGCCATAGTTTTTACAATTCAGAAACTACGCAATTACATGTTGAATAATAAGACAATGGTCATTTCAAAGGTAGATCCGCTCAAGTATCTACTATCTAAAACAACTTTACAAGGTAGAATGGCTAAATGGATCATGCTTCTTAGTGAGTTTGACATAGAGTATGTCACTCAGAAGGTAATCAAAGGACAAGTTATTGTAGATCAACTTGCTGAAGCACCTCTCACAAACACCCAACCATTCACGTTTCAATTTCCTAATGAATCTATCATGACCATAATTAACACACCCTTTGAGGAGCAGCCCTAGAAACTATATTTTGATGGTTGATTCACTGCACATATATAAGGCAAAAGCCTATTATTTATTACGCCACAAAGGGATTTAATCCCTAAATCATTTAGAATCAGCTTTCTTTGTAAAAAAACATGGCCGAGTATGAAGCACTTGTTGCAAGTCTTCGACAAGTAGTACAGTGGAATATATCTCATCTTCAAGTTTACGGTGATTCTCAGTTAATCATCAATCAGGTCACAGATCATTTTCAGACCAAAGATGATAAGCTAGTTCTATATAAAGCCATGGTCGACACTCTTAAACAACAAATTACCAACATTCAATTTGAGCATATATCAAGGGCCAGTAACAGAACTGCAAATGCCATGGCTACTATTAGCTCTCTAATTTGACAAATAGATAAAGCTAGAGAGTATCAGTTCGTCATCAAGAATTTGTCAGCACCAGCCCATGAACTTTCAATCGTTGCCATGATTTATGATATTGTTGGTCCTAATTCTATCTGGTACTTAGACTTTTACAACTACCTTCATGACCAAGTTATACCACCTAACCTATCTCGAAAACAAACCAAAGCCTTCAATCATCATTTGACTCATTATACTTTACTTGGATCCACCCTTTATCATCATAATTTTGATGGAACTCTACTTTATTATTTAACTTCGATAGAGTCTACACTATCATTAAGAGAAGTTCACAAAGGAGTGTGTGGAGCTCATTCTAGTGGGGTAGTCCTATTTAAAAATATCCTACGTATTGGTTATTATTGGCCCACAATGGATGCAGATGCAACTACATATGTAAAAAAGTGTGACAAATTTCAACGACATGCTAATCTGAATCATGCCCTAGAAAAAACTCTAAAACTGATGTTGATACCATGGCCATTTTCTACATGGGGACTTGACCTCATTGGGAAGATCAACCTCACTTCATCTGACGGCCATAAACATATCCTTACTGCCACTGAGTATTTCACTAAGTGCATTGAAGCTATACCCCTCACTTACATGATTGAAAAGCAAATTTCTAAATTCATCTTTAACCATCTCATCTGCCGCTATGGTATCCCCTCTAACATTAAATTTGATAATAGAAAATAATTCAAGAACAAGTATGTAGAATAGCTATATACTGAATACGATATCACACAACATTTTTCTACAACATATTACCTTCAAGGTAATGGCCAAGCCAAGACATCCAAAAAAACCATTGTCAACATTATCAAAAAGATTATCAATGATGCCGATCGTGATTGGCACCTTCAAATATCCCCTATCCTTTGGGCATACCGTACCAATCATCATACCCCCACAGGTGCCTCTCCATACTCACTTATTTATGGAGCTAAAGCCATCCGTCCCATTGAGGTCAAATTGCCTTCACTACGCATCTCTTTCAAGCATGTCCTAGATGATCATGACTATCGAGTAGTTCACCTGCAAGAGCTAGACCTACTTGATGAGATATACACGGCTGTGCTCAACAATCTTCAAGCATATCAGAATTGATTCAAAGGCCACTATAATCAGCATGTTAAGTATAGAAAATTTGAACTTGGTGATCTTGTTCTTAAAGAAAATCAAAAGAATACCACGGTTGAGACGAATCATAAAAAGAAATTCAAACCAAACTAGATAGGGCCATTCATTATCACTGTAGATTATGGATCAGGAACATATAGGCTTGCCACACCAGACAATGATGAACTTTTAAAGTTGATGAATATTATTCATCTCAAGTAGTACCATGCTTAAGTGCTAAGGTGTATTATTTGTAAAGACCATTTTAGTTATGCCATTTTATCACTATTCTTATTTATGCAAATACCATCTTTATGCATCCTCTTCAACGTATCCACTTTCTGCTTCTGTTCTATCGACCTAATGTGTTCTTAAGCCTAGCCCATTTGACCTTAGTTTTTGCCATTCGTTACAAATTTTTAGCATCCAGGTATATGAGTAGTTTCATCAATTGGTTTAAGTATTTCAGATAGATTTCATATTTTGGGATAGTGTGACAGAGGTTTCGATAGTTGCATCCTTCATTTGTTATGTCTTTCTTACAACCGGTCATGATACTAATTATAACCACCTTTGGAAAAATTAGTACCATTAATCTATGTCATTGTGTCCTAGTTATAAACACCTATGGGCAAACTAGGGGCAATGTTACACCTTGGCATACCAACTTACCACTTCTTATGCCACGTTGTGCCTTTTTACCAACTGTGCCTATTTTGTTTGAATTGACTGCTACACTATTCAAAGTTCCTCCACAGTAAGGGAAGAACCTGTAAGGGAAGAACTACAGTGACTTGAGGTCCTACTTTGGGATTATGTAAGCAGTGCTCGATACTTGTTGAGGTTAGCTCAATCACCCTTTCCACCATGCTCTTGCCATTTTGTGAACAACCTAAGCCATACTCTCACTATTTTACAAGCGACCTTAATTTAAATGCTCTCACCATTTTATGAGCTTGACCCATTTAGTGTCTTATCATTCTCGATTGAGTTGAGACACTCTAAAACAATTCCAAAAATATTTGATAAATCACTAGAAAAACTAAAAACATTGACTACTCCTTTGCCTTAAGGATTCTGGGAACCCTTACTAAGTTACAAGAAAATCACTTATCATTTAGTTTCCCCATACTTTTTGTCCTTTTTCTCTCATGCACTTGCTATTTTTCAAGACCATTCCTCTTTTTCTCCCACATCCATTCTGTTTATTTTCTTTAGTTATCACATTCTTTACATTCCCTAGGAGAACTACATTTGGCCTAAAGTTTTTTTATTGGATATTACATCCATGGAACTATGTAGGCAACATCCACTTATCTAGTGCATATGGAGACAACTCGGCCACCCCCTTTCTTTTCTACTATTCCCTCCTTTTTGTTTGTTTGTTAACTTATCGCCTATTTTCTAGGGGCAATGTTTGTAGGGTTCTTATTCCATTATTTATTTGTTTTTTTTGCTTATTTTGTTTGTTTGTCTGTATATTTGTTTGCTTTCTACAATTTTGCCTTGGTTCAATTTATGTGTGTTCATTAGGTGATTCCTTGTCCACACTTATACTTGAATCCATCCATATTCATATGTTTACATTATCATCATTGTTTCTATCATTGGTGCATTATTTTCTATTGACTATTGGATTGCGAGAGTTAGTCTTTGTGCATATTTTAGCCAATTATTTATGGTGTTCTCTCATAAAGCCTACCATCACATGCTACACCAAACCTCGGATTTAAGAAGTCTATTCAACAATGGCGACATCTCTTTGACACTGACATCTGAATTCCATCCCAATTCCATTTTAATCATATCCCAAACAGAGTAATTAAACAAAAAAGAATTTCAATATTTATTAGTTTGGATGAACATCTCCTTGCTAGTAGGTTATTTCAATCCATCATTACCCTCTGTGTTAAGTTATCATCCTCCTCAACCAAGTTTATCATGTTTGCCATAATCAAGGTCCAATGATTATAACTACCTATGGTCAAATCATTGCACACTATCCCACCTACATTTCTCAATGATTATAACCGCCTTTGGGCAAATCATTGTGTTGTCACCACTTTACTTTTGCTGCCTATATAGGGGCATGTTATTATCTTATTTATCTATCCTAATTGGGGCAGCTCCATCTTCTCATTGATTATAACCACCTTTGGGTAAATCATTCTGTTATCATACCATGTTGCCACTATCAGGGTACAATGTTTATAATTGCCTTTGGGCAAACCATTGTGCACCATCCCACTTGCATTCTCAATGATTTTGAGTACTTTTTCAGTATCATTATGTTTTCACCCCATCATCTTTCCTCTCTTTTGTCCTCTCGTTTTGCTTCTTTCTTTTTGAGGGATTGTTTGTTGACTTATTTGTGCCAACCGTTCCCTCAAGGGGGCATCATATAATTAGTTTATCATCATTACAGTTGTAGGCATATAGGACCTTTTTATTCTTTGAAAATATGTTATTATGCTTATAGCTTGCAATGCCTTCCCAAACAAGGGCAAACTGTAGACACCTAAATTTGGCCACTAATAACCTCTAACCAAGGTTTTGGCCAATTTTTACTTAAAACGCATAATTTGGCATGAAAACACTAAAATGAATTAAATGATGTGAAATTGACATATTCAAATGTGAATTTTGGCCAAAATATCCCTAAATGGGGCAATCCAATTTATAGGCCAACTAACTTTGATTAGATCATTTTGAGTCAAAATTCCAATTTTGCACCTAGGTGCTTTAGATTGCTTTTTCCTATAAAATATTATGCAAAAAACACATGCCTTTGTTATTTTTTGGTAACATTATAAATGGGAATATGGTTCCAATGCATTTGACAACGCCTTCCAATTCCAATCCAGTCATATTTAGGACCAATAACAAGACATTCTAATCAATTTGTTCACAAAGTGCTTAATCATGCTTAAGAGCTAATTAACCCAAATCAAATCATAATTAATAATTCCATGGAAATTTGTTGAATACTTGTTTTTAGAAATGAATATCAAATATCTGTATCATCAAGTGAACTCATTTCTTGGGAAGACATCCCTAGGCCATAAATACCACAAATATCAAGATTCATGGCCTCCATGCCTCATCAATGCCCTCCATGCCTCTTAATTTTCCCTTCTTCCAATGTCATGATGAGGATAATTACAAATTCAATTCCAAATATTGAATTAATCCTCAACCACACATCTTAATCTTGAGATGGACGGTTCAGATTGATTCTAGACATTTGCAAAAATCTATAAATAAGAGGCCTCACAACATCATTTCTAAGTTTAATTTGTGCAAAGTTATAATGAAGGATTGGTTCCAAAAGCTTCATGTAACTAGTGTTACCATGATAAATTGATTCCAAGCCAAGCAAAGCCATAAGCCAAAGGTGCCAAGGAGAGATGGAGGTAGCCAAGCTTCCATTGCCTATGACTTCATGAGCACAAAATCGAGCAAGCCACTACTACAAAGGCATTTGGAGCATCCAAGGAAGGTGAAGGAATTCTTATGTTTTATTCCTTAGTTTTTAGTTGTGTTTGTCATTTATTTTTGTTAACTAAGCTCTCCCTAGTGTCTAGACCTAGAGATGTTATGCTATTGGTGTGTTTCTTTCATTTTATTTTCATTTTGGAACTAACACCATACTAACCATCCTCTCTTGAGTCAAATTCCTATATCACACTTTGTAGCCTTAACAATTACAATAAATTTAATAGTTATAAAATAAACAGATACAATATGTTGACAAAAATAATACACCATTGTATAAAGGTAAAGTAAGGACAAAATATTCATACTTCATCTATTTGTATGCATTTGAATGTGCACATCAAGTATTACACAATAATGGATAATGCGAACTTGTAAAGAACTAGAGTTTTATGTAAATATATGATGAGATTGTGGAAATAGGTCATGACATTTTTTGATAGGAGAGTGGATAAAGGTATCATATTTTAGACAATAATGATGACTTTATCATATGATTTTGGAATTTGTGTCAATCTATCTTGTTTTACAAAGCAAGGTCATTCTTGTAGCCCCAAACTCCATAATGGATACATGACCTCATATTGCAGTATGTTGTAATATTGGAGTGTCTGTTTCAATCACAGGTTTTGAAACAATTACCAGTTACATCGAAACCATACTAACAATGTCATCACCATACAATCTAAAGTGTCATTTTTTCAGTAATATTATGTATAGTGAGCGAGTTTAAAATGGTTGATGAAAACCAAAGGGGCAAATTATATAGAGTTAATTTTTATCTTGAATGTTGACACTTGCTTATTCATTTTAATTATCAACTAATAAACTTTAAGACCCTGTTTCAATTTCTTTACCATTCGACATTAGTTGATATTTTTGTATCATGCAATTTAAAATTTATTTATCTTATATATTGCCTAGCATTTTTCAATTTCTTGTTATATCTTTGACACATCCTCAGAATTTTGGAATGAGCATGAGTCGATGTAAACACGAGACAAATAAAATATAGAGTAAAGTATCTTAAGAGTGAGAATTAATATTTATTTATCAATTTATTAGACTATAAAATATAGGCATAATATATCATAAGAAATTAAAGAGGTTTACACCTATTTTTATTACTCGTTAAATTTTCTGATTTTAAATTATTTTATATTAGTCGATAATTGGTTTAAATTATGTATTATTAGTGCATTTATTGAGTTTCATCGTGTCTCCTTTTTGTTCTCGTTCACCATACTTCTCTCTTTTTTGGATTCTAAGTATCTAGAGAGCCCATTGGCACTCTTAGGTATATTTATATGAACTCCAACATTCATGGACCCCTTTTTTGTTCTTCACCAAGTCAATGTGCACTCATCACCTATGTTCCATATTTTTATCTTATATTTGTTGGATGTCTAATTTAGTGCAGCACTAGGGTCCTAATTTAATTTGATTGTCTATAAATATGTATAGCTTTGGTACGGGGTATGGAGAGCCATAAAAATAATAAAACTCTAATTTTTGTTAGATGTCATTTCAAATGCATTTATAGATATCTGTGTAAAATTTAAAAACATATAAAGGCACATGAATTGTTTGAAAAAATATTACAACATATCTAATAAAACACACATATCTAATTTTATTTTAACAGATAGAAAAACCAACATGATAACGTGCCCTCACCCTTGATAACTAAAAAACTATTACAAATATAATAAAATGGAATAATCCTCTATGACTGCACCAGTCTGCCTCTCAAATCCTGAGTCCCATGTGTGCGACATCCACCTCAAAAAGACGCTTATTTGCATTGAGATGCCATGTGTTTTCATTGAGATACCACCTATTTTGATCATGTATTAGGTAATTGAAACATTTTAGTGGAAGATACATAATACATTGACATATGTGACATATCACTGAAATTTTCACATGTATCTTCTTTAACTTCTTTGAGTCCAGACTCCACCAACTGAAATACCCTATCATTGACTCTCACCATCACCACACATCTCACCTTGAAATATTTTATCACTTTCATATTTTGTATGGCCTTACCATTCCCCACCACTTCACCATTGCTCAAACTTACCATGGAATGAAACATCTCATCCTAACATAACATATTACAATGTTGTATAAATGAATACACCACCTCATTTTCTGCCGTCACATCCACCAAAAATATCATATTATTATTGCCTAACAATGTGTGTACAAAATTTAAAATAACATCAGCAGTGATGGGTTTTAAGTGAGGTGTGACTACTTATTTACACTCTTTCATTTTATAAAACCTCACTTTACCAAAACATCATGTCACATCTAAGTCTCGGTATAACTTAAATCTTTGAAGCAATTGCTAGTTATTTTTTATGTTGTGGATCACACATACTTTCTCCTCCTTAACTATTTATTCATTATTCACTTTATTTTCATTTAAAATTTTATCAATTAATATATTTTCCATTTAATTTTGATGATGTAGTTCAACAAACCACCTTCAACCTTCAATCAAACCCTTAAAGATGTAACTAATATTATGTTTCAAGTTAAATGTGTTTTTAGATTTTGGATAATAATCGCTTGACCATAAATCGAGTGATTACAAGTTTAATTCACATTTAATAACATTTTCATAAATTAAAATTAAAAAAAAATCTATCTTTCATTTTTTACTTTCAATAGTCTTATAAAATTATGGTCTAATTAAAGTTTTTAATTTTCTTAATAAAAATTAAAATTCTATACTTTCCATCTCCATCATAATTTTTGTTATGCAATTTTACACAAACTTTCCAACATGTTCCACCTGTCAATTCTCACAAGGAGGGAAAGTATGTCCAGAAGGATGAGAATGAGTTTTTCATAAATGGTATGTACATATAAATATAGCATTTATGATATACATAAAATTTTGGAGAGGGGTTATTAGTTTTCTTTATTGTGTTCTTAAGATGATATTGTTTTTTTTTTTTTTTCATTTTATGATTATTAGATTTGTTGATTATAATTATTTATTTTATATATTTGAAATATTTATTAATGATAAATATACAAACATTTTAATATAATACAATTTTACAATAAAAAATTATTTTTATACTAAAAATAAATGTTTACAAATCTTAAACAATATAATTTTAAAATTAGTTTTAATTTAATTTCATTAAAAATATATATTTAACTTGATTTTAATTAAATTTTATGTAAAATCCATTTTTTATTATAAAAATTAGTTTTTTAAACTAAATTAATTAAATTTATTTCAAATTAATTTATAATATTTTATTTTAATATATAAACTTTTTAGACAAAGACATGTCATTATATTATTATTAATATTGTTAAAAATTATAAATGCACTTTAAACATAGATTATTAAGATTCTTAAACTTCATTATATACAATTATCTTTTTCCGTATTCTTTAAATTATAAATTTCATTATATTCGTATGATATATCATTGAACTCGATTAAATAGAGTTATAAAACTAAAACCCGACTTTCAAAAGAAAAAATATTGAAAATAAACCGAATTCATTTTTCATTTTTTACCCTTTTTTAACTCCTGTGGCTAATTTTTCAATAAAGTCTTATGAATCCATTGCACTTGAATAAACCGCTTGGTATATTCCTCAGCGTATTGGACACACATCAAGTTGATATCTTCTACACAACAACTTGTAGGCCTGTTTAATATTAGTAAGCCCCACCCCGGTCTTTAGAAATATCAAACAAATCATTAAAAATACCAAACAAATCATTAAAAAAATGTGATCGAGACTGCTCTAGGAATCTTTAGTTTTCTCTAGCATGTGGGTATCAAGTAAAGGATATATAATGTAAGTATATTTAATTCAAAAGATTTGCATGTAAGTATGAGCTCATGGCATATTAAAACGTTTGGGGATGTGATTGTAATTATTACAATTAACTAATATATTTAAGTTTAAAAAAAAAAAAATTGTTGAATTAAAAATTTGAAAATTTTATATGATTTTTTTAATATATAGTATTGGGTTTTATGGTATTTTATGCAGTTTTGGATTTTATTGTATTTTTTTTGGAGAAGCAAGTAGTGAGTTTGGGTATTAAAGAGAATGGAGAGGAGGCATGCATCGACCTATTTTTAGTCATCGTTAACATTGATAATAATGAGCAACACATGTATCTACACTTACTTAGTCCAAGTTGCATTTCAAGTTGATCCAAATTTGATACAAATCCTTTTTCCATAACATATTTTACTCAATTTTGCACACTTGGTATGTTTGTCTAAATTTGACTATGTTTTAGACAATTCCTACCCCACAATAGTCTATCTCCATCTTTTCGCTTCTTATATGTTTTTGATATTTTAGCATTTTAACTTTTGAAAATGTCTATGTACTAATCGAATTGGATTTTAAAAAACTATCTCCTACATCGTAAGGCGTGCAGTTGTGAGACCAACTCTATAAAATGTAGAGTGACCCTAATTTATTATATTTACTAAAATAAATTTAAAGTATAATGAATACAAATATAACAATATAAAAGTCAACTTGCACGTATGTGCTATTGCGCATATGTGTTATTGCATGTACATGCTATGGAACATACACGTTATTGCACATGAGCTATGGAACATACACATTATTGCACATACTGCTATAATGTGTACGTGCTTTAGTTATTTAATATTTCAAACTCCCACACTTTTGTCAATTCAAATTTTCATAATCAAAATTGTGTACATGTTATAGGATCAATGTTTACCGAGCCTAAAAAACATAACGCATATATGTTATTGATATAGCATATACGTGTTATGCATACTACATTTGCATTATGCTAAAATGTTCATGGAATTATCCTCAAATTCTATGCATTTATCCACTTATAGAAAACCAACAAAAATACAAGTAGTGTAATGACCCTAATTTCCTCTTCGATGAAAATTGAAGAATAAGAAGATAATGATGTGGTGAGTAGCAAGAGAGATTAAGAGAGAATAGATAGTGTGAAGATTAATTTGAAACATATCATATATCTTGGCTTTTGGGCTCCTTCCTAACTAATCTTTCATTTTACTAAATATTTCTTACAAGATTATCTTACTAAATTTCAATACAATCTTAACTTGTACTTGTTTTCTACTTTGTACAAAATATCAAATTGCATTCACATCATTTTCATTTTCATCAATTCATATAATTTCTTTTTTATTTTTAGATTGTGGATTGAATACACTCTCCTCTCCCTAACTAATTATTCATTATTCATTATTCACTTGCTTTTCATTTGATTTTATCAACTAATATAATTTCTATTTAGTTTTTATGTTGTGATCAAAAACACAACCTTCAACCTTTAGTCAAGCCCTTAAACATGTTACTAATATTATGTTGCAAGTTAAACATATTTTCTAGTAATGATTTTAGATAATAATTGATTGACAATGAGATATTTGATTATGGGTTTTATTTCTATTTAACATTATTTTCATAAATTGAAATTTAAAGCAATAGAAGTCTTTCATTTTATTTAAAAAAAAAACACAACTCTATATATCCCATCTCTATCATAAATTTTGTTATGTAATTTTATACATACTTCCACACATGTTCCAAGTAGCAAATGCCATAAATATGCAAAGTATGTATGTTAGGTTAAATATGAAGTACATGTTAATATAACAATCACAATAGAAATGAAACTTTGGAGAGAGGCCGTTGGCATTTTCGGTACTAAAATCAAGTCAAAAAATTATTGAGCAACACATTTAGTCTATTTTTAAGATAACATTGTTCTTTTGTTTTTTTATTTAAAAATTATTAGACTTTTTTATTATAATTAATTATTTTATAAATTTAAAATACTTGTGAGCATGGTAAATATATAAATACCTTTAACATAGCATAATTTTACAACTAAAACCTATCCCTTGTATTATTACTATTTACATTTGTTTAAAACTTGAATTTTTTAATGGAAGAGACAGAATAGAGAGCATGTATTTTAAAGAATATTCATTCTACATTTATCATATAGTATGCAACTATAAAAGGTCAGAACGATAGAATAGATTTAACAAAACTAAAACTCCGAAAGAAAAAAATATTTAACTGGTTTTATTGATTAGGGGTAATGTGTAGGTGGTCTGATCTGAACAAGAAACTTCAATAAAGAAAGGAAATGCAAAAAACAAGACAAGAATACCTGCATAATGTGGGACGGAGACTAGTGCCAAGCTAAAGAAAAATGGGCAACATAATAGTACTTCAGCCTTTGATAGTCACATGGACAGAGTTTCAAGGTCTTGGATGCATGTATAAAGAAAATAAGAGAGCCTAGATGCATATTTTTGGATCCATTCTCCTTCCTACAACTCTATATTTATAGGAAGAAGTTACCAAATGGAGTGGAGGAAGTTGTTAAATGTTTAAGAGGAAGTTACTAATTAGATAGGTGGATAAAGATGCTAATTTAGGCACCACAAAGTTGATCTGTATTACCAAATGGAAGATTGCTAAGTTGGGTGCAAAGTTGATCTCACACCTAGCTAGACATTGCTTTAATGCAAGCTGAGAACCTAACTATTGATGATTTGGCTAACCGTTGGTGGTTGAGGGTTTAGATGAAAATGATTGAAAAGTGATTAAAAAGAGGTGGGTTAAAATGGTTAAGTTAGCAAGTTAAAAAGTGGGCTAGGTTAACTAGGTGGTTAACTAGCTCCAATGTGGGGTAAGGGTTCAAATGTGTTTCAACATCAAAAATGGGGTAGTTTTTGAGTGTCTACATTTTGCCCTTTTTTATTATGTGGCTTTAGATCGATAAGTTGTAGAACAAAAATGAGCAGGTTGCAAGTTAAGGTCTGATTGTTTGCTAGTCAAGGGTGATGGCTGAACTGACTCTAGATGCACTAGGGAAGTGGAGGCTACCTACATAGCAGTTCTTCTGGAACTTTAGGCCCAATGTAGTTCTTGGATGGTTCATGGGTGGGTTGCGGAGAATAGGTGTGCTCCAAGGGTAAGGTAGTGATACTCAACTGGGTTACCCCAAATTAAAGAATCACATGGTTGAGTTTAGGTGAAGGTTTATAGAGAAGGGTCATCTCCAAAAGGTCTGATTGCCCTAAGTATGGGAGGATGTATTCCCCCTCAAATCAATAGTCAATGAGGTAAAGCAGAATCAAGTTAGGGTTTGATAAATGGTAAATGGGTAGTTACAAGGTGAGTGATAGAAAAAGGGTTGGGAATTTGAGATGCAAACACATGCACAAAAATGTAACTAAGTGTGATAGCCAAGATCTCGCAAAGACTAAGATTGCCATGTTGGTAATGATAAGGTCAGGTTCTAGGATAAATGACAAGGTAATCAGTCTGAAGCATTGGTCATAGCTGATCAGGTTAGTCTTATCAAGTCTCCTAGACAGGGTTGGGGTTTACTCAAGTATCCACAGTAGAAAGTGTTCTCATGAAAAACACAAATGGTCTGGTTGTGCATGAGATGGTGCAAATTCAAATGTTTAACATGGCAAGGTTGATCGGTGTGGTCAAAATGACCAAGGCAAGGTCATCATAAATTATGTGATAAGTTTGGTAAAAAAGGGCCAATGTTGAGGTAGACGTGGTCAAATGTGTGGGTGGAGAAGGGTAATCTCTAATTGTGCATGGTTGGGTTGCGAAGAAGAGATGGTCTCCAATGGTGGGGGAGATGGTGACTCTAAAACAAATAGGTGGAGAAGGATAATCTCTAAAGTTTGAGGGAGAAGGTGAGTCCTAAATAGGCTGGAGGGTGCCCAAATTAGTTTCCCCACTTGGGTGTACCGCTTGGTTTGGTTTGGGTTGAAAGGGTTGAAAAAGTTGATAAGATGGGTAAAGTTGGATTTGATAGGTTAGGTTGATTGGATAAGGTTGGTTGATAGGTGGGTAAGATCAGTTAATAAGGGTTGGGTAGATAGGTGTTTTAATATGGTAGGTAAGGTTTAAGAAGTTTGATTGGTAGGTAAGGGTTTGATTTGGTAAGATCAATTGAATAAGGTTGGTTGGGTTGACAAATTAGATTGGTTGGCATGGTGGTGAAGGTGGATGACCCAATGGTTGATGAGATTGGATAGGTTAAAGTTCATATTGGTAAAGATAATTGTTAAGTTGGTGTCGATGGGTTATTGATTATGTATGATGATGGTAAAAGGGTTGACCAAGGTAGGAGAAGGGTAATCTCCCAAAAGCGTAAGGTTGGCTTGGTCAAGTTGAAGGTTTGTGGTGGGAGGTAATCCCCAATGGTTTGGTGGTTAGGGTAAGTGGGTGGTTTTAATAGATCAAAAGGAGGAAGACACGTCTCCTTAGGTTAAATTAATTAGGTAAGGGATCGCCAAGCTGACTCCTGATGTGCTAGGTAAGAGGACATTGCCTACATAGTCCTATGGATGGTGGATCCAACATGAACTTCAGGCCAGATGTAGTTCTTTCAATTCAGTGTTTGATGGGTCTGAATGGAGGAAGACGAGGTGATTGGAGAAAATTAACCTCCAAAGGTTAGGTTTGGTTTAGTTTTGGTTGGCTGGGATTACAGAGAAAGGTAACCTCCAAGGTTTAGGAAGAAGGTGACTCCCAAAAGTAAAAGTTCAAGTTGCTTCATTGGTTGGTTGGTTTGTTATGTTAACTTGATTGGATGGTTGGGTGAATGTGATTGGTAGTTACTAGTTTGGGTGGTATTTATTCGTTTGTTTGGATAAGGTAAATAAGGTTGGTTTTATAGGTTTGATGGGTTAAATTTGGTTTGGGTTGTTTGGTTTATTGGGTGATGATTTGGTTTCAATGACTCTAAAGGGAGAAAACATGTCTTTCCAAGTGATCATGAAAGTATAAGTGGGAGGCTAAACACTTCGATTGACAAAGACCATGATGGAAAGATGGGTGGGTTTATGAACATAAAACCCTTGTCACACTTTTGCTTTTTTTTTTAGTTTTATGTTAAAAAAGGTAGCTTGATGCATGGTGTCAAGTAAGCTCAATAGCCCTTTGATTTGTAATGGACAAAAGGGGAAATAGATGGTAGGTAGTGGGTGATAGGTATGGTAACCTTCTTGTGGGGAGGGCTTGCCCCTTCTGTAGGTGACCTAAGAACCTAAGAACCATGATAGATAAATCCATGTCATATGCTAGGTGTAGACTAATTGATGTGGGAAGTCTACTAATGAAAATTGATTACAATTTTCTTGGGATAGCTTTTTTTTTTTTTTGATATAGGGTCTTATATTACTTGTTTTGATATGTTAGTGAAGTTGATCGATGTAGGAAGCTTTAAATGATAGCTTTTGACAAAATTTGACTCGGCCATCCTTAGAGGGAATGGACTAAGTTTCGGGTTATTCATATTTGATAGTTGTCCTTCAAGGGAGCAGTCTTCATACTACAGATGTTGACCCAAGTGATATTGTTGTATCCCAAATGTTTATATGCTTGTTTAGACATGGACCGTCTATATAGGCCTAAGGTTTTCCTTTATGGAGGCAAAGCCATGGCACCAGAAGGCTGATGATGGGCGAAAGAGGTGGCTTTAAGTGACAACGACCATGGAATTTTGTCTGATTAGAGATGAAAAGTATCCATGAGGATCATGCCATGGGTAGAGAAGTAGTATCCATGCTTAGGATTAGGCAAAGTTTGTGATGGATAATCACATGATCCTATTTTTAATCAGTTTTCCTTAAAGATAAGGAGATGAAGGTGATTGAAAATAAGGGATGAGCTTAAGTTAGACACACAAAATGACAAGGAACTTGGTTTAACCAAAGAACAGATACAAATGTAAAAGCGTTTAAGAGTTTCAGGTTTGATATGACCTAGATCCATGCTTGTGTGGATGGTTAATGTCAATCAGAAGAGTAGATTTCCCCTAGTTACTTTGTGACTCTTAGGTAGATGATGAAAAGGTATGGGTTGACAAAAAGGTGAGGTTGGTTTAGGTGATAATTTGATGGAGGAAGATAGTTTTAAAAAATGTGTAAAAGGTAATCAAGAATGGCTAAGGTTAAAGTTATTTGGTTGGTTGGTTGGTGGGTGGATAAGGGTAATCTCCAATGGATAGGTTGGAAGAGAAGGTTAATCTCCAAATAGATTGGTTGGGAGGAGAAGGTGATTCTCCAATAATTTTGGTTAGGTGAAGGAGAAAGGTAATCCCCAAGAGTTCAAGCTTGGTTGGTTGATAGGTTTATCTGGTTTGGTTAAGTGGGTTTGATTGATTGGGTAGAGTTGATAAGGTGGGTTGGGTTGATAAATGGTCAAAGCCTTATGGAGGGGAAGTTCCCCCAGATTTTTTTTCCATGAACAGTCAGAAGAGGGGAAAATGATCCTGAGGTTAAGTGATGGTTAGTAAGAAGGTTTTAGGAGGGGTGAAGATGACTTCATCCACCTCCCCAAGGGTTATTAGTTGTTAGTTTTTAGTGGTTATTAGGTCAAGTTCACAGGTGGTGGTTCTAGTTGGATTTCCTCTAGTGCACCAAGGCTAAGAAAAGGCAGTTGGGTTTGATTTAGATACGATACGGTAGGTTTGATAAGTTTAAAGGGTAGATTTTGGTTTGGATTGTTATGTAGGTTGGTTAGGGTAGAGTGGAAAGGTAGGTTGAATATGGTTAATTGGTGAGGTGCAGAGGTTGGTTTGACTGGTTGAGAGAGGTAAGATAAATATTTGAGTTAGTCTGTTGGTTGGGTTGGTTTGATTGTTTGGTTTAGTTGATAAGGTAAGGTTGCGTGAATGGTTATAGGTAAGGTTGGGTTAATGGTAGGTTTGGTTTGGTTATGGTTGATGGTCGTTAAGGCTGGGTTAATAGGTTCTACAGAATTGGTAAGTGGAAAAGGTAGGTTGGTTGGTTCCACATGGTCGAGTGGAAAAGGTTGGTTGGTTGATTCCACATGGGTAAGTGGAAAGAATTGGTGGGTTGGTTCTTTGAATGTGGTTTCTAAGGAAAGTTGACAAGGTTCTACTTGGGTAACAAGTGGTTTGGTTAAGGGTTGGACCATGGTTTCCTCAATAATGAGTGAAGGAAGAGGTTCCATGATTGATTGTTTGATGATATTTAAGGTTAGGTTAGAGGGAACCTAGAGAATTTCCTTTCAAACCTCCTTATGGTCGATAAAGTTTTGGATGAGCATCTTAAAAGAGTCACATCTGTCTACCCCATGTCCATTGGTGTGATGATATATACAAAATTCATCTGCTATAAACCAAATTGGTTTTGGAAGATAATTATTGATGGGTTTGATTGGAGGAAGGGAGGAGGTTGCTAAGTTCTAGGGAGACCGGCGTCAGCAGGGTGCAGTGTTAGATTGTGGAGCTAAAAGCTTCAACTGGTGCAAACAGGGAGGAGGTTGCTGAGTTCCAGGGAGACCGGCGTCGGCAGGGTGCGGTGCACAGGGAAACCAACGACGACAGGGTGGATAGGAAGACAACCGACATCGACAGGATGTCGGCCGACGACGGTCACCTTTAGGCAGATAGGGACCGACGTCAGTCGCCTGTGGCAGTTCCAAAACTGCTTGTTCCACGGACAGTTAATTCGTTGAACCGAGTGTTTGCATGCAAAGGCTATTTTTGGTCTTGAGTTGCGTGTCTAATTATTGTAATTAGGTTAGTCTAATTATTGTATACATGAGATCTATATATGGACTCATGGGATGTATTGTGAACTTGTAGCTAGTGAGTAAGAGAGCAATAAGCTCCTTCAGAGAGAAGAGAGTAATGGTGCGTTCCTCCTAGTGCCACAGTACCAAGGTGGGTACTGGATTGGAGAATCAAAAGGGTTCTTCGTGTGTGTATGATCTTGGTCAGCATGTGGGCATGACTTTCTATAGGAGATCTACAATGGTGAGTAAGGTTTAGTGATTTGCAGGTAGCAGCAGAGAGCAAGAGATCTACTTGGAGTACGGTTGTGTACTTGGTGAACTGGCAACGTGTTACTGACTGGTTGGAGAGGTGAACATCAATTCTGTATTGGAGTTGATTGTTGTGACCAAGAGAGAGAGGGAAGAAGGTCTTGAGGAGTGGCAAACCTCTGAGGTGGAGGAAGAAGTGGCATCTTCCTTAATGTATATTCTTCTGAGTGATTATTAATACAATTGTGTATTGTCTCTCAATTCCTGTGTTGTTTCATATTTCTAGTTACTTATTGATTCTGGTTAAATTCCGTGATTAGTTGCTAATACGAGAAGTAATCATATGTGCTCTAATTGGTAGGGCAAGATCTTGACAAGTGGTATCAGAGCTTTTGGTTGGGTTGACTAATAGGTGGTTTCAGATCTGGTAGTGTTTGTTGATTACAGGTCACTCACAGGGGTTTCAGATTGGGTGGGAGTATAGCAATGGCAGAAGAAAGTAAGCTACGAATGGAGAAACTGAATAGCATGAATGGTTTGATTGATGGAAAGAAGGAGCAGGTGAAAAGAGATCATTGGTCGGTAGAAGATCAGCTTGTGGAAGCATATGTTGCAGGTAATATTACACAGGATGTTCTGGATAAAGTGGAATCTTTGTTTACAGATTCTTTTGCCTCTTTCCATGCAGCCCGAAATAGAGCATCTTTTCATGGGTATGTCTTTGGAGACTTTGGAGAGACTTATTTAGGGGTTGGAGAGCCTTGTCAGTTTATTGACGAAGGGGAAGTGAAGCTGAAATTGCAGACGGATGACACACAGTGGTTGAAGGAAGTCATGCAGGTACCAGTCTTGGAGATGAGTCTAATTTCTTCAAGAAATTTGGGTGATGAGAGATGCACTGTAACTCTCACAGCGGATATATTTGAATTAGATGGTGGTAGGAAAGTAGGTATCCTTTATCTATCTACTTATATTGCTGATTCACCTTCTGTTGCAGAGATGTGGCTTGATAGGCTTGGCTACATATGTAGGAGGGGAATGCAGGTTTTGAAGCGGAGGTCAGATGTCTTTGACAAGCTAAAGAACTAGAAAGCCTTGGTGTTCATGGAGGAGATGACAGACAAAGATCAGGTGAGAAAGCTGAATTATTCTGAGTAGAGCAGGGTTGATTTGATTAGGATTTTGATCCATGGAGAGCTCACAAATAAAAAGTTATCACTCACAGACGAACACAGGTACCGGTGTCGATCAGACAGTAACCGACGTCGGTAACAGGAAGATCGACGTCGGTCATAAGGAATCGACATTGGCAGGAGGGACGCCGGGGTCGGCCAAGGAATTGATGTCGGCAGTCAGGTTCAGTACAGGGAGCCGACATCGATCAGAAATAGACTGGGAGATGGTCAAGATCGGTCACTGGTATGGATAGTGGGCGGACATCAAGTCTCAAATGCCCATGTTGAGGTCAAAAAGGGTAAGTGAACCTCATATTCATTGTTCACCTTCTTTATATTGCTTTTTTGATAGTCAAGAACCAGGAAGATGGAAGAGGCAATGTAGGTAGAGTCCAAATACAGTGGGAGCTTGGCATGGATGAGGAGTGTGAGTCCTTGGAGAAGAACCAAACAGGTATTTGTTGGTAGATTTGTCAACTGGAAGTAAGCACTGAGAGACGGAATGGATTCCCAAGTTAAAGAAGAGAGTGGACGGATACATGAGATAGAAGGCCAAG
This sequence comes from Torreya grandis, assembly GCA_037957365.1. Taxonomy (NCBI): domain Eukaryota; kingdom Viridiplantae; phylum Streptophyta; class Pinopsida; order Cupressales; family Taxaceae; genus Torreya; species Torreya grandis. Next base: position 3,520,784 of record JARHVA010001107.1, read on the forward strand.
GCATATGGTCTTGAGGAAGCTGCAGGACAGTGGTACAGGTTTGACAGGTGGATGACTAAGCATGGCTTCAGTCAATGTCAGTGTAACTATTGTGGTTTTGTCTTACCAGGTGGATGATGAGTCGCGACATTATCCAGTTACTGTATGTGGGTAATTTGCTAGCAGGTTTTGTACATACAGGGATTTGCTGAGCTAAGGGTAAGGTTAGTTCAGATCGTGTCATGAAGAATTTGGAGCAGCAAAATTCTTTGGCATAAGAGACACAGAGATTTTATCTCCAGTGGGAGCTGATGTGAAGACTGTGTTGGCGGGGTTCATGATGCAGGATGCAGAATCAGAAAGCACACCAAGGGCTGGATAGTTCAAGCTTAGCTTGAAACAGGGTTTGAAATCACATGAGGTCTAGTGTAGACCTGAGTTTTCCCAAGCAGTGGGAGTTGTCAAAAAGTATGGAGCCAATTCGAGGAAGAGGTACTGAAGGGCAGTTCAGTAGATTCTTACAGGGATCAGCGGCAGGTCGACATGCTATGCAGGGTCAAGTTATTTTCTACATAGGTTTATAGATGCGGATTCGGTAGGTTACTTGGATGACAAAGGCATAAAGGTTAGAGCATCACAGGGTGTGGTGGTTAGTCTTCAAGATTGATCTTGAAGAGGGATACAAGCCAGGGTATAATTAGACAGAGTACAGGTACATGTACAGTTGCAGCTATTTATCTCCAAGTGGGAGATTGTTAGATTATGGAGCTAAAAGCTTCAACTGGTGCAAACAGGGAGGAGGTTGCTGAGTTCCAGGGAGACCGGAGTCGGTAGGGTGCGGTGCACAGGGAAATCGACGACGGCAGGGTGGACAGGAAGACAACTGACATCGACAGGATGTCGGCTGACGACGGTCACCTCTAGGCAGACAGGGACCGACGTCGATCGCCTGTGGCAGTTCTAGAACTGCTTGTTCCACAGACAGTTAGTTCGTTGAACTGAGTGTTTGCATGCAAAGGCTATTTTTGGTCTTGAGTTGCCTGTCTAATTATTGTAATTAGGTTAGTCTAATTATTGTATGCATGAGATCTATATATGGACTCATGGAATGTATTGTGAACTTGTAGCTAGTGAGTAAGAGAGCAATAAGCTCCTTCAGAGAGAAGAGAGTAATGGTGCATTCCTCCTAGTGCCACAGTACCAAGGTGGGTACTGGATTGGAGAATCATAAGGGTTCTTCGTGTGTGTATGATCTTGGTCAGCATGTGGGCATGAATTTTTATAGGAGATCTACAATGGTGAGTAAGGTCTAGTGATTTGTAGGTAACAACAGAGAGCAAGAGATCTACTTGGAGTACAGTTGTGTACTTGGTGAACTGGCAGCGTGTTACTGACTGGTTGGAGAGGTGAACATCAATTATGTATTGGAGTTGATTGTTGTGACCAAGAGAGAGAGGGAAGAAGGTCTTGAGGAGTGGCGAACCTCTGAGGTGGAGGAAGAAGTGGCATCTTCCTTATTGTATATTCTTCTGAGTGATTATTAATACAATTGTGTATTGTCTCTCAATTCCTGTGTTGTTTCATATTTCTAGTTACTTATTGATTCTAGTTAAATTCTGTGATTAATTGTTAATATGAGAAGTAATCATATGTGCTCTAATTGGTAGGGCAAGATCCTGACATGCAGTGCACAAGGCAACCGACGACGACAGGGTGGACAGGAAGGCAACCGACATCGGCAGGATGTCGGTCGACGACGGTCATCTCCAGGCATACAGGGACCGGCATCGGTCGCCTGTGGCAGTTGCAAAACTGCTTGTTCCATGGACAGTTAGTTCGTTGAATCGAGTGTTTGCATGCAAAGGCTATTTTTGGTCTTGAGTTGCGTGTCTAATTATTGTAATTAGGTTAGTCTAATTATTGTATGCATGAGATCTATATATGGACTCATAGGTTGTAGTGTGAACTTGTAGCTATTGACTAAGAGAGCAATAAGCTCCTTCAGAGAGAAGAGAGTAATGGTGCGTTCCTCCTAGTGCCACAGTACCAAGGTGGGTACTGGATTGGAGAATCAGAAGGGTTCTTCGTGTGTGTATGATCTTGGTCAGCATGTGGGCATGACTTTCTATAGGAGATCTACAATGGTGAGTAAGGTCTAGTGATTTGCAGGTAGCAGCAGAGAGCAGGAGATCTACTTGGAGTACGGTTGTGTACTTGGTGAACTGGCAGCGTGTTACTGACTGGTTGGAGAGGTGAACATCAATTTTGTATTGGAGTTGATTGTTGTGACCAAGAGAGAGAGGGAAGAAGGTCTTGAGGTGTGGCGAATCTTTGAGGTGGAAGAAGAAGTGGCATCTTCTTTATTGTATATTCTTCTGAGTGATTATTAATACAATTGTGTATTGTCTCTCAATTCTTGTGTTGTTTCATATTTCTAGTTACTTATTGATTATGGTTAAATTTCATGTTTAGTTGCTAATACAAAAAGTAATCATATGTGCTCTAATTGGTAGAGCAAGATCCTGACTAAGTAGGGATCAGAGCATGTTTATTGTTCTGTGGTTCCCCTGACAAGTGGTATCAGAGCCTTGGTTGTAGGTTCAAGAGCTGATACCAACAAGTGGTATCAGAGCTTTTGGTTGGGTTGACTAACAGGTGGTTCAGATTTGGTAGTGTCTTTGATTACAGGTCACTCACAGGGGTTTCAGATTGAGTGGGAGTATAGCAATGGCAGAAGAAAGTAAGCTACGAATGGAGAAACTGAATAGCATGAATGGTCTGATCGATGGAAAGAAGGAGCAGGTAAAAAGAGATTGTTGGTCGGTAGAAGATCAGCGTGTGGAAGCATATGTTGCAGGTAATATTGCACAGGATGTTCTGGATAAAGTGGAATCTTTGTTTACAGATTCTTTTGCCTCTTTCCATGCAACCTGAAATAGAGCATCTTTTCACAAGTATGTCTTTGGAGACTTTGGAGAGATTTATTTAGGGGTTGGAGACCCTTGTCAGATGATTGACGAAGGGGAAGTGAAGCTGAAATTATAGGCAGATGACACACAGTGGTTGAAGGAAGTCATGTAGGTACCAGTCCTGGAGATGAGTCTAATTTCTTTAGGGAATTTGGGTGATGAGAGATGCACTGTAACTCTCACAGCGGATATACTTGAATTAGATGGTGGTAGGAAAGTAGGTATCCTTTATCTATCTACTTATATTACTGATTCACCTTCTGTTGCAGAGATGTGGCTTCATAGGCTTAGTCACATATGTAGAAGGAGAATGCAGGTTTTGAAGCGAAAGTCAGAGGTCCTTGACAAGCTAAAGAACTGGAAAGCCTTGGTGTTCATGGAGGAGATGATGGACAGAGATCAGGCGAGGAAGCTAAATTATTCTGAGTAGAGCAGGGTTGATTTGATTAGGATTTTGATCCATGGAGAGCTTGCATATAAAAATTTATCACTCACAGACGAACACAGGTACCGGCGTCGGTCAGACAATAATTGACATCGGCAACAGGAAGATCAACGTCGGTCATGAAGGAACTGACATCGACAGAAGGGACACCGGCGTCGGCCAGGGAAACGACGTCGGTAGTCGGGTTCAGTACAGGGAGCTGACATCGGTCGAAAACAGACTGGGAGATGGCCGAGATCGGTCACTGGTACAGATGGTGGGCGGACAGCAAGCTGTCAACAAGTCTCAAACGCTCATGTCGAGGTCAGAAAGGGTAAGTGAACCTCATATTCATTGTTCACCTTCTTTATATTGCTTATTGATGGTCAAGAATCGGGAAGATTCGAAGGGGCAATGCAGGTAGAGTCCAGATACAGTGGGAGCTTGGCATGGATGAGGAGTGTGAGTCCTTGGAGAAGAACCAAACAAGTATTTGTTGGTAGAGTTTTCAGTTGGAAGTAAGCACTGAGAGACGGAATGGATTCCCAAGTTAAAGAAGAGAGTGGATGGATACATGAGACAGAAGGCCAAGGCATATGTTCTTGAGGAAGCTGCAGGACAGTGGTACCGGTTTGACAGGTGGATGACTAAGCATGGCTTCAGTCAATATCATTGTAACTATTGTGGTTTTGTCTTACCAGGTGGATGATGAGTCGCGACATTATCCAGTTACTGTATGTGGGTGATTTGCTAGCAGGTTTGTACATACAGGGATTTGTTGAGCTAAGGGTAAGGTTAGTTCAGAGGTGTGTCATGAAGAATTTGGAGCAGCGAAATTCTTTGGCATAAGAGACATGGAGATTTTATCTCCAGTGGGCGTTGATGTGAAGACGGTGTTGGCGGGGTTCATGATGCAGGATGTAGAATCAAAAAGCACACCAAGGGCTGGACAGTTCAAGCTTAGCTTGAAACAGGGTTCGAAATCACATGAGGTCTAGTGTAGACCTGAGTTTTGCCAAGCAGTGGGAGTTGTCAGAAAGTATGGAGCCAATTCGAGGAAGAGGTACTGAAGGGCAGTTCAGTAGATTCTTACAGGGATCAACGGCAGGTCGACATGCTATGCAGGGTCAAGTTATTTTCTACATAGGTTTGTAGATGCGGATTCGGCAGGTTACTTGGATGACAAAGGCATAAAGGTTAGAGCATCACAGGGTGTGGTGGTTAGTCTTCAGGATTGATCTTGAAGAGGGATACAAGCCAGGGTACAATTAGATAGAGTACAAGTAAAGGTACAATTGCAGCTATTTATCTCCAACTGGGAGATTGTTAGGTTGTGGAGCTAAAAGCTTCAATTGGTGCAAACAGGGAGGAGGTTGCTGATTTCCAGGGAGATCAGTGTCGGTAGGGTGCAGTGCACAAGGCAACCGACAACGGCAGGGTGGACAGGAAGGTAACCAACATCGGCAGGATGTCGGCTGACGACGGTCACCTCCAGGCAGACAGGGACCGGCGTTGGTCGCCTGTGGCAGTTGCAAAACTGCTTGTTCCACGAACAGTTAGTTCGTTCAACTGAGTGTTTGCATGTAAAGGATATTTTTGGTCTTGAGTTGTGTGTCTAATTATTGTAATTAGGTTAGTCTAATTATTGTATGCATGAGATCTATATATGGACTCATAGGCTGTAGTGTGAACTTGTAGCTAGTGAGTAAGAGAGCAATAAGCTCCTTCAGAGAGAAGAGAGTAATGGTGCGTTCCTCCTAGTGCCACAGTACCAAGGTGGGTACTGGATTGGAGAATCAGAAGGGTTCTTCGTGTGTGTATGATCTTGGTCAGCATGTGGGCATGACTTTCTATAGGAGATCTACAATGGTGAGCAAGGTCTAGTGATTTGCAGGTAGCAGCAGAGAGCAGGAGATCTACTTGGAGTACGGTTGTGTACTTGGTGAACTGGCAGCGTGTTACTGACTGGTTGGAGAGGTGAACATCAATTATGTATTGGAGTTGATTGTTGTGACCAAGAGAGAGAGGGAAGAAGGTCTTGAGGTGTGGCGAATCTTTGAGGTGGAAGAAGAAGTGGCATCTTCTTTATTGTATATTCTTCTGAGTGATTATTAATACAATTGTGTATTGTCTCTCAATTCCTGTGTTGTTTCATATTTCTAGTTACTTATTGATTCTGGTTAAATTTTGTGTTTAGTTGCTAATACAAAAAGTAATCATATGTGCTCTAATTGGTAGAGCAAGATCCTGACTAAGTAGGGATTAGAGCATGTTTATTGTTCTGTGGTTCCCCTAATAGGTTAATGATAGAAGCCTCCAAGAATTTATAAAGGATTGAGGCATACGATTACTCCAGCGAGGTGTACTGCCTAGGAAGAGGGTGCACCAATGGCTCTTGAGTTTCTGAGCTAAATGGTAGATTTGATGAGGTTTTTTGGTTTGAGGGGTTTGATGGGTTTGATAGGTTAAGTAGGTTTGGTTGATAGGTTGGTTGATCGGTTGGATTGATAAGTTGATAGGCCGGTAGGTTGGTTAAGAGAGATAAGGTTGGTTGGGTGGTTGGATTTGACAAGTTGGGTGAGGTTTATAGTGGTTGATTGATAAATTGATAGGTTGATTGGTTAGTTGGTTTGGTTAAAGTTGATAGAGTTGGTTGTGTTGATAAGGTGGGTTGAGGTATTTGATATGATGGGTGGGGTAGATGGCCCAAGTTTTGACAAGGTTGGGGTGATGGATGTAGTAGATATTGATAGGTTATTGATTGGGTAAGATAATGGTTAAAGGGGTGTTGATAGGTTGTTGGTTGGTTGAAGTTGAAATTTGATTGGTTGTAGGTAAGGGTTGATTGGTTATGGGTACTAAAAATAAATAACTCTACTTTGTTTATCACGTCCATTAACATTGTAACCAGTTTAGGTGGTAGTTGATGGTTTGGGGGTTGATTATGGTTGAATTTTTATGGGTGATGGGTAGAGTTGGATTGATTATAGGTAAGGTAAGGAGCATAGCTAGCTTGAGATGCCAAGTAATGCTTGAATGCAAGAGGTTTGTGGTATGAGATTCTAGCAAAGCTAGGATGTCTAGAAAAGGTCATAGAAGGGCTCTCCATTTGAACAAGGTAATGGAGATGAGGACAAAATGATGGAAGGTTGATGGTATAAGGTTGATTCTTCATAACTTGAACAAAAAGCAAACAAGAAAAAAGTCTAGAAAGCAATGCATACACTAAGTGTATTAGCTCCTAGGATAACTTGTATCTTGTGTTAGCTTATGCCTTAGTTAAAAATGTGTGAGGGTAGTTTGACTTGAAAATTGGGTACTAGATAGGCAAGCTAAGGATGGTTTTAGGTAATGTTTAGGTGCTCAAGAGAATTTGTACTGGATCGGGTATGTGGCCTAATACTGGGGGCTTGCTCCCTGTACTTCATGATCTTGAAGTCGAGGAGGTCTCTTAGCCAAGATATACTGTCTGTCCAAGGCTTATACTTAGCCAGAGAATTGAGTGGGCTCTCCCCTTGGTAATGACCTTCAAATGGGATTGTCAGGTAGGATAAGGTTTACCGTTGGGTGATAAAATCCTATTCGGGCCTTGTCTAAGGTATGTTATGGTGTGTTGGTTATGAAAGTGGTTTAGGTTTAGTGTGTGATAAAAAAAGTGAATCTGTGATAGATTACTTGCCTTTTTAAGTTACTAGGTGAACCAAAGTAGCAAGAAAATAATGGGTGCAAGGTTTGTTTTAAGCCCAAAAGAAAATTTTGGATTTCATTGAATGAGCAAGCAATAGAGAGAGAGAAAGCATACAATGCTAACTAAGAAAAGAAAGGTGGTGGGTCCCATTGGGCATGCTAAAATGTTTTACTCAAATTTTCTCCTCATTTTTTAATTTGAAAATAAGTAGTAAAACTAAAAAATAGGGGTGTGTATGGGTACCTGGTTGAAAATGTGTGTGCGTTGATATCCAGATGAAGTGAGAGCTCTTCTTTTTCTAGGGAAGAATACCTGCAGATAAGAAAGCATTGAAAGAAACTTGTTGGTTAGACAATAAGATGGGGGGATTGCCTAGTAATGCTAAATCTAAGAAGCGAAAGCTCCCTTGGATGGCTATAAATCCACTCCCCTAATGATAATAATATTCTGATAATGGAAATGAAAGATAACAAATTGATAAGAACATGAATATTTATGCAAAAAAATAAATAATGTACCAGTTCAATAAAAGGTAGCACGGTGGATCAATACCATGCATAAGTGGATCAAGGTCAGGTTCAGAGGATCTAAGCAGGGTCTGCAGACAGGCTAGAAATAGAGACAAGGTCTGATTGGGTGTGAAAGGGGAGGAAAATAACAATCTATTATTCTCCTTGATAGTGATCATCGATGGTCAGGGTGACCTACGACGGTTATCCTAACTGTCGATGGCTAGGTGACCGGCAACAGTTGCTATAACAATCGATGGTTATAGTAACTGGCTATGGTTACCTGTAGAAGTATAATAAGGTATTTGAAGTGGGATTGGTGGGAGGTGGTTGATGAATTTGGGATGAGGGGTAATGTGTAGGTGGTCTGATCCAAACAGGGAATGTCAATAAAGAAAGGAAATTCTAAAAATAAGATAAGAATACTTGTATAATGCAGGATAGAGACTAGTGTCAAGTTGAAGAAAAATGGGTAGCATAATTGTACTTAGGCCTTCGACAATCACATGGATAGACTTTCGGGGTCTTGGATGCTTGTACAAAGAAAATAAGAGAACCTAGATGCAAATTTTTGGATCTGTTCTCCTTCCTGCAACTCTGTATTTATAGAAAGAAGTTTTCAAATGGAGTGGAGGAAGTTGTTAAATATTCAAGAGGAATTTGCTAATTAGATAGGTGGATAAAGATGCTAATTTAGGCACCACAAAGCTAATTTATATCACCAAATAGAAGGTTGCTAAGTTGGGTGCAAAATTGACCTTGCACCTAGCTGGACATTGCTTTAATGTAGTAAAAGAACCTAACTATCGACGGTTTAGATAACCATTGGTGGTTTGGCTAACCATCGACAGTCGAGGGTTTAGAGGAAAATGGTTAAAAAATGATTAAAAAGAGGTGGGTTAAAATGGTTAAGTTAGCAAGTTAAAAAGTGGGCTAGGTTAACTAGGTGGTTAACAAGCTCCAATGTGGGGTAAGGGTTCAAAGGTGTTTCAACATAAAAAACGGGGTAGTTTTTGAGTGTCTACATTCAGTTCAAGAGATGCAAGGTATTTTTATTTTTATTTTTTATTTTTTAACTTGATTTTTCACTTCTTTGATTGTTATTATTTTTGGGGGATTAGTCTATATGGCCAACTCCACCTATATAAATGTTTTCCTATTGAAATCAATGGAGGATAATTTGGATAAAAGAGGGGGATTCTTTGTGAGGATGTTGGAATTGTATTGACGACTATTGTAGTCAATCCAAGCTTGAATGTTCTACTCACTTGCCATATTCAATTCTCAAAGTGGTTTAAAAATATAATAACCTGCACTTTAATGAATTTCAAAGTCCCTACAACATAAATATAAGCATTTATCAAAAAAGTTAGTCCATGTTTACAGTTATTATTAAGTGAAAGTATGGAAAAGATAAATGTGGTGGTAAAGAAAGAAAGAAAATATTAGTGTTTAGATATTTGGTGGAGTTTGATACAGAAGAAACCCCATTACTTCATGTGACTGATTCTAAAAGAAAGAATGGATGACATATTTTAAATGCAGTAGATATGTGCCATGATAGGTAAATAAATCTCAAACATTAAAAAATGAAAACAAAACGTGTAAATTGAAATAGTCAAACATAGATCTTATTATTGTCAATGGTACATAATTTAATTGCACGTATATTTTTTTCACAACAAAAAAATTCATAATACATTTATTACACTCATGTTGCAACTCAATTCCAATTCTTAAATACTACATTTATCTAAACCTTTGAAAAAATAAATCTCTTGACCCTTCATTTCTTTCATAAGCCATATCTTTTATTTTGGCTCTTTTAATTGCAAGTCATCATCTATTGGTAGGAAGAAGAAATGGCCTCCATCTCCACCTGCACTTTTATTATTGGGGAGCTTCCTTCAATTAAAAGAGTGTGATAATATTCTCCATGTGTTAATACACATGGCAAGGTCATATGGCATAGTCATGACTATTTGGAAGGACTAATGCAACTTGTGGTCTTCACTTGTTAAAGCAAATCAAAATGTATAATCTCTTCCTTTAAAACTAATAATTAAATAGATAGAACCCAAAGCATACTTTTTTATTAAGAATTGTTTATATAGAATTATTGATTGAAATCTATATTATTCTAAAAACATTTAAAAAATCAAAGTTTCACACCCTTTATCAGGGTTTTTCATAGAGTTTAGATATTAAAAAATAACAAAAATAAATAAAGTAAAACTCAAGTTCATTGCATCTGTATAAGTAGGATTGTAGGTATAGGAAAAAAATAAAATTAAAGACGTTAGTCATTTCACTTATGTAGGGTTCTAGGGCCAAAAACATAAATCTAAAAATTAAAGATAAAGAAAAAAAAGAACTGTCACTAGTTTCACTTATATAGGTTTACAGGGCCAAAAAAAATTAACAGAAAATAATAATCATCATTTCTTTTGTTTAAATGATTTTAAAGACCCACAAAACACATTAAAACTGAAAATAAATTTAGTTTTTTTTTTTAAAAATCTTTTTTGCCCTTACCTCTTGTGACTAATTTCTTGACAGAGTTTCATGAGACCTTTACACATCAATAAACCTCTTGATATATTTCTTTACATGTTGGACACATCAAATTGATACCTTATATACAGTTACTTGTAGGCTTGCTTAATATCAATAAGCTTAAGGTTTCTTGCATTTGGGATTAAGGGAGGGCTACTATAATACAAAGAGGGGTATTTAATGTGACTGCTATTTTGGTCACTGAAGGATCTGCGCATAGTTTTCAAAACCTAGTTTAAAAAATATATAATTGAAGCACTAAAAAAATATTTCTACTTGGTGAAGTTTTGGCAGGATTTTAACATATATATTATATTTAGCACAATATGTGCAATAGTGAAACTATTTAATTAGGAGTAGTTCTTATAAATATCTTTACAAAAACCTTATCAATCTTGAGATTTGGTGTTTATAGTTTTCATTTCAGGGTTATCTACGAGTAGGCATGGTCAAGATTGTGTCTTTGATTTGGTTGATAGGGTTTCCAAGATGGTAGTGTTAGTGCCTTATACAAAGAGGTTAAAATCTAAAAAAACTATGAAGCACTAATTTTTGCATGTTGGTTCACTTCAGCATATCATAGACCATTGTATTAGATAAGGACAATAGATTTATTAACACTTTCTAATATACATTATGATTCACGATTGACACCAAGTTGACCAAGTCCAACATTTTTCATCCACAAATAAACGGGAAAATAGAAGTGGTTTACCATATTATTGTGCATATATTTTGGATTTATGACTCAAAATGTCAACGATTATGAGATGAGAGTTTACCATACATCCAACAAAGTTATAATCGAACTCTCCACAACTCTATTAGACATGGCCCTTTTAAGTCTATTTTGGGTTTTATTTGTTAGAACCTATAACATTGGAGGAAGCATATCTCCATGAAATTAATAATTAGACAAGGTCACTGGATTTGATATAAATTTTATGAAATCTTATAGAAAACCAACCAAAAATATAAATAATGTAATGCCCAGCGTTGGGCCTCTCACCAATTCCAAGTTGGTGATAAAATATTTTTGCATTTGATTAAATTACATTTGAAGATTCAAAAACAAACTTCATCCTCTTCGAGAAAGGCCTTACACAATCTTCAAGTAAGTGAATACTAATGCGTTGAGCTCAACTTACCACCTTATATTGGGTTGCATCTAGTGTTCAATGTGGAACTATTCTAATCATCCTTTCCACTCTCTTAATACACTTTAAATATTTTTGAACAATTGCAAGTCATAATGTTAAATCTTAATTGTTGAATACCACAGTAGTAAAAAGTTCTTGAAATCAGCAAATTCCACTATATTAAGTGGTTAGGGAATGATAAATTTATCATCAAGAAAAGTGATTCACCAAGGAATGATAATAGTTTATCAAGTAATGATAATGTTAGTGTAAAATTTTTTACATTTAGTTAAAGATTTTAATGTAATAGAGCCCATTACTTCTCAAAAAGAAACAAATAATTTTGATAATAATTCAAACCTATTAAATAATAATTCAGATTATTTTTAAATATGTAAATGAAATTTCAAAATTTAAAAAAAAAAATGAAATTGAAAATTAACCTTAAAAACTATTTTAATATTTTAAAAAAAAAAACAAAACACTTTCATTCTTAAAATCTAAAAAAAAAAGAGTTTGTAGCCTAACCATTATTTTAATTTTGATATTTAAATTTTAAAAACATATTGAGCTTTTCCGGTTGACAATAATTGATGGATAATAATGTATCCCCAAACCATCGCAATGGTCGTTGCAATTGCAAATGGTGGGCACTGTGGAGTTGATCCCCAAACCATTCACCGGATTTCAGTTCCATTCCGTTTCTCCATAATATTTGTAATTGTTGCCTCAGGTGTTGACTGCCCTCAGTTTTTGTTAAATCCAACCATATACCGACATTTTTAGTCTTTCATAATGAGACACATGGCCAGCTATAATTTCATACACGCTGATCGATGGACTCTTAGAATTACTATGTAAATTTATAAATATAAATTAGGAGACAAAACTAAATTTAATGCCTAGGGCTCGGATTGGATGCCTACCTTATAAATTTAGAAACAAAACTTGCCTAGAGCATTGTCATGTAGTTACCATTTTCCTACATTTCCATATTTGAAGTTATGAGTGTTATTTTATATATATGTATATATAAATAATATATATTTTTTGAATTTATATTGTTTAATTTATAAATATAAATGTAATTAAAATTTGTGTTAATAAATTTAAAATTTATTATTAATTATAAAATAAAAATTTATTTGTAATTTAATATATTTATTGATTAGATTATTTTATATTAAATTGATTTTTTTAAATAAAAAATCGGTAACTAGATTTGTGGGAAGTAGTGCCATTTCAGGTTTAACTATCAATGGAAAAGAAGATTCGAACACGGGACTTCATGGATAAAGCCCACCATCCTTATCATTTGGTCACCGTCATAGGACATTAAATTATATTTTTTTACGAATTTTTTTTATTGAATATTAATTTTCATAGAAATATTTTTAGTAATAATTATAATTACATATTAAAATGAGTTTCTAACATGTAATGTGTTCACGTGATATATCACAAACACACTTCTCCTTATAGTGTGATGGATTAGGTAGGTGACATGTGGACCACATCAATTTAGTGAAAAAATGATTACAATAATGTCAAAAATGATGGAAAGAGTGTGTGAATGGTGAAAAATTTAATACAAATTTATCATTGAAACATTATTTTTTACTCTACCAACTTACTCTTTTAAGTACTCAAATTTAAAAAAATTGAGCCAAAAATTTAGGATTGGGAGTTGCTCATGTCTAGAACAAATGACCATTATCTCAATATATATATATATATATATATATATATATATATATATATATATATATATATATATATATATATATTGTTGTACAATTTTCAACACAATTATATGCAACAAAGAGTTTGGTTGACATTCATAATAAAGAAATGTTATAATCATTAAATGTACCAATTGCATATAGCAATCTCCAGTGTACGAGACCAAAAACACAATCTTTTGTATAATGAAAAATAAGATATGCTTATTGCCAATTTATGGGTTGAAGTTGACTTAGTCAATGTTGTTGTTGGTGAAGTTCAAGCTATTGTATCCAAAATTGGGACAAATCCCTCATTTTTTTAATGTTTGTGATTATTTGATTCATAAAATACATTGGCTTGGACTAGGATGTTAACAAACTAAAACATCTACCAATCTCACCTATTTCCTATGGTAATCACAATCAAGATTTCACAATACACAAATCATAGAGAGTAATATTACAACTAGGAACAATTGACATTGACAACATTGATCAATAAGTCTACTAACTTTTAACTATTATCTCCAAGGCATATTTATTGTAAGACCTTAACATCTCCTTTGCTTTTTCTTTTCAATAATAGAAGAAAATGCAAAACAATGCCTATGATCAGCTCGGGAAAAGAAGAGGAAAAACTTCATTCCATGATAAAATTCACTCTTCCATGTATTAAATATGTTTTATCACTAAATGTATTTATAAATAAACATAAACAAAATAGAAACTACCATGTGGAGTATTGTTGTAATGATACCTATTTTAATAAAAATAAATTGTCCTTCGAATGCTCAATTATATTAAAATCCTTGCACACTAGCCACATGGCAGGGGAAGGTTGTCAACAAAATAATGCCAAAGCAAATATCTGTCAGGACCATTATTGTGGGAACAAATGTTAAGAAATCCTAATGAATGGCCATCAATATCCAAAAATATCTAGTTACCCTGATGTGATGGGTCTTCCCCCATGGCAATAATGAAGGGGGAAAATTTAAGCGGAACTAAAATGTTGGCACTACCATGTCTATCTTCATGCATAGTAGATAATTGAGTGGCATCATGTCGAATACATCTTAGAGAGGTCTATAGAAGAAACCATGAAAATTTAACTTCTTGTAGGCAAACAAAATCTATAAAACCTATTGGTTGACAGGCAGCACAAAAAAAATATTTTTGGTATGACTTTGTAAGACCTCAAACATTCTAGGATAAAATATTCATTAGAAAATATGATCCATGTGGAACTCCCCCTGTCCGTCCTCAAAGTCCACTAAAACTAAAAAACTATTGTGTTGGTTTGGTTGATAAATTCATCCAAGCATAATGGAGCGATATTTAGCTCCATGTTCATCTCAGGGGGAGTCAACACTGCCATAGGGTGGGTTACATGACTGCCTATAGAAAGAGGCATTTGTTGAGGATATCACCGTGGCAGTCATGTAACCATTTGTTCAGGCTTGAGAATGAAAGTAAGTGTTAGACAAGTTGAAGTACACAAATTTTTGTGACCATTGGGCATCACCACTCTGATGATCAATTAACTCCTTCAAGTCCTTAGATAAATCCACCTCGATGTAAGCCCATTTGTCAGGCCAAGAGGAGTACCACTTATGTGGTTCATGGCAAACAACATGTCTAATGAGTGTAATAATTTGGTTCAAAAATGACCATAGATGCACTGACAGGGCAGAAAGCTCAAGCCAGACTAGATCCTTAAGGGAGGTTTGGTCTGTGGCCTTGAAATCTCGGGACCAGTTGGATGGAATCAAGAGCATGTTTTGAAGAAATTAGCAATTTGATTTGGAAAGAAGGGCTTGTATTTTGTATCGCTTTTTAAAGGTAAACAATAAAAAACCTTTGGTGTGGTTTCAGACACCAACCACATGGATGCCCATGGGATCCCAGTGGTGGTAAAACCAAGCCTAGAGAGCCTCCTCTAAGCGGACTTGATTGACAAAAAAGCAATGAGCAAGTAATTTTCATACCATTTGCATGCATTTTCAATAGAATCACTAGGAAGACATACCTCTAGCTGGGAGGGAATGAGAGAGGGATTACCTCATCATAGACTTTCAAAACAAACTTTTGTGCTCATTGGGTGCCATTCCTCCCATCTCTTATAAGAACAATTGTAGTCGAGAGTGGGGAACCCATTTAAATAGGGCTACCCCGCCTTGAGCGTCAAACATAATTAATGCATAGGGACCCTAGAAAATCTGTATAAGCGGTATGAAAGCCACCAAAGAAGCACACAAGGAAAGGTGAGTTGACTATGGAAAACTCTATAAAATCTCATTTCAACAAAACCCCTATAGAACATGTAACAAATCTATTAGATTTAATTTAAATTCTTTAACAAATCTAAATGAATATCTTAAAGTACAAATTATTAAAATCATTAAACATCATTGTATAAAATTATCTTCTTATATATTTTTTAAATTATAAAGTTCCTCATCTTTATATTATAGCATTGACCTCATTTAGTTTTCAAGACCCCAAAAAACCTTGAAAATAAACCCAAATTATTTTTCATCTTTGTTTCCCTTATCTTTTGTGCCTAATCGCTTAACAGAGTTTCATGTGCACATTACACTTCAATAAACTACTAGGTATATTCCTTAGCCTATTAGACACACATCAGATTGATATCTTCTATATGATTTTTTGTAGCCCTGTTGAATATTAGTAAGCCCCATCCACGTCTTTAGAAATTCTTGTTAGGAGGCCCCTTATCCAACGGTAGCACAATTGATTACTTATATATCAGCAATTGAACACGTAAATTATACCAGAATGATTAAGAAACTAGAAACATGAGACAACAAAGAATTTGAGAGACAATACACACAATTGTATTAGATAATACTAGAAGAAAATACAAATAAGGAAGATGCCACTTCTTCCTCCACCTCAAAGGCTTGCCACACCTCAAGACCTTCTTCCCTCTCTCTCTTGCTCAACACAAAACCAACTCTAAAACCTGAGTTACAATCCCTCCTTGAATGCTATAGCTGATCTCCTTGACCTTACACCTGTAGATCTCCTTGACCTTGCTTGCTTCAATGCTCTTACTTGATCAATATGATAATTACAATACATGCCTCATGGTTCTTTAAATAGAAATCCATGGTTACAAAAATAGACCTCTAACTACTAAAATTAGACACACAGCTCGCGACTTAAAATAGTCTCTTATCATGCAAACACTCGGTTTAACTAACTGACTGTTCGTAAACAACAGTTCTGGACCGCACAGGCGACCGACGTCGGTCCCTGCTTGTCTGGTGCTGCCGACGTCGGCCGACTCTCTGCCGTCGCCGGTCTCCTTCTCCACTGCATCTGACCGACGTCGGTCATACTGCCGACGCCGGTGGCTCTGGTTCTTCAGCATCCTTTCTTCATGTGTGTGCAAACAGTTGAAGCTTTTAACTCCACACCCTAACTGTTAGGGTGTGGAGCTAAAAGCTTCACCTTGTTGCAAACAGAAGAAGGAGGAGGTTTCTGAAAGTAAGCAGTCTCCGGCGTCGGCAGGCCACACCGACGTCGGTCAGAGGACGCAGAAGGGAAACCGACATCTGCAGATGATCGGCCGACGTCGGTCACCTCTAGGAGGGCAGGGACCGACGTCGGTCACCTGTAGTAGTCAGAACTGCTGTTGACGAACAGTCAGTTAAGTGAACGCGAAGTTTGCATGTGAAGACCAGTTCGAGTCTTTGAGCCGCCCGTCTAATTTTAGTGTATGCATGAGATCTATATGAGAGACTCATGGGCTGTATTGTTAAGTGGAGAATTTGGAGAAGAGCTATGTGAAGCTTGGAGAGTTCTTCCCATGGTGGAATCAAGTAGGATTCCCCATGTGTGTTTAAGTAAGATCAGGTTTGATTTGCAGGGGTGTATGGATGCGAGGTTCAGAAAGGAGATCAGCGGGGAAGCTAGATCTAAGGTGACAGCAATACATCATCAGAATCATGGAGAGATCTACTTGGAGTACGATTGTGTACTCAATTGTACAGATGTGCAATGAGGTGAACAACAGCTTGTGTTAGCTGTGTGTTGTGACCTATGAGAGAAGATTACTCTGGAGGGAAGTTTACTGTAAGCCCACGAAGTGGAAGAAAGAGTGCCACCTCTTTGTTGTAGATTCCTTTGTAAAGAGTTGAATATAATTGTATATTGCCTCTCATGTTCTATGTGTTTTCTCATTGGTAATTATTTGTTCTTCTGGATTCCGCATGTTTAGTTGCTTATACATTGGTAATCATGTGTGCTCTTAAATCTGACAAGTTGTGTCAGGGCTTTGGGGTGTTTCGGTCCCATCAATAACAATCTCCCACTTGGAGATAAACAGCTGCAACCTGTACCTGTACCTGTACACCATCTATTTTGTTCCTTAGGCCCTGTATCCCTCTTCCAAGTCACCCTTGAAGACCAACCACCACGCAAACCTGTGATGCTATATCTGTCACCTATGCCACAAGAACTTTGCTGCTCCCAAATTCTTCATGACATACTTCTGAACCAACTCTACCCTTAGCTCAGAAAACTCCCTGTATATGCAACCCTGCAAAAAGTAACACAATACAGTAACAGGATAATGTAGCTAATATTATCCAACCTGGTAAAGATAAAAAACAATGGTCAAACCTCCATTGCCCTGCAGCATAACTCAAGACCATATACCATAGCCTTCTGTCTCAGATGTCCATCCACTCTCTTCTCTAAAACGGGAATCCATCCCTCTATATCTAGCTGACAACTCCACCAACAAGTCCCTGTTTGGCTCTAATCCGAGGACTCACACTCCTCATCCATGTCAAGCTCCCACTGTTTCTGGATTCTACCTGCATTGCTTCCTCCATCTTCCTAGTTCATGACTATCAGTAAGCAATATAAAGAAGGTGAACAACGAATATGAGGTTCACATACCTTTTCTGACCTCTGTATGGGTGTTTGAGACTCATAGATCCACCCAACATCCGTTTCAGTGACCGATCTCGGCCAACTCCCAGTCTGCTCTCGACTGATGTCGGTTCCCCGCACTGATCCTGACTGCCGACGTCGTTACCCCTGGCCGATGCCGGTGTCCCCCCTGCCGACGTCGGTCCTGATGACCGACGTCGGACTTCTCCTGCCCGACCTACCGACCCTGCTGGTCTGCACATGACCGAAGCCGGTGTCTGGATGACCGACGTCGGTTCCAAGTAACCGACATCGGTGTCTGTGTGTTCCTGTGAGTGATGAGTTCTTCATCCGCGAGCTCTTCTTGGATCAAATCTATATCCATGCTGCCCTGCTCAGATTTATTTACTGCCTGTAACTGTTCTAAGGCCTTCATCTCCTCCATGAACACCAAGACATCCCTGTTCTTGTCAAAAGCCTCAAATTTCCTTTTCCTGCAATGAATTCTATCCATGCCTTCTGAACTTGAACACATACCTTTTGAGTCAAGAACTTCCATTCCCTTCTTATTCATGTGACCCTACCTAATAGACCACATCTTCAAATTTGCACCAGAAGTGGAATCAGTAGTACAAGTAGATAGATAAAGAGAACCTACTTTCTTACCTCTTGCTAAAACAAGTGCTCCCTTGGTAACCTTCCAAGAATCCGCTGTGAGGGTTATTGTGCATCCCTCATCCCCCAACCTTCCTACAGAAATCAAACTCTGCTTCAGAATTGGAACATGCATGACCTCCTTCAACACCCATGTGTTGTCAATCTGCAATCTTAGCTGCACTTTTCCTTTGCCAACTATCTGACAAGGCGTACCATCCCCTAAATAAAGAACTCTAAAATCTCCCTGTTCATACTCATGAAACAAATCTCTGTTTGGGGATGCATGAAAAGATGAACCAGAATCTAATATCCATGATCCTACGTGACTATCCAAAGAAAGTATGAGAGCATCCTGTACCACAATGTTTGCATCCTTTGCTTCTTCCATACCTGCATGTTGATTCTCTTTATCTCTCAACCAACACTCCTTCTTTGTATGTCCTTTCTTTCCACAAAACCAGCAGGTAATACCTTTAGACTCGGATCTCCTTCCCGACCTTGATTTCCCTTGCTCAATCTTCTCCTTTTGCCTTCCTCTGCTTTCCGCACTTAGAGCGTTCCCTGATGATTCACCTGTGCTTCTCCCGCATATTTCTTCATTCAAAATCACACTCACAACATCATCAACCTTTAAGATTTTAGAAGCAGATGCAAAGTTACTTACTGCCATAACCATACCGTCCCAACTTTCAGGCAAAGAACATAAAATCAAGAGAGCCTTTACCTCATCATCAAAAACAATGTTGACTGAAGCTAATTGGTTTACCAAACCATGGAAATCACTGAGATGAGCATGTACCGAACCTCCTTCCTGCATTTGTAAAGTAAATAGCTGCTTCATAAGGTATACCTTATTAGAAGCCGAGGGCTTTTCGTATAAATTTGCCAAGGACTTTATCAACTCTTCCGTTGTTTTGCACTGTGATAAGCTAGAAATCACAGAAGCTCCAAGACTCAACCTTATGGAACCAAGAGCCTTCCGATCAAGAACACTCCATTCTTCATCCTTCATATCTGTGGGCTTGCATGCAACCCCACCCAACGGTAAGTACAGATCCTTCTGATACAGATAGTCCTCAATATGCATCCTCCAGTGTTGATAATTCTTGCCGTTAAACTTCTCCATTCGTAGCTTGCTTTCTTCTGCCATTGCTGAACTCCCACTCAATCAGAAAACCCTGTGAATGACCTGTAATAAAAAACAATAACCTGCTTCCTGCAAACCGTAGCTCTGATACCAACTGTTAGGAGGCCCCTTATCCAACGGTAGCACAATTGATTACTTATATATGAGCAATTGAACACGGAAATTATACCAGAATGATTAAGAAACTAGAAACATGAGACAGCAAAGAATTTGAGAGACAATACACACAATTGTATTAGATAATACTAGAAGAAAATACAAATAAGGAAGATGCCACTTCTTCCTCCACCTCAAAGGCTTGCCACACCTCAAGACCTTCTTCCCTCTCTCTCTTGCTCAACACAAAACCAACTCTAAAACCTGAGTTACAATCCCTCCTTGAATGCTATAGCTGATCTCCTTGACCTTACACCTGTAGATCTCCTTGACCTTGCTTGCTTCAATGCTCTTACTTGATCAATATGATAATTACAATACATGCCTCATGGTTCTTTAAATAGAAATCCATGGTTACAAAAATAGACCTCTAACTACTAAAATTAGACACACAGCTCGCGACTTAAAATAGTCTCTTATCATGCAAACACTTGGTTTAACTAACTGACTGTTCGTAAACAACAGTTCTGGACCGCACAGGCGACCGACGTCGGTCCCTGCTTGTCTGGTGCTGCCGACGTCGGCCGACTCTCTGCCGTCGCCGGTCTCCTTCTCCACTGCATCTGACCGACGTCGGTCATACTGCCGACGCCGGTGGCTCTGGTTCTTCAGCATCCTTTCTTCATGTGTGTGCAAACAGTTGAAGCTTTTAGCTCCACACCCTAACAATTCTAAGAAAATCATAAAAGCTTTGTGATCGAGACTATTCTACAAAATTTAAGGCTTCCTTAGCATGTGGGATTAAGGGAGTATTGTTGGGATACAAAGATGAGTATTTAATATGACCATGGTTTTGCCCACTAAAATATATTGGATTAGTTTTTTGAGGAGATATTCATTTGGGTATCAATTTAGGGCATATTTAAATCTTTGGGGATGTGTTATGGTGATTACAATCCATTAACAAGGAAATGCCATCCACGTTTTCGAAAATGCCATGAAAATCATAAAAGTTTTATGATCAGGACTGTTCTACGAAGCTTATCATTTCTCTAAGATACATAATTAAAGGAGGGTTATTGGAATGCTAAGATGGGTATTTAATGTGACCATGATTTCAATCATTGTAAGATCTGTGCATAGTTTTTTTAGGAGATTTGCATGTGAGTCTTAGTTAAGGGCACAATAAAACCTTTCGGGATGTGATTGCAATGATTACAATCAAGTAACAAAGTTAGGTTCTACAAAAATTATAGCTTCTTAAATTGAAAATCTGAAAACTTCAAACTCTCTCTCCAATTTTGGGCTCATGGTATTTTGTAAAGCATTAGGGTTCATGGTATTTTTTATGGTTTTGGGATTTGTGGTATTATGTTTGGAGAAACACGCAGTGAGCTTGGGTAATAAAGAGGATGGAGAGGAGGCATGTATCTACATATTTTTAGTTATTGTTATCATCGATAATAATGACACACGTATCGACACTTACTCTTTTCAAGTTGCATTTCAAATTGATCGACTTTATAGACATCCAAATTTTTATGTTTGGCTAAATATCTTGACTCAATGGAATTCATTACTTCTTAAAAAAACAAATAATACCAATAATAACTCAGATCCACTACATAACGGCTCAAATTATTTTTTAAAAATTATAATTTAAAAAAAAAAACATTTAACACATATTAAATTTAAATTTTGTTTAACACAACTCACCTAATTATGATTTATATTTAAAAAGAAAGAAACGTATTGAGCTTTTCCGGTTACCACTTTTCTGATGCGGACAACGATTGATGGACATTAATGTATCCAGACCATCCCATTGTTGTTACAATTGCAAATGGTGGGCACCCCGCCCACGGTGGAGTTGATTCACAAACCACCCATCGGATTCCAACTCCATTCCATTTCTCCATAATAATTGGTTCCGCTGGTATCGACTGCCTGCAGTTTTTGTTAAATCCAACCGGATACGATACTGATTACACCCCTTTATATTCCTCCTCCTCTTCCTTAATTATCATCACTCGAATGAATTACAGTTAAAATTCGTTCCAGATTCTCTTTTTTGGGTATACATCTTTTAGCATTGCATCCCCTGTTTTACATCTCAATCATTTGGAAAATGAGTATTTCCAAAGCATTTATCGCTGCGAGCGTAGGTTCGATTCAGGGATTTAGAGATCAGGGCATTAAATTCAATCATCTAAATAATCTGATGGCTAAGCTATCATTTGTTGCTGCTGCTTCTTCTTCTTCCGTATTAAGCCCCTCTATGTTTTGGGTGAACGCTGAAGAAGAAGATAAGGATGTGAAGAGGAGGAGATTAAGAGAGAAGAAAGTGTGTGAAGAGTCATTGAGACGTGTCATGTATCTCAGTTGTTGGGCTCCTTCCTAACTAAACATTGAAGGGCTATCTATATCTTATCCCCAACCAGGGAGGAGAGTCAGAGGCTGCTGTTGCTTCTTGTTCTGTCTTTAACCCCCTTTGTATTATCCCCAATTCAGGGGCATACCCTTCCAAATTCAAGGGTATATCCTTCCAAATTCCAGTACAATCCCAACCTGTACTTGTTTTCTGCTTTGAACAAAAATGTAAAATTACTTTTACATTATTTCCATTTCGTTTCATCAACTGACTGAATGTTTAATTCGAGCTATTGAAATCATTTAGTCAATCCCTTTGCTGGATGCAACCGGTTGGGTTTTCTTAAACGTTTTTACTCTTTCATGATAAGAGACATGGCCAGCTGTAATTTCATACACGCTGATCGATGGACTCTTAGAAATCGTATATTTAAATTTATAAATATAAATTAAGAGACAAAACTTAATTTAATGCTTACCTTAATAAATTAAAAGACAAAACTTGCCTAGAGCATTGTCATGTAGGTGACATTTTAATATTTAAAGTTACAAGTAGTTATTTTATATATATATATTTTAAATTTATATTATTTAATTTATAAATATAAATGTAATTAGTGTTAATAAATTTTAAATTTACTATTAATTGTTAAATAAAAATTTATTTATAATTTAATATATTTATAATTTATTAATTAGATTATTATTTTTATGAGAAATTTTTATTGGATATTCATTTGCATAGAATTTTTTTTAGTAATAATTATAATTACATATTGAATTGAGTTATTAACATGTAATGTGTTCACGTGATACATTGCAAAAACACATTCATAGTGTGATGGATTAGGTATGTGACACGTGGACCATATTGATTTAGTGAAAAAATGATTACAATAACATTAAAAGTGATGGAAAGAGCGTGTGAATGGTGGAAAATTTGAAACAATTTATCATTGAAACATTCTTTTTTACTCTACCAACTTACTCTTTTAAGTACTCAATTTCAAAAAAATTGAACCAAAATTTCAAGATAGGGAATGGCTCATGTCTAGAAGAGATGCATCATTATCTCCAAAAGAAAATTTTGTTGTGCAATTTTCAACACAACTATATGCAACAAAGAGTTTGGTTGGCATTCATAATAAAAAAATGTTATAATCATTAAATGTACCAATTGCATGTAGCAATCTAGAGTATATAAGACCAAAAACATAATCTTTTGTGTAAGGAATAATAAGATATGCTTATTGCCAATTTATAGGTTGAAGTTGGACTAGTCAATGTTGCTCTTGGTGAAGTTCAAGCTATCATATCTAAAATTGGGATAAATCCCTCATTTTTTAAAATGTTTATGGTTATTCGATTCATATAATACATTGGCCTAGATTAAGATGTTAAAAAACTAAAACATCTACCAATCTCACCTATTTCTTGAGGTAATAATGGACATGATTTTACAATACACAAATCACAAAGAGTATTATCACAACAGGAAACAATTGACATTGACAACATTGATCGGTAAGAACTAACTATTAACTATTATCTCAAGGGTGTATTTATTGTAAGACCTTCACATCTCCCCTGCTTTCTCTTTTCAATAATATAAGAAAATGCAAAACAATGCTTGTGTTTAGTTCAGGTAAAAAAGAAGAGGAAACACTTCATTCCCTGACAAACTTCACTTTTTCATGTATTAAATATGTTTTATCACTAAACATATTTATCAATAAACATAAACAAAATAGAAACTACCATGTAAAGTATTGTTGTAATGATACTTATTTTAATAAAAATAAATTATCCTCTGAAAAATTAAGTTGTCTCATAGGTATTATTTGTTTTATCTTCGACTATTGTACTCCATCTAATTTTAGGTCGCCACATAGATGCCAAGGGGAAGAAGGTTACAGTAGCAAGGAAGATGCTATGTGGAGGGTTGCAAATATTCCTAGGATGGATAAGCCATTTTTTTTGCTTATTTGGTGGTGGTCGATGCTCTTTGTAGAACAAGATAATGTTGGAGGGGTGGAGTCAGTTTGTTAAGAGAAGAAAAAGCTTTGCATGATGAGCACATTTTCAAGATATCCTTATGTTATATAGTTGTTATTTATTATGAAGTGTGCTTGCAAGCTGACATTTTTGTGATGACTAGATTTCCTACTTTTTCAAACCTAATAACATCGCAGAGAACTAACATAAGAAATAGGCGCAATCCCATTAATAATTTGGCTTACAATTTATTTTTTGTACAACATCGATGATAAGTTACACAAGGTAATGCGTTTAAAACTTTAAAAAATTGTTGTAACACCTACAAAGAAAAGGTGTTTAATAACAAGTGATAATTGGACATCAATATTTTAAGTGATTACAATAATTTCTAGTTACAATAAATAGGTTAATCCTGTCTTTTTTGGTTTATCAATTAAGAGGCTCAACATGAGGATAGGACAAACAATCCTCTATCTTAGTATTACTTTTGAGTTAAAAAAAGGCTTAAAATTTGAAACGACAAAGGATCCATATTCATCCTTGAGAGATCCTTGATTTGTAAGAGGTAGAGGCATGACCTGAATGTCAGGAACATCAGCCCCTCCCTAAAACATCTTCAACGCCTTTATAATACTCAACCTTAATGCCACTATAATATGTGCTCACAAAATGTTAATTAAAACAACTATATTCATTATACCTTAAGACATACTTCTTTGAATGTTGTTATCTATGACTTCGATAGTTTTATTTACTAAGGATGTAAAGAATTAGCGAAAAAGAAAATAAATTATTGATATAAAAAAATATTGAATATAA
Organism: Torreya grandis; assembly: GCA_037957365.1. Taxonomy (NCBI): domain Eukaryota; kingdom Viridiplantae; phylum Streptophyta; class Pinopsida; order Cupressales; family Taxaceae; genus Torreya; species Torreya grandis. The sequence continues at coordinate 3,545,764 of JARHVA010001107.1, forward strand.
AAATTGAATTTTTATTTTAAGAAAAAGAAACCAATTTCTTTATAACCTTAATTATTGCAATAAGTTTAATAATTATAGAATAAATAATAAATATAATACACCACTATATAAAGGTAAAACATGGACAAAATATTCATACTTCATTTGTTTGTATGCATTAGAATGTGCACATCAAGTATTACACAATTATGGATAATGTGAATTGGTAAAGAACTAGAATTTTATGTAAATACATGATGAGATTGTGGATAAGGTGAGGCCATGTCATTTTTCGATAGGAGAGTGGATAAGGGTACCATATTTTAGACAATAATGATGACTTTATCATATGATTTTGGAATTTGTGTTAGTCTATCTTGTTTTACAAAGTAAGGTCATTCTTTTCACCCCAAACTCCATAATGGATACATGAAATCGTCTTTTGCTATGTTGTAAGATGGGAGTGTCTATTTCAATCACAGGTTTTGAAACAATTATCAGTTAACATGGAAACAATACTAACAAGTGCCATGGAGCGACCTCCATACCCGACGATGGTTGGAGCTAGCAAGGCAGTTGACATGGGATAGAAAATGCTTGACTATCTACAAACAAGGAGATAGTTGCTAAATTGAATCAATTCATCATAAGGATGGTTGAATGCAAAACACATGAATACAACAAGAAGCACAAAGAATTCATAGAATGCAAAGCAAATGAGGTAAAAGCATAAAACGTGTATGCAGGCTGAGCATATGATGATCATGTGCTTGCTCATGACCATGAAACCCAACTGGAAAAGATCATCACCGGTGAGGGCCAAGAGGCTTCATTGTCGATGATACACGCTTGTATGAATGCCTCAAGTAGCCATTCATATTTCCATGCGATGTCATTGTATGCAGGGAAAACTACCAAGTTGACTTTAGACATGTCTTTCCAAAGGATACGTTCCAAAAGCAAGGAAGAATGAATATTGTTGGGACTTCATAAATGTGAGTTGGTGAATAAACCATTCAAACCTATCAAAGATGAGGTTGATTAGGTAGACTATGAGTGATTATAAAAGCTAGACAAGATCCTACCAAAGGACAAGTTGGACAGGGTAGGTAGTTGAAAGAATGGGCCACAAGTCCTCAAAATAGCTTGATGCCTATAGATATCAAATTCAATTAATAAGGAAGTGAAACCTATACTAACCTGCTGAAATGCAATTCGTCTTTTGTCGAGATGGGAGAACAATTTCTAAATATTAGTCCATAGAAGGTTTACAGGCATCACATGAAGCTGCAACAGGTATAAGCACAGTAAAGCCCATTCCGGAAGGAACATAAGGCATAGCAACAAGTATTGGTAAAGGCTTAGAGAAAGGCAGAACTTGAGATAAAGCTAGAGGGTTCTACATTTAAGCCATTGACATAAATCTAAAGGGTAGAATAATAAGCCCGATAGGTTGAGTAGTAGAAGAAGTGGACTAAGGAGTAAGTATAATTTTTGGTTTAGATTGGGGCATTTTAACAACCCGAAAAATAGAAAAAAATGCATTTAACATTATTAGGCTTCCTTTATGTTACATCCTTGGCATGTGTTGTATGAACTCATATTTGAACCATTTAAGATTGGTGTTCCTTTCCTTATAAACTTGAAACAAACCCTCACACAACTAGATGAAGGAAATGCTAATGAAGATTGAGGGATCAAATGTGTCGTGCTATCAATCCAATCAGGGAGAATATCACTATGCATCAAAATAGGAATTGCCATATGCACCATATCTGAAGAATTTCCTAAGGTCTCAAAAAAAGAAATAGTTACAGATATAAATGTCATCCTCATATCAAAAGAAAACAATGGTCACTGTAACAACACAATCATCCAAACTAACTTTATATTCTCATGCTAGTGTGATATGAAAAACAAGTGTGTTAAACAGTGGATGAAAGAAGGCAACAGAAAAGAGTCAGAGAAATTGTATGCAACATTTTATGTGCCTTCATTTTGAAATTAGGTTTGCATTTCGATATACATAGGGATAGACCAGAACAATATTTCTCAGACAATTTGAAAAAATATTTTTTGCAGGGTTTTTTAATTTACCCTGTTTAAAATGTTTAGCATTCTAATACATTTTTAAGCATGTAAAGTGATTAAGCATCGCCTCCTTCCTTCCATGTGTTGCTTATACATGCTATAGTAGATGGAGTCTCTGTTATTGTTGCAAGTAGATAATTATATTGCCAAATGTTTTGTCACTAGAATTTTTTAGTGAAGAAGGGGTGCACTAACTCAGATGCACATGATTCCTGCAACTGTGTCATTGCTTGTTGCAATTAGTTTCTTAATTTATGGAGGATGGTAATGCAAGATAGAAGCATCTGATTTTTGCCAGCACACACTGTGGTCTACTATCAAAGGCGTGTATTTACATATGGCTGCACATGCAATGGAAATAGAGGCTGATCCAATCCAAAAACATAAACAAACATTGCTGTAAATTAATCTAAATTCAATTTTACTGTTGTAAAACTTTTGTCATACATAAAACAAATTAAATGCACACACCCTTCCAACATGTTCCACTGAATCACCAATCCTTAAATATGGATGTATATGTGCCCTAGCCCCGGTCCCACGCAACCGTATCCATACTCTTCAAAAGAAGAGAATTCTCTTGATTGATTATCTTGATAATTAGTTAAAAATGTTAACGTCAATTTCTCTTCCCTCAGGCGCAGTCCAACACCAAGCTAACTGCCTGTTTATCTAAGCTAACTAATGCATAATTTCTTGCAAACAAGGATGGTTAAACAACAGTTGAACTCTGCTTTTCTATCTCTTTCACTGCTTCTCTTTGCTGCGGTTGATTAGCTTTTGTAATTTTTGTTAAGGCCTTTTTTATTATTAAGGAAATACAATATAACATCTGTAGATTGTTCTTGCTTTGTTTTTTTCTTCTTTATACTCTATTTTTTCTTGCTGCTCTTTTTTTTCTTTCAGGTTGATGCAGCTGTAGCTACAAATTTCACATGGTATAAGAGCCTGGTTGCCAGAAAGAAGAAGTACAGTATTTTTTTGTAGATATAGAAGATCGGAGCTGAAAAATGGAATGTTCACCCTTTGCCATTCTCACACCATACAACTATTTTGATTGGAAGCCAAAGATTCTACTTTAGCTCAGAAGTAGAGGCCTCTATCAGATAGTTATGAATATAGAGGTTAAACCCAATCCAACAGTTGAAAAATATAAATACTTCCACCGCATGGATGAAGCATTTGGTTTGCTATGCTTATCCATCTCTCCAGAATTGTTGTTTCATGTTGAGGCATGTACAACTCCAAACCAAGTTTGGAATACATAGGAGACTCTTTTTGGAAAGCAAGATGAAATGCGGGGTCATATCCTTGAAAATGAGCTCAACTCATTAGATCCAAGGAGTTTTGATAATATTCAAGATTTCTTCACACAGTTCAAGGCCTTATTGCTTCAGCTCAAAGGATCTGGTATTGACAAATCCAAGGAAGAAAGCAAATTAATCCTTGCTATTCTATCAAAGTTGGGTCTAGAATATGCAGTATTTGTCTCTGCTTTCCACACAGTTAGGCTCACAACAGGAGCAACTTGGAAGATGCCCACAATGGATACCTTCATTGAGTCTCTAGTACATGAGCAGGATAAGCTTATAAAGATGGGCACATTGAATAATTCCAAAGCTCATGCACTTATTGTGCAAGCAAGTGGGAAGAACAATTCCAAATCCAACCAGCAATTCAAAGGCAAAGGGAAAAAGGATTCATATCCAAGAAAGGAAGGCAATCCCAAACCTCTAGATGGATCTACTGGCTCAAAAGAAAATAAGGACAAAAAGGGCCAATCAAAGTGCAGCTATTGCAACCGTGGGTACCATCCAGAATCATCATGCATAAAGAAGACCATTGATCTCATGGCTCAGACTCTTCAACAACATAATCTTGGTAGTTTTATCCTTGAGAGTGCCAAGAAGAAGCAGGAAGAAAAAGCACCTGAAACAAGAGACAATGCCCATGCATTGATTGCTATTCATTCTTCTTCAGATGCATGGATCATAGACTCTAGAGATTCACACCACATGGCAGCCACAAAAGATGCTCTTTCTTCTTTGAAACCATATTCTGGTTCTCCTATTCTCATGGGAGATAGTTCTCCTATAGAGGTAACTAGAATAGGGAGAGTAGAGGTTAGAATTGGAAGTTTTGAGAATGTCTTAAATATTCCAAAGCTTTCTGTTAATCTTCTTTCTATGTATCAAATGACACATACTGGAACTGGTAGGAAAGTTGAATTCACCCCTGATTCGGTGATCATATTTGACATGCAAGACAACTCCAAAATTGTTATTGGTAAGGCAAATCATCAATCTCATCTGTACACTTTTTCTGAGTTTGTTGCTAAATCAGATTCTGCTTTACTTCTAACACATGCAAATGATGAAAGTAGAATTTGGATTGAAAGATTTGGTCATTTAAATTTTAGATACATGAAACAACTTAACAAATAGGGAATGGTTAAAGGCTTGCCAGCCATAAACTTTTCTGATGGAATTTGTGAAGGATGTGCTCTTGGAAAGCATCCACAAGAAAAGTTTCCAAAGGGGAATGCATGGAGAGCCTCTTCTCCTTTAGAGCTTTTTCACAGTGATCTTATGGGTCCATTTCCTGAACCTTCCATGAGCAAAGCCAGATATGTGCTAACATTCATTGATGATTGCACAAGATACACATGGGTGTATTTTCTCAAATTGAAATATGAGGTGTTTAAGAATCTCAAGATTTTCAAAGCCCATGCAGAGAAGCAGTCTGGGAAAATGATCAAGATCCTTCACACAGATAATGGAGGGGAGTATGTCAACAATGATGTCCAACATATTTGTGATGAAGCAGGCATATAATTGCAGAACATAGTTCCATACACTCCAAGCAAAATGGGGTAGATGAGAGGAAGAACTGATCTTTGAAAGAGACGGCCAGCTGCATGTTGCATGCTAGGTCCCTTCCCTCTAAATTGTGGGTTGAAGCAATCAACTGTGCTTCGTACATACAAAATAGATCTTTTCATAAATCTGTCATAGGGCAAACACCTTTTAAAGCATGGAGAGGCATGCAACCAAAAGTCACTCATTTTTGCATCTTTGGATCTTGTGCTTGGGCACGCATTCCTGCAAATAAGAGGAGGGCTTTTGAGCCTCAAAGCAAAGAATGCATCTTTTTTGGATATCCAGATGGTGTAAAGGGATACATACTACTAGATCTTTCCACAGAAACACTCATCATTGAGAGGAGTGTCTACTTTGATGAAAGTCTTCCACATGCATCTCAGGAACAACATGTCACCACCTCTATGCTTCCTCCTCTTACAGATCTCAGAGATACAATCATTCTGATCTTATTTCACATATTTTTTAATCTGATTAAGAAGAACATGAGCATGCATAAGCTGATCCACAACCAATCCTTGATTTGGATTCTAGTGATGATTCAGTATCCCATGTGGAAAATCAAAGAACAAGGAGCTTAGCTAATATATATGAAGTCCCTCATGCACTCTCAGCTACCAAGCCCATCATGCCGATGCATGCCTATATGGTTCTAGCATCTGACCCTCAGACTTATGCAGAAGCTACAGGGAATCCTCTTTGGGAAGTAGCCATGGATGATGAGTACAACTCCCTCATTGCAAACCAAACTTGGGATTTGGTCCCACCTCCTTCCAATCGCAATCTTGTCAGATGTAAATGGGTCTATAGGACAAAGAAATCAGCAGATGGACATGTGAGCAGATACAAAGCACGGTTGGTCGCCAAAGGTTTTCAACAAGTTCATGGCATTGACTATGATGAGACTTTTGCTCCAGTGGCAAAAATGGACTCCATTTGATTGGCTCTTGCCATTGTTGTTAGGATGTGGAGCTAAAAGCTTCACCAAGGAGCATACAAAACAGTTTCGGGTCTACACAGACGCCGGCGTCGGTCAGGAGCGACCAACGTCGGTCAGTTGCAGTTACAGAGGTGCCGACGTCGGCAGTAGGGTCGGCCGACAACGGTCACAGGCGAACAGACAGGAACCGACGTCGGTTACTTGCGTGTCCAGAAAGCTATTTTCGAGGACAGAAGCGAGTGTTTGCATGATGAGTTTGAGTTGTAGACTCAAGCTCGCGTCTCTATTATTAGCAATGTTATTTTTAGAGCCCTTGTTGAAGAGGCTTAACTGTTTGTTGTAAAGGCATGCTTAAGTTTCCTATTTCTATATGTAGGAAAGATCTTCTTAGCTATTGTGTGTGTAAGAGAGTTGAACTGTATGAGTAGAACATTGTGAATGTTTGAAGGACAGTACTGAGTTGCATCAATCTAGGTTGTTGGATTTGATTGTACTTGAGAGAGAGCTCTTGAGGAATAGAGATCTAGTGAGAGATCTTGTGTGCATCTGTGAGAGGTGTGGAAGAACGAAGTTTATTCAATTGTATTCCTATTGTAAAGAGTTTTAATACAAGTTTTCAGGGTGTTTTCTTGTATATCTTGTTCTGTGCTATTTATCATTTCAGTTACTTATCTATCTGATTTATTTCCGCATTTATTGCTTTCACAAGTGTAATCCATTGTTGGTTGATCCCCAACAAGTGGTATCAGAGCTCAGGTTCACTAACAGGTGGTTCAGATCTGTGTAGTGTGTTTGGATTACAGGTTGCTCACAGGGATTTCTGTTTGAGTGGGAGAAGCAATGGCAGAAGAAAGTAAGTTGAGAATGGAAAAGTTTAATGGCAAGAACTATCAACACTGGAGAATGCAGATAGAGGACTATCTGTATCAGAAGGATCTTTACTTACCGTTAGGTGGGATAGCAAAGAAGGCCAAGGACATGGAGGATGAAGAATGGGAAGTTCTTGACAGAAAGGCTCTTGGGTCTATAAGACTGAGTCTGGCCTCCACTGTGATATCTAATTTGTCACAGGCAAAAACTACAGTAGAGTTAATGACTACGCTAGCAAATTTGTATGAAAAACCCTCAGCTTCAAATAAGGTATATTTAATGAAGCAGTTATTTAATTTGCATATGCAAGAAGGTGGATCTGTCTCTAATCACCTGAATGATTTCCATGGTATTGTTAATCAGTTAAGTTCAGTCAATATTGTATTTGAAGATGAAATAAAAGCTCTTTTAATATTATGTTCTTTGCCTGAAAGCTGGCATGGCTTGGTAATGGCAGTTTCTAATACTGCATCTGCATCAAATATTTTGAAAGTAGAGGATGTTGTTAGTCTAATCTTGAATGAGGAAATACACAGGAAAAGCACAGAAGAGGCATCCGGGAACGCTTTAAGTTTTGAGAGCAGGGGAAGGCAAAAAGAGAAGAGCAAGAAAGGCAGAGCAAGATCCAAGTCTAAAGGGAAAGGCAGATCTAAATCCAGAAATGGCAGGAAGCCACAATGCTGGAATTGTGGAAAGATGGGGCACATAAGCAGAGATTGCTGGTCAAAGCCTAAGGAGGACAATCAGCACGAAGGAAAGGAAGAAGCCAAGATTGCAGGTATTGCACAGGATGCTTTAATTTTCTCTCTGCATAATAATATAGAGTCTTGGGTATTAGATTCTGGTCCATCTTTCCATGCTACTCCTAACAGGGAATATTTCAGTGACTATATCCATGGAGATTTTGGAATAGTGTACTTAGGGGATGATGAGCCCTGTAAGATTACTGGCAAAGGTAAAGTGCATCTAAAGATGCAGAATGGCAACACATGGGTGTTGAGAGATGTGATGCATGTTCTTAGTTTGAAGAGAAATTTGATTTTTGCAGGTAAGCTAGGTGATGAGGGTTGTACAGTAACTCTCACTGCAGATTCTTGGAAGGTGACCAAGGGTGCACTCGTTATGGCCAGAGGTAAGAGAGAAGGTACTCTCTATTTGTGTAATTGTGTTACTAACAAATCTCCTTCAGTTTTATCTACTTCAGATGTGGATGCTAAATTGTGGCACTCAAGGCTTGGCCACATGAGTGAGAAGGGGATGTCAATTCTTAAGTCTAAAGGTATGCTTTCAGATTTGAAAAGTATGGATCTAGAATTTTGTGAGCATTGTGTATTTGGAAAACAAAAAAGGGTTAGTTTTCTCAAGACTGGGTCTACTAAGAAAAGGCAGAAGTTGCAGCTTGTTCACACAGACGTGTGGGGACAAGCTCAGGTAGCCTCTATTGGCGGATCACGATACTATGTCACATTCATAGATGATGCTACAAGGAAGGTATGGATCTACTGTATTAAAAAGAAATCTGATGTTTTTGAGACTTTTAAGATTTGGAAAGCCACGGTTGAGAATGAAACAGACAGAAGATTAAAGTGCTTGAGATCTGATAATGGCGGTGAGTTCTGCAGTCTTAAGTTTAACTGGTATTGTTACACTCACAGAATCTGAAGGCAAAGGACGGTTCCAAGGACACCTCAGCAGAATGGTATTGCTGAAAGGATGAACAGAACTATCATGGAGCGTGCAAGATGTATGAGATTGCATGCAGGGTTGCCCTTAGAGTTTTGGGCAGAAGCAGTTGACACCGCAGTGTACCTGATCAACAGAGGACCCTCTACAGCTCTGGATGGTGGAATTCCAGAAGAGGCATGGACAGGTAAAAAGGTAGATCTCTCATATCTCAAAGTTTTTGGTTGTGAAGCCTTTGTGCACATAGATAAGGAAAATAGAAAGAAGCTTGATGCTAAGTCTATGAGGTGCACGTTTATTGGCTATGGCTCAGATGATTTTGGTTTCAGATTTTGGAATCTAGGAACTAACAAGGTAATTAGGAGCCGTGATGTTGTTTTCAATGAAAGAGTGATGTACAGTGATCAGAAAAGGAGGCTAGATCAATCTGGGCAGAGCAATAGTGAATTGGACAAAGTTATGGTCCAAAATGAGCTCGCGAGAAAAGGAAATAATCACTTACAGGAAAACACAGAGACCGACGTCGGCAGGTTAGGAATCGGCGTCGACAGTACAGAAACTGATGTCAGTCATACAGAGACCGACGTCGGCAGACCAGAGACCGACGTCGGCCAGGAAGAACCGGCATCGGCCAGTAACAGGTCTACAGGTGGCCGAGGTCGGTCACTGTCAGAAAATTTGGGTGGACAGATTGTGGAGAACGAGTCCAAGACACCCATCAGGAGGTATGAAAGGGTAAGTAAGCCTCCAATTAGATATTCTCCTTCCTTATATTATTTATTGCTAACCGATGGTGGAGAACCAGAAAGTTTTGAAGAAGCATTACAGGTGGAGTCCAGGAGTAAGTGGGAGCGTGGCATGGTTGAGGAGATGGAGTCCTTAAGAGAGAACCAAACATAGGATTTGGTTGAATTGCCAGCTGGTAAGAGAACACTGAAGAACAGATGGACCTACAGGTTAAAGGAAGGTGAGGATGAACAAATGAGATATAAGGCCAGATTGGTGGTAAAAGGATTTGCACAAAAGCCAGGTATTGACTTTGGTGAGATTTTTTCTCCAATTGTTAAAATGACTTCAATAAGGGTTGTATTGTCTTTGGTTGCTTTTGAGGATTTGCATCTTGAGCAGTTAGATGTTAAGACAGCATTTCTTCATGGAGATTTGGATGAGGAAATTTACATGGAACAGCCAGAAGGATTCGAGGTCAAGGGTAAGGAGAAGTTTGTGTGCAGGTTGAAGAAAAGCTTGTATGGCCTCAAGCAAGCTCCTAGGCAATGGTACTTAAAGTTTGATAGGTTTATGACTGAGCATGGCTACAGTAGGTGTCAATCAGACCATTGTGTGTATTTCAAGAGATTTGATAACGGTAGATATATTATTCTATTATTGTATGTAGATGACATGCTGGTTGCAGGGTCTCACATGCAGGACATCTCAGAGCTTAAGGTAAAATTAGCTCAAACATTTGCTATGAAGGATTTGGGAGCAGCAAAGAAAATCCTTGGCATGAGCATTAGGAGAGACAGGAAAAATCACAGGTTGATATTGTCTCAAGAAGATTATGTGGACAAGGTGTTGAAATGGTTCAATATGCAGGATGCTAAACCAGTAAGCACACCTTTGGCTGGACATTTCAAGTTAAGCAAAGAACAATGTCCTAATTCACATGATGAGGTAGAGTACATGAGTAAGGTTCCATATTCTTCCGCGGTAGGAAGTTTGATGTATGCAATGGTGTGTACTAGACCGGATATTGCCCAAGCAGTGGGAGTAGTAAGCAAGTATATGGCCAATCCAGGAAAGGAACATTGGAAAGCAGTTCAATGGATCCTTAGATATCTGAGAGGAACCAGCAGTAGACACTTGTGCTATGGAGGTTCAGATACTTCTCTACATGGTTATGTAGATTCAGATATGGCAGGTGATTTGGATGGCAGGAGAAGCACTATAGGTTATGTTTTTACTGTAGGCAGAACGACAGTTAGCTGGATATCTAAGTTGCAGAAGGTTGTAGCCTTGTCAACTATAGAAGCAGAGTATATTACAGCTACAGAAGCTAGCAAGGAGATGATATGGATGACACGATTCATGAAAGAGCTTGGAAGGGAGCATGGGAGTTGCAGATTGTATAGTGACAGTCAGAGTGCAATCCATTTGGCCAAGAATTCGGCCTTCCATTCAAGAACAAAGCACATACAGCTAAGGTATCACTTCATACGACAGGTATTGGAAGATGGTGAGTTGAAGCTGGAGAAAATTCATACAGACAAGAATCTTGCTGATATGCTAACAAAGCCGGTTACTAAGGAGAAGTTGAATCTTCATTCAACTTCTATTGGTCTTCATGATTGAGTTGAAGATGGAGGAGCTAGAAGATGTTGCTGTACAGGTACTGGTGCAGCTGGTTTATCTCCAAGTGGGAGATTGTTAGGATGTGGAGCTAAAAGCTTCACCAAGGAGCATACAAAATAGTTTCGGGTCTACACAGACGCCGGCGTCGGTCAGGAGCGACCGATGTCGGTCAGTTGCAGTTACAGAGGCACCGACGTCGGTAGTAGGGTCGGCCGACGACGGTCACAGGCGAACAGGCAGGAACCGACGTCGGTTACCTGCGTGTCCAGAAAGCTATTTCCGAGGATAGAAGCGAGTGTTTGCATGATGAGTTTGAGTTGTAGACTCAAGCTCGCGTCTCTATTATTAGCAATGTTATTTTTAGAGCCCTTGTTGAAGAGGCTTAACTGTTTGTTGTAAAGGCATGCTTAAGTTTCCTATTTCTATATGTAGGAAAGATCTTCTTAGCTATTGTGTGTGTAAGAGAGTTGAACTGTATGAGTAGAACATTGTGAATGTTTGAAGGACAGTACTGAGTTGCATCAATCCAGGTTGTTGGATTTGATTGTACTTGAGAGAGAGCTCTTGAGGAATAGAGATCTAGTGAGAGATCTTATGTGCATATGTGAGAGGTGTGGAAGAACGAAGTTTCTTCAATTGTATTCCTATTGTAAAGAGTTTTAATACAAGTTTTCAGGGTGTTTTCTTGTATATCTTGTTCTGTGCTATTTATCATTTCAATTACTTATCTATCTGATTTATTTTCGCATTTATTGCTTTCACAAGTGTAATCCATTGTTGGTTGATCCCCAACAATTGCAACATCAAGAAGGTGGGAGGTTCATCACATGGATGTGAAGAATGCATTTCTTCATGGTGATCTCGAGGAGGAGATCTACATAGAGCAACCACAAGGGTATATACAAAATTCTTCATTGGTATGTAAACTCAAGAAGTCACTCTATGGCCTCAAGCAGGCACCTAGAACTTGGTATGCTAAAATAGATTCTTATCTTCTGTCTCAAAATTTCATACGATGCAAATCTGATCCAAATGTTTATATGCTAAGAACATCTGATCTTTGTTGCTCATAGTACTCTATGTAGATGATCTACTAATAACAGGGGATTCACCCATCACCATTGTTGCAATTAAAACTATTTTGCATGATAGATTTTCTATGACAGACATGGGTCTCCTACATTTTTTTCTTGGCCTTGAAATCAGCCAAAATCAATCAAGAATCACAGTTTCTCAATCCAAGTATGCACGAGATCTCTTGGTTCGGTTTCACTTGACTAACTGCAAGTCAGCTATCACACCTTTCCTATCAAGGGTCAAGCTTGAAGATGGCAAGGATACACCATTGGTTGATTGCACACGCTATCGTCAACTTGTGGGGAGTCTTCTTTATCTCACTCACACTCATCCAGATCTCTCATATGTAGTGGGGGTTGTTTCTAAATACATGCAAGAGCCACATGAGCTACATTGGAAGGCTGCCAAGCGTATACTTCGCTATGTCCAGGGAACCATTTGCTATGAGATTCATTATTCTACAAGTTGTGTTTTGGATCTAATTGGCTACACTGATTTTGATTGGGCTGGTGATAACATTGATCGCAAGTCCACTTCAGGATATGTTCTTAGTTTGGGATCAGGGCCCATTTGTTGGTCAAGTAAGAAGGAATATACCATTGCTTTATCATCAATAGAGGCTGAATATAGAGGTGTAGTCAACGTTACCATTCAAGTCATTTGGCTGCAACACTTCCTAACTGAGCTTGGTATCCTCTTTCATCGTCTGACTGTCATTTAGTGTGACAATCAGAGTACACTGAAGGTTTGTAGAGATCCCATACAATGGCAATGGACCAAACACATCGAGATCCACATGCACTTCATCCGCAAATTGATACATGATGGAGTCATCGACTTGAAGTACTGTGCCACTTCTGAACAGATTTCTGACATCTTCATGAAGACATTCACTGAGCAAAAATTTCATTTTCTACGAGACCTTCTTGGTGTGAAGAACACTGCAACACTAGCTGCCATGTGCAGTTAGTGTCTCTTTTGAGGGGGGTTTTTGTTCCCATAGGGTTTTCCCTCTTTCCTCTTCTTTTTTTCTTTTCTCCTTAATTAGCTTAAGGGGGGGTGTTAACATTAATTTCTCTTCCCTCATGCGCAGTCCAATGCCAAGCTAACTGCCTGTTTATCTAAGCTAACTAATGCATAATTTCATGCAAACAAGGATGGTTAAACAACAGTTGAACTCTGCTTTTCTGTCTCTTTCACCGCTTCTCTTTACTGCGGTTGATTATCTTTTGTAATTTTTGTTAAGGCCTTTTTTATTATTAAGGAAATACAATATAACATCTGCAGATTGTTCTTGCTCTATTTTTTTCTTCTTTGTACTCTATTTTTTTTTGTTGCTCTATTTATTTTTTCTTTTAGGTTGATGCAGCTGTAGCTACAAATTTCACATAAAATGATTCAGATTGAATAAATAAACCACAACCTTTATAATCAACCGCGAGAATCATAATTTTCTCCTCAAAAGTTTACCATGTTGTGCCAAATATTTTCACTCAAATTTGAACTTTTTGTTAAATTAAAAGTTCAGTCCTATAATTCCACAAGAGCTTCCGATAATGCCATTTGATATCAAGAATGAACTGCAATTTTGGCTGTCTAAATTCTTTGTGTCATTCTATGACCCCAACCAACAACCCTGCTGTTTGAAATGTAATCTGATGACATTAAAATATTTTGGGTGAAGGAAGTTGAAAGATTTATGTCTTAATATATGGGAAGAATTAAATGCTATTGCGTGCTGCTTTCTAAAAATAGAAAATAAAACTAATCATTAAAATAATAATGCATATTTATTTGGAATATAAAAATACATAAATGCAGCTGAACGTTCTAAACTTGCAATGCCAAATCAAATGCTACAAATTTGCTACACGAACTTTAAAAAGATAGAAAATCATATTTTATTAGTTGTTTTCCTTAATTCTTAAATGTTCATTGGCATCCTTTAAATAGTGAACCATCCCCCATAAATTAACATCCTTATAGAGGCATTGCAAATGAAAACTAATCTATATCGATATCATGAAGAAGAGTAAAACACAGCGTTTGTCATCTAAGCATCATACCCATTTTTATGGCTGCTATAACTACATACATGTGGATGATTATATACTGTCTGGTGAGAGGATTTCTTATATTCAACGTCTTTTCCACTCCATTCCATGACAACGAATAAGTTGATGCCTTGATTGATGTCAAGAATATGTTACATGACCCTCAGAATGCTCTAGATACTTGGGATCCAAACTTGGTCGATCCCTGCACATGGCTTGATATCCCTTGCGATGATGACAACCTTGTTACCAGGGTGTTAATATATGTTTTTCATATGCCTATGATTTTTTAATTCTTGAAACATCATAGAATTTTAAATCTAAATTGAAGCTTTTCGTAGGGCTATTGAAACTTTTGTGCAACATTTGGAGTGATCTATCTCACTATCTTTAGGAAAAGCAATGCATAAGATAAATAATGTGAGACAATAGCTGACTTAAAATGCAAATTACTATGCTGATAGTGTGAATTTGCATTGATCCATTGCAAGTGTGCAAGTTCTTCAACCTCACTAAATCGGTCCATCTGCAACCTTCAACTTGTTAAAAGGAGATCTTCATTTGTGTGCCTTGACATAGACTCCTTTGTTTCAGCGTTTGGGACCAGATTACTCTGCAGAAATTCCATATGTAATGGTTGTGTCTTTAGAATTAAATAAAACATTTATTTTGAGGTCCGTCAAATTATCAAACAGGACAAGTGAGACTTAAAATCCCAGCAGGTTATAGTAGGTGGATATTAATGTGGAACAAAATCCTCGACAAGGGACATGCTATACTAATTAATCAAAGCTTGCAATTTTTAGAACAACATTCACTCTGGAAATAATTAAGGGTGTTAAAACCTAAATAAAGTCAGTATTTACAAAAGCAGGGTGCTTACAAATCCAAGAGAAGGGCCTACCACTCTAATTAATTGAAACTTCTAATTTTTAGAACAATGTTCACTCTGAAAATAACGATGAGGACTTAAACCCTAGACAAAGTCAGATTATACAAAAGTAGGGGGGTTGACAAATCCAAGAGAAAGGGACTGTCACAATAATTAATTGACGCTGCATACAAGAGGAAGAATTAAGATAAATAGAAAGTAAAATATTTTAATTGCACAAAAAAGCATTTAAAAATCATAATAGACTTTCAAAAAATTTAATATATTGAGATGAAAACTATGCCAAAGCATAAAGATGCAATCTTGATATCAAGATAATTCATGTTGAACAAACTCAACGTTTCCAATGTTATTTACCAAATTGTTGTCCCTGAAACAAAATTTGCAGCAAAAATAATTTATTTATTACAAAATGAACAAAACAAAAAGATTATAACCTAAGGATGGAACTGAGGTTGTTAATGAAAAACTAATATGGAAAGGAAGCGGAACTACTGAATCAACCATCAAAGCTTCCATCTGTTTCTCAACAAGCTGACCAGCTTTCTATTCTCTTATTTTGATATCTGCACGATTGAAATGGCATTTGAAACCTTGTTTGCTCCAAGCATTCCAACAATGATCACATTGTATAGAGCCGCATGATCTCGGAAAAGGGCTGTATGGGCTTTCCCAAAAGGCATTTACACTTTCACTTCTTTCACCAAATGCTACAATCAGGATAAGCAGAAAGGGATGTTCTTAATGTTGCCTGATGTCTCAACGAGGAAAAGCTTCTACAAAATGTGGTCCCATAGTTCACAATCATTGTGGATTTGCATAACAGAATTTTAATGTAATGTGTTTAAAGCTGTGGCACATAGCGAATGAAAATAAGCATTTATACCATTCCGGATTAGGTAGATCTTAAGTGGCTGAAACTGCTCTCTCAATTGTTAATGATTATTTTTCTTGCTTATAAATTTTAAAGGGTGAGGCAGGGGTCAGTGGAGGGAGCTAATGTTGAATTTTTTGGGTGCAGGTGGTCCGATACAACCTATTTAAAAAGGAAAAGATAAAAAGACTCTTTCCTAAACTAGAAGAAGTAAATAATCACTAATGAAGATTGTAGAGATATTTCAAGCATATTTTGTGCCAAATAAAAAATTATTGTAATTTAATAAAAAAGGAAAAAAATAATCCTATAGTCTGATCCAGGAAGCTTTGTAACAACAGGAAAAGACATGAATGCACCGAAGCCCTTTTACAAGGCAAAAGCTCCGCAATTTTCTTAGCGACGCTAGCTAAATTAATTCTGGGATGCCCCCTACCGGAAGAATTCCATCCGAGAAATAATTAAGGTCAATAAAAAATATTATTGGTAAAACTTCTGGTGTCACGGTACAGCCCAAGGTTCAAATTTGCAGACCTGAGTATCTTTTCGGCTTCAAAACAGAGATTACCCTCAACAGAAACACCTGCATGTTGATTTTTTTGCCATGGTGCTATGTAGAGGTGCACAGGTGGCGTCTGTTGGCTTTCCTCATTCTGCGACAGAATAAATTTTGCTATAGGCAGCGGCTGTCAGTTAAGAAAATCATACCATGGCCATGCATCTATGCATCTTCCATCCACCTGCTAAATACCCCCACACATCTCTGCTATTGCCTAAGGAATTGGAAGAAATATATAACGGACACATCCAACTCATTGGCCAACTGCAGAGCCAATATGTCCTAAGTAATGTAAAAATATGATCATCCATTTGCAAACTTAGGGATATAGTTTCCATCATTCACAAACAGCCTCATGTTATTGGTTAACGACGCCAAGCAGCTGCAGATAATAGCCTACGGTGAAACATATAGCACTCGTCAGGTACTAATAATGTCATCACCATTGCTATCTCTAGTGCCATTTTTTCAGAAAAATTATGTATAGTGAGCGGGATTGAAATTGTTGATGGAAAACAGAGGGGCAAGTTATATAGAGTTAATTTTCCTCGAGTGTTGATCCCTGCTTGTTCATTTTAATTATCAATTACTAAACTTTAAGACCCTACTTCAATTTCTTTGCCATTCGACATGAATTAGTTGATATTTTTGTATCATACATTTTAAAATTTATTTATATTATATATTGCCTAGCATTTTTCAATTTCTTGTTATATTTTTGATACATATCCTTATAATTTTGGAATCAACATGAGTCAGTGCAAACAAGGGACAAATAAAATATAGAGTAATATATTTTAGGAGAGAGAACTAATATTTGTTTCTCAATTTATTAGGTTATAAAATATAGGAATGAAATATGATATAATAATATATTATAAGAATTAAAGTGTTTTACAAGTATTTTTATTATGAGCGTTAAATTTTAGGATTTTATAGTACTTTTTATTTTTCAATAATTAGTTTAAATTAGGTGTTATTATTGTATTTGTTGAGTTTTGTCATGTCTCCTCTTTGTTCTCATTTACCATATTTCTCTCTTTTTTTGGATTGTGTCTAAAGAGTACATTGACACTCTCGAGTTTATTTATATAAACCCCAACACTCATGGACCCTCTTTTTGGTCTCCACCAAGTCAATGTGCACTCATCGTTTATGTTCCATATTTTTATCTTATATTTGTTGGATGACTTTTTTAGTGTGGTACTAGGGTTCTAATTTAATTCAATTATCTATAAATACGTAAAGCTATGGTAGGATATGAAGACCATAAAAAATAATAAAAATCAAATTTTCGTTAGATGTCATTTCAAATGCATTTATAAATATTAATGTAAAATTTAAAAACATATAAAGGCACATGAATTGTTTGACAAAATACAACAATATATCGAATAAAACACACATATCTAGTTTTATTTTCGTTGATAGAAAAACCAACACGATAACATGATCTCATGCTTGATAACTCAAAAACCAATACAAATATAGTAAAATAGATTAATCCTCTATGATTGCACCACTCTGCCTCTCAAATCTCGAACCCCATGCGTGCGACATCCACCTTAAAGAGACACCTATTTTCATTGACATGCCACATATTTTCACTGAGAAACCATCTATTTTGATCATGTATTGGATAATTGAAACATTTTAGTGAAACCTACATAATACATTGACATATGTGACATATCACTGAACTTTGCACATATATCTTCCTTGTATTCTTCGAGTCCACCACCTGAAATACCCTATCATTGACTCTCACCATCACCACACATCCGACCTTGGAATATTTTATCACTTTCATGTTTTGTATGGCCTTGCCATTCCCCACATATGGAGTTTTTAGTGGGAAATCTTTGTTAATTCATGAATATTCCATTTTCGAAGTCCATACTTGGGTGATTTTATGGAGTAGCTGACACTGCGGGATGGCCTAAATTTTAAGGTAGAATTTAAATTTAAGGGTCGGTTCACCTTTTTTTGAAAAAAAATATCTTATAAATTTATGTTGTCGGTACCAAGAAATCTAATTCGAGGGCATTCGCCACTATATATAGTATATTCAACTTTTTTCCCTAATGGTATTCGCACCTCGAGTACATTAAACTATCTCAAGTGTTAGTATCTGTTGTCAAACTTCTACAACCAACAGTCGGGCGACTACAACCAAGTGTTAGATGACAACAATTAGGTGTCAGACGACAATACCCTGGTGTTGTGTGATAGCAACCAGGGGCCAGATGACAATGACCAAATGTCAAATGATAACGACCAAGTGTCGGATGACAACAAGGTGTCAGACAACAATAACCAAAGCAGGGGATTGGCAAATGAGGTGCATGGATGCCTTATATAGGGGATTGGAGGGGGCTAGCTAAAGTAGGCGGCTATCTGCATGTTCGACTCTTTTTAGAGATAATCGTTTGAGGATTTTCCCACCATCATGTGAACAAACACAATGGGTCTCGACAACGGAACCAAAATGTTGGGCTCTTTTTTTTTAGTCTAGCATGTCTTTCCCTAGTCGCACGCCTAAGATAACAAGAGTTCTAATGAGCTAGCGCACTAATGTATCATGCGAGAAAGGATTCTCGTGCATTCACTCGAAACATGCAGCATAAGATCGAGGTTTTGTCGCACAATGATGTTTTCATTAATTTCTTAAGCAAGGATGCTCGAACAAGCACTTAGTTTTAAATTCATACTTAGTTCCATGTCTAACTCTTAACTATTCATTTCCTTATTAACTAATCATGGAAAAAGAAGCTAGGCACAAACTAAGAACAAAATAATAACAATTTCATTATATTCATGATCAGATTACATAAGAATTTCATCAACATAAAAGCTTCCTCTCATTGCATACATATGTCATATCCAAGATTACAATGGCTCCAAGATTACAATCATCAACCAACACTAAGTAAAATTAAGGGGTATTTATACATGGGTTTATCCCAACCACTCAATTATAGAATTAATAACATAAAGATGACTCGCCAATGACCATTAACAATAATGAGTTGTGGGACGCTGTTACATTAAATTCTTAAAGATCCAGGCCTAACTGCCCCTATATGCTGAAACCTTGTCGCCATGCACCTATCTTCTCGCAAATTGATACTAGATTCACACTTGACTATTATTCTCTGAAGTTTGTGCAAGCCATTCCCTAACCGTCTTCGCTTTCCATGCCTTTCCTCAAGTCTTTCGCTATTATCCGAGTCCTACATTCTCGGTGCCTCTGTGTTTCATGTTTTCTTGTTCTTCGTGATTTGCCTCTTCCGCATCCTGTGTCTTCTGCGCCTACACTTTCTCCCGCACCACTGTCTTAAAAAAAAACTTAAAAAATGTAGATACAAAATTGAGGGCCCAACAAGTAGCCACATTACAAACCTTCCTTATGGGGCTGACCAGCTCTAAGAACCCCTATAAACAAACATTGTTTACCCTAATGAATCTCCTTAATAACATGTTGTTGTGCATAATAAAACTTTGACTTTTTGCCCATTGATAGTAAACCAAGCTCCTTTTTAGTATCAGTGCCCCAATGCCCTGAGAATGGGCCATCAAAGTTGGATTTCGAAGGATTGGGTCTTAAATTGTATCGACCCTTGCCCCTGTCTACTAATCCAACTACCAATCTCTCCCAACCAAGTGTGTATTCCCCAAAATCCAACCCCAGTTATGTGCATGTAGACAAAGTAAATGACTTGTAACCCGCCTCCCCGCCAGTAGTTTTAAAGAAGGATATATTCTTTTCATCCCCCTTCTTTTTCCTTTTGTGACTTCTTGTCATAATGATTCCTTCAACCGAAGTGGGGCCACTTTGGATTAGATTCCAAATGCTTATCACTAATCAAGGTGACACCTACTATAGGTAAGGGCAAACCCAAATTGACCATAGTTACTGCATCCTTTCATTCTTATCTCTACCTAGTGCTATCAATTTATCTTCCCCTAAAGGTGATTGGACTAATGTTTCAATTCAATCAAGTTATGTTTGAATTGTATCCATGTGATTTGTAACTACACTAGTTAGTTTTTTGGAATCGTCTCTTCCCTCAAACTCCACTTGAGCATCAGATTCGCCTATTAATGGATGAAAACCATCCTTACTTCACTCCACTCGAGTCTCCACCTCCTTGGTGAAATTAGATGTATTATTAGTCTGCTGTCCATCCAACCGAAACTGCAAGTTTACGTTATTAACCCCTTTCTTTTTCCACACTTGTTTGATAAATGGGTAAGGACATATAGTTGCAACATGCCCACATTGATGACATCTCACACAACGAAATGGGACATCTACACAGTCCATTGTTTGGGTATGAACCAAATCACCAACTACAATGTCTAAACAATCACCCAGACCCTCTTTCATGTCAATATCAATCGACTATTACAAGTCTAATAGGCTGAGTCAACTGAGATAATATTGCCCAACTTATTGCCTATATTCACTTACAAAGCTGTCAGTCCAAAATTCAATTGGCAGTCCAGGCAATTTAACCCATATGGGAACACGACCGGCTGCCTCCGACCTTGGATCAAAACATGGGTGCCAAGGTTTCAACGACATCAACCCTGACCCCAGAACCACTTTCCACCCAAAATTCTTGTTGCATCTCCCTCAGAATGAAAAATGAAGCCTAGCCTAGCCATCCTCGGGATAAAATATGAAAAATGAGCCCATATCCAATTTTGGGAACCCAATGTGTCTGCAACCAATCATTTAGTGACTCCGTGGAGATGTATTTGCCATAAAATCTACCAATAAGAGCTTTGCCAGCGAAATTGAATATTTGGTGATTTCTGGTGCTCCTTCCAAAGGGTTCTCCTATAGTCCACCAATTGGATCTCTGCAGCCTTTCCTGCAATCGTATCCTCAGGATCCATCCTCCCCTAAACAGGGGGAATCAAATCAAAGGTAAAGTTGCACTATCTATCTCCCCCTCAGAGATCTTATGTCCAGTACTAGATTTATCACCAGAAATCACCTTCAAGTAACAGATAATAGAACAGTACCTAGTTAGTCTCCCACCCCTGCTCGAACATCAGCCAAACTACCTTGAAACCCTATTCGAAACCTGAACTCAAAACACCTTTGAGAAGTAAACTCTTGTAAATACCACAGCATAAGTAAAAGCTAGTCACAGTACAATGCAAGATGCTCCCAATCCTGCGCTGCACTCCACTGGGAGTTCACAGGGCAGTTAAAGTGCTCATTGGACAATTGTAGCTATGGAAGCAACGAATTTTGCTGACACTTGACTCATACTTTCTGGTAGGGGATAACCACAAATCGAAAGTTTTCTAAAACCTGAAAATGACAGGCCCTAAAAATGCTTGCCAAATGTTTCATGGTGATGCCAATTGTCAGTCACATAAGTGTTCATGTCCATTGTGCTAAGCGGAAGGCCACTCTGTCTAATCTAGTAGCTGGATTATAAGGGGAAAAAAAAGCACTCAAATACAAATCTTCTATCTCCCTACAAACTTGCTCCTCAAACCGAGTAAACTGCGGTAAGACATTTTGTCAAACCCTTAGCTGCCAAAGTCACAAAAACCAGATAGGAGCTGCTGGGAGGATTCTGGCCCGCTCTTTTTACAGAATGCTTCAATCCACCAACAATATGAACCGGGTTTAGTCATTTTGTCAAACATATCGTTAGCAAAGTCTTGTGCCTAATAATGTTCCGAAGAGTTATAAGTAGTCCACCCTTCTACCCTATGCCTTCTGCTCATAGATCCGGTGTATAGATGCGTTAAAGCCATCTTTGTCCTGCATAGGCAATTTCAACATTTTCAAAGATATCTTGCAGCCACTCATGCCTATCTCTTCCTCTGGCAAACATGATCCCTAAATTTCATCGCCACTCATAAATCAGCGTATTCACAGACTCAATCCATTTCAATGGGGTTCACCTGCATCCTGACCATTCTCGCCAAACTTCACTAATCATTTCGAATTTTAAGAAAGAGGTTTAGATAAATCTACTGAAATTGTGCTCTAGCATCAGGTTGATTAACTGATATATTTATGGATTTATTTCAGTGGAGAATAAAAGTAATTAACAAAATTTAAAAAAAGTTAACATTGGAAATCCATCAATTATGACAATTTAGTATATAATATAAAATTGTTATACGAAAATATACAGTATAATAAATATTATATATGTATATAGTATGTACTTTATAATTCAACATATTAATTAATATATACATACATATAATATTATATCAATATTATAATATTATAAGAGCGTAAATTCGTAGATGTATCTCTTTAGAAATTTATGATTGTTGGTTTTGTTTGATTTTTAATGTATTAAATGTTAAATAATAATAATTTTATATTTTTGATGGGGATGACAATAGAAAATGCGGTTGTGTGTTTCTTCATATAGCATGGAAATACATTGTGTGGAAATGAGACATTTCATTTTGTGGTAAATTTGAGCAATGACAAAATGGTGGGGAAGGAAAAGGCCATACAAAGCATGCAAGTGGTAGAATATTTCAAGTGGATCTTCATGATGATGGCCAGCGTATTTCAAATAATATCATACACCAAATGACTCGTATTGTAAACAAGCCCTAGATTTAAAGTTGTGATTGGATTTAAATGACCTACACCCATTACAAAGGGGTCCATGGTTTGCAGGGGAGAATATATTTCGTCAATCGTTTTCTAATTATTAAGAGGGGATGAGAACATCATGAGCATTGATTTGATTGTGGAAGGACTCCACGTCTCATTTGTGACTTGAATAAACGTTGCAATATTGTTGATGTTGGGACATGACATTAAGGTCCCATAGTTTATCTTGTAGCTTTCGTTTGTCTATATTGCGAATATATTGACACCTAGAACAATTGCATCAAATATAAGAACATGCAAAAATTTCCGTACTCAAACCTCTGTAAGAGAAGATGACCACAATTGGACCCTATCTTTGTAAGCATCTTATTTATCCTTGCTATAAAAAATATAAAATCTATAGGAGCAATTAGTCAAGGAAAAGATGTTTCGAAAAGATTATTCAAGTGAATATTTGGTTATTATTGTTTAACACTTATGCACATAAGGTGAGATGTGGTCAACGGTCATAGGTTTGGAGTGCGGTATGATTGTCAATTTACACTTTCACTTTATAAAACTTTGCTTTACCAAAACTATAAAAATTATATCTCTTTGGGTGTACACAATTTACACTTTTCAATATATCAGTTATAATATTTATTCAGGTAGTTATAACAATTGAGATGGTGCCTAATTTGAAATACATCATATTGCATAATGCTTGGAGAGTATCTAAAAATTAGTAGAATTCAAACTCAATTGTAATAGCCTACTCAAAATCTAGAGTGTTTATCAGTGTCAACAATTTAACCTTGATTTTATTTATCAAATAAAGAGAAATGAATACTACTATTATGCATATAATAATTATTGATAATGCTAATGAAATCATATCTATGTACACATGACATCCGAGATTAATTAGATTATATAGAAGACGTAAAAAGTATTTGATTAGGAATTTTTTTTTTTCTAATTGAATAAAAGCAACAAAAAAGTTAGGAAAGTTAGTTTTAACCCTTTTTTAACGAATAAGAAATACGTGGCAGTCTTAAAACGAGCAGAATGTTTAATAATAAGTAATTAAGATTTACAGGTCATTGGAATGGAAGTGTTCGTAAGCGAGGCTCTTAATTCACCCATGCTGTAACAAAACTGGCAAGATGGTGCCGTAGGGTGCGCATTTGAGGGCTGCACGCTGCAGGTTTTTTCAACAGTCCTGAATAGTGGAAGATTGTAAACAAAATCAACAGGCTTGCATAGTGGAAGATTGTAATCAAATCATTTATGTGATTTTTGCAAGTTTTGTAAGAGTTCATTTGCTTAGAGAATTTTCAACTACATCCATCAGACTCCATACTTTTATCAATAACTGTTAACTTTTATGGAGTCTGATGGATGTGTTGAAAATTCTGATGGTGAATCTGTTCAACTTAGTACACCCTATCGCAAAGGGCCTCACCATATGAAGGTTGCTGACTACAGGATCTCATGGTGAAAGGATCGGTCAACGCACACAGACACAACAGCCGTTTTCCCTTGCTCAGAAGAGGTGCCGCTGGATATTCTGTGCACAGTCACCTGTAACGAATAGAAGATGGAGGTGGTCACGAGATTGTCACACTCCATTCCTAAATTAGTGTGCATCAAGGAAGACCACAGTCTTATCATAATCACCGGGAGGTTAACCGCACGGTAGGCATGGACAGGGAGTTGATTGGAATGACCGTGGGGCACAGGCCTATGCTTCCGAAGATAATAAGAGCTGCTGCATACGCCCTATTAGAATGTGATCCCCATCGGAGGGTTTCTGAGTTCATAGGCTCCTGGTAGTTAATTTTTTGGGAAGGGGAATGCGATTCACAATTTTGTTGTGGATTTGCCCTAATTGTTTCAGGTTCGTAACGCGTCACATGCTAAGCAATATGACAACACGTCCATACATATTTGGGATTTGTATATCCCAAGACAGTAAATAGATATATCCACAGGTATAAAGGGGGCTAGGGTTTGGGCGTGGCTGTATGGGTGGGGATAGGGTGCAGATTGCTATCTGGGTTTTGTGGCGATTCTTCCTATTCTTCTAAGGTAAAATTTTAGCGCAATCGTGATGGCGTGTAGAGGTTCGGATGACATTGAAAAAGATCGAGCAGATCAAGGTGCGTTTGTGATAATTACCGTACATTATATGTGCCGTATTTTCAATCGTGTGTCTGCTTAGTGCTTAGCACATATAGATTCCTTATAAAATACGGGTATAAATGGGTATATATAATTTCGGATTCTGATAATTGGGAATATTAAATTCATTCTTTCAATTGTAGGTTGCTACCCTAACCGAAAACCTAAGATTTTCATTTCAGTAGCTTTGTCTGGCTCTAAATTTTTATTTTTATTTGATTAAATTCCCTTCTATATTTTATGTTCCGGGTTTTCGATCTAGGGATGCATCGAATAGTTTCATAGTTTTTGTGTAGGCCTCCAAATATGGATATGGATATTGCAACTGCATTTTCTGTTGGGTATTATTAATACTACGTGTACACGATCTCTTATAAATATAGCAGAATATAGGTATGGGATCGAATAATTTGTTACTTGATATTTGTCTTATGTCTGATTCATTCTAAAAGCAACTAAAAACGAACCTGAACGGATTTTCTGGTTTGATTTTTCTAGGAGATGAAGCTAGAGTGCAAGTGAATAAATTGGTAGCCGATGGGACCACATGGAAGACAGAATATCTTTTTCCACATATTTGTGTTGATGATTATACCATTTTGGTGTTTGAAAATGTCTTGATTTTACGGGTGCATGCTAGAAACAATTCATTTCCTCTGCAAGAAAAAAATATACTTATGTTTTCATAGGTTTTTAAATATGTCTTGATTTTAAGGGTGCATGCTAGAAACAATTCAATTCCTCTGCAAGAAAAGAATATGCTTCTGTTTTCATACAACCTACATAGATAGTTCATGAGAAACTGTCTCATGAAATAAGACTCTGTGCGGTATGTTTTAAGCCTACGTAGACCATTCTAGATAAATGCAATTTATTATAAACCTGCCAAGAAACTAACCTAACTGACAAAAAGACTATAGTAAATACAGACGGTCGGAACCTCAAAATAAAATGAAGGCACACACATGGATTCCTTGGTTATGAACTTTATTTATTGCCATAGAGATCAAGAATCACTAAAGAAGTAGTTATAAATATGACTCCAAAAGGTGCTAAGGCCACATGAGTTTATCAACATGCAAGACATTTTTTATGGAATTTAAAGGAGTTTTTGTGCATGAGAACAGAGAACTCATAATTCATGCTATAATATTTATTAAGTTTTTAATGGAGATTTTTTTAAAAACTGTGTGATCGTCATTCTGACATTGTCTCATCTTGATGACGGTTCATGGAGCGTGATCTGAGATGTTATTAAAGTCTTTTCATATGTTTTTTCCAGAAATCTTCATCATATACTTCATAGACTGGAAATATTCTCTTCGTGATTTATTAAGTTTTTAGCTCTATCCATTTTCAAACCAAGTTTCTGTCTGCCTTATTCAACTTCTACAATTGTAAAATATTTTACATTAAGAAAATATGAAATAAGAAACAAAACATCTCATCGCAATGGATATTCAATGCCAATTACCTAAAAATATAAACATTATCAAAAGCAACCACACTGGGAAAGTTTTCCTCTCTCTTAATTCTCGGCCTAATCTCATCATTATCTTTGGAAAGTTTTCTTCCTCGTACATAGTTTTATTTCAACTAAACCCTATCATATTTTCTTTTATGATTTTCATCTAAAATCTGTCAGATTTGCTTTTAATTAATTTCCTATCATTTCGTTGACCTTTTGGATAGGTTTGGTTTAGAGTGAAGATAATAGTTCAGTTAACTCAGAGCTGTTTCTCTATAGGGAATCCTTTGCAAATGTTATTCTCACTGCAGTTCAACAGGGACCACAATGGTATAAGATCGCAGCTCAAGTACATTATTGTGTTGGTGCTTGTAATATTGAAAGGCAGGCTCTGATTCAGCTGTACTCCATCGGCCTTCATATCTTGAGTCTGGCTTAATTTGCTCCTCGAATATGAGGGCTTTATAACCATCCTCATGGCCCCTGGATTGATGGTCAGGATCCTGTATGAGCTCCCATTCAGGGATTCCAGTTCAAGCTGCTTGTTGGCATTATAGTGGACATTGTAATCGGGAAGGCCACACCCATCTGCGGTTCTTAAAGGGCATGGAACACTTGTATTACCACAATTAGGACAGAGGGTTGTCCCTTCATTATTTGTGCTAATAAAAATCATCAGGAACAGTAAAATATAGACTGATAACACCATGCTATGTTATATTAAACTTTAGAAATCCAGTGTTCACGTCGTATCTTCAATCTGCACTACTTATGGAAAAATATAGTTAGAACAGGAGCTGCTGGGATAGACTCTGAAAGAATAATGATGGGTGTAGACTCTATAGAATAAAGGGGGCATGAAAATCAGCATTATGAATAATGCATGAATAATATAACATCATCCTTTGTTATACTAAACTTCTGAAATCCTGTTTTCCCAAATCCTGTCTTCCCATGGTATCTTTAATCTGCACTTGTTATGGAAAAATATTGTTAGAACAGGGGTTGTTGGGATAGATTCTTAAAGTAGAATGATGGGTGTAGGCTCTCTGGAATAACGGGGACATGAATAATCAGCACTATGTTTAATGCATCATAAGCATTGTGTGTGGGTTGTGGCATCGGCTGGTGCTATGGGTTATAAAGGTTTTTTCAACCTGCAGCTTCTAGAAGTTTGATCATATCTAGATCTACTTTTAGGGTCTGAAAGCATAACATAGGCTTCCGTCAATTTTATTGCCAAGACGGATCAATATTAAAATTGAGTTGACTGCAAGTTTTTGGTGAGCTCGTATGGTAAGTAATGCCAAATTGAATGCAAGTGTGAAGCAGTGATACAATGAGGATACATGTTTAAGTAAAATATTTTGAAATATTTTAATAAAATAATTAAACATTCATTTTGATTGGTGGATTAAATATTATACTTTCTAAGACTCAGTGTGAAGTAGTGATTGAAAGATAGATATTTTAATATTGCCTACAAGGTCAACATGGCCTATTAGACCCCAGGAACAAAAAAACATGCTATGAATTTTAGTCAAAACTTACCCGGTTTTTTCAAAGTTTTTTTCAAATATGGTAGACATAAACCCTCTTGCTATTTCTTCCATAGTGCAGGATGCACCTAGAGGCTGGAGCTACTGGACCCTAATTGCTAATTTTTTAACTTGCTGGTGTGGTGTTTTTTTTTTAAATCATAGATTTGAGTCCTCTCAAGTATAGATTGTTAAATTAACTTAACTTCTTTTCTGCTATATGAGGATGTTCATGATCTATGGTTTTAATTTTACCTCATAAAATGCAAGAAAACTATAGAAACATGGTGATGGAGAGATCCCATCTTGCCAAGAAAGCTAGCACAACAAGCATCCAACAATCTTTCCATCCATCCATCTTTCCATCCATCCATCCATCTAGTCAGCATCCATTCCCTAAGCTTTTCAAGGAAATAAATCAACTTTTTACATCCGTTCTTAACATATCATTTTCAGAGAAATCCTTCATAAAATTATAAATGATACATATCTGTCCTCCCAGTTGCTAACTACTTTGGCCAAGTCTTAAAATTGAGGTAAGTTTTGCTAGAACAAGGAAACAATCTGCACAATCACCAAATTTTTGAGTGCAGTCTCTCTTATTCAATCGCTGGACCTGCAGCTTCTACCCAAAAATACAAGAGTTGATAAAATCTTTCTATGACTGAAACAGGAGAAATATTTGAATTGGGTAGACAACATCATAGTTTACATCGCATAAATTATTAAGACTTAGGTCATAGAGGTCTTCATTTATAAAGCATCAAATTTCCGCCATTGCCTTATAAAATTAGATGTTGCTTCATATTTCAATCTCCATGATAGGTTCATATAGATGCTGGAAGGATGATGACGAGGGTTATTGAGAATTAAGATATATTTTTAATTGCAAGACTTTAATGTCAAATATAGTTATGTGCAGTCCAACAACGATTACAATCTATCAAACAATTGATGGGTCCTATGTATGCATCCATATTCTTTGTTATCTTAGCAGACAAATCCTGATTCAGTCAATCACCAATTCAAGCAGTGTCCTACATCATAATTATAAGATGTACACCCTGATTCAAAGCTTTAGGTTTGGCCTAAGCGCTAGATTTACACAAGCAAATTGCATTTTCTGTAAAGTCTCCAAGGATTCATCAACAATTCCTTTTTATGCATATTAACTTGCTGGTGTGGTGGTTTTTTTTAAATCATAGTTTTGAGTCCTCTCAAGTATAGATTGTTAAATTAACTTAACTTCTTTTCTGCTATATGAGGATGTTCATGATCTATGGTTTTAATTTTACCTCATAAAATGCAATAAAATTAAGAAACATGGTGATTGAGAGATCCCATCTTGCCAAAAAAGCTAACACAACAAGCATCCATCAATCTTTCCATCCATCTGTCCATCTATCTTTCCATCCATCCAGCCATCTAGACAGCGTCCATCCCCGAAGCTTTTTAAAGCAATAAATCAACATTTTGCATCCATTCTTAACATATTGTTTTCAGATAAATCTTTCATAAAATTATCAATGATACAGATCTGTCCTCCCAGCTGCAAACTACTTTGGCCAAGTCTTAAAATTGAGGTAAGTTTTTCTAGAACAAGGAAAGAATCTGCACAATCACCAATTTTTTTAGCGCAGTCTCTCTTATTCAATCGCTGGACCCGCAGCTTCCACCCAAAAATACAAGAGTTGATAAAATCTTTCTATAAGATTTGAATTGGGTGTACAACATCATAGTTTACATCGCATAAATTATTAAGACTCAGTTCATAGATGTCTACATGTTGAGGTATGGTCCTAGTATTGGTATTAAGGCATTAATGTTGTCATTGATGTCAAAGTCAAGATTGAATGTCCTTCAAGTCAGAAGTCAGAATTGATGTCATGCTTGGTAAAGAGGTGTGTGACTAAGAAGTTTTGTTTCTCTAATGAGAGAAAATTTGAAGGCAACCTGGTATACTTTCTGAGGGTTGATGTCATGTCAAGGTTATGGTCAAGATACAAGAGAAGCATCTTGTTTGAGCTCTAAGTATTGAGAAGCATACAAGGTAAGCACATCTTGGTACAAAGTTGGAAATATGACAAAGCTTATAAAGTCTGTTGAGAATGGATTTGTCTTCAAGAAATCATGATTAAAATAATGACATCATTGAACTAGCTTGTTCTGTCAAAACGCTAAGCACTAGGCATCTTGAGTAGCTTGGCTTAGCTCTGGGAGAAAATGTATGCATGATGCATGATGAAATTGTGTGCTTTAAGTCAGTACAAGCATAAGTAACTATTCTAAGTTATGAGAACATAGGCAAGAAGCAAAGAATCCTTCATATGAGTTCAAAGGACAAGATTGAAGCTTAGTTCTTGTATGAAGAGACCTAGTGAGAAGTTGCAGGCTTAGTACCTTAGTGAGATAAACCTGATAGCATGGTGAGCTGAGCCATTAGAGCCCTGAGTGAGCAAGGTTGGTAGTATGAGAGCATGTTATGAGGCTATATGACATGTGAATGAAGGGTTGAGAACAATATAAAAGGTTTCATGTTGTGTTCATAGTCCAATTAGGACTAGCAGTATAAGGCCTAAATGCACAAAGTGACCTATAGTGGCCTAATGAGGGGTCAAGATCATTTCCAAGGATGGTAGCGCTCTTGAGAATAGTGAAAATGGTGTGAGAGAGTGTGTTAAGCATGTTGATCAAGTTTGAAGTCAATACCTAAAGAAGAAAGCAAGAAATTTGATGATAAGGTTGACCATGTGCATAGAAAAGGGTGATGCAGACCCGAGAAGAAGTTTCTCATGCTCATTGGCACGTGCAACCTTTGCATGAGAGCCTGATTACCTCATGGTAGTTGGGGAAGGTCCCTAGCTTGAATTTCCTGGCATTGATTTTGGGATTAAGGGGCAATCCTTTATGAATGATTGCTAAGAAGGTAAGGTAGTCAAAACCCTCCTAAAACCCTTACAAAGACCCGATAGGAAAGATCTAATCGATTATGTGGCTCAGAATGGTCTAGTTTACCTAGTTTCATGTTTGGAACATGAAAAGGACTCTTCAAGGTTTTCTCAGGTGGTTTTTGTTTGCCCTGAGAATGAGTAGAAGCTACAAAAAAACCCTATTTTTAGGGTTTTTGATGCTATAAGCAGGGTTGACCAAGTCAAAGTATGCAAGTGGATGGAGGATGATGTGCAAGATTTATAGTTTATGCTCGTGAAAGTTTTTGAGCAGGCATCTGACAAAGAATGTGCAAAACTGGTCATGGAAGTTAGCCTATCGCTAAACTGGCCTAATGAGTAGAACAATGAAGAAACTAGGCGAGAATGAGAATGAGATTAGGGATTGGTTGCAGAGGACTAGGAATGGATCTTAAGGGATGGGGTCATTATTAAAGACCTATTCCTCCTATCCCCTTGGTCTAGAAGTGTTGATAATGCCTACACCTATGCAAAAAGTTGTCACCAAATTGGTCTGTCTAACACAATGGACTCTGTGTGGAGTGACATAGCGAGATTGGTCTGTAAGACCAATATTGGTACATGACCTTGCACTCTATCTTTCCAGAGATGTTGTAAGGATGATAAAGGTTCACACAAATCCATTGGAAGTTCACAAGTGTACCCACAAGTGTTCTACAAGTTGTTTATCTTGACTGTGTTTTTGGTCCTACATGCAACTTTTTTGTGTGTATGAAAAAGATGTTCCCGAGTCAATTTTCACTAAGACGAATGATCCAAAGTTACTAAAGGTGTTCTAAAGGACTAATATGATCATGTGAGTGCATTTTTTCTCATTGGAAGGTCCTAATCAAGCTTGGAGAGTCAAATGATTTTGACTATGTATTGGCATTATTTAGTGTTTCTGAGTAAATCATCTACATGAGTGTTCTTGAGGCCCTTTGGCATATGTGGTGGAGACAAAAGTCATGATAATCCTATTCATATGATTTGATGCATGGGTTATGTGAGAAATTTTTGTATTTGGTTCAAACTTGCAAGACAAACTTACAGGCAGTGAGAAGGCCTATTGGCGAGGAGACATAATTCGTAGGTCCAAGTAATGAAATGGGCCAAATGGAGTTGGGGACCCAAAGTGAACTTATTAGGGGTCTATTGGAGGCATGTATGAAGTGTTTCATCTGTTGGTTAAGACAAGAAGTGTTCCTAAGGGTCGAAATGGTAACGTGTGGATAGAACAGACCTAATTGCATTAGGTCTCCATTAGGCCTAATGAAGGATTTGGTCCTTATGGACTATGACCAACTTATGTATTGTTTGTTTCACTTGTGAAACATGTGTAGTGATCTATTTCAAGCATAATCCAAGTATGGTAAGGTCCTTATCCGACCAACATAGGTATGAGAAAGAATCATGTATAAAGTCAAGGCCTAATAAGCCTCAATTGACTAGTTGAGAAGTAGAGCTATTGAGT
This sequence comes from Torreya grandis, assembly GCA_037957365.1. Lineage (NCBI taxonomy): Eukaryota > Viridiplantae > Streptophyta > Pinopsida > Cupressales > Taxaceae > Torreya > Torreya grandis. Next base: position 3,578,218 of record JARHVA010001107.1, read on the forward strand.
GAAGGAAATAATGTTTTTGAGAACATGTTAAGAGCTTGAATATCATCATGAAGTTGAGCAAAACATGCCAGGAGTGTTTAACCATTCTTCTATAGGTATTAAGGGAGGTCATTTGACCTATTTCTTCTGTAAAGAGGGCTATTTGCATGAGAAGGTCTAACAGGCTAGTTGAGTGAGATTGAAGGGTAAAGAGTGCAAACAAAGGAGGTCATCATCAATTGAAGATTAGCAACAAATTTTCTAAGGTGATCAGAGATCAGAGGTAACTAATTTGGTGCCTAGTTACCTAGGGGGTTGGAGCCTCCTTGCAAGATAGAGCTTGCAGAAGACTAGTTAAGTTGGTGCTTATCTCGATAAGGGTGAAGTTGGTGCTTCACTAAACTTGGATCTTGACATTATAGTCCTGTAGTCCATGTGCATGATTTAGTGGGTTTTATTCCCCTAGAGGGTTTCCCACATATCTCTTGTGTTTCCTTGTGATATGTTTGTGTAGTTGCTTTGTTTAAACATTAATCTTTTGTATGAATGAATGCTTCAAAGAATGATGAATTGAATTGAATATTGATTGTTAAGCAATATCCCCCCCCCCACGCGTCCTGCGCCCCTGCTCCCCTCTCAGTAGCCACTTCAAACACTTCATTTATATAACATCATATTTCCGCCATTGCCTTATAGAATTAGATGTTGCTTCATATTTCAATCTCCATGATAGGTTCATATAGATGTCGGGAGGATGATGATGAGGGTTATTGAGATTTAAGATATATTTTTAAGTGCAAGACTTTAATGCCAAATACAGTTATGTGCAGTCCAACAACGATTACAATCTATTAAACAATTCATGGGTCTTATGTATGCATCCATATTCTTTGTTACCTTAGCAGACAAATCCTGATTTAGTCAATCACCAATTCAAGCATTGTACTACATCATACTTATGAGATGTACACCTTGATTCAAAGCTTTAGGTTTGGCCGAAGTGCTAGATTTACACATGCAAATTGCATTATCTGTAAAGTCTCCAAGGATTCATCAACAATTCCTTTTTATGCATATTAACTTTAAGGAACGTTTACAGTCCCTGAAACCACCCCTCACCGAGGCAATTTGTCAAACGTCTGTGTGACATATATATTTCCAAATTTAGCGTGCATGTCATGGTCCCAAATTAAATAAGACAAATAACTTCTTTTAATCAATTTTCATTGGATCTAGTAACCCTGTTACAAATCTCCAAGATTGGCTTGAGATGGTAGAGGTTGATAAGTCTCTATTTACCTGTGCTAATTACCCTTGCTTAAAGATCCCCAAGGATTTATCAAGAAGCTCAACATGCATATCCTTCAGGTATTGCAATAATGGAGACCACATTTTACTGAGGCATTAGTTTGAAAATACATACTATGACATTTTTTCGAGGCATTAGTTTGAAAATACTTAAAAGTACCATCAAGAACACCACATTTACACATCTTAAATTCATCATACTCAAAAGACCTCATTTTTTTGTTACTCATATGACTGTAATGGATGCTTTTGCATATTTTGAGAAATCCCAATACCCTGCCCCAAAGCTTATACTGTTTGACATGATAGGAGGATGTTGGAAAAGTCTGTAGATCTTTTCACATATTCCAGTTGTATATTCTTAAAAATCTCCAAGGTCTTACCAACAATAGTGCATATCCAAAATTGATTTCATTCCATAATACAATGTCTCATTCATGAATTTTTTGATTCGGTTTGTGTACCTTCAACACACTTCTAAATTTGCCTACTTATCTATGTGGAAATTCATCACCATAATATTTAAACGAATCCATGCCCATTGAATTTCCCATGGAACTAGAAACTATGAACTAGAGAAGCAACATTGGCTCTCTCAAGGGGAATAATGGAGGTGGTGATCTGGTCATGTTTAACCAAATGTAGGGAAGAAATGAAGCGATTGTTTAGTAAAACATATGGCTGCAAGGATGAATGAAGTGAAATTCTAGGAAGGAGTTCCGAAATCAAAATTGTTTCGTCTTAGGTATAGCCAATCCCCATATTATTATTATTTTTTGAATATATACGATATAATTGGTACCTTGACTGGAGTGCTAATTTTTTGAAGTTGTTTTAGACCGTGACAAGTATTGAGCATTATTTACTACATATTATTATTATTTTCTCAATATGTATGGTATAATTGCACTGTTGCAGGGAGATGCGTCCCCCAACCCCTAGGACGCGTCTCGGGTTCGGGCACATGTCTCCCGTACGGGAGATGGGCACCAAGACGTCTCCCATGTAAGGAGACGTCTATTTACCTGTGCTCACATCTCCAACACGTCTGCAGTCAAAAACTGCGCGAGAAAAACCCTAAATGAGTAAAACAAATCCTAAACGTGTCATAAATAACCCTAAATGCGTAAAAAAAGAGGAAAAAATGCGAAATCATGCTTATAAAAAATTCAAACGCCTCCTTGTTTAATCAATCTCTGGTTTGCAATCTTTATCGCTGGATTCGATAGTCACAGTCGCCGTCGCAGTTGCAGGAAATATAACAGTCGCCCTGACTCAGGAATAGGTAAGGCCATGAAGGTTTTTGTCTTTATTATTTGGGCGTTGGCTTTTTAGTTTAAAAAATTCAAACGCTACACTGTTTGTTCAACACCCCAAAACCGTAGAAAATGCGTCTACTTCAAAATCACAGGTCATAGACTTTAGTATATATTTTAATCGAAGTATGTTAATTTTACTTTCCGTTTTTTTAATTTTAACTCATCTCAGTTTTTCATTATTTTAATCGAGTGTAAGGGGCTAAATTTAACACTATAACCATGTATTTAATTAGTCTAAGTTAGTATAATATTTGTATCTAAGGAGCTAAGTTTAATCCTATAACCATGTTATTTAAAATTAGTGTTAGTTTAATCGTATAACATGGTTATATGATATTAATTTAAAATTAGTGTTAGTTTATTTTATTATCATATAACCATTTTAATATATTAATATAAGTTTTTCATTATTTTTTATTTTAATATTGTAATTTTTTTAAGCTATTTATTTATTTAATTTAATTTTTTAATTTTAATTTTAATTTTAATAATTTTAATTTTAAATTTTTAATATGTATTCATTATTTTTTTAAGAAATTTAATTTTTTAATTTTTATTTTAATAATTTCTTTAATTTTAATTTTAATTTACGTTTATGTTATTTTAATTTAGAGTTAATTTTATTTTTATAGTTTTTTTTTGTGCAGAATGTCAGGGGGAGGGAAAGATGCTTTGTATCCATTGTGGAAGTTTTGCTATCATGTTCGCAAAGGAAATGGAGTAACATCAACGATCACGTGCAAGCTTTGTGGGAAGGCTTTCCATGGCACTTACACAAGAGTGATGGCTCATTTTTTTCAAACAATGGGGAAAGAGATTGACACTTGCACAAATGAGGAAGGATGGTTGGAAGCGATGAGAGAACAAGAAAGCTCTGAAGGCAAACTGACTCATTTAAGCTCACACGATTCAACCACTTATCAAGCTCAGAGTCACCATGTCATACCAACTGTGAGAAAAGAATCAGAGATAGATGTGTCTTATGAGTATGCGGCAAAAGATGTGGGATTTTATCGCAAGAGATCACACGTTGGCACTTCGAATCCCATAAGAAACATGTTCAATGTGCATGGTTGATACGCAGTGGATGCAGCGATTGCACACTTCTATGCAAATGGCATTTCATTCAATGTTGCTCAATCACCTTATTATGAGATGGTTCGTGCTATCAACAATGGGCCGGTGGGGTATAAACCCCCTGGGTATGAGAAGCTTCGAATGTCTCTTATTGACAAAGAGAAAATAAAGATAGAGAAACTAACTGTGTCTATCAAAAAGGTGTGGTTTACAGAGGGATGCAACATAGTGATGGATGGCTGGATACATACAAGAAACATGCCTCTACTAAACATTTGGTAACTTGCTCCAAAGGCCCTTATTTTTTGAAGGATATCAAGTGTTCTGGATAAGAGAAAAATGTAGACTTCCTTCAAAAGCAATTATGTGATGCAATTGATGAGGTGGGGGCATCGCATGTTGTCGAAGTTATTACAAACGCTGTGCCAGTTTGTAAAGCAATTGCTTAATGGTGCAAACAAAATACAAACATATATTCAGGACACCATGTTGTGTGCACACATTGAATAATGCACTCAAAGGTTTTAGTGCATTTCTGAGCTTATTGAGAAGGGAAGAAAAATACAAATCTCATATGCAATCATCACCACACATAGGCCATTTATAAAAGATTTGCCAATGTGGAACTTCTAAAACTTGCAGAAACACGGTTTGCTTGATTCTTCATACTACTTGAACCTCTTTATGTTATCAAAGGGGCTTTGTGTTCCATTGTGGTTAGTGATGCATGGGCAAGTTGGAAACAATCTACTTCAGAGATTGAAGTCGAGATGAGGAAAATGGTCCTTGATGATCAATTTTGGATGGATGTGAAATTTGTTGTTGACTTTGTTCAGCCAATTTGTGAGGTCATTCATTTTGCTAATTCAGACAAGCCATGTTTGGGGGAAGTTTATGAAGAAATTGATTTTATGTGTGAAAGAATCAAAAATATCACAAACTTAAAGGATCCTTCTTTATATCCTTTGATTGAGAAACAAATACATAGAAGATGGAACAAGCTTAACACACATTTACATTGTGCTACTTATGCTTTGAATCTTAAGTGTTATGATACGGAGGTCACCAAGAAGAGGGCTCCATATGAAGATAGAGAAGTAATGAAAGAATTTTGGGTTGCATTAAAAAAGGTTTATGGTCGAGGAAAGGAGGCTTCTTGTATTAGGACTCAGTGGAACATGTTTTCACGTGGTCGTGGACAGTTTTCTATGGTGGAGGCTATTTATGATATGCGAGCGAAGGACCCAATAGAGTGGTGGTGGAACCATCGCAGTGAAACCCTCGAATTACAATCATTTGCAATACGATTACTCTCACAAGTAGCTAGTTTGTCATCTTGTGAAAGGAATTGGAGTACTTACGGTTTCATTCATTCATTGAAGAGGAACCAACTAGGGTCCAAGAAGGCAAAGACCCTGGTGTACATCATAGCACACTTCGTCTTCTTTCTCATGTAGACCCAGAGCACAAGGAAGGTCCTTCAACAAAATGGGACCACATTCCAGCTGATGGAGCAACAGAAATATCCTTGGAGGATGATGTGCTTGACGCTGATGGCCTCAATGATTTGCCCCCTGTTATATTGCCTGCAAATGAGCCAGAGCCTGAGAGCGATGCCTATCTATAAATCATCTTGGTAGAGGACCTAGAGGATATAATTGATGTGACAGTGCATCCTATTGTATCAGATCATATATGATCCAAGTTCATATGTGTTTTTTGATTTGTTGCATGCCTATTGTTGGTATTTCATTGTATATGATGACACTTAAGCTTAATAGTTAAAACTTAATATGATGATCATGAGATATTACTTCACTTATTGCTAGCATTGGCATTGCAATAGCATAAATTTTTAAAAACTTTTCATAATAGATATTATATATATAATTTATAAATAATAAAGATATGTTGTCGTCTCCCCATATCTCTATCTCCTATTTTTCAAAAAACGGTGTACCCTTACCCATACCGGTACCTGTACCTGTCTCTTGGCAACTATGTATAATTGGTACCTTCACTGGGGTGCTAATTTTTTGAAGTTGTTTTAGATCATGACAAGTATTGAGCATTATTTAGTAAGAGAATTTTCTTGTCATTCTCTACATTCTCAGAACGGTAGATGGAGGAGCCATGAAATGGGAAAGGGTGTCTAGAAGGATACTTATTTTCCAAAATACAATGTTTTATTTTGGTATCATTGAGTTCTTTTTCTCACCAAATATGACTGTCTACTGCCTTATTTCTTCTTGATAATTTTAATGTCAGGAGAGTGGTTGGTTGACATACCTTTGAGCTTTCAAGCATTGCATCCGTTTCTTTATGATCTTATTGCTTTGTTTTTAAAAACTTATGTTCTTGTTCTATGTATTAATTAAGTAGAGTTGCACTGGCACATGCTTTACATTTTGGATTATGTATTTTTAAAAAAATTCCCATCGGCCATTCTTGGCCAACAGTAGACATTGATATCTAAATTAAATTGAACATTACTGGGAAGATCATTGGGTGGTTTAACTTGCTAGTTTCTTGCCTTATTGGGATCTGCTTTGGGTTTTTACCACTATTGTTGTGCTTTCATATATTGTGCCTAAAGATTCTCTATCTCCCAACATCGATTAAGTACTCTCCTCTATTAGTCGAGTCATCTTATGAGACGAGTGCTCTCTTGTTGGTTGAATCCCATCTTCATAATTGGATTAGCATTGAGCCCTAATCTTTATGAAAGCATTGTATGCTAATAATCTCTTCACAGATATCAAACTAGTTGTTTTGATGAGAATCAACCAATCGATGGTCAAACTGCGTCTTCTGTCTAGCTATAGTCAATACTCACCCATCTGGTCGAGTGAGTGCTATCCCATCATTGTAAGTGTCTAGCCAAAAATGACCTACATTAGTCGCCTGGAAACATTAATATAATGCTTTTTTCTTTCTTCCCTCTTCATTCAGAATTTCTCCATATACTTCTTGTCATTTTCTCCTCTTTAACATAATGGTCCCTTGAAGCGCTCTCATAGATTTTCTAAGAATTGCACTAAAATGGTCTAATGGTAGATGAATGTTTCTTTTCTGCTATAGTCTTATAGGAATAGAGAATCTTAACTACCTCTTATTATTTTACAGAGAAATATTAGAAAAATTGCACTGCATAGAAGTTGCCATTTAGAAAAAATATTCCCCAAAATATTGTAGTGGTTGGTGCTAAGTGCCAGCCTCGCCTTTTGAACTCCTGCTCAATGTCTTTGTCTAAAAATAAGCGACGCTCCTGTTAATAGAGAAAATTGGCAAATAGTAAGAGAGTTGGGAAACTTTTGCAGGTTGCAGGACAAGTAACAGGGGTCCAAGTTAGCCATGTTCCTAGAGAAAGCAATAAAGAAGTGGATGGGTTGGCTAGTTGGGCTCTGGACAACCACAACCGTACTTGTTATGGTCTGCCTCCTCTATGGGGGTCAACCAAGCTGCAAGGGGATTTGAGAAAGCTTCCCGATTCTGATATGTACTAATGAATGCTAACATGTATCCTTTTCTATTTATAGCCCAGGCTTGGACTAATAGCTTTCAAGCCTGGCATACTAGAATATGTACTCTTTAATTTCTCTATAATTTAAATGTGTTTAAAAGGAAATGAAAAAAGATTACAATTTTCCTAATTTCCAGGTTTCACGTGACCGTCTAGGCAGCAAAAATAGTAATGTTTTCCCACTCCAAGGGATCTGACCTTTAGAATACTACAATTATGAATGGCATCTATAGGAGCTTTGTTCAGAGCTTTTGGACTATATCTATATGGCAAAAGTTGGCCTTCTAGTTTCAATTATTTTTTGAGATTTCTAATGCATGGTGTATTTGATGTGAATATCTTCAGTGCCATTGCTTATATAAGCTTCACTTCCATCTTGGTCAGTTCTGGGTGCATTTGTGTCAGTTGAAGATAAGGACAAACCATGAAATTTAGCATGAGGAATGGATATGTAAGCTTTGCTCCTTACACAACACAGACAGGATAGAACGCTTTTCCTAAAGATGCCTAATTTATCATTCAGAGGCAGATATTTTTTTTCTAGTTACTTCAAAGGGCATTTGTCTATTTTTATTACATATCTTGACTATAGATGTCTCATTGTGTATTTTAAGGAAGTAGTTACTTTCAGGTGATGATCTATACAAAGTAACTTTTGTACAATTGCATGGATTGAATCTTCTTTTGATCCTATCATGAGCTCTGGTGATGTTTAATAACCTCTACTAGGCGTTGAATTTTAAGTTTTCAACCCACAGTATTCCAAAGCCCATTTGTATCATGTCTAGGAAACAGAGAAGGGTTAGACTTACTCTTTGACAACCTTCTCACAACATTTTGGATTACATACATGTCACTAGTTTCTTCACCCAAATTAGTGTCCTTTTAAGCTTGGATGTTTGTGGAGCGCTTCTGTGTTGGCTTTCTCATTAATTACTGGTTGGGATATTTCGATTTCACTGAGGATTACATCCCATGACCCTATTATCGCAGGGTATTCTGTATAGTACATTCTCCAGTAAGCATTTTGTGTTAACTTCACAATTCTTATTTCTAAGAATGGGGATGGCTAGTTCTTTCTTCTTCCTTCTAGATGTAATACCATGTTAATGTTTTTCTACATCACTATTGGTGAATATGCTTTGTATCCATTTTATATTGTTTGAATATATGTTCTTGATTTATATCTTTATTTTCTGTCTCGTATGTGGAGTTTCTTTCCTTTTGGGGTGCATCAATGAGATTTTATTCTTGACGAGGTGTGTCAGTCCTAATGATCTTCTCTCTGTCTGTTATGCACATTAATATATTACAATTTGTTCTTTTAATCTCCCTAGGTCATTGGCTTTTAATATTTTGGATGTTACTGAAACGAGTATTGTTTGTATTTATCTTATGGTTGGAGCATATATGTAATTCTAGGCCTAGTAATGCAGGAGGAGGTTTTGTTCATCCCTAACTAAATTTGTGTCCACAATTAATGCATTTTTATTGGTATTCTAAATTTTGTTTCACAATGCTGGTTGGGGAAGTTGCTTTTTTTGTGTTGATGTTTGTTCATCTTGTGTGGCAGATCGATCTATACAAGTAATTAGTGGGATCAAGTTTATGCTGATTTGATCTTCACGACAATTCACTTTTACATCGAGGTTGTTAGGTTCTTGCAGATTTTGATGGTTCTGTTTTCTAAATAGCTTTTTTCTGTGCTATCAGCTCAAGTTAGATGTTGTATAGAAGGTTGCCCAGACATCATATTTGAAAAATTATAAATGTCTGTGGAATGGATAATGACTTTTAGAAGGGAACCCAGAATTGTAATTATTAGCTATTGCTTAAAGAGGTCTGTGTAGTCATGTAATGTTTGGTGCAATATTTGATTTGGATGTAGAAATATCAATGCAATTTCTGCTATATAGTTATTGCCTGTATTTTTGTAAGCCTTGCTAAAGGGGTTTATTAAACATGGTAAACATTAGATGAGGTTTGAATTGGAAAAGAAACCTCATAAGCTTTGCGACAGAGGATTTCTAAACATATAGTAACATTAAATTAGGTTTAAATTTGAAAATAGTCTTCTTTGACCTGAAAAATTGAGATGTGAAAAGTTACTTATTAATAACCCGTGAATGGATTGGGGGAGGGAGGGGAAGAAAGCCTTTATGTATCTTTGCATAATAAGACGATTCAAGCTTTGAAGCCTTTGTTATAGTTGCTCTATTTTTGTTCAAAAAATGAATGGGATAGACTTTTAGAGCTGGAAATTCACCATGAAATGAATTTGGGATTGTAGTGTGAGAATTTGCATGTAATGTAGTTTAAAACAAACAAGGACAATATACTGTATATGAAAGCCTAGAGGAAATAGAGAGAAATCTCGGTCCTTGTTTTTGCCATAATAATATTTGTGCTCATACCTACTTTTTCAGTCGCTTCAGACTTTATGCCATATTATTAACTTCATACTTGCATATTAGTGATTATGTTAAGGCAGCAGTCTAGAATTTTGGAAATACATTTAGTCAAGCTTGGAGTGAAAGGGATGTACAGACTTGATATAGATATTCATGCACACGACTGGATCAATGTCACAAACTACTATGATATATTCATTTCTAACATGACACTGGTGAGATTTCCAGTGTTCTACTTGGATTTATTTTTTATTTTAATGCTGAAGAATTATAGTTGATGTTAAAAGTACTTGGAATATCCTTGACCATTAGCTATTTGATTATTAAATGAATTTAACTTGTAATTACCATTGATTGGAAGTCTTTTTCCCTTTTTCTCATCATTTTTAAGAAAGGAAAATTGGCCGGACAAGTAGAAAAATCTATTTTAGACTTCATTTAATTTTTCAGATTTCTCTAAACTTTTCTCAAATCAGTAATATTTCTAACGGTGTTATTCTATTAGGTAACGCTTTTTCATATAGTTTAATATATTAATTTAATTTTCAGGGAATACTATAGATCATAAATGTTGCCTAAAAAGTGTAACAATTTTAATGTGATTAATTCAAGCATATTTCAAAATAATGTTCATCATTTGCATGCCTGCATTTTGCACAAATTATTCATGTTACTGATTTGACCATTTGCCATTCTTGTGACATTAATGATGAGTTTTTCTTGTTAATAAATGATGTAACATGGTTTAAGGGGGCAACTTGATTTAACGCTCTTTATCTCGAGAACCCCTGTATGTTTTCTCAATGTAGTTTGAAGAATTCTATGAACGACCAAGCACATACACTGTCTTGGTGTGCATTGGATTTCAGCTGATGGCTCTTCTTGGTTGGGTACTCGGGAAAGAAGTGGGAGGGTTGATGCTGGTAGTGGTAACTCAACCTCAATTTATTCACAATCAATTTGGTAGCTTTGAGTCTTGTTTTAACTTGGTGAGGAAAGTGTGCATGTACTAGAGGGAGGGGTTTGGGTAATTTTTAGTAGAATGGACGAGTTTTAGTAGTTCGTAGTGCCACTTTGGGGTTTTAGATAATTCAATAATGGTTGTCCCAATACCATGGCTTGTATTTTTGGCCATGGAGGAAATTGTCTAAATATTTTGTAATAAAGAGACTAATGGAAATAATCAATAAATATATATATATATATATATATATATATATATATATATATATATATATATATAAATATTTTGTAATAAAGAGACTAATGGAAATAATATATATATATATATATATAGAGCTTAATGAATGTGTTATGTTATGTGAACAAAATGATTGTTTTATAAAAAACTTGCACATTACAAGTTTCCATGGAGAAGTCACACGCCAAGCTACATCAAACGAAACATGTCAAAAGGCTAGCAAGAGAAAAAAATAAATCAAGAATAGCCAATCATACATCCATGATACAAGATTTTTTACCCTTTTTCTTTAGAACCTTAGCCTAACATGTTGGACGAATAACTTCCATCGGACTAGCAATAATCAAAAGAGGCGTAAGATTATGTTGAGGTTCAAGTAGGGGTTGGTCTGTGTCAGCGTTAGAAGTTTCAGATTCATGTGATCTCTTGATACCACCGCTTGAAGCATTATCTGAAAATGTCATTTGGCAAGAAGAATCTGTCACAATTAGATCTGAATCTTCTTTCTTCCTTGTGTCATTTGAATATTTTTCTGTGACTTTGGTTGGAAAAGTGCGCCCATACAATTGCGAGTTTTTAAGATGAGAATGTTGATCATTTTGCTTTTTTGACTTCCCCGTAAGTGGACAAGCCCTTTGAAGATGGCCAATTCGATGACATAAGCGACATCTAAAGGTAATGTTTTCATAATCCAAAGTTTGGAGCCAATGAGAATTATCATGTTTCGGTTGGATTTGATGTGGAAGACCTTCGCTAAGGTCAACTTTCATATAATTTGGGTGTGAATTCTCCAACTGTCTTTTTTTGTATGACTAGTGTTGTATTATAGTTTTTTTTATCAATAAAAGTGAGATTTTCAATTTAAAAAAAGGCCGCCATGCATATATGCTCTATTGGTGAATTTTTAAAAGTTAATAATCCAACTTAAAAATATTTAAAAATAGATACATTCTATTTTTTATGCATTTTTTCATATCATCTTTAGAGAGAGAGAGAACTAAGATTAAAGATATATTGTCTCTAGAAACGATCTTTGGAATTAAAGATATATTTTCTCTAGAGGAAAAAATGATAATAATCTTTAGAGAGGCAAAAATAATATTCTTTCTAGAGGGAATAATTTAGAGAGGCAAAAATAATATTCTTTTTAGAGGGATTAAAAAATCTATATTGTCTATAATTGGAGGAATTCACTGAAAGACAATATTTAAAACAATACACAACTTTTATTTTGTTTTAACTTGAGACAGTTAGGTCAAATAATGTCTCAAAACCCCTTATAAAGTAGAGTGAACTAAGAAATAAACTCTTCCAAACTTGTAAATATCACATAATTGGCTTGATTACAATCTTCCACTATATAGGTATGGTGAAAAGACCCTTGTAGTTGCCAAAGTAGCCATTTGGAATCTCATTGAGAATGGAAAACAAATGGCCAATTAATACCACTCAATAAAGTTGTGCGAGGCAATAGCATGGTACAATATTAGTTCAATAATAATGTGGAGGAACTTTTGGATGGAATGCGTAGTAGATTGGTTGATGTGAAGGGGTCATGCACACTTAACGGCAATGGGCATGTTTATAAAATGTTGCAATAGGAGTATTGTTTATTGGATATAATAAATATTATATTATTGCAGTGTTTCATGTGTTACAAATAGGTTTTTTGACATGCATACACAACTTATTGATTAATGTGATGATCTATAGTTCAAATTATATGATGAATATACACAATTTTAGAGTAGATGGTTATGAGTTATGACTATGATTTTATTCATTTTTGTTCAAGTTGTTCCATGCTACTTATGCATAACTACTTCAGGGTCATCTGAACATTTCTAACAATATGAAGTTTTAAATGCGTCTATATGATATAGATTGTATTCATTATGTAAGAATATTACAAATAAATGTAAATAACCAAATGATACATAAATCAAAATTTTCATACATTTTGGTATTGTTGAGCTACTTTTTAAAGAATGCTAGTAAACTTTAGTGTCATGGTTCCCTACAAAAATAATCATAAATACACTCGCATGATCAAATTATACATTTATGTGAGGTAGTGTATAAATAGAACAAAATATTAAAATTGCAATCTAGATAAGTGAAATTTAAAGTAGATAGGATGAAGAGTTTTAAATGTATTTTCTCTTCAAATTTACTCAAATGTGCTTTCTCTCTTTCTGAGATAAACATATGCACTATCTTATATTCTCACATGACATTGAAATGAGAATGGGGTATATTGTGTAAACCTTCAAGTGATTTGACTCTTGAAATTTCATAAAGGTTAGCCCTTGCCGATCCTTGTTTCCTATGTCAATTGTTGCTTTGTCTAAAATGTAGCACGTTATGACTTGTGAATTGTTAAAGCCCATTCCATATTTAGAGGTATTTATTTATGCCGACCTCTAATGACTAGAGGTAAAGTAGAAACCCTGGGATGATTGAAATCTCACATAACACCAATGTAATTTTGGAACTCCATGGCTACAAATAGTGGTAAATCGGGTGGTTTTCTTCCTTCCCCATATATTACATTTTTGGCCTCATTGAGAGCATGATTGACTAATCTTGACTTGACCATTAGATAACAAAAATTCATTTTCTTGTTGGTCATCATCCATGTCTTAGTATGATGCTTGTCTAATGTGTTATGCAACACTTATGGCTATAGACTTATTCAATGATTTAAGTACGTGTATATTATGCACGGTGACCAGATTATTTGTTGCAAACAAGTGTGTAGCAATTTAAAAGATGGACTATTCATTTTTACCCAAAGATGGGCTATTCATTTTTATTCGAGGATGCATTAATCCACAACGTGAAGAGTTCCCAATCATCTATTGTTTTATTTTCTTTTTTAACCTAGAGGTATCCTCGATTCCAATTGGGACATTGCGACTCCACCCAGCGACCTTCATTGGGGCGAGCGGAATCAAGACTAATCCTCTGGGGGTTGTCGATAAGCCCCACATGTACTGAACAACATTAAAAATATGGATGACGAGACTCGACCTTGAGACTTAGATGAGATGAATCCAAAGGCCTTAGTCAACTACCTAATCATCTATTATTAATTAGACATTTATAATATTAATAAACAAATTTTAGAAGTTAACTTGATTTACATCATTACCCTATTGCCTAAAGATGGTGTCCAAAGTGATTATTGTCCTAAAATGTTTCCACATTTTTTTAACTTTCATGTTATTTGCATACAATAGCATGCCATTAAGAGGTGGAAGTTGGGCAAGGTCCCCAACAAGAATGACGGATTAACCATTAAATTTTTGTTTCGAATGATCATGAAATGATTCACTCAACCAGATATCTATTTTTAAACATAAACAGAGTCCAATGAAGCTCGTTTTATTAATTTTTTGCGGTATAGGCTTGCAATTCACGTGCCAAGCACGATAAGAATTTTATTATTGTCTTCCAATTCTCAATAATCTCTTCCTTTGTAGTGCCTATGCCTCTCTTCATGTTATGAAATAGTTTATATAGGAGTAATTATCTCCAACAAAATGTTTCATATTTTTCAGAAATATGAAATTTATTCTTTCATAAACTAGAGTAGCTATCAAATTGTAATAACAAAATTAATCATACAATGAATCAATATTCTCTTTTATTCATTTTCAAAGGTAACAACAACTGAGATACATCACACGTCTGAATGACTCTTCACACTCTTTCTTCTCTCTCAATCCGCTACTGCTATTGCTACTCGCCAATTTTTTATTTTCTTCTTCCGCATTCAACGCTAACGAAGAGTGGGTTAAAACAGAAGAAGAAAAAATAGCGGCAACAACTGCTGATAGCTTAGCCATCAGATTATTTACATGATTCACCTTGATATCCTCATCTCTAAATCCTTCCATCGATCCTACGCTCCCAACAATAAATGCTTTCCAAATTTTGAGATGTATAGCAGAAAGTTGTGATGCAAAACAACTTATACGAAGAAAAGACAATCTGTATTTTTAACTATAATTGACTGAGTAATGACAAGAAGAGAGGAGTATAAAGCGTGTATCAGAATATTGTTGACACAAACCTCTGTCAGTCAATACCACCGGCGTTTGGAATCAACTCCACCCTAGGCGCAAAGCCCACATTTGCAAAACCATGGTTTGGACACGACACCAACTGTTGTCCTTATCTCAACTTTGGAGGAAGGAGTTGGCCCAAAAAGCTAAATACATCATCTCTTTCATTTAAATATCAATCCATAAATTTTCACTTCTATAAGTGAGTTATGCTATACCAAAACTCCCAATGAGTGGGTACTATAGGTATTATTACTACGTGCTGCACATGGATCTAATGGTATCAGTTTCACCAATTCATTTCCATTAAAAAATGGGGGGAAAATCTTAAAGTGAAACATGTTTTAATGGTGGAACAAAAAATTCTTAAACTAAGACTTAATAATTGTAAATATTTTTTTCAATAATTATTTTATTACTATTTAAAAAAGCAAACACATTTGATTATATCTTTATGTAAGATGTATTATTATTACGATATTGATATTTAACAATAATATATAAAACTCAAAATTAAATATATTTTAAAATATGTTAACTGCAGACGACGTAGGCAAAACCCTAAGGGCGATGGCTAGGCCCTGTGGTGGCTGGGTTTGCAGTGCACATTTGCTCCTGTCTCTCCCTACCTGATCATTCCTATCTCTCCTTCCTTGAATGTATGGCACTAGGATTCGTAGCTAGTGGGTTCTCTTACAAAGATATTGTTCGTACCAAGGCTTCTTCAAGTCCACCTTCAATGTGTCCCGGTCCATACATTGTAGAAAATCAAAGAAAATCCTTGTAATGGAGTTCTCTCTTTATGAGACCATAAATGGGTTAATCTCTTCTTTTGAAGATTATGCACTCATTTGTAGGTTTAATGGGTTCTGGCTAGGTCAAAAGATTTGTATAAATGGATTTATACCTGAACCAACAATTGTGGGATCTATTTATGCTCTAAAGGATTTGTCGTAGTTTGTTTTTTTGAGGTTTACGATTATTAGAGAGATTTTCTGGAGGGTCCTTAGTTTTGGGGAAGAGTTGGGTTCTTTGTTACTCCTTGGTTCTTTGATTTTGATCCCTCAATAATGGTCGTATCCAAAATGTTGGTTTGGATTCGGCTTCCAAACCTCCCTCTTCCCTTTTGGCGTCATGCAACATGTGAAGCTATCTGTAACACGCTTGGACGATTCATCAAGAAAAAATTTGAGCAGATTAAGCAAGGGTTATATACATATGCTTGTATTTGTGCGGAGGTGGACCTTAGCAAAGGTCTCTCTAATAAAATCCAACTGAAGCATGAAAACCTTCTTTGACTCCAAACCTTGGAATATGAGAATAATGTCTTTCGATGTCATTTTTGTCACTAGATTGGTCATCTCTAGGGAGTTTTTCCTTAGGGAGGCAAGCCAAAAAAGAGAAAAGATCAGTCTTTTCATCCTAAATATTGACAACTGTGTGAGCAACCCTCTCCAAACAAGTACACATAAAAACATAGAGATTACATAAGGAATAAAAAAGATTCAGAGTTTAGTGGAGAAATGTAGGTGACAAATTCTTCTTGTCAAACGATTTATGTAGATATTGTTCCAGTTGGAGGTATCAAAAGAGCACATGAATCTGAAACTTCTTACTTTGATAAAGATCAACAATTTTCATAACCTCAGCATAATCTTGGGTTATCAATGGTTATTTTCAGTCTGATGCATCTCGATCACCCAGAGTGTTGGACTGAGATTCAAAAGAAAAAAGATAAAAAAGGCCGTATGGTGGATATGGGACTCAATCATTTATGATTTTTCTAGTCAACGTTTTATTTTATTGCATGTTTTTTGGGGTGTGACTTTTCCAACCATCTTTTTTGTATGACTAACATTATACAATTATTTTATTCTAATAAAAATGCGATTTTCAATAAAAAATTAAGTGTCAATATTCATTAGTACTGATAAGTATATAAACCCATAAGTTTTTGTAAATATACATGTCCAAATTTGTTCAGCTATTGGAACAGAATGAGCACCTTTTAAAATCTATTGAATATAGAATTATTGATTTCATCACATCATTCAACTCCTCCAATCTCACCTACTTCAACAGTTATGCAAAACTTTTGCTTTATACCCAGTACCAACAAAAACATTTTGCTGTAAGGCTCACTATTTTAAAAAAATTATATAACTGAAACACAAGTTTAAAATTACCTCTAAAATTTGAGTAATCCTTCCAATTCCAAAAAAATCAATGAAAATTTGAATTTAATTTTGTTACAAACTTTATAAATACAATGCATGAGACTGTCCAACAATTTCATTAAAATTCCTATAGATGAGATATTTCATCACAATAAATAGTAGAGATTTTGAGTGACAAAGTAGAGACATTTAAGCATGCCACAAAGTAGAAGAGAATTGACAGTCTCTGATAACAAAATAGTTTGGAAGGGAAGTGCTTTCAACATTAGTCTCAGATTGGAAAGCCAATTCTTGTCTAAAATAATATGCTTTAGTCTGAAATAACTCTAATTGTATTTATTTCTAAATTTCCACCTCAAGTTTCAATTTGCACAATATTTATTAAATGAAATTGAAGTTTCATAAAAATTATCCCTCCCTAAGACAAAATGTTGCCAACAATTAACTAGCATGAAAAGGAGAGCATGTTTATTAACTGGCGCTGTTGATGTTGTCAAATTGGATGCTAGGATTCAAAGTTTAAAACTCATTTTATTTGCTAACACTAACCATCATAACTTTTTCAATTTAAATCCAACTTATATACTATAAAACCCCTCAAGATAACTCAATCAATCTGTTATTTCACTTAGGTAGAGTAAAACATGTTCAATTATATCATACAATGAACACTTGGACTACTGATGAGTGCTACAAAAAGTAAAAACTTGCTTTGGAAAGGACATTATCCAACTCCCTCATACCGTGAGATTATACTCACAATGATGCTTAATGTCCTATGGATTTCATTGATGATTGATGCACTTACTAGGATGATTGATGTCTTATATACAAGCCCACACACACACACACATATAACACACAAGAAAAATTGAGAGTTTAATGATACATAGTTGAAATGGACAACAAATATTCTAATTTCAAGGAAGAACTCACTGCAACACTTTCTTGAGAAGCTCAACGACGTGTTTAAAAATTTACTACTTAATTTGTATTGTACACCTTTGAAATTGTTAATATTAATTGGAATTAATGTATAATAAACCTATCATTATACAGGTTGAATGCAAAGGCTCCCTATAATACCACCATGGATGAAAATCCAAAGCCTAATCCATGCCTATGATCTCATATCTTGTTGGCCAAACAAATTTTTTTAATTAGTGTAATATATTATTGGCTACACTGTACATTTCTGCCATAAAATATTTCTATTATAGTAACTATTAAATTTTGTATTTATAAATAATTTATAATTTTTCAACAATTCGAGTTTAGAATTTGTAGGCTCTAGATTTCTTAACTATTAGTAGAATTTGAACTTAAGTTACTCCTATTTGAATATATTTGGTTAACAACAATGTAGAATTGGACAAGACTGCCTCCTATATTCTTCGAATAAATCGTGTTTGTTATTAAGATAGTTTGAAGTCAGGTCCAAAGAGGTCCTACTAGTATAGTATAAACTCTTCCAAAGGCCCATTCTTACAAATAAGATGTGTAACCACACATTCTTTCATAAGTATTGAAGGAGAAGCAAAGAAGCACATAAGTTTTACAAGTGGTGTAGGAATGTTACTTATTATATTAAGTGGTGCAAGAAGCTTAAGTGGTACAGGAATGTTGATATTATAGTAATACATTAACTATTAATTACAAGGGCCATGCCTATGTGACTAGTTGTTTCCTTTCATTTGGTATTGTATAAATAACACTGTCTAGTTGGTATTTTACAAGTATAGATATTTAATTGGCTATTTAATTATTGACACACTATACCAACCTTGAACAAGAAACAAATCCTATTTTGAATCTTAATGGAGAGAAGAATAGAAAGACGATATTCTTTTTAGACTAAGATTCTAAATTACAAAGTTTAGGAGTATCATATGCTTTCTCAGAAATGGTAGTCTCTCTTCGTACATCAAGACAATATTTAATTTTAATTGTAATTAACGAAGTGTTGACCACTTTTTCCCCATAGGCCAAAATGGGTCACCACCCTATAGTTAGATCTTGTATAGGGGATTTTTATAATATCATAGGGTATGTTGTAGCTTTGTTGATGTCATTTCCTATGCCATTCTGGTTTAGTCACAATCTAGCTTGGTCCTTGTGTCATTTGGTGTCTAAGGGACCATTTTAGGGTCATATATTCAAGTGGTAGGTCTTCATGGTGAGCAATACAATTAGAGCATGGATCAGGTTGCTAATGGATGAGCAGATGGACAGTGTTGCAGATACCCTATGGGATGCCAAGAGTGCTTGGAATGAGTGTGCAAGTGCATAACATTCATCTAGTTCTTCATTGTGTTCATCTAGACATCTTGGGTCTAGTGGCAGAAATTCTACGTAGGCACTTTGTTGATGTCATAATTACCACGTTTGGATGACTTAGGGAGAATCGATCATATGGGTTTGTTCACATTAGTCCCAAGAACATATGCACCAAGTTTTAGGTCATCCATCAAAGCACATCACAAGATATGAAGATCCAAAGTTGGCCTCTCAGTCAAAATTTGCTAAATTTTCATACTTAGCCAATTTGCAAGGAGCCCAACAGAGTTGAGTGAGCATATTGACAAGGCCATATCTCACACATGTGTCACTTTTAGGATAAAATGATCATATGGGTTTGTTTAGCTTGATCCCTACTTGTTATGCGCAAAGTTTTATATCATCCATTGAAGCACTGTAGAATTTATGCACATTAAAAGTTGGATCCTCAATCAGATTTTGCTAAGTTTCCCATACTTAACCTAATGAACTAGACTATCATCAGGACATCATGTGGGAATGAATGGACCAGTCAACTTGAGCATTTTGTAGACACACTTAGAAAACTCTTGGGACCAGTGGATCAAATGGGTTCATCCATTTCAATCTCAAGAACATCTCCTAAAAATTTGGTGCTTCCATGACTTTTGCGCTTCAAGCTATAGGCCTTCAAAGTTGGACTTGCAACACTAGATGTTCATGCTAACGTCAAAATAAAGCTTTAGCAAAATCCATATGAGCTTAAATTTGATGGTCTGTAGGATGTCAAATATGGTTTCACGACCGTAAAATGATGTCCCACAAACCATCAAATTTAGAGCTTGTAAAATAGCCATTAGTTTTTAAACAATGGGTCCCAGGCAAATCTGATGGCACACGTTTGATCATACATTTAGATTTAACAGTGAGCTAAAGTCAAAGGTAGTAGTAAATCTCAAAATCAAATGTGTCCTTAACAAGTGTCAATAACACGTTCAACTGACAGAGGATCAATGACTCACGGGCAATCATACAAATTAAAATCAACAAAGCGAGATGAGTCAATATGTCAATGAGCCGAGTCATATTTTAATGACCAATTAGAACAAAGGTAAGCCCAAGATTTTTTATGGAGTTTGAAAATCCATTTTTGACCATGGAAAACAAGGTTTTTCAGGGTCAATTTGTTGTCATTAAAGCTCATTTAAACGCCATGAAAAGGCCATAGTGATGTAGTCAGGGACAAAGGATATAAAGGACCGCCAATGGAGTTTAATGTGGACCTCTGGTTCAACATTTTTGTGTCATGCAGGGTTCATTCTGTGACTGTGTTTGCTTTATATAAACAAGGGTCTATGCTTTAAATGAAGTAAATTTAAGGTGTTATATATAAATTAGTATAATGATGGAAAACTTATACTTTTAAAATGCACGTTATAAGTTTAAATTTTATATCATAAATTTTGAAAAGACTTTTTCTTTCTTAAAATTTGAATATTTAAAATAAAATAAATATATAAATTTTTATATTTATTTTTATTATTGATATAAAACATTCCTCATCATAATCACACATAAATTTTTTATTAGATCACCTTTAAAATAGTCTTTCTTAAATGTAATATCATAATCACACATATCAAAATTGATTATTCTTTCTTTAAAAAAGTAATACGTTCTTAAACATTTAAATTAATTAGAAATAATTGCCCAGTGCCCATTTTTATTAAGCATTTCTTTTTATTAAGTGGGTAGTTAGATACTTCGTAAATTGAAGTATAAATATTTATGGAAACCATATGCCCTTCAAATTTGAATGGTGGATTTAAGAGATTCGATGTAAAATGCATTCCATCCATAACATCAAAATTAAAAGGAAAAGGAAACTATGAATATGAAAATGAAAATGATGTTAATTTTAATTTTATATTTTACTACGAAGCAAAAAAAATCTATTAAGTTAGATTTTAGCTTAAGTAACATTGTACAATGTCATAAACTGTTTTTTATATTTGTTTAACTTTTATTAATGAAATAACGTAACATTTTATTTGAGAAAGACTTAAGGTAAAAGTTTATTTTTTTCCCACTTTTGTCCATGCTAACATGTTATTGTTATACAATTCTTTGTGTTTGTTGTAATTTAAACATCAATTTTGACATTAAAATATTTTTTTATTTTTGTTGTATATTTATGATCGAGTTAATTTTTATATTTTAGTTTTTTAAATTTCATTTATTTATTTATGATATTGAATTTATTTAAATTGTTTTTCCTTTCAACAATTAGTGAGCGAATGAATTTTCATAATAACAAGAGAAGTTAAGGAGTTTTTGAAAATTGTCATTTTCCTCTTTTGCTAACTGTACTTTATGTGCACAGAGCTCAAGTATGTAATTATCTCCTTTTATATAGATTAAGCTATCTAATTTTCTTGGTCTATTGTGGGTTATTGTGGAATTTAATTACAATTGAATTCATCATGTGTGAGAGGTGAGGATCATTAGTATTGTCTATTTCCAATTCGATACGGATTTTTGAATGTTGAATTCAAAATAGTTTGAATTAAAATTCATGATGAGTTTATGAAAGGAACGTCAACAAGATTTTTCAAACCCAAGATCTGAAGAATTAATAACAAAAGCATTAAAAGAAGAGTTATAAGAGTTGCAAAAATGATATACAAAGACAAAGACAATATCATATAATATCCATAAAATAACTGCTATATGTTACAAATGAGAAGCCTTGCATATATAGGCAAGGACAAATAACAAGTAAGTCAAACTAACCAATGTGGAATAAATCCACAAAAAGACAAACTAGAAAATAGATAAAAAGTATCTATAGAACCTAGCAAACATGAGAACCAACTCTAACATCCCCCATCACCCCGACACCCCCGCCCCACCCCTCAAGTGAAGCTAGGGGCTAAAAATAGCTAAAAAATAAAGTGGCATATCCACAATATGAATATCAGAAACAAGCCCTGATGAGGTACTCATATACAACATATATCCATGAAATGGATAAAGGAATAAAATTTGAACGAACAAAACTCCCCCTAAAATGATGTAAAAAAGAGAAAAGAAGGAAAGAAATGAAGGACTTCATGTGGAATCTCCCCTAAGGACAACTTCCTTCACCACACGTGAAGATCAGTACTATATATCTTGTGCAGATGGAAAAGATGTAAGGAACCATTTACATGGTGAGATAGTCCCAAAAATAAAATATTCTTCCCATTAATGTACCTTCCTCCTGAGTGCTATGAATAATATGTTCGAAAGACACATGACTTATAGAAATATCAATTCTAATAGGAGATACACTACCCTTTAAGAGTCTGCCAAGACCTCCATGAGTGTAGCCCATAGAATGAAGTATGCAAGATCCAAATCCAACAGTATGTTTCTCAAAGGAACCAAGCACATAAGCAGGTGGATCCAAAGTGGGACAAGCAGGAAATTTATTAGTAGGAGTATCAACAAGCTTCAGATCAAAACATACAACAATAATAGGTATTTTGTGAAAATCATTGTCAAAACACATATCCTCAAAAAAAAAAGTATGTTATGAAGTAGTAATAATTATGGCATAATAAAAATCATCCTTAGGAAGTCATGATGGTGTCTCATCTATGATCTCTAAAAGTGATGATGAAGGTGTCAAATCCTCAAGAATCATGTCCTCTCAATCAATGAAATGAATAGGAGGAGTAAAAACTATATGAGGAGTAATAGGTACCTCAAGCAAACCAACGTCAAAAGACATGCCATCACTAACAACTAAAGAAGGTTGAATAGTGAGAAGAGTAGGAGGTAAAAATGACTCATCTAGATCACCATAAAGAAGTATACCTCTGCAAAATGAGGCTCAACTTTCAAATCAATATGGGTTTGGTCATAAATATATACAATAGTTTGATTATCATGGTCAAGGTTTGGGCAACCAAGCCCAATGCATCACTACTCTTATTCTAGTAGATGATAATGTTGGTCAACAAGGTTTGGGATTTATTGAACATCCTAAAGCAAATCATTCACAAATACAGTTTATCAAGGCAATGAGTCTATACACACAAGACATGTTACAGAAAGAGCAATAACTTAAGTTGCAAAGTTAAAATCATGCTAAGCCAACAAGCATTCTCAAAAAAGGTGTTTTAGCAAAAGATCCTCTATAGCACCATATGTCTACAGTAACTACAGTTTCAAGGGAAAAAATCACAATCAATATTCCAAAGCATGATCCAAAAAGGTCAACTCCACAATATGAGGCATTTCCCTCTAGCATTCTAGGTTATTATGATTCTGAGGATGAATGAAACTCATATTCATACTACAACACCATTCAAATACATCATAGCAATCACATTGCACAAGAGATTACCATTTCTATTTTTGACACATGCCACATTGATAGTTAGTCTCCCATGAGACACACCGATTAATATTATTCCTCCCTTCTTGTACATACTTTTCTTATTCTCATTCCTTGTATATATTTCTATTATCATGTTTCTTGTACATAGCTTATATCCAAAAAATATGAAAATTATATAATATGCCAAAACACAAAAACATTTAAATACTACAAATTATAGATTGTATGCATTGTCATGTTTACACTTCTTATATTTGTCAAACATTACATACATGATATTTATCTTAGTATAGCCAATTTTATCATACATACATGCTTCACTTATTCTTGTTGAGTGCTTGTATATTACTACAAGACTCAAGTCCACTACACCAATCTAGCTTTGTTACTCTATCTATTAGGGCCATATAAATACATACATGGGTTCTTCATTTGACACATTCACCCATTTGGGGGTACCCTAAACATAGTTTCAATTAACAAGTTCTATCTTTCTATATTCTACATCACAACTTTAGCTTTGTTATATCTTGATATTGATCTTGCTACATTTACTCTGATTTTTTCCAGCTATTACTACTTTAGACTCAACATATATACATCTTAGATCTTACACATATTTGTATTACATGTTCATGCATAATTTCATTTCTAGCTTTCCTAGTATAGACTTGATTGTATCTCTATACTTCTTCTATTTGAGGGAATTTGAATACGTCATCGTTGTTTGGCTCTACAAAACTTCTATTCACAGTATTTATGCTTTGAACATGTACCCATGTCCTTGTATAGGTTTTGTTATAGATTTATCAGTTCATACCAGTTTAGGTTAGATTTATACCAATTTTCTCAGATTGGGAGAATCATAAATGACATGACCATTCCCATATTCAATTTAGATACTCAGATATAGATTATTACAACTCAGTCCAAAATCCATATCCTCAGTATTAGATTTGGGGGCATGTATACGACACATTATTTTTGTATGCTCACACATCAATTGATCATATAGAATGACAAATTCTATGTCATTCTCTATGTTGTATACATCTAACATCATATTCTAGGTTACACATTAGTTTCATGCCTTACTTCAACTGTAGTGATTGACATTCCTGAGTGGTCAAAGTCATTAAATATACCTGAGTGGCTATAGAGCCGACATGCTTAGTTAGACATTTGCAGTTACATCACGCAATTTTAGTTTTAGATGTATTTAATATACATGGGTGAGAAATAATGGTGTCATGGCCTACTTGAGTTCTTTATCCACCTACATGATAGGGTTGAACACATAGCTATTCACAAGTCATAATCCATCAAACAAGGGTGGGAAATGATGGAGTCAAAATTAGATTGAGTTCTTGAGCCACCCACACATGGAGATTGAGTAATCCATCAACTCAGTCGAAGATAATCATCAATTGATCATTATATACACGTACACACATAGGTTATCACCAGGTTTATGCATTGGCTTGTGTACCTAGTGAGGTGTATTCATTCATTTCTTATCTCTTAGCCTTTCACTTAGTTTTACTTCTTTGCTCAATTTTGTCTTTGTTTTTTATCTCTAAAGTAAGGACTGATATATGCATGTTTTATTTACAGGGCATGCATTGTATCATGCTTCACATACTCAAACCCAACCTCACAGGATTCACCTCTCAGATAAGCTTATTTTTCATTTATCTTAGTCATTTCAATTTGTTACATTTCTATAATAAAGAGGGGAGATAAATGTAATCATGTAAAAGTGGCATTTGAGTGCTACTTGAGACTACATATCCCTAGCTTAACCTTAAACCTATCTAGATCATATTTTCACATTTATCCAACCTTCATGTAGGCCACATGCATCCCTAGTCATCCCTAAATTAGTCTTAAACCCTCATTCTTACATCATGGCCATTCATGCCTAGTGTTTTGCCACTTGGACACTATCATCATAATAAGGACAATAGCGCCACATGGTGCTAGTGTCCCAATGGTGGCACTAATGTCTTTTCCCTCCCTTTTTTACAAATGGATATCTTTTCAAATCTAAAACCTCCTAGGGTCAGTCTATACCTCTTTTAGTACTCGCACAAGCATCAAAACAATATAAATACATGAATTTTATCCCTCTAACTACTAGATGGAAATCAGATGCAAATAGACATTTAAATTCAGAACAAGTTATGCACAATTAAGGTTATCAATCTCTATTCTGCCCTAATTTTGCATACTACCATCACAACATTCTTAAGCTTAGATTACCCAGATTTTTAGTCTCAAACACATTCAAAGCACTTAGTCCACTATCATATTAGATTCACTTGCACTTATACCAGTACTTAGGTGGGGAGAACTACATCGGGCTTGATCCCTCTTCAGAGTATTGGTATATAAACAACTCTCATCACAGTAGGGTGTTGAGGATGTCCATTCTACCCCACTAACACACTCTTCAGCTTGTATCAACTAGATGCCATAACAACATGGAGGATTAAGTTTTGCTCACAAATTTAGTCAAAATAGATAATATACAAGGTTTCAAAACTTGTGCATGTAGGAACAAACCTCACAAATCTAGACACAGGTCTACCCGAAAGCTCAGGACAGTCTTGCACAAAGGACACTATCACCAAAATAGGGATACTACCACCACATATCCAATAATGGCATTATTGTCCAATTAGGGCGCTACTATCCAGGAGGGGTTTTAACACCAAGATCCTATTTGTGACACTCAAACCAGCATCTACCTCAATGTCCAACCTCCAGATCATCTATCTCAGTCATTTTCTAGCTAAGTTATTACTTGCACTATTTATTATTATTTTTAGAAAGGTCAAAGTTAGTCAATTGTGTAACAAATCAGTGGTTGTATTTATTGTACATTATTACCCTAATTTAGTATATTGATCTCTTTAGCAAACATAAGATTTACATTCACCAAGTCCTAAAAAGTTAAAATAGTTTGTTGGAGGAGTTGTTGTAGTTGGAATTGTTGCTAGAACAATTGCATATTTGATTAGGCAATGCCATTAAACACAATTTTGTGATAATGAAAATGATGACAAGAAAATAAATATAGATAATTTCATTAGAATGAAAAAATAAATATATCTTGTATAAGAAAAAATGTTAATTTGATAGTACCCAATTCAAAAAATGCAAAAGAAATTGAGCCAATTATAGAGATTGTTGAGAATTTATCATAAATTTATTTCATTTTTAGGTACATTTTTCATTTTTTAAATTGCATATGACTAACTTTCCAAGATTCTTGTTTTGATATATTTTCACGCTCATTTTCATGCGTAGAACTCGGTTTTGCACTTCTTCCATCAAAGTGAATGACACCTATAAAATATAGGATGTGGAAGATTATGTTAATGGCACAAGGAGGGGTATATTAATGCCTAATTTAATAAATTAAGAGACAAAACTTGATTAGAACATTGTCATGTAGGTACCATTTTAATATTGATGATGAAGCAAGGTAAGTGCAAATTCAAACTAAAAAATTTAGCCTGCTCTCCTCTCAACGACTCTTTCTGTCATTTCTCTGGACCTATGGTTTCAACTTTGGAATCAGGATCACAAGATGAGGATGCTGAGGTTCCATTTGTTCAGCAAGAATTTTCCTTAGTAGGGAGATCTGTCAAAAAGTATTAGCTTGAGCTTCGTCTTCAGATCCCACAGAGCCCTATGTTGAAGTTTTTGGGTTGTGAAGGGGGTTTCTTTGCCTGCCCAAAATAGAATTATGGGGGTCAGTTTTGCTATGTAGTCTTCCCATGTTGGTAGAGGAGTGCTCCGTGCAGCCAGCGATCGGGGGCAGGTGAAACGCAACCCAGTCAAAGATACGACTGTTGTTGTTATGGGCACGAATAATGGAGTTGTTTAAAAAAAATTGGTAGACCCCGCCCATCCTACCTTGGAGGTGTCAGTATAAATTTTGTCTAAAGATAAATCTAAAGCCTCTCCTTGTGTCTGCCCCTCGTCTCATTTTGTGTAGTCTACTATTTGGCTCACATATTATTTTGGCCATTAAAGCTCTTGTTGGATCATGTGGGGGTCCAAAGACTGATGTTTTAGTTTCTCCTCATTGCTCCCCTATTTTGGATCACTCGCACCCTCATCCCTACAAGCATTGGATCTATTTAAATTGTAAGAACATCTGTAACACTTTTCATGAATGTAGGAACTTTTGAAATTTGTGGTTATCCTCAAGTTATTTTGCTTCTCCTCCTACTTTTGTAGACATTGTGTTGATCCACGAGCAGTCTATTATAGATGTGTTCAAGATTAGAGATATCTCGATGGTTTTTTCCAAGGATATTCCTGACTTGAAGTTGTTAGATTTGACCATGCTAGACATGGATGCTGAGTTGGGTTGCAAATCACTTTTTGGGAAATGAGTGGGAGCTTTCATCTTGGTTTTTGATCTTTCTTTTTGGGCTTCCAAGACTTGAAGCAACATTCCTACTCTTTCTTTTTCACTGATCAACTTCAATTTTTTTCTGGTTGTCTTTCAGAATGCCTTTCATCATGACTTGGTGTGGCATTTAGGGCCTTGTTTCTTTAAGAACTTTGGATTTTTTCTACCCCTAGTCTCCATTTTTCAATCCATCTAAGTTTTCTCTCTTGGTTGTCTCGATTTGGATCAAGCTTCATAATTTACCCGTTGTTCTTAGAAAGGAGTATCATGTTAAGCTTATAGTGAATAAGTTGGGCTCCTTCATGAAAGTGGATGAAAATTACTAGGGTCTCGGGTTTGTTTATCCCTGTGCCATTGTGGATCTCTCTAAACCCCTCTTCCACTCAATAGATATGCTCTCCTCGCATGATTCATGGACTTGACATGTCAACTTTGAAGGGCTTCCTTTTCGTTGGTTTCATTATCACCTTCTTTGTCATTAGCTAGCGAGATGCCCTTCTAGACTTCACGGTTCTTCACATTCCTTTGGTCTACAAGATAGGAAAAAGAAAGAGGGGTCTCTACATCAGGGCTTCTTTTGGTGAAATCATGGAAAATTTTATTATCTGCCATTTTCTTGCATGGGATCTCAAGATCGAGCGAACCTTTTAGAGGATATTCTCGAGGATTGTCCATCCCTTGCTCCTTCCCTAGTCCCTCCTTAGTGGGTTGCGGTCCTTTCTTCCCCTCCTAAGACTTCGTTCCCTAAAGCTCCTGTCAATGTCAATGTTTCTTCAAAGAAACAGGGTCGTAGGTCAAAAACATAATTGTTATGAGCAGAAGTGGAGAACTTGGTTGAAGATGGAGATCAATGGACTTTGGATGACCTCCTTCCTCGACAAGGAATAAGGTTCGTTGTTGTGAATGGTTAGTTTTTCATAGGGCCTTTTGGACCTTCTTCTCTTAGTGCAACATTCTTCTCATAATCCGAGTTTTAGATCTGTGGTGGCTTTTTGAGTGTTTATCGAGAGTGTGTTAATTTTATCCTGGTTTACACCAAGTCTTGCAGTTTTTGTTTCAAATTGATGGTTGTTGGGCTTATTTAGTAGTTGTGTTCTTTTATCATTATCTTGGAGTTATAATTTTATTTTAGTGGGTTGCTTTCTATTTCTGACGTTGTTGGCTTTGATGTAACAGGTTATGGGACCTATCAAAACCCTTATCTCCAATTCATAGCTCTGACTCAAAACTGTTTACAAATAATTAATTAAGAAATAAAACTTGCTTAGAGCATTGTCATGTAGGTACCATTTAAATATTTAAAGTTATAAGTAATTATATATATATATATATTTATATAATTAAATTTTTTGTTAATAAATTATAAAATAAAAATTTATTCATAATTTAATATATTTATATTTTTTAAATTTGTTAATTAGATTTTTATTTTATGTTAAGTTGAAGCCTTTCATAGGAAATTTTTATTGGATATTGATTTTCATATATATTTTGTTAGTAATAATTATAATCACATATTAAATGTGACTTTCTAACATGTAATGTGTTCATGTGGTACATCATAAACACACTTATCCTAAAGAAAATTAGATATGGCCCTAGTGTGATGGATTTTGTATGTGACACGTGGACCACACCGATTTAGTGAAAAAATGAATACAATAACATTAAAAGTGATGGAAAGAGTGTGTGAATTGTGGAAATTTTGAAATAATTTATCATTGAAACATTTTTTTTAACTCTACCAACTTACTCTTTTAGATACTCAATTTTAGAAATTTTGAGTCAAAAACTTAGGATTGGGAGTTGCTCATGTCTATATCAGATGCATCATTATCTCCAAAAGAAAATTTTGTTGTGCAATTTTCGACACAACTATATGCAATAAAGAGTTTGGTTGACATTCATAATAAAGAAATGTTATAATCATTGAATGTACCAATTGCATGTATCAATCTAGAGTGTGCAAGACCAAAAACACAATATTTTGTGTAAGGAATAATAAGATATGTTTATTGCCAATTTATGGGTTGAAGTTGGACTAGTAAATATAGCTCTTGGTGAAGTTCAAGCTATCGTATCCAAAATGGGAACAAATCCCTCATTTTTCTAATTATTATGATTATTCGATTCATAAAATATAGAGGGTTGGACTAGGATGTTAACAAACTAAAACATATACCAATCTCACCTATTTCTTTTGGTAATCATAGGCATGATTTCACAAAATACAAATCACAGATAATAATATTACAACAAGGGAAAATTGACATTGACAACATTGATCATTAAGAACTAACTCTTAATTATTATCTCGAGGGTATATTTATTGTAAGACCTTCACATCTCCCCTGCTTTATCTTTTCAATAATATAAAAAAATGCAAAACAATGCCTATGTTCAGCTCAGGAAAAAAAGAAGAGGAAAAACTTCATTCCATGACAAACTTCACTCTTCCATGTATTAAATATGTTTTATCACTAAATGTATTTATCAATAAACAAAAAAAAAAAATAGAAACTACCATGTGGAGTATTGTTGCAATGATACCTATTTTAATAAAAATAAATTGTCCTTAGATGCTCAATTATATTAAAATCCTTGCACACTAGCCATGTGGGAAGGGGAAGTTATCAACGAAATAATGCCAAAGAAAATATCTATCAAGACCATCATTGGTGGGATAAATGTTAAAAAATCCTAATGAATGTCTATCAATATCCAAAAGTATATAGTTATCCCAATGTGATGGGTCCTCTCTATGGTAATAATGAAGGGGGGAAATTTAAGCGAAACCAAAATGTTGGCACCACCATGTCTATCTTCATGTAGAGTGGATAATTGGGTGGCATCATGTCAAATACATCTCAGATAGGTCTATAGAAGAAACCCTCAAATTTTAAATTTTTGTAGGCAAACAAAATCTAGAGAACCTATTTGCTAACAAGGAGCACAACAAGAGTATTTTTAGGATTACTTTGTAAGACCTCGAACATTCTATTATAAAATATTCATTGGGAAATATGATCCATGTGGAACTGCCCCTATCCATCGTCAAAATATACTAAAACTAAAAACCTATTGTGTTGGTTTGGCTAATAAATTCCTCCAAGCATAGTGGAGCAGCATTTAGCCCCATGCTCATCTCGAGGGGAGTCGACACCACCATAGCGTGGGTTGCATGACCGCTTATAGAAGGAGTTGTTTATTGAAGATATCATCGTGGCATGAAACATGGAAGCTTGGGAATTTTTCGAAAGAAGGCTTTGTGGGGTCTAGGGGATCGGTAAAATCAGGGGAGGTAGGGTGTGTATCTCCTAAGAAGGCTTGTTTACTAGAGAAGAAGTTGCTAGAGGGGAGGGTTTCAGCCCTGATTATGGTTTTTCTTAGGTAATTTTAGTTCAATCGTCACATTTATCCACCACCTTGGGCTTCTGAATTTGAGGAGGGCCCAAGGAGGGCTTCCATCATCCCATGAGGGGAGGGTTTTAGCCCTGACTATGGTTTTTTAGGTAATCACGGTTCAACCATCACATTTATCTACCACCTCAGGCTTCTTGATTTGAGGAGGGTCCAAGGATGGTTTCAATCATCCCATGAGGGGACAATATTTGATATGATGGCAAGAGGCCTGGCAATGAAATCAAGTGTTAGGCAAGTTGAATACATAACTTTTTGTGACCATAGGACATCACCACTCTAGAGATCAATTAACTCCTTCAGTTCCATGGATAAGTCCACCTCAACCTAAACCAATTTGTGTGGGCAAGAGGAGTACCATTTATGCACTTCATGGAAAAATGTCTAATGAGTGCACCAATTTGGTTTAGAAATGACGATTGATGCACCGATAGGATGAGAAGCTCAACCCAGACTGGAACCCTAAGGGAGGCTTCGTCTATGGCCTTGAAAGCTTGGGACCAATTGGATATAATCAAGAGTGTGTTTTCAAAAAGCTAACAGCTTGATTTGGTAAGAAGGGTTTGTATTTTAAACAACTCTTTAAAGGTAAACAAGAAAAAACCTTTGGTTTGGTTTTAGACATCAACCACATGGATGCCCACGAGCTCCCAGTGGTGGCGAAACCAAGCCTAGAGAGGCTCCTCTAAGGGGACTTAATCGAAATAATAATAATGAGTGAGTAGTTTTCATACCATTTACATACATCTTCAACATAATCACTAGGAAGACATACCTCTAGCTAGGAGGGAAGGAGAGAGGGATTACCTCATCATAGACTTTCAAAACAAACTGTTGTGCTCATTTGGGTGCCATTCCTCTCATCATCTACAAGAATAGTTGCAGTCAAAGTGGGGAAGCTATTTAAATAGGGTTAGCCTACCTTGAGCGTCAAACATAATTAATGCATAAGGACCCTAGAAGATCCATATAAGTTATATGAAAGCCATCAAGGAATCACACAAGCGAAGGTAAGTTGACCATGAAAAACTTTAGCAAATCTCATTTCAATAAAACCCCTATAAAACGTGTCATTAATCTATTAGGTTTAATTTAATTTTGTTAACAATATATGTTTAACTTGATTTTATTATAATTTTTTTGAAAATCCATTTTTTATAATAAACAATTATCATTTTTAGAATATTATTTTAATTTATTTTAATTTTATTTATAGTATTCCATTTAAATATAATGTATAAATTTGTGAGATAAAGACATGTTACCATATTATTATTCGAATGTTAAATATCATTAAATAAAATTATCTTTTTCCATTTTTTTTAAGATTATAAAGTTCCTCATCTTTATGTTATATGTTATTGGTCTCGCTTAAATAGATTTACAAGCCCCAAAAAAATTATTTTATTTGTTTAAGTGGATTTTTAAGCTTCTAAAAAAACTTGAAAATAAACCCAAATGTTTTTATTCATCTTTATTTCCCTTATCTTTTGTGGCTAATCACTTAACAGAGTTTCATGAGCACATTACACTTCAATAAACTACAGTAGTATATTTCTAAACCTATTAGACATACATCATATTGATATCTTCTATATGAATTTTTGTAGCCCCGCTTAATATTAGTAAGCCCCATTCACGTCTTCAAAAATTCAAAGAAAATCATAAAAGCTTTGTGATCAAGACTACGCAATGAAATTTAAGGCTTCTTTAGCATGTGGGATTAAGGGAGTATTGTTGGGATGCAAAGATGGGTATTTAATATGACCATGGTTTTGGTCACTAAAGTATATGTAATTAGCTTTTTGAAGAGATATTTATGTACGTATTAATTTAGGGTATGTATTTAAATTTTTGGGGATGTGTTACGGTGATTACAATTTATTGATAAGAAAATGTTACATTTTCGAAAATGCCGAGAAAATCATAAAAGATTTGTGATCAGGATTACTCTACGAATCTTAATATTTTTTTAAGATATGAGATTAAAGGAGGGTTATTGGAATTCAAAAATAGGTGTTTAATCTCACCATAGGTTTGATAATTGTAGGATCTATGCATAGTTTTTTTAAGAGATTTGCATGTGGGTCTTAGTTAAGGGCATATTAAAATCTCTCGAGATGTAATTGCAATGATTACAATCAAGTAACAAAGTTAGGTTCTACAAAAATTATAGCTTCTTGAACTGAAATTTTGCAAACTTCATACTCTCTCTCTCCAATTTTGGGCTTCACATTGTTTTGTGTAACGTTATGGTTCATAGTATTTTATATAGTTTTGGAATTCATGGTATCATGTTTGGAGAAACAAATAGTGAGTTTAAGCAATAAAAAAGATGGAGAAGAGACATGCATCTATGTGTTTTTAGTCATTGTTATCATCGATAATAATGGGCCCACATATTTACACTTATGCTTCCCAAATTACATTTTAAATTTCATAGCTTCTTTTAAAAAAAAAAATCCTAATAATAACTCAAGTCAACTACATAACAATTCAAAAATAATTATTTTTGAAAAGTTACAATTCTTCAAATGAAACATTTAACATGTCTTAACTTTTAATTTTTTAATTTTTTTTTAAACTGAAGTATGGAGAGAGCCCCTCAATACTGATAGCTACACCAACTACATCCTCCCTCCTTTGGAGGCAACTGAACGGACCGGTCCCCCTAATCCTTGGGCAACGCTACCATGGTCATGCTGGGCACTCCGCACACGGTGGAGTTGATTCACAAACCACTCATTGGATTCCAATTCCATTCCATTTCTCCATAATAATTGTTTCCGCTGGTATTGACTGCCTGCAGTTTTTGTTAAATCCAACCATATACCAATGTGTATACACCCCTTTCTTTATATTCCTCCTCTTCCCTAATTATCATCACTCCAATCAGTTACAATTAAGATTTTAGATTCTCCTTTAGCATTGCATCCCGTGTTTTACATCTCAATCCTTTGGAAAATGAGTATTTCTAAGGCATTTATCGCTGCGAGCGTAGGTTCGATTCAGGGATTTAGAGATCAGGGAATTAAATTCAATCATCTAAATAGTCTCATGTCTAAGCTATCATTTGCTGCTGCTGCTGCTTCTTCTTCTCCTTCCGTTTTAAGCCTCTCTTTGTTTTTGTTGAACGCTGAAGAAGAAGATAACGATGTGAAGGGTAGCATGAGCAGGAGGAGATTAACTGAGAGGAAAGTGTGTGAAGAGTCGTTGAGACGTGTCATGTATCTCAGCTATTGGGCCCCTTCCTAACTAAACATGGAAGGCCTAACAATATCTTATCCCCAACCAGGGAGTGGAGTCAGGGGCTGCTGTTGCTTCTTGTTCTGTCTTAACCTCCTTTGTATTATCCCCAATTCAGGGACATACCCTTCCAAATTCAGGTGTATACCCTTCCAAATTCCAGTACAATCCCAACCTGTATTTTTTTTCTGCTTTGAACAAAAATATAAAATCACACTTACATTATTTCCATTTCGTTTCATCAACGGACACAATCTTTAATGCGAACGATTGAATTCATTTAGTCAAAATCCCTTTGTTGGATGCTTTGCACTCTTGGTTTACATGGGACTAGTGCCTACATTTCCGGAATCTTCTGATCATAACATTTCAACCATTTCATTACATATAATAAGCACGTGTCGCCTAATTTTGGCAGCCATATCTTAAAAAAATCAAATTAAATTTCATAAAGCTAGGGATTATTAGTATTTTTCTTTATTAGTACCTGCCTTTAGCTATGGTATTATTGTATTTTTGGGAAGGTGTTTAGTCTTTCCACGAAATAATGTCAGCTAATTAATATAATTTATGATATGAAAAAATGACAATTTTTTAATGTTAAAAATTTTATTAGTTTTTTTATTTGTAATAATTGTTTTTCTTATTTATTTTGTTGATCAATGATAGTAAAATATTGTCAACAAATTTTTAATTTTGTAAACTCTGAGATTATTTAATTATTTTTTCGTATTAAGGTTAAAATTTTATTATTTTTATTGTACTATCTCCAATTAAAATTTTCAAAGGTAAATGTATTGAATTTTTTTTTTAAATATCGGTTGATCATATACGACATGTTTCAGATATTTAAAATTGTAGTTTCATTGCAGAATATGGTGGGAGGGACAATTGTTGTATCATATACATGACTTGTAGCTTGTTGTTGTGCCCACCTGCAGTTTCTGCAGCACCGACTTACCACTCCATTCATTTTCCCTTGCTACTTTACATTCGTACGTGATAATGTTATTGTATTTACCTTCTATGCAACTGCTGCAACCAACTATATTTTCAAGGTTTCCTTTCACTCTTCTTCCAAATATATTTGAATTTAACTCTATAAATCTTTATCATACAATTCAAAAGATACTTTAAAAAATAGGGAGCAAGAGTTACATATTACCATCTTGGATCTCAAGAAAACATGGAGTAGCCCAGGTCCAAAATGTCATTATTGCCCAAGCCCTTAACCAAACTCAATGAATGGAGCATTGAGATTTGAACTCGCTGACTAAAATTCTAATCCCCAGCGTACAAGTATAAAAATACTAAATAGTGAATTAGTTGGCATTGAAAAAGCTTGGGGCGAGGCGGTGCCAACGTTGAGACCTCTGATAATCATAATGGTGCATCCCATCGTCTAATTAATTCCTCACGCTTCACCTTCTCCATGGTGGTGCATGCATGATTTACGCTCCAACCCCAAAATGTATTAAAATGTTATATTTTTAATTTCAAATATTTTCTTGCTTTATCTTAAATGTCTTTAAAAAATAATATTAACCATAATTTAGTTCCTAATGTTTTAGGATTTTTTTTAATGCTACAGGATTTAACCTTCTTAATTAATGTTTATCGAGCATGTTTTTATAGTATGTTAAGTTGCTTAGTTTTGACATCTTTTTAAGAGTAATTTTTGGTTATCGACGACATCTACTTTGTCATTCTCAGGTATACAAATTGAAACTTGTAAGGGATTGTCATGGTTTGGAGATGTTATCGTTCTTAATCAGTGGGCCTTTTGTAATGTGGAACAATGTCATGGATCTCTTTTTCATAATTTGATACTCTGATGGAAGTTATAAATAAACCAATTTTATTGTCAAACTGAATCATTATTATGATTGTTACTGTTATATGTAGTCGCTGGAGGCTTTTACTTTTTTCAACGGATCCATACGTGCCAATGAAAATTGTTTACTGGTTTTAAAATTAAATATTTTGCAATGTCCATGAATATTTATCTATTTTCTCCAGTTTAAGTTAAATGGTTATAAAGTTTGAAGGACTGCAGCCAATTAAACTTTGGGAAAGTCATATACATGAAACACTGTTATAGAAATATCATGGATGGTTCGGTTTTCTTAAACGTTTTTAGTCATTGATAATAAGACACATGGCCAGCTGTAATTTCATACACGCTGATCGATGGCCTACTACCTTAATAAATTAAGAAACAAAGCATTGTCATGTACGTAACATTTTAATGTTTAAAGTTATAAGTAGCTATTTTTTTATATATTTAAAAGTAATATATATTTCTTAAATTTATATTATTTACATTATAAATATAAATGTAATTAAAATTAGTGTTGATAAATTTTAAATTTATTATTAATTTTATAATAAAAAATTACTCATAATTTAATATATTTATGATTTTTTAATTTATTAATTAGATTATTGTTTTATGTTATGTTAAAGTTTTTTACAAGAAATTTTCATTGAATATTGATTTTTATAAAATTATTTTTAGTAATAATTATAATTATATATTGAAGAGACTTTTTAATATGTAATATGTTCACCTAGCACATCACAACACACTTTTCCTTAAGAAAATGTGATATAGTCATAATGCGATGGATTAGGTATGTGGTATGTGGACAACAACAATTTAATAAAACAATGTTTACAATAATTTATTATTGAAAGATTCTTTTTTAGTCTGCCAACTTATTCTTTTACATACTCAATTTTATAAACCAAAAGAAAATTTTGTTATGTAATTTTTAACACAACTATATGCAACAAAGAGTTTGGTTGATGTTTATAATAAAGAAATGTTATAATCATTGAATATACCAATTGCATGTAGCAATCTAGAATGTACAACACCAAAAACACGATATTTTGTGTAAGGAATAATAAGTTATGCTTATTTCCAATTTATGGATTGAAGTTGGACAAGTCAAGGTCGTTTTTGGTGAAGTTCAAGTTATTGTATCCAAAATTGGGACAAATCCCTCATTTTTGTAATGTTTGTGGTTATTCAATTCATAAGTTCTACATTGGCCTAAACTAAGATGTTAACAAACTAAAACATCTACCAATCTCACATATTTCTTGTGATAATCACAAGCAATATTTCACAAAGAACAAATCACATAGAGTAATATTACAACAAGGAACAATTGACATTGACAATATTGATCGATAAGAATTAATTGTTAACTATTATCTCAAATGTATATTTATCGTAAGACCTTCACATCTCCCATGCTTTCTCTTTTAAATAATATAAGAAAATAAAAAACAATGCATATGTTCAGCTCAGGGGAAAAAAGAAGAAAGACTTCATTCCATGACAAACTTCACTCTTCCATGTATTAAATATGTTTTTATCACTAATTGTGTTTATCAATAAACATAAACAAGATAGAAACTACCCTGTGGAGTATTGTTGCAATGAAAACTATTTTAAATTAAAAAAAAATCATCTCAAAAATTGACGTATGTCATAAGTATTATTTATTTTATCTTCGACTGTTGCACTCCATCTAATTTTAGGTTGCCACACAGATGCCAGGGGGGAAGGCTACGGTAGCAAGGAAGATGTTATGTGGAGTTTTGCAAATATTCCTAGGATGGATAAGCCATTTTTTTGTTTATTTGGTGGTGGTTGATGCTCTTTTGGAGGACAAGACATCGTTGGAGGGGTGGAATTGTTTTGTTAAGAAAAATAAAGCTTTGCATAATGAGCACATTTTTGAGGTATCCTTATCTTACATAGTTATTATTTATTATGAAGTGTGCCTACAAGATAATGTATTTGTGATAAATATCTTTCCTATTTTTTTCAAATCTAATAGCGTCACATAGAACTATCATAAGAAACAAGGGCAATGCTAGTAATAATGGCTTACAATTTCTTTTTTGTACAACATTGAAGATAAATTACACAAGGTAATGTATTCAAATTTTTTTAAAAATGGTATTTAATAACAAGTGATAATTGGAATATTTTAAGTGAGAACAATAGTTTCCAATTACAATCAAGAGGTTAATCCTGATTTTTTTGGTTTATCAATCAAAAGGCTAAGCATGAGGATAGGACAAATAATTCTCTATCTTAATATTACCATCGAACTAAAAAAAGGTTTAGAATTTGAAATAACAAATGAGAGATCCTTGATTTGTAAAAGGTAGACGCATGTCCTGAATTTTAAAAAACATCAATGTCTCCCTCAAACATCTTCAACACGTTTATAATACTTAATCTTAACACCATTATATTGTGTGCTCACAAAATATTAATTAAAACAACCATATTCATTATACCTTAAAGCACACTTCTATGGACATTGCTATCTACAATTTTGATAGTTTTATTTGCTAAGGATGAAAAAAGTTAGTGAAAAGAAAAATACATTATTGTTATAAAAAATTACTGGATGTAAAAATTGAATTTTTATTTTAAGAAAAGGGATCCAATTTCTTTTATAAAATAAACACATAAAATATGTTTATAAATATATTACACCATTGTATAAAGGTAAAACAAGGACAAAATATCCTCACTTTATCTGTTTGTAAGCTTCTGAATGTGCACATTAAGTATTACACAATTATGGATAATGCGAAATTTTAAAGAACTAGAGTTTTAAGTAAATATATGATGAGATTGAGGAAATAGGCATGACATTTTTAGATAGGAGAGTGGATAAGGGTGCCATATTTTAGACAATAATGATGACTTTATCCTATGATTTTGGAATTTGTGTCAGTCTATCTTGTTTTATAAAGTAAGGTCATTTTTTTAGCTCCAAACTCCATAATGGATACATGAACTCATATTTTAGTATGTTGTAAGATGGGTGTGTCTGTTTCAACCATAAGTTTTAAAACAATATTAACAATGTCATCGCCATGCAATCTAAAGTGTCATTTTTTTAGTAATATTATATATAGTGAGTGAATTTAAAATGGTTGATAAAAACCAAAAGGACAAGTTATAAAAAGTTAATTTTTATCTTGAATATTGACACTTGCTTGTTCATTTTAATTATCAATTAATAAACTTTAAGACCTTATTTAAATTTCTTTGCCATTAGACATTAATTGATATTTTTGTATCATGCATTTTAAAATTTATTTATCTTATATATTGCGTCGCATTTTTCAATTTCTTGTTATATCTTTGACACACATTTTCATAATTTTGGCATGAGCATGAGTTGGTGTAAACACGAGACAAATAAAATATAGAGTAAAGTATCTTAAGAGTGAGAATTAATATTTGTTTATCAATTTATTAGACTATAAAATACAGGGATAGTATATTATAAGAAATTAAAGAGGTTTACATGAATTTTTATTACTCATTAAATTTTATGATTTTAGATTATTTTATATTTGTTGATAATTGGTCTAAATTATATATTATTGATGCATTTATTGAGTTTTATTGTGTTTCCTTTTTGCTCTCATTCACTATACTTATTTCTTTTTTGGATTCTAAGTATCTAGAGAGCCCATTGGCACTCAGGTCTATTTATATCAACTCCAACATTCATGGACCCTTTTTTAATTCTTCACCAAGTCAATGTGCACTCATCACCTAAGTTCCCTATTTTTTATTCTTCACCAAGTCAATGTGCACTCATCACCTAAGTTCCCTATTTTTTATTCTTCACCAAGTCAATGTGCACTCATCACCTAAGTTCCCTATTTTTATCTTATATTTGTTGGATGTCAATTTCAGTGCAGCACTAGGGTCCTAATTTAATTCAATTATCTATAAATGTGTATAACTTTGGTACAGGGTATGGAGAGCCATACAAATAATAAAAATCTAATTTTTGTTTGATGTCATTTCAAATGTATTTATAAATATTTGAGTAGAATTTAAAAACATATAAAAGAACATGAATTGTTTGACAAAATACTATAACATATCTAATAAAATACACATATCTAGTTTTATTTTAACAAATAGAAAAACCAACATCATAACGTGCCTTCACCATTAATAAGTCAAAAACCATTACAAATATAATAAAATGGAATAATCCTCTATGATTGCATTAGTCTGCCTCTCAAATCCTGAGTCCCATGTGTGCGACATCCATCTCAAAGAGACACCTATTTTCATTGAGATGCCACGTGTTTTCATTGAGATACCATTTATTTTGATCATGTATTGGGTAATTGAAACATTTTAGTAGAAGATACATAATACATTAAAACATCTCATTCTAGCATAACACATTACAACGTTGTATAAATGAACACATCACCTCATTTTCTACTGTCACATCAACCAAAAATATCATATTATTGTTGCTTGATAATATGTCTACAAAATGTAAAACAATATCAATAATGATGGGTTGTAAGTGAGGTGTGACTCCTTAATTACATTCTTTTGCTTTATAAAACCTCACTTTACTAAAACATCAAATCACATCCAAGTCTTGATGTAACTTAAATCTTTGAAACAAATGCTAGTTATTTTTTATGTTTTGGATCACACATATTTTCTCCTCTGTAATTATTTATTTATTATTCATTATTTACTTTATATTTATTTAAAATTTTATCAATTAATACAATCTCCATTTAATTTTGATGATGTAGTTAAACAAACTACCTTCAACCTTCAATCAAACCCTTAAACATGTAACTAATAATATGTTTCAAGTTATATATGTTTTTTGATTTTGGATAATAATCACTTAACCCTGAGTCTAACAATTACAAATTTGATTGACATCTAACAAAATTTTCTTAAATTAAAATTTAAAGAAATCCGTCTTTCATTTTTTACTTTCAACATTCTAATGAGATTATGGTCTTACTAATGTTTTTAGTTTTCTTAATAAAAATTACAACTCTATACTTTCCATTTCCATCATAATTTTTGTTATGCAATTTTATACAAACATTCCAACATGTTCCACCTATCAATTCTCACAAGGAGGGAAAGTATGTCCGGAGGGATGACAATGAGTTTTTCATAAATGGTATGTACATGTAAATATAGCATTTACTGTATAGATAAAATTTTGGAGAGGGGTTATTAGTTTTCTTTAGTGTTTTTAAGATAACCTTTTTTTTTTTCATTTTATGATTATGAGACTTATTGGTTATAATTATTTATTTTATATATATGAAATATTTATTAAGCATAAATATATAAGTATATTAACACAATACAATTTTACAATAAAAATTTATTTTTATATTAAAAATAAATGTCTATAAATATTAAACAATACAATTTTTAAATTGGTTTTAATTTAATTTCATTAAAAATAAATATTTAATTTAATTTTAATTTTATTTTATTTAAAATCTATTTTTTATTATAAAAATTTAATCTTTTTTATTAAATTTATTTAAAATTAATTTATAATATTCTATTTTAATATAATATATAAACTTTTTAGATAAGGACATGTCACTATGTTATTGTTGGTGTTGTAAAAAATTATAAATACACTCTAAATTATAAATTATTAGGCTTATTAACTTCATTATATATAATTATCTTTTTTCGTATTTTTTAAATAATAAATTTCATTATATTAATGTTATATATCATTAAATTGGATTAAATAAAATTATAAAAGTAAAAATTTTAAAAAAAGAAAGAAAAAAACATCATTTCATTTGCATAAATGGATTTTCAAATGAAAAAACATTGAAAATAAACACAATTCATTTTTCATCATTTTTCCCTTTAACTCTTGTGGCTAATTTTTTACCAAGTCTTATGAATCCATTTAACTCTTGTGGCTAATTTTTTTAAAAAACAAGGAAAAGTAAAATCAAATAGGGACTTATCAAAGTGGAGTTTTATCATGTAATATTATAAGAGTTAGTTGAAGATAAAGTGGAGTTTCATCATGCAAATTTATCTTCAACAACATCAAGCCTCAAACAAGGAATTCCACACCCCCCTCACAATTTAGAGACTTAAAATAAAATAATTATATGCTAGATAAGGAATAATATGTCAATGGAAAGGTAACTTCATCTATGTTTTAGCTTTAAGTCTTAATGAAGAAGAAGACGTCAATTGGAAGTTAAGTTCAGCTATGTTTTAGTTTTAAGTTATAATGAGGGCATGGATGAAACGTTTACATACTTTTCCCCTCACTAAGGACTCATTTTAGTATGTGTACTTATTTTTAAAGTAATTTAATATAACTTTAACTGGTTGTGGCTCATCCCTACCAAATTTTAGACTTGTAAACACCTTCTTGAATAATAAAGAAACTGATTTTTACCTTTTCATATGTTGTTTATTGTGTGAAATTAATGAATTATTCATGTAAGCTTGTGAAATTTAGATCTTGTCCCTAATTTATGTCTGATTTTGTGCACCTTTATGTAAAAAACTTCATCTTGTGTAGGTTTTACTTTGTGTCTCTAAAAGATTATGCAATCCACAGTTGTGATGAAATCCATTTGAGATTCCTAAGACAAGTGGTCATCATTCTATGTAATGTTATAAGTTGAATTATTTATGCAAAATACTTATTCATAATATTCAATGGTTAGTTATGAGTTGTGCATGTGTGAGTTCTCTTTGATCTCATTTAGTGTGTCCAATCATATTTAGGTATTCAATTTTGGTGCATCACCTAATAGTTAATCTTAGAAGAATATAAATCTCTCTGTTTTTATTGTTAAGAGTTATTTTAGGTGAGGATCAAGTTGATTCATCAAGGGAACTAGTTATATTTCAAGGATTACTTTCATTATATAAAACCCATAATATTGGAGTGATCCCATTGTATCAATTGGGTGTGGAAGCCTGAAGACCTTTCTCAAGGGTGCAATCTCAATTTGACAATAGTTTCTAGCATGCTTAGTGGGACAAGTATTTAAATTAATTAATATATTTAAGAATTTTTGGTGCTATTTTTAAGCATATCATCTTTTGAAGGCATTTCTACAAGAATCAATATTGACTCCATGTTATATACAGTTAGGTTAAGTAGTCCAGGTTCCTAATGAACATCAATTGGTATGTATTTTAGTCATTTATTTTATGAAAATGCATTTTTCGTACCTTCATATTATTTATACCAAGATGAAAATATTTATGGTTTCACCTCAAGTAAATCCAAACTAATAGGACATTAGTATTCTCATGATATTTACCCCCTCCCACCTTTGCTCATGTTTCCAAATAGCCTTGGAAAAATCATGTTCTTTCCAATCAACCTAAAAAAATTATTCAAGAGATAAGACTTGAGTTCTAGAGATAATTTATGGAGAGTGATAGGGAAAGTGAATACAGTAGACTTCAATAAGAACTTGCATATCAGGCCTATATACATCAACAAGAGGTAGAATCATGGAAGAGATACAATGATGCTACAAGAGAACAAATGCAACACCTGCCCATGAGAGTACAAAACATACCTCTTAGACTCTTGTGGTATATTCCTCAGCCTATTGGACACACATCAAGTTGATATCTTCTATACAACTACTTGTAGCCTGTATAATATTAGTAAGCCCTACCCCGGTCTTTGAAAATACCAAACAAATCATTAAAGAAATGTGATCGAGACTCCTCTAGGAATCTTTAGTTTTCTCTAGCATGTGGATTAAGGGAGGACTATTCGGAGGCAAAGATGGGTATTTAATATGACCATGGTTTTGGTTAGTCATGGTTCTGGTTAGTAAAGGTTATGTGCTTATTTTTTGAGGAGATTTTCAAGTGGGTATCAAGTTAGAATAGACTGAAACTTTTTGGGATGTGATTCCATTGATTACAATAAGCTGACCAGAAAATGTGACCCACGTCTTTAAAATTTATAAACAAATTGTAAAATATCTGTGATTAGGACTACTCTCTCAAGATTAACGTTTCACTACCATATAGGATTTTAGTGAGGGTTGTTGGAATGAAAAGATGGATATTTAATGTGACCACAATTTTAGTCGCTAATGGATCTATGCATAGTTTTTTTTTGTGGTGTTTTTGTTTTTGTTTTAAAAAAAAAGATTTGCATATAGATATGAGC
This sequence comes from Torreya grandis, assembly GCA_037957365.1. Lineage (NCBI taxonomy): Eukaryota > Viridiplantae > Streptophyta > Pinopsida > Cupressales > Taxaceae > Torreya > Torreya grandis. The sequence goes on from JARHVA010001107.1 coordinate 3,623,049, forward strand.
TCATGGCATATTAAAACCTTTGGGGATGTGAATGTAATGATTACAATTAACTAATATATTTAGATTTTAAAAAAATTATAATTTGTTGAATTAAAATTTTGAAATTTTTATATATAATATTGGGTTTTATAGTATTTTATACACTTTGAAATTTTATGATTTTTTTTTTAGAAATAAATAACGAGTTTGGGTATTAAAAATAATATAGAGGAGGTATATATTCACTTATTTTTAGTCATCATTATCATTGATAATAATGGAAAACACATGCATTTACACTTATTCATTCCAAGATGCATTTTAAGTTGATCGATTGTTGTAGACACCCAAATTTGATACAAATCCTTTTTCCATAACATATTTTACTCAATTTTGCACATTTGGCATGCTTGTCTAAATTTGACTATTTTTTAGACAATTCCTACCCCACAATAGTTTATCTCCATCTTTTTGCTTGTTATATGTTTTTCATATTTTAGCATTTCAGCGTTTGAAAATGTCTATGTACTGATCAAATTTGATTTTAAAAAACTATCTCTCACATCATAAGGTGTGCAGTTGTGAGACCAACTCTATCAAATGTAGAGTGACCCTAATTTATTATATTTACTAAAATAAATTTAAAGTATAAAGAATATAAATATAATAATATAAAAGTCAACTTGCATGTATGTGCTATTATGCATACATGTTATTGCATGTACATGCTATAATGCATACACGTTATTACACATATGAGCTATAAAACATACAAGTTATTGCATATAGTGTTATACTGTGTACGTGCTTCAGTTATTTAATATTTCAAACTCCCATGCTTTTGTCAATTCAAATTTTCATAACAAAAATTGTGTACATGTTATAGGATCGGTGTTTACCGAGCCTAAAAAACATAACACATATATGTTATTTATATAGAATATACACGTTATGCATACTACATTTTCATTATGCTAAAATATTCATGAAATTATCCTCTAACTTTGTGCATTTACCCACTTACATAAAACCAACATAAATACAAGTAGTGTAATGACCCTAATTTCCTCTTTGATGAAAATTGAAGAATAAGATAATGACGTGGTGAGTAGCAAGAGATATTAAGATAGAATAAATAGTTTGAAGATTAATTTGAAACGTATCATATATTTCAACTTTTGGGCTCCTTCCTAACTAATCTTTCATTTTACTAAATATTTCTCAAAAGTATACCTTACTAAATTTCAATACAATCCCAACTTGTACTTGTGTTCTACTTTGTACAAAATATCAAATTACATTCACATCATTTTCATTTAGTTTTCATCAATTCATATAATTTCTTTTTGATTTTTAGATTATGGATTGAATACACTTTCCTCTCCCTAACTAATTATTCATTATTCATTATTCACATGTTTTTCACTCTATTTTATCAACTAATATAATTTCTATTTGGTTTTTATGTTGTGGTCAAAAATACAACCTTCAACCTTTAGTCAAGCCCTTATACATATAATTAATATTATGTTGCAAGTAAAATGTATTTTCTGATAATGATTTTGGATAATAATTGATTAACAATGAAATATTTGATTATGGGTTTTATTTCTATTTGACATAATTTTCATAAATTAAAATTTAAAGCAATCAAAGTCTTTTGTTTTATTGAAAAAAGACACAACTCTATATTTCCCATCTCTATCATAAATTTCGTTATGTAATTTTATACATACTTTCTCACATGTTCCAAGTAACAAATGCCATAAATATTCAAAGTACGTATGTTAGGTTAAATATGAAGTACATATTAATAGAATAATCACAATAGAGATGAAATTTTGGAGAGAGGCCGTTAGCATTTTCGGTACTAAAATCAAGTCAAAAAATTATTGAGCAACACGATTAGTTTATTTTTAAAAAAACATTGTTATTTTGTTTTTAAATTTAAAAATTATTAAACTTTTCAATTATAATTATTTATTTCATAAATTTAAAATACTTGTCAACATGGCAAATATACACCTACCTTTTAACACAACATAATTTTACAACTAAAAAATATTTCCCTATGCTATTATTATTTACGTTTGTTTAAAACTTCCATTTTTTTAATGGAAAAGACAGAATAGAGAACATGTATTTTAAAGAATATTCATTTTACATTTATCATATAGTATATAAATATAAAAGGTCAGAATGATAAAATAGATTGAACAAAACTAAAACTCCTAAAGAAAAAAATATTTATTGGTTTTATTGATTAGGAATTGCTATTTTTTAATTGATAAGTGACATTTTAAATATTGTTTTAAAATCAAAATAAATAAAAATTTTAAATTTTTAACAAAATTATACGAGTTGATTATTGTTTTATTTTGATAATTGATATTGTATGTTTTAAACATGGTTGAAATCTTAGTTTTTTTTGTTTAATATTACTTATTAATTTAGGTAAACAAATTTATAATGTCAATGTTGATTTCAATTTTTATCATTGAAATTTAAGTTTTATAAAGATTAAAGATCTAAAATGTTGTACTTAAAATTTCTCTCGCAATTGATTTCAGTGAACAATATAATACATTACAAATTATTTAAATATAATATTATGCTAATAAAATCTTGTAAATTTAATAATATCAAAAAGATATTTGCATGAGGAATGTTGTACAAGTTATGATAATAATAAGCTTTCAAAAAATAGAAATTGGAGGCAATGTTGAAAAACAAAGTTCAGTTCAAGAGATGGAAGGTATTTATATTTATATTTTTTATTTTTTATTTTTTAACTTGATTTTTCGCTTCTTTGATTGTTATTGTTTTATGGGGATTAGTCTATATGACCAACTCCACCTATGTAAATGTTTTGCTATTGAAATTAATGGAGGATAAGTTGGATAACAGAGAGGTATTCGTTGTGAGGATGTTGGAATTGTATTGACGACTATTATAATCAATTCAAGCTTGAATGTTCTACCCCCTTGCCATATTCAATTCTCAAAATGGTTTAAAAATATGATAACATGCACTTTAATGAATTTCAAAAGTCCCTACATATAAATATAAGCATTTATCAAAAAATGTTAGTCCATGTTTACAGTTATTATTAGGCGAAACTATGGAAAAGATAAATGTGGTGGTAAAGAAAGAAAGAAATATTAGTGTTTAGATATCTAGTGGAGTCTAATACAGAAGAAACCTCATTACTTCATGTGACTGATTCTAATAGAAAGAATGGATGACATATTTTAAATGCAGTAGATACATATAGGTAAATAAATCTTAAACATTAGAAAATGAAAACAAAACGTGTAAATTGAAATAGTCAAACATAGATCTTATTATTGTCAATGGTACATAATTTAATTGCATATATAATTTTTTCACAACAAAAATATTCGTAACACGTTTATTACACTCACGTTGCAACTCAATTCCAATTATTAAATACTACATTTATCTAAACCTTTGGAAAAAATAAATCTCCCGACCCTCCGTTTATTTCATAAGCCATATCTTTTACTTTGGCTCTTTTAATTGTAGGTCATCATCTATTGTTAGGAAGAAGAAATGGCCTCCATCTCCACCTGCGCTGCCATTATTGGGGAGCTTCCTTCAATTAAAAGAGTGTGATAATATTCTCCATGTGTTAATACACATGGCAAGGTCATATGGCATAGTCACGAATATTTGGAAGGACTAATGCAACTTGTAGTCCTCACTTGTTTAAGCAAATCAAAATGTATAATCTCTTTCTTTAAAACTAATAATTAAATAGATAGAACTCAAAGAATAATTTTTTATTAAGAATTGTTTATATAGAATTATTGATTGAAATCTATATTATTCTGAAAATATTAAAAAATATCAAAGTTTCACACCATTTATCAGATTTTTTCATAGAGTTTAGATATTAAAAAAATAACAAAAATAAATAAAGTAAAACTCATGTCTATTGCATCTCGTAAGTAGGATTTTAGGCATAGGAAAAGAATAAAATTAAAGACATTAGTCATTTCACTTATGTAGGGTTCTAGGGCCAAAAACATAAATCTAAAAATTAAAGGTAAAGAAAAAAAAGCAGTCACTAGTTTCACTTATATAGGTTTACAGGGTCAATAAAGTATTAATAGAAAAAAATAATTGTTGATTCTTTTGTTTCAATGATTTTTAAGACCCACAAAACATATTAAAACTAACAATAATTTTTTTTAAAAATATATATATTTTTTGCCTTTACCTCTTTGTGACTAATTTCTTGACAAAGTTTCATGAGACCTTTAAACATCAATAAACCTCTTGATATATTTTTCAACATGTTAGACACACATCAAATTGATACCTTATATACAGTTACTTGTAGGCTTGTTTAATATCAGTAAGCTTAAGGTTTCTTGCATTTGGGATTAAGGGAGGGCTACTATAATACAAAGAGGGGTATTTAATGTGACCGCAATTTTAGTCACTGAGGTATTTTAATCTTCTTTTTTTTAAAAACACTTTCATTTTTAAAATCGAAAAAAAAAGAGTTTATAATCTAACCATTAAATCAATTTTGATTAGCGCTAACTCGCCTAATTATGGATTGATATTTAAATTTGAAAAACATATTGAGCTTTTCCGGTCGACAATAATTGATGGATAATAATGTATCCAAACCACTCACCGGATTTCAATTCGATTCCATTTCTTCATAATAATTGTAATTGTCGCCACTGATACTGACTGCTCGCAGTTTTTGTTAAATCCAACCATATACCGACATTTTTAGTCTTTGAGAATAAGACACATGGCCAGCTGTAATTTCATAATATTACACATGGCCAGCTGTAATTTCATACACGCTGATCGATGGACTCTTAGAATTACTATGTAAATTTAAAAATATAAATTAGGAGACAAAACTAAATTGAATGACTAGGGCTCGGATTGGATGCCTACCTTATAAATTTAGAAACAAAACTTGCCTAGAGCATTGTCATGTAGGTACCATTTTCCTACATTTCCATATTTAAAGTTATGAGTGTTATTTTATATATATATATATTTAAAAATAATATATATTTTTTAACTTTATATTATTTAATTTATAAATTAAAATGTAATTAAAATTTATGTTAATAATATTAAAATTTATTATTAATTATAAAATAAAAATTTATTTGTAATTTAATATATTTATTTTTTTAATTTATTAATTAAATTATTATTTTATATTAAATTGATTTGTTATTTCAGGGTCAATTATCAATAGTAAGGGAGACTCGAACATGGGACTTCATGGATAAAGCCTATCATTCTTACCATTTGGTCATCACCATAAGACATTAAATTAAAATTTTTTACAAATTTTTTTATTGAATATTGATTTTCATAGAAATATTTTTAGTAATAATTATAATTACATATTGAAATAACTTTCTAACATGTAATGTGTTCATGTAGTATATCACAAACACACTTCTCCTTAAGAAAATGTGATATGGCCATAGTGTGATGGATTAGGTATGTGATACATGGACCACATCAATTTAGTAAAAAAATGATCACAATAATGTCAAAAGTGATGGAAAGAGTGTGTGAGTGGTGAAAATTTTGAAACAATTTATCATTGAAACATTCTTTTTTACTCTACTAACTTACTCTTTTAAGTACTCAAATACAGAAAAATTTTGCCAAAAATTTAAGATTGGGAGTTGCTCATGTATAGAAAAAATGCATCATTATCTCATATATATATATATATATATATGTATGTATATATATATATATATATATATATATATATATATATATATATATATATGTATATATATATATATATATAATTGTGCAATTTTCAACACAATTATATGCAACAAAGAGTTTGGTTGATATTCATAATAAAGAAATGTTATAATCATGAATGTACCAATTGCATATAGCAATCTCGAGTGTACGAGACCAAAAACACAATCTTTTGTATAATGAATAATAAAATATGCTTTGTCAATGTCGTTGTTGGTGAAGTTCAAGTTACCGTATCCAAAATTGGGACAAATCCCTCATTTTTCTAATGTTTGTGATTATTTGATTCATAAAATACATTGACCTAGACTAGGATGTTAACAAACTAAAACATCTACCAATCTCACCTATTTCTTGTAGTAATCACAATCAATATTTCATAATACACAAATCATAGAGAGTAATATTACAATTGGGAATAATTGACATTGACAACATTGATCAATAAGTCTACTAACTCTTAACTATTATCTCAAGGGCATATTTATTGTAAGAACTTAACATCTCCTTTGCTTTTTCTTTTCAATAATAGAAGAAAATGCAAAACAATGCCTATGATCAGCTCGGGAAAAGAAGAAGAAGAAAAACTTCATTCCATGACAAAATTCACTCTTCCATGTATTAAATATGTTTTATCGCTAAATGTATTTATCAATAAACATAAACAAAATAGAAACTACCATGTGGAGTATTGTTGTAATGATACCTATTTTAATCAAAATAAATTGTCCTAGGGATGCTCAATTATATTAAAATCCCTGCACACTAGCCACGTAGCAAGAGAAGGTTGTCAATGAAATAATGCCAAAGCAAATATCTGTCAGGACCATCATTGTGGGAACAAATGTTAAGAAATCCTAATGAATGGCCATCAATATCTAAAAATATCTAGTTAGCCTGATGTGATGGGTCCTCCCCCAAGGCAATAATGAAGGGGGAAAATTTAAGCAGAACTAAAATGTTGGCACGACCAAGTCTATCTTCATGCATAGTAGATAATTGAGTGGCATCATGTCAAATACATCTCAGAGAAGTCTATAGAAGAAACCATGAAATTTTAACTTCTTGTATGTAAACAAAATCTATAAAACCTATCTGTTGACAGGCAACACAAATAAATATTTTTGGAATGACTTTGTAAGACCTCGAACATTCTCGGATAAAATATTAATTCAGAAATATGATCCATGTGGAACTCCCCATGTTTGTCCTCAAAATCCACTCAAACTTAACAACTATTGTGTTGGTTTGGTTGATAAATTCCTCCAAGCATAATGGAGTGACATTTAGCCTGATGTTCATCTCGGGGGGAGTCAGCACCACCATAAGGTGGGTTGCATGACCACCTATAGAAGGAGGCATTTGTTGAGGATATCACCATGGCATGAAACATGGAAGCATGGGATTTGTTAGAAACAAGGCTCTGTGTGTCCTAGGGGACTAAAACAACAGGGGGAGGCAGGGTGGGTATCTCCTGAGAAGGCTTGTTTATTAGAGAAGAAGTTGTTGGAAGGGAGGGTTTTGACCTTGACTATGTTTTTTTTGAGGTAATCGTAGTTCAACCGTCACATTTATTCACCACCTTGGACTTCTCTATTTGTGAAGGATCTAGGGAGGGTTTCAATCATCCCATTAGGGGATAATCTTTGATACGATGGTTAGAGGCCTGAGAATGAAAGTAAGTGTTAGGCATGTTGAAGTACACAATTTTTTTGTGACCATTGGCTGTCACTACTCTCGAGATCAATTAACTCCTTCAAGTCCTTGGATAAGTCCACCTCGATGTAAGCCCATTTGTGGGGCCTAGAGGAGTACCACTTATGTGGTTCATGGCGAACAACATGTCCAATGAGTGTAATAATTTGGTTCAGAAATGACTATAGATGCACCGGTAGGCCGGCAAGCTCAAGCCAAACTAGAACCCTAAGGGAGGCTTGGTCTGTGGCCTTGAAATCTTGAGACCAATTGGATGGAATCAAGAGCATGTTTTGAAGAAACTAGCAACTTGATTTGGAAAGAAGGGCTTGTATTTTCTACAACTTTTTAAAGGTAAACAATAAAAAACCTTTGGTGTGGTTTCAGACAGCAACCACATGGATGCCCATGGGATCCTAGTAGTGGTAAAACCAAGGCTAGAGAGGCTCCTCTGAGGGGACTCGATCGACAAAAAAGCAATGAACAAGTAATTTTCATACCATTTGCATGCATTTTCAATAGAATCACCAGGAAGACATACCTCTAGCTGGGAGGGAATGAGAGAGGGATTACCTCATCATAGACTTTCATAACAAACTTTTGTGCTCATTCGGGTGCCATTCCTCCCATCTCTTATAAGAACAGTTGTAGTTGACAGTGGGGAAGCCATTTAAATAGGGCTATCCCGCCTTGAGCGTCAAACATAATTAATGCATATGGACCCTAGAAAATCTGTATAAGCATCATGAAAGCGAACAAGGAAGCACACAAAGGAAGGCAAGTTGACTATGGAAAACTCTAGCAAATCTCATTTCAACAAAACCCCTATAGAACATGTAACAAATCTATTAGATTTAATTTAATTTCGTTACAAATCTAAATGCATATCTTAAAGTATAAATTATTAAGATCGTTAAACATCATTATATAAAATTATCTCTTTCTATTATTTTTAAATTATAAAGTTCCAAAAAACCTTGAAAATAAGCCTAATTTTTTCTTCATCTCTATTTCACTTATCTTTTGTGCCTAATCGCTTAACAGTGTTTCATGTGCATATTACACTTCAATAAACTACTTGGTATATTCCTTAGCCTATTAGACACACATCATATTGATATCTTTTATATCATTTTTTTAGCCCTATTGAAATTAGTAAGCCCCATCCACCTCTTCAGACATTCAAAGAAAATCATAAAAGCTTTGTGATCGAGACTATTCTACAAAATTTAAGGCTTCCTTAGCATGTGGGATTAAGGTAGTATCGTTGGGATACAAAGATGAGTATTTAATATGACCATGGTTTTGCCCACTGAAATATATTGGATTGGTTTTTTGAGGAGATATTCATGTGGGTATCAATTTAGGGCATATTTAAATCTTTGGGGATGTGTTATGGTGATTACTATCCATTAACACGGAAATGTCATCCATGTTTTCGAAAATGCCATGAAAATCATAAAAGTTTTATGATCAGGACTGTTCTACGAATCTTAACATTTCTCTAAGATACATAGTTAAAGGAGTGTTATTGGAATGCAAAGATGGGTATTTAATGTGACCATGATTTCGGTCATTGTAAGATCTGTGCATAGTTCTTTTAGGAGATTTGCATGTGAGTCTTAGTTAAGGGCATAGTAAAACCTTTCGTGATGCGATTGCAATGATTACAATCAAGTAACAAAGTTAGGTTCTACAAAAATTATAGCTTCTTGAATTTCAAATCTGAAAACTTCAAACTCTCTTTCCAATTTTGGGCTCATGGTATTTTGTAAAGCGTTAGGGTTCATGGTATTTTTTATGGTTTTGGGATTTATTGTATTTTGTTTGGAGAAACAAGTAGTGAGCTTAGATAATAAAGAGGATAGAGAGGAGGCACGCATCTACATATTTTTAGTCGTTATCATCGATAATAATGACACACATATCGACACTTACTCTTTTCAAGTTGCATTTCAAATTGATCGACTTTGTAGACATCCAAATTTTTATGTTTGATTAAATATCTGGACTTGATGGAATTCATTACTTCTTTAAAAAACAAATAATCCCAATAATAACTCAGATCCACTACATAACCATTCAAATTATTTTCAAAAAATTATAATTTTTCAAAAAAAACATTTAACACATATTAAATTTAAATTTTGGTTAACACAACTCACCTAAAGATGATTTATATTTAAAAAGAAAGAAACGTATAGAGCTTTTCCGGTTACTACTTTTCTGATGCGGACAACGATTGATGGACATTAATGTATCCAGACCATCCCATTGTCGTTACAATTGCAAATGGTGGGCACCCCGCCCACAGTGGAGTTGATTCACAAACCACCCATCGGATTCCAACTCCATTCCATTTCTCCATAATAATTGGTTCCGCTGGTATCGACTGCCTGCAGTTTTTGTTAAAGCCAACCGTATACGATACTGATTACACCCCTTTATATTTCTCCTCCTTTTCCTTAATTATCATCACTCGAATGAATTACAGTTAAAATTCGTTCCAGATTCTCTTTTCTGGGTATACATCTTTTAGCATTGCATCCCCTGTTTTACATCTCAATCATTTGGAAAATGAGTATTTCCAAAGCATTTATAGCTGCGAGCATAGGTTCGATTCAAGGATTTAGAGATCAGGGCATTAAGTTCAATCATCTAAATAATCTCATGGCTAAGCTATCATTTGTTGTTGCTGCTTCTTCTTCTTCTTCCGTTTTAAGCCCCTCTATGTTTTGGGTGAAAGCTGAAGAAGAAGATAACGATGTGAAAAGGAGGAGATTAAGAGAAAAGAAAGTGTGTGAAGAGTCATTGAGACGTGTCATGTATCTCAGCTGTTGGGCTCCTTCCTAACTAAACATTGAAGGGCTATCTATATCTTATCCCCAACCAGGGAGGAAAGTCTGGGGCTGCTGTTGCTTCTTGTTCCGTCTTTAACCCCCTTTGTATTATCCCCAATTCAGGGGCATACCCTTCCAAAGTCAAGGGTATATTCTTCCAAATTCTAGTACAATCCCAACCTGTACTTGTTTCCCGCTTTGAACAAAAATATAAAATTACTTTTACATAATTACTATTTCGTTTCATCAACTGACTGAATGTTTAATTCGAGCTATTGAAATCATTTAGTCAATCCCTTTGCTGGATGCAACCGGTTGGGTTTTCTTAAACGTTTTTACTATCATAAGATACATGGCCAGCTGTAATTTCATACACAGTGATCGATGGACTCTTAAAAATCATATATTTAAATTTATAAATATAAATTAAGAGACAAAACTTAATTTAATGCTTACCTTAATAAATTAAAAGACAAAACTTCCCTAGAGCATTGTCATGTAGGTAACATTTTAATATTTAAAGTTATAAGTAGTTATTTTTTATATATATTTAAAAATTATATATATATATATATATATATATATATATATATATATATATATATTTATTGGATTTATATTATCTAATTTATAAATATAAATGTAATTAGTGTTAATAAATTTAATAAATTTTAAATTTATTATTAATTTTAAAATAAAAATTTATTTTTAATTTAATATATTTATATATTTTAATTTATTAATTAGATTCTTATTTTATGTTAAGTAGAAGCTTTTTATGAGAAATTTTTATTGGATATTGATTTTCATAGAATTTTTTTAGTAACAATTATAATCACATATTGAATTGAGTTATTAACATGTAATGTGTTCACGTGATACATTGCAAAAACACATTCATAGTGCGATGGATTAGGTATGTGACACGTGGACCACACCAATTTAGTGAAAAAATGATTACAATAACATTAAAAGTGATGGAAAGAGCGTGTGAATGGTGGAAAATTTGAAATAGTTTATCATTGAAACATTCTTTGTTACTCTACCAACTTACTCTTTTATGTATTCAATTTAAAAAAAAATTGAACCAAATTTTATGATACGGAATGGCTCGTGTCTAGAAGAGATGCATCATTATTTCCAAAAGAAAATTTTGTTGTGCAATTTTCAACACAACTATATGCAACAAAGAGTTTGGTTGGCATTCATAATAAAGAAATGTTATAATCATTAAATGTACCAATTGCATGTAGCAATCTAGAGTATATAAGACCAAAAACACAATCTTTTGTGTAAGGAATAATAAGATATGCTTATTGCCAATTTATGGGTTGAAGTTGGACTAGTCAATGTTGCTCTTGGTGAACTTCAAGCTATCGTATCTAAAATTGGGATAAATCCCTCATTTTTTTAATGTTTATGGTTATTCGATTCATAAAATACATTGGCCTAGATTAGGATGTTAACAAACTAAAACATCTACTAATCTCACTTATTTCTTGAGGTAATAATGGGCATGATTTCAGAATACACAAATCACAAAGAGTAATATCACAACAAGAAACAATTGACATTGACAACATTGATCGATAACAACTAACTATTAACTATTATCTCAAGGGTGTATTTATTCTAAGACCTTCACATCTCCCTTGCTTTCTCTTTTCAATAATATAAGAAAATGGAAAACAATGCTTGTGTTTAGTCCAGGTAAAAAAGAAGAGGAAAGACTTCATTCCATGACAAACTTCATTCTTTCATGTATTATATATGTTTTATCACTAAACATATTTATCAATAAACATAAACAAAATAAAAACTACCATGTAGAGTATTGTTGTAATGATACTTATTTTAATAAAAATAAACTATCCTCTGAAAAACTAAGGTGTGTCATAGGTATTATTTATTTTATCTTTGACTGTTGCACTCCATCTAATTTTAGGTCGCCACATAGATGCCAAGGGGAAGAAGGCTACAGTAGCAAGGAAGATGTTATGTGGAGGGTTGCAAATATTCTTAGGATGGATAAGCCATTTTTTTAAATTATTTGGTGGTGATCGATGCTCTTTGGAGAACAAGATATTGTTGGAGGGGTGGAGTTGGTTTGTTAGAGAAGAAAAAGCTTTGCAGGATGAGCACATTTTCAAGATATTCTTATGTTATATAGTTTTTATTTATGATGAAGTGTGCCTGCAAGATGACATTTTTGTGATGAATAGATTTCCTACTTTTTCAAACCTAATAGCATCGCCAAGAACTATCATAAGAAATAAGGGCAATCCCAGTAATAATTTGGCTTACAATTTATTTTTTGTACAACATCGAAGATAAGTTACACAAGGTAATGTGTTTAAAACTTAAAAAAACTATTGTAATACCTACAAAGAAAAGGTATTTAATACCAAATGATAATTGGACATCAATAGTTTAAGTGGTTACAATAATTTTCAATTACAATAAATAGGTTAATCCTGTCTTTTTTGGTTTATAAATTAAGAGTCTCAACATGAGGATAGGAAAAACAATCGTCTATCTTAATATTACATTTGAGTTAAAAAAAGGCTTAGAATTTGAAACGACAAAAGATCCATATTCATCCTTGAGAGATCCTTGATTTTTAAGAGGTTGAGGTATGCCCAAAATGTTAGGAACATCAACCTCTCCCTAAAACATCTTCAAAACCTTTATAATACTCAACCTTAATGCCACTATAATATGTGCTCACAAAATGTTAATTAAAACAACTATCTTCATTATACCTTAAGACATACTTCTTTGAATGTTGTTATCTATGGCTTGGATAGTTTTATTTATTAAGGATGTAAAAGATTAGTGAAAAAGAAAATAAATTATTGATATAAAAAAATATTGAATGTAAAAATTGAATTTTTATTTTAAGAAAAAGAAACCAATTTCTTTATAGCCTTAAAAATTACAATAAGTTTAATAATTATAAAATAAACAATAAATATAATAACATCACTATATAAAGGTAAAACATGGACAAAATATTCATACTCATTTGTTTGTATGCATCTGAATGTGCACATCAAGTATTACACAATTATGGATAGTGTGAATTGGTAAAGAACTAGAGTTTTATGTGAATACATGATGAGATTGTGGATAAGGTGATGCCATGACATTTTCTGATAGGAGAGTGGATAAGGGTACCGTATTTTAGACAATAATGATGACTTTATTATATGATTTTGGAATTTGTGTTAGTCTATCTTGTTTTACAAAGTAGGGTCATTCTTTTCATCGCAAACTCCATAATGGATACATGAAATCATCTTTTAGTATGTTGTAAGATGGGAATGTTTGTTTCAATCACAGGTTTTGAAACAATTACCAGTTGACATGGAAAAAATACTAATAAGTGTCATGGAGTGACCTCCGTACTTGACGGCGGCTGGAGTTGGCAGGGCAGTTGACATGGGATAGAAAATGCTTGACTATCTGCAAATGAGGAGATGGATGCTAAATTGAATCAGTTCATTATAAGGATGGTTGAATGCAAAACACATGACTACATCAAGACGTACAAAGATTTCATATACTGAAAAACAAATGAAGTAAAAGCATAAAATATGTATGCAGGTTGAGCATAATATGATCATGTGCCTGCTCATGACCATGAAACCCAATTTGAAAATATCATCACTGGTGAGGGCCAAGAGGTTTCATTGTCGATGATACACACTTGTATGAATACAAATCGTGGGTGCAATGCCCATGGTGGGGTTCATCCCCAAACCATTCCCAAGATTTTGATTCCATTAATAATTGCTGCCACTGGTATTGACTGCCTGTAGTTTTTGTCAAATCTAATCATATGCTATACTGATGTGGATACACCTCTTTATTTATATTCCTCCTCCTCTTTCCTAATTATCATCACTCCAATCAGTTACAGTTTAAATTCCATCCCCTATTTTACATCTCAATCATTTGAAAATTGAGTATTTCCAAGGCATTTATCATTGCGAGCATAGGTTCGATTCAGGGATTTAGAGTTCAGGGCATGAAGTTCACTCATATAAATAATCTCATGGCTAAGCTATCATTTTATATTTCTACTTCTTCTTCTTTCCTTTTAAGCCACTCTTTATTTTGGGTGAAAGCTAAAGAAGAAGAAAATGATGTGAAGGGTAGCATTAGCATTAACAGTAGGAGATTAACAAAGAAGAAAATGTGTGAAGAGTCACTGAGACATGTCATGTATCTCATTTTTTGGGATCCTTCCTAACTAAACATTGAATGACTATCCATATCTTATCCCCAAGCAGGGAGGAGAGTTAGGCAATATTGTTGCTTCTTCTTCTGTCTTAACCTCCTTTATATTATCCCAAATTCAGGGGCATGTCTTTCCAAATTCAAGGGTATACCCTTCCAAATTCCAATACAATCCCAACATGTACTTATTTTCTACTTTGAACCAAAAAAATATAAAATTAATTTTACATCATTTCCAGTTCGTTTCATCATTGACACAATCTTTAATTCGAGATATTAAATTCATTTAGTCAATCCCTTTGTTGTATGCAATTGGCTTAGTTTTCTTAAACATTTTTTGTCTTTCATAATGACACACATGGCCAGCTGTAATTTCAAACACACTAATCAATGGACTCGAAGGAATCCTATATGTAATATTTTGCAAACATAAGTTCATTTCATGTCTTACTAAAATTGTTGCATGCTACACTGATACCTGTCCATCTCTTCGAATATTCAGGTTTGGCATTCCATACAATAAAAAAAGATGAGGAGAGGGTAGGGGTGATGGTGATTGATAGACTGATAGAGTTTTAGAAATTAATTATATAAATTTTTGTGAATTTTAATTCATCTCATTTCTCATTAAAATTGTTATATGGTACATTAATTTTTGTCTATTTTTTGGAGGGTTGATATTTCCTCAATAAAAAGAAGATGATAAGAGGGGTGATGGTGAAGGCAAAAAAGAGGCAATGGGTGAAATACAGTGAGAAAAGCAATACAAAAATAACATAAATTAAATTTAAAAAAGTATTAGCAAAAAAACCAAGATCAAATGAAAATTAATGGTTACATCATAAAATTTTGGATAGAGTTGGTTAGCAGGGGAATAGAGGGGAAGCATGGAGACTTATTCACAAGATTTCCATCTTGAAATGAGGGATGTGGAGCATCTGTTGACAATGTTTAATCCCATGGTCAAGGCATTCATTCAGTGGGTGCTTGTGAATCATGTATCTACCTTTGGGCACTTTACATCATTAGTGAAATTTTACATCAATAGAAATTTTATGTTTCAACAATTCATAAATATTAAAAAATAATATTCAGTTAAAAATTTGTGACAAAAATTTGAAAAAATTGGCATGTTGGCTTACCTTTTTTTATAGGGTGTACATTTTGTTATTTATCAAAGAAAACTCATTGCCCACCTGCAATGAAGTGCTATGTAATAAAGTGGAATTATTTGAATTGTAATTTGTGTAATCACCTAAAAGTGGTATTTGAGTGCTACTTGAGACTACATATCCATAGCTTAGCCCTAAACTTATCCTAAAGTTTATTTTCACACTTATCTAGAAATTGTGCGAGCCACATGCATCCCTAGTCATCTTTAAAGTGGTACTAGACCCTCATTCTTGCATCATGGCCATTCATGCCTAGTGTTCTATCATTTGAACACTAGTTCCATAGTAAAAATAGTAGCACCACATGTCGTTAGTGTTTGAATAATGGTGTTAATGTCGTTTCCCTCCCTTTTTCACAAACAAATATTTTTTTTAAATCTAAAACCTCTTAGGGTCGGCCTAAACCTCTTTTAACACCTGCACAAACATCATAATAATATAAATACTTGAATTTTAGCCTTCTAACCACTAGATGGAAATCAAATACAAAATACACATTCAAACTCATAGAAAGTTGTGCACAATTAAGATTATCAATCCTTATTATGCCCTACTTATGCATACTGTTGACCATTTTTTCCCAACAGGGCAACAAATCGGTCCTCTTCTTCCCCTGATGTTTAAGGCCAATTCATTTTTGATTTTTTGCACAAGTCCAGGAATTTCTACGGACTCTGTAGGTGCTTCGTTCAATGCAGAGTTCAATCGACAAAGTTCACAACCTTGATTCAATCGACAAAGTTCAAAGGTTTAGGTTCGATGCTTCAGCTTTAGTTTAAATAGTTTGGCAGCTTTAGTTCAACAAAGAGTTCATCACTCAGATCAAACACCTCGATTCGACGATCGTTTGAACCATTGAACCGTTGAACCATTTTCAATTCAATGGCTTGGTTCAATGAGTTTGGTTTAAGGCCACCGGTTCAACACTTGGTTCAAAGCAAGTGGTTCAATGTTCGATTCAATTGGCTCGGTGCGTAGCATTGAACCATTGAACCGTTGAACCAATTTCAGTTTAATGGGTCGGTTCAACAAAGGGCCGAAAGGGAAAAGCTGAAAGGTATTTGCCGAGGATGATGACGTCCAGAAAGTCATCAAATATAAGGAAGTGAATTAGCCGTTGGTCTTTAAAGCGATGACAGCCACATGAACGTCAATTCTAACACAGTGAAATAGCTGTTTGATTTTGAACTAAAAGAGCGCTAGCCATGGAAAAGGCCCAAAAATGTAGCGACTTGCCTAGAGATAGCCTGAGGGCTTAAGGAGCCAGAAGAGACAAGATAGGAAAAAGACAAAGTGCCAAGCATGGAGTAGGTAGATAGTCCAAGTGGCGAAGGGAGGCATCGATTCCAGAAATTACTCTAGCAGGTGAAACAGTGGCTGCAAATTGACCATTAGAAGGCGCAAACAGCCAACCATGCACCCCTTTTCCTTCATTTCATATTTATGAGCAAACAAACTGCGTAGGTGCCTTCAAGGAGTAGTCTCGATTAATGAGGAAACATCACGGCCATGTCAAGAAACACCTGAAGTCAAAGCCAAGGCCGAAATAGCATTTATTTTTAAGCAGCTTGCTCTTCCCAATGCTCGTAAGGCACTGGGTCACTTGTAAAAGGGGCACCAAAAGGCCTCCTTTCTTCTTCTATATATTGGAGACTTGTCATTTTTGAAAACATCTTCCACATTTGTAAGGCGTAGCCCTGGCAAAATTTCACCTGAATCAACAAATGCAATTTTTACCTCTATCTTGGATAGATATCTCTGTGTCTGTCACGAGTGTTAGTTTGTGTTTAGTCATTATTTCTTGATGCTTTGACAGGTTCGACACCAACATATCTGTTGTCTACAAGGTGCCATTTTTACAACTGACAAGGAGAGCTGTATTTGGAAGTGCAAAAATAGAAGAAATTACTTACAGTGTGCATATCACAGCACCTTGGTGAATCTCTATTCTTTGTATTTTTCATTAGAGCCTCCCTGTCGAGTCTCTTGCAGCTTGGTCCTTCTGCTAAGTTTGAAGTGTATGTATGTGTTTGTCTGATTTAAGTGTGAAAGTGAAAAGGTCGACTTTATTTTTGGTGCATCACCTCCTTAGAGTAGTTTGTTTTCCTGCAATCTCTCTCCCTTTTCATCCCCCCATTATATATCTATATATGTATGTGTTAGCAGTTACTGAAACAAACATGATGCATCAAAGGGAGCTAGCCCTTACCTAGAGACTCTCCCCTCCAGCTTCACCGGTCCCACAGGTGAGAGGGGAGTTTCCATTATTGCGTGTGGAAGGCAAGAGCTTAGCTTCCTGCCCCGGGTGCAATCCACTGTGTCAACACTTACTATCATCTACATCATTCATAAGCTTAGATTAACTAGATTTCTAGTCTCAAGCACATTCAAAACACTCAAGTCCATTATCATACAAGTTTCACTTGCACTTGCACCAGAACTTAACTGGGGAGAACTACATTGAACTTGATCCCTCTTTAGAGTATTGGTATGTAGGAAACTCTGATTACAATGGGGTGTTGAGGATGCTTAGCCTACCCCAATAATAAATACACTTGTCAACTGGTATCAACTAAATGCCCTAGCAATATGGAGGATTAGGGTTTGTTCAATAAGTTAGTCAAAATGGATAATATATAAGGTTTTAGAACTCATGTAGATAGGAACAAACCTCATAGACCTAAACACAAGTGCACCTAGAGGCTCGAGATAGTCCTGCACAAAAGACACTATTGGGACAGTACTACCACATATCTAATAACGATGCTACTGTATAATTAGGGCACTACTGTCTAGGAGGGGTTCTGACACCAAGATCTTATTTGTGATACTCAGATCAGTGTCTGCCTCAGTTTCTAGCCTCTAGATCATCTATCTTAGTCATTTTCCAACTAAGTTATTACTTGCACTATTTATTATTATTTTTAGAAAGATCAAAGTTAGTCAATTTTGTAATAAAGCATGGGCTATATTTATTGCATATTATTACCCTAATTTAGTATACTCAACTCTTTAACATAGGATTTACATTCACTAAGGTCATAAAAGGATAAAATATTTGGTAAACTCGACTTCCTTCAAATATTGCACAAAGCCTAACCCTAAATAACCCTAGGGTTTACATTTTTGACATTCAAAATTCATTTCCATCATTTTTTGATTTTATTTGATATAATAATGACAGAAGAAATGTATCACTTTTTGTTTCAATGTTTAATACTTTCAGTTGCATACCTATTCCCTTAATTTCAAAATGAACTCAAAAAAAGCATAAACACATGTATAGATGATGCTTTATATCAATTTAAATGTATGTCATATTTCATTATATATCTAGCATGTTATTTTTTTCTTATGTAGAATTCAATTAAGAAATAAATCCTTACATACATAGAGGATCTAGTACATAAGCTAACAACCAAGTTTCGAGTTTCAATGTCATATCTTATGCACAAGAAATAATCTCCTTCTCCTCCACATCTCCATGAGGGTGATAGTTGCTGTCCCTCGAACCAAATCCATGTTATCACTCCTCTGTGAGATAAATCAGACTATATTATTATTCCTAATGCCCATACTCAGCGTATCCACACCTCTCTTCTAAAGGGTGTGTGCCTACAAGTTCAATCAGATACAACTAGGGTTTGCACTTGTGAGACTCTAAGGGATCAAATTATCATTATCAACAAGCTAATATTAGAATTATAGAGTCAAAATTAGTTATTAAGTGAAAAGGACACATTATTGGCAAATCACATTACATGTACATAGTCTTCAAAATATGCTAGTGTAAACTATGTATATGCATCTACACCTAGAAAAGTTATGCCTAACACTATTTCATATCTAAATCATGAAGCAAAACATAATGCATCTATTGAAAGTGACTCAAAAATCCTATGAGGGTCCAATAAGAGTTCAAGTGAGATATTAATGGAAATTATTAAAGTTGAGTTGATCAACCTACCTCCTCTACACCCAATGAGAAGATCCAAATATTATTCTGTATATCGTAAAATGCATGGGCACCACACTGATTCATGTTTAGCATTATAGATAAAAATACAATAGATAATGGATATAGATGACTTAAACATTGACCCATAATCCAAACAACATACAATGGCATATCTACAACTTCAAAAAGATCCAAATTCAAAAACATAACAAAAGTGGTTACCGAAGCATCACTTAGAACAATAAAAGGTTCACACAACACAATCAGAGTAATAAATAGTACAATAAACATAGATAAAACAAGTTAAATATTCAAATATACCTCTGCAAAATGAGGCTCAACTTTCAAATCAATATGGGTTTGGTCAAAAATATCTACAATAGTCTGATTATCATGGTCAATGTTTGGGAAACCAAGTCCAATGCATCACTACTCTTATTCTAGTAGCTGATAATGTTGGTCAACAAGGTTTGGGATTTACTCAACATCCTAAGGCAAATCATTCACAAATATAGTTTATCAAGGCAATGAGTCCATATACACAAGACATGTTACAGAAAGAGCAAGAACTTAAGTTGCAAAGTCAAAATCATGCTAAGCCAACAGGTATTCTCAAACAAGGTGTTTTGGCAAAAGATCCTCTATAGCACCATATGTCTACAATAACTACAGTTTTAAAGAAAAAAATTACAATCAATATTCCAAAGCATGATTCAAAAAGGTCAACTCCACAATATGAGGCAATTCCCTCTAGCATTCTAGGTTATTATGATTATGAGGATGAATGATACTCATATTCATACTACAACACCATTCAAATACATCATAGCAATCACATTGCATGAGAGATTACCATTTCTATTTATGACACATGCCACATTGATAGTTAGTCTCCCATGAGACTCATCGATTAGTGTTATTCCTCCCTTCTTGTACATACTTTTCTTATTCTCATTCCTTGTATATATTTTCATTTTCATGTTTCTGTTACATAGCTTATATCCAAAAGATATGAAAATAATATAATATGCCAAAACACAAAAACATTTAAATACTACAAATTATAGATTGTATGCATTGTCATGTTTACACTTCTTATATTTGTCAAACATTACATACATGCTAGTTATCTTAGTATAGTCAATTTTATCATACATACATGCTTCACTTATTCTTGTTGCGTGCTTGTATATTACTACAGGACTCAAGTCCACTACACCAATCTAGCTTTTCTACTATCTACCCACTAGGGCCATATAAATACATACATGAGTTCTTCTTTTGACACATTCACCCATTTGGGGGTACCCTATGCATAGTTTCGATTAACAAGTTCTATCTTTCTATATTCTACATCATAACTTTAGCATTGTTATATCTTGATATTGATCTTCCTACAGTTACTCATATTTTTTTCAGCTATTACTACTTTAGACTCAACATATATACATCTTAGCTCTTACACATATTTGTATTATATGTTCATGCATAATGTCATTTCTAGATTTCCTTGTTTAGACTTGATTGTATCTCTATACTTCTTCTATTCTAGGGAATTTGAATATGTCATTGCTCTTTGGCTCTACACCACTTCTATTCACAATTATGCTTTGAACATGTACCCATGTCCTTGTATAGGTTTTGTTATAGATTTATCAGTTCATACTAGTTTAGTTTAGATTTATACCAATTTGCTCAGATTGGGGGAATCATGAATGACATGACCATTCCCATATTTAATTCAGATACTCAGATATAGATTATTACAACTCAGTCCAAAATCTATATGCTCAGATATTAGATTTGGGGGCATGTACACGACACATTATTTTTGTATGCTCACACATCGATTGATCATATAGAATGATAAATTCTATGTCATTCTCTATGTTGTATACATCTAACATCATATTCTAGGTTGCACATCAGTTTCATGCCTTACTCCAACTGTAGTGATTGACATTCCTGAGTGGTCAAAGTCATCTAATATACCGGAGTGGCTGTAGAGCCGACATGCTTAGTTAGACATTTATAGTTATATCACACAATTTTAGTTTTAGATGTATTTAATAGACATGGGTGGGAAATAATGGAGTCATGGCCTGCTTGAGTTCTTTATCCACCTACATGATAGGGTTGAACACATAGCTATTCACAAGTCATAATTCATCAAATAAGGATGGGAAATTATGGAGTCAAAATCGGATTGAGTTCTTGAGCCACCCACACATGGAGATTGAGTAATCCATCAACTCAATCCAAGATATTCATCGATTGATCACTATATACACGTACACACATAGGTTATCGCTAGGTTTATGCATTGGTTTGTGTACCTAGTGAGGTGTATTCATTCATTTCCTATGTCTTAGCCCTTTAATTAGTTTTACTTCTTTGCTCAATTTTGTCTTTGTTTTTTATCTCTAAAGTAAGGACTAATATATGCATGTTTTATTTATAGGGCATGCATTGTATCATGTTTCACATACTCAAACCTAGGCTCACAAGATTCACCTCTTAGATAAGCTTCTTTTTCATTTATCCTAGTCATTTCAATTTGTTAAATTTCTATAATAAAGAGGGGAGATAAATGTAATCATGTAAAAGTGGCATTTGAGTGCTACTTGAGACTACATATCCCTAGCTTAACCCTAAACCTATCTAGATCCTATTTTCACATTTATCCAACCTTCACGTAGGCCACATGTGTCCCTAGTCATCCCTAAATCAGTCTTAAACCCTCATTCTTGCATCATGGCCATTCGTGCCTATTGTTTTGCCACTTGGACAGTAGCATCGTAATAAGGATAGTAGCGCCACAGTGTGCTAGTGTCCCAATAGTGGCACTAATGTCCTTTCCCTCTCTTTTTTGCAAATGGATATCTTTTCAAATCTAAAACCTCCTAGGGTTAGTCTAGACCTCTTTTAGTACTCGCCCAAGCATCAAAATAGTATAAATACATGACTTTTAGCCCTCTAACTACTAGATGGAAATTAGATGCAAATAGACATTTAAACTCAGAACAAGTTATGCACAATTAAGGTTATCAAACTCTATTTTGCCCTACTTTTGCATACTATCGTCACAACATTCTTAAACTTATATTACCCAGATTTTCAGTCTCAAACACATTCAAAGCACTTAGTCCATTATCATATGAGCTTCACTTGCACTTACACCAGCACTTAGGTGGGGAGAACTACATCGGGCTTGATCCCTCTTCAGATTATTGGTATGTAGACAACTCTCATCACAGTAGGGTGTTGAGGATGTCCATCCTACCCCACTAACACACTTTTCAGCATGTATCAACTAGATGCTATAACAACATGGAGGATTAAGTTTTGCTCATAAATTTAGTCAACATAGATAATATACAGGGTTTCAAAACTTGTGCATGTAGGAACAAACCTCACAGATCTAGACACGGGTGTACCCAGAAGCTCGAGACAGTCTTGCACAAAGGACACTATCACCAAAATAGGGATACTACAGCCACATATCCAATAATGGTATTATTGTCCAATTAGGGCGCTATTATTCAGGAGGGGTTTTAACACCGAGATCCTATTTGTGACACTCAGACCAGCCTTTGCCTCCATGTCCAACCTCCAGATCATCTATCTCAGTCATTTTCTAGCTAAGTTATTACTTGCACTATTTATTATTATTTTTAGAAAGGTCAAAGTTAGTCAATTATGTAACAAATCAGTGGTTGTATTTATTTTACATTATTACCCTAATTTAGTATACTGATCTCTTTAACAAACATATGATTTACATTCACCAAGTCTTAAAAGTTTAAAATAGTTTGTTGGAGGAGTTATTGTAGTTGGAATTGTTGCTAGAACAATTGTATATTTGCTTAAGCAATGCCATTAAACACAACTTCGTGATAATGAAAATGACGACAAAAAAATAACTATAGATAATTTCATCCGAATGAAAAACTAAATGTATTTTGTATAAGAAAAAATGTTAATTTGATAATACCCAATTCAAAAAATGCAAAAGAAATTGAGCCACTTATAGAGATTGTTGAGAATTTGTCATAAATTTATTTCATTTGTAAATACATTTGTCAATGACTAAAAATGCATATGACTAACTTTCCAAGATTCGTGTTTTCATTTATTTTCACGCCCATTGAGTCAAATTAAATGCTACCAAAAATCTCCCATGAAGTAGTTCTGGAATGTCAAAATTAAAGAAGTGGTTTGTGATGCCTCATCAAACATAAAATTTATGATTATAACTCTAAAGGGATAGGTATCAACCTTGTCAAACATCACAATGCCTTAGAGATTTATCACAACCTGTATAAAACACTTGGAGTAAATCTACCAAGTTCATGAACTACATGGCATCATTTAAACTAGCCATTCGATTTCAAATCTAGAGGCTACATAAATGTATATATATCTAACAATACCCAATTCAAAAAATGCAAAAGAAATTGAGCCACTTATAAAGATTGTTGAGAATTTGTCATAAATTTATTTCATTTTTAAGTACATTTGTCATTTTTAAAAATGCATATGACTAACTTTCCAAGATTCTTAGAGCTCGGATTTGCACTTCCATCAAAGTGAATGACACCTATAAAATATAGGATGTGGAAGATTATGTGAATGGCACGAGGGGTATATTGATGGCTACTTTAATAAATTAAGAGACAAAACTTGCTTAGAACATTGTCATGTAGGTACCATTTTAATATTGATGATGAAGCAAGGTAAGTGCAAATTCAAACTAAAAAATTTAGCCTGCTCTCCTCTCAACGACTCTTTCTGTCATTTCTCTGGACCTATGGTTTCAGCTTTGGAATCAGGATCACAAGATGAGGATGCTGAGGTTCCATATGTTGAGCAAGAATTTTCCTTTAGTAGGGAGATCTGTCAAAAAGTATGATCTTCAGATTCCAGAGAGCCCTATGTTGAAGTTTTTGGGTTGTAGAGGGGGTTTCTTTGCCTGCCCAAGTCTTTTTCTTCTCCTGACAATAGAATTATGGGGGTCAGTTTTGCTATGCAGTCTTCCCAGGTTGGTAGAGGAGTGCTTCGTGCAGCCAGTGAAACACAACCCAGTCAAAGATACGACTATTGTTGTTGTGGGCACGAATAATGGAGTTATTTCAAAAAAATTGGTAGACCTCGCCCATCCTACTGAGGTGTCGGTAGAAATTTTGCCTAAAGATAAATCTAAAGCCTGTCCTTGTGTCTGCCATTTGTCTCATTTCGTGTCCTATTATTTCGGTCATTAAATCTCTTGTTGGATCACGTGGGGGTGCAAAGACTGATGTTTTAGTTTCTCCTTGTCGCTTTGGGTTGCAAATCACTTTTTGGGAAATGTGTGGGATTTTTCCTCTTGGTCTTTGATCTTTCTTCTTGGGCTTGTCTCTCTTTTTCAATCCAACCAAGTTTTCTCTCTTGGTTGTCCTGATTTGGATCAAGCTTCATAATTTACCCCTTGTTCTTAAACAGGAGGATCATGTTAAGCTTATGGTGAATAAGGTGGGCTCCTTCATGAAAGTGGATGAAAATTACTAGAGTCTCAGGTTTGTTTAGCCCTGTGCCATTGTGGATCTCTCCAAATACCTCTTCCACTCAATCTATGTGCTCTCCTCACATGATTCGTGGACTCGGCATGTCAACTTTGAAGGGCTTCCTTTTCATTGGTTTCACTATCACCTTCTTTGTCATTAGCTAGCGAGATCCCCTTCTAGACTTCATGGTTCTTCACATTCCTTTGGTCTACAAGAGTGGAAAAAGAAAGAGGGGTCTTGGATCTAGACTTCTTTTGGTGAAATCATGGAAAATTTTATCATCTGTCATTTTCTTCCCTGGGATCTCAAGATCGAGAGAACCTTTTAGAGGATATTCTCAAGGATTGTCCATCCCCTGCTCCTTCCCTGGTCACTCCTTAGTGGGTTGCGATCATTTCTCCCCTCCTAGGACTCCTTTCTCTAAAGCTCCTATCAATGTCAGTGTTTCTTCAAAGAAACAGGGTCGTAGGTCAGAAACAAAATTGTTATGAGCAGAAGTGGAAAACTTGGTTCAAGATGGAGATCAAGGGACTTTGGATGACCTTCTTTCTCAACAAGGAAGAAGGTTGGTTGTTGTGAATGGTTAGTTTTTCATCGGGCCTTTTGGACGTTCTTCTCCTGGAGCAGTGTTCTTGTCATAATACAAGTTTTAGATCTGTGGTGGCCTTTTGAGTGTTTATCGAGAGTGTGTTAATTTTTCCCTGGTTTACAACAAGTCTTGTAGTTTTTGTTTCAAATCATTGGTCATTGGGATTATGTAGTAGTTGTGTTCTTTTATCATTATCTTGGAGTTATACTTTTATTTTAATGGGTTGCTTTCTATTTCTGACATTGTTGGCTTTGATGTAACAGGTTGTGAGACCTATCAAAACCCTTATCTCCGATTCATAGCTCTGACTCAAAACTATTTACAAATAATAAAATAATAAATTAAGAAATAAAACTTGCTTAGAGCATTGTCATGTAGGTACCATTTAAATATTTAATGTTATAAGTAATTATATATATAATTTTCTTTTAATAAATTTTAAATTTATTAGTAACTTTAAAATAAAAATTTATTCATAATTTAATATATTTTTAATTTTTTAAAATTTGTTAATTAGATTTTTATTTTATGTTAAGTTGAAGCCTTTCACAAGAAAATTTTATTGGATATTGATTTTCATATATATTTTGTTAGTAATAATTATAATCACATATTGAATGTGACTTTCTAACATGTAATGTGTTCATGTGGTACATCATAAACACACTTCTCCTAAAGAAAAATAGATATGGCCATAGTGTGATGGATTTGGTATGTGACACGTAGACCACACTGATTTAGTGAAAAAATGAATACAATAACATCAAAAGTGATGTAAAGAGTGTGTGAATTGTGGAAATTTTGAAATAATTTATCATTGAAACATTTTTTTTTACTCTACCAACTTACTCTTTTACATACTCAATTTTAGAAATTTTGAGTCAAAAACTTAGGATTGGGAGTTGCTCATGTCTATATCAGATGCATCATTATCTCCAAAAGAAAATTTTGTTGTGCAATTTTCAACACAACTATATGCAATAAAGAGTTTGGTTGACATTCATAATAAAGAAATGTTATAATCATTGAATGTACCAATTGCATGTATCAATCTAGAGTGTGCAAGACCAAAAACACAATATTTTGTGTAAGGAATAATAAGATATGTTTATTGCCAATTTATGGGTTGAAGTTGGACTAGTAAATATTGCTCTTGGTGAAGTTCAAGTTATCGCATCCAAAATGGGAACAAATCCCTTATTTTTCTAATTATTGTGATTATTCGATTCATAAAATATATTGGCTTGGACTAGGATGTTAACAAACTAAAACATCTACCAATCTCACCTATTTCTTGTGGTAATTATAGGCATGATTTCATAATACACAAATCACAGATAATAATATTACAACAAGAAAAAATTGACATTGACAACATTGACCATTAAGAACTAACTCTTAACTATTATCTCGAGGGTATATTTATTATAAGACCTTCACATCTCCCCTGCTTTATCTTTTCAATAATATAAAAAAATGCAAAACAATGCCTATGTTCAACTCAGGAAAAAAAGAAGAGGAACAACTTCATTCCATGACAAACTTCACTCTTCCATGTATTAAATATGTTTTATCACTAAATGTATTTATCAATAAACATAAAAAAATAGAAACTACCATGTGGAATATTGTTCCAATGATACCTATTTTAATAAAAATAAATTGTCCTTAGATGCTCAATTATATTAAAATCCCTGCACACTAGCCATGTGGCAAGGGAAAGTTATCAGTGAAATAATGCCAAAGCAAATATCTATCAGGACCATCATTGGTGGGATAAATGTTAAAAAATCCTAATGAATGTCTATCAATATCTAAAAGTATATAGATATCTTGATGTGATGGGTCCTCTCTATGGTAATAATGAAGGTGGAAAATTTAAGCGAAACCAAAATGTTCGCACCACCATGTCTATCTTCAGGCAGAGTGGATAATTGGGTGGCACCATGTCAAATACATCTCAGATAGGTCTATAGAAGAAACCCTCAAATTGTAACTTTTTGTAGGCAAACAAAATCTAGAGAACCTATTTGCTGACAAGAAGCACAACAAGAGTATTTTTAGGATTACTTTGTAAGACCTCGAACATTCTATGATAAAATATTCATTGGAAAATATGATCCATGTGGAACTCCCCCTATCCATCATCAAAATCTACTAAAACTAAAAACCTATTGTGCTGGTTTGGCTAATAAATTCCTTCAAGCATAATGGAGTGGCATTTAGCCCCATGCTCATCTCAAGGGGAGTCAACACCACCATAGGGTGGGTTGCATGACCAACTATATAAGGAGCCGTTTATTGAGGATATCATTGTGGCATGAAACACAGAAGCTTTGTGGGTATCTCCTAAGAAGGCTTGTTTACTAGAGAAGAAGTTGATAGAGGGGAGGGTTTCAGCCCTGATTATGGTTTTTCTTAGGTAATTTTAGTTCAATCGTCACATTTATCCGCCACCTTGGGCTTCTAAATTTAAGGAGGGCCCAAGGAGGGCTTCGATCATCCCATGAGGGGAGGGTTTTAGCCCCAACTGTGGTTTTTTAGGTAATCACGATTCAACCATCACATTTATCTGCCACCTTAGGTTTCTTGATTTGAGGAGGGTCCAAGGATGGTTTCTATCATCCCATGAGGGGATAATCTTTGATATGATGGCAAGTGGCCTGGCAATGAAATCAAGTGTTAGGCAAGTTGAAGTACACAACGTTTTGTGACCATAGGACATCACAACTCTAGAGATTAATTAATTCCTTCAAGTCCTTGGATAAGTCCACCTCAACCTAAACCAATTTGTGTGGGCGAGAGGAGTACCACTTATGTGGTTCATGGAAAACTGTCCAATGAGTGCAACAATTTGGTTTAGAAATGACCATTGATACACCGACAGGACGAGAAGCTAAACCCAGACTGGAACCCTAAGGGAGGCTTGGTTTATAGCCTTGAAAGCTCGGGACCAATTAGATATAATCAAGAGTGTGTTTTCAAAAATCTAAAAACTTGATTTGGGAAGAAGGGTTTGTATTTTATACAGCTCTTTAAAGGTAAACAAGAAAAAACCTTTTGTTTGGTTTCAGACATCAACCACATGGATGCCCACGGGCTCCCAGTGGTGGCGAAACCAAGCCTAGAGAGGCTCCTCTAAGGGGACTTAATTGAAATAATAATAATGAGCGAGTAATTTTCATATCGTTTACATACATCTTCAACATAATCACTAGGAAGACATACCTCTAGCTAGGAGGGAAGGAGAGAGGGATTACCTCATCATAAACTTTCAAAACAAACTATTGTGCTCATTTGGGAGCCATTCCTCACATCATCTACAAGAATAGTTGTAGTCAAGAGTGGGGAAGCCATTTAAATAGGGTTAGCATGCCTTGAGTGTCAAACATAATTAATGCATAAGGACCCTAGTAGATCCGTATAAATTGTATGAAAGCCAACAAGGAAGCACACAAGTGAAGGTAAGTTGACCATGGAAAACCCTAGCAAATCTCATTTCAACAAAACCCCTATAAAACATGTCACGAATCTATTAGGTTTAATTTAATTTCATTAACAATATATGTTTAACTTGATTTTATTATAATTTTTTTGAAAATCCATTTTTTTATAATAAACATTTAACATTTTTAGAAAATTATTTAAATTTTATTTATAATATTCCATTTAAATATAATGTATAAATTTGTGAGACAAATACATGTTACCATATTATTATTCGAATGCTAAATATCATTACATAAAATTATCTTTTTCCATTTTTTTAAGATTATAAAGTTCCTCATCTTTATGTTATATGTTATTGGTCTCGCTTAAATAGAATTACAAGCCCAAAAAAAATTATTTCATTTGTTTAAGTGGGTTTTTAAGCCTTTGAAAAAAACTTGAAAATAAACCCAATTTTTTTAATTCATCTTTATATCCCTTATCTTTTGTGGCTAATCACTTAACAGAGTTTCACGAGCACATTACACTTCAATAAACTACTTGGTATATTTCTAAACCTATAAGACACACATCATATTGATATCTTCTATATGATTTTTTGTAGCCCTGGTTAATATTAGTAATCCCCATTCATGTCTTCAAAAATTCTAAGAAAATCATAAAAGCTTTGTGATCGAGACTACGCAACGAAATTTAAGGCTTCTTTAGCATGTTGGATTAAGGGAGTATTGTTGGGATGCAAAGATGGGTATTTAATATGACCATGGTTTTGGTCACTAAATCATATGTGATTAGCTTTTCAAGGAGGTATTTATGTACGTATTAATTTAGGGTATGTATTTAAACTTTTGGGGATGTGTTATGGCGATTACAATTTATTGATAAGGAAATGCTACTTATATTTTCAAAAATGCCAAGAAAATCATAAAAGATTTGTGATCAGGATTACTCTACAAATCTTAACATTTTTTTAAGATATGAGATTAAAGGAGGGTTATTGGAATTCAAAAATAGGAGTTTAATGTGACCACAGTTTTGATCATTGTAGGATCTATGCATAGTTTTTTTAAAAGATTTGCATGTGGGTCTTAGTTAAGGGCATATTAAAACCTTTTGAGATGTAATTACAATGATTACAATCAAGTAATAGAGTTAGGTTCTACAAAAATTATAGCTTTTTGAACTGAAATTTTGAAACTTCATACTCTTTCTCTCTCCAATTTTGGGCTTCACATTGTTTTGTATAACGTTATGGTTCATAGTATTTTATATAGTTTTGGGATTCATGGTATCATGTTTGGAGAAACAAGTAGTGAGTTTGGGTAATAAGGAGGATGGATAGGAGGTATGCATCTATGTATTTTTAGTCATTGTTATCATCAATAATAATAGGCCGCACGTATTTACACTTACTTTTAATTTTTTATTTTTTTAAAAATTGAAGTATGGAGAGAGCCCCTCAATTGACTGATAGCTACACCAACGACATCTTCCCTCCTTTGGAGGCAACTGAACTGACCCAATCCCCCTAATCCTTGGGCAACGCTACCACTACCCCTCCCAACATGTTGGACATAAATCTGGGTTAGAGTACATCTTAAATTTTGGTTAACATAACTCACGTAATTATAGATTAATATTTAAATGAAAGAAACTTATTGATTTTTCTCGGTTACCATTTTTGTCCGAAGTGGAGATGCAGACAAGAATTGATGGATATTAATGTATCTAAACCATGGTCATGCTGGGTGTCACGGGGCCAGCTCACCTAAGCTAACCTCCAGTGTAGCACCGCTTGCTCCAACCCGAATCCCTCATTGGAACAGGATTCCAGGAACTACGGACTACGCCTTCAATGTTCACCTGCACAAAACACACACACACAGACACAACAGACGATGGTATGCTTTTGTATATAACAGATATAAATGTGGAAGCTTAACACACACTTGGAAAGAACAAGAAACTACTCTAACCACAAGAGCATTCACACAGTGCAAGAACAATCTGGGAGAAACATGTATTTTATTAATACTCTCTTCAAGACAATTCGGTCCAAAGTACAATACCAGGCTTACAAGCCAACATACACTAACCACCTAGTCGGGCACAACCGATATTGCTTGGTGACTACTCAAATGGATTACAACAGACAATCCCCTCCTAAGGTTTGGCTACTCTCTGCCTAGGACAGTCCAGCGCTTGCTTCATGAAACCTAAACCAACAGAACTGTCTATAACACACTTGTGCAAACCCAGCACAGGCAGACGCCCTCTACCCACTCTTCACATGGACTGTCCACACTTCATGTGGACCCAATGCAACTGAAGGCAACCGTGACTTCGCTTTCCAACACTTTGCTTAGCTCAGACTTGCATTCACCTAAATCACTAAACAAAGAACGCAACTGAATTGCTTGTTAGCTTATGAATGGCGTTGAGGAATGTCGAAGTCGTACATCCCTTATAGACTCCCCCACTTAAAGTTGGCGACGTCCTCGGCACCGAAGACTCCACCATATATCGCTTGGAGGAGGTCCCCTCTTCAGACTCAAGCTTGAGTCAAGGACCAAGGCCCTTGTTCCTAGCTAGGAACTCCCTGACCTTTGCCTTGTAGTTCCAAAGGGCTTCTTCCCTCTCCCCGCTTGTTGCGACACCACCTACCTAATGCACAAGGAAGTCCCTTCTCTTTCTGGTACCAAATTCCACTGTCTTCACCTCTAATATTTGCTCCAACTGTCGATCCAACGTATCCATCATGTTTGCAGGACGACGATTAGGCTGACTCCAACTGGCTCAGCTTCATCTGCAACAAAAGGCTTCATCTGGCTCACATGAAACACTGGGTGCACCTTCATGTGTCTTGGTAACAGAAGTTTGTAGGCAACCTTGCCTACCTGAGCCAATATCTCATATGGCCCATCATACTTGCGAACTAAGGACTTTGTTGTTCTGGGATGAGCTTTGAACACTTTAGGCTCCATCCTCAGCGTAACTTTATTGCCCACAAGTAACTCAACAGTTTCCCTAAACTGATATGCGTACTTATTCATATGGTCTCCTGCTTTCAGTAGATGCAATCTTGCAAGGTCAACTCGCTCTTGTTCCATGGCTGACGAACACCTTCCAAAGTATCCTGCAATCATCGTATGTGACAACAAAGGTTGCTAACCCATTGTGAGTTGAAACGGTGAGTACTTACTCGACTCACGCTTTTGACTGTTGTATGAAAACTGTGCTATGTCCAATAGATCTGGCCAATTTATCTGCTCACTTCGCACAAAGTGGCACAAGTAACTTTCCAACACTCCATTGATCCTCTCTATCTAGCCATCAGTTTTGGATGGTATCGAGTGGACAACAAAAGCTTTATTCCCACTAAATGAAACAACTCCTACCAAAAGTTACTTGTAAAACAAACATCTCTATTCAAGATGATGCTCAAGGGAATACCCCAATACTTCACCACATTCTGAAAGAAATACGCTACTGACTCCTCTGTGCCACAAGACTACTTACATGTGATGAAGGTGGCATACTTGGAAAATCTATCGACAACAACCATGATGCTAGTATTTCCATTCACACTAGCTAAGCTGTTGATAAAGTCCATACTCACACTTGCCCAAGGCCTTACAGGAACAGGCAACGGTTGGAGAAGCCCTCTCGGCAACCAGTGCTAAGACTTGTCTTGCTGACAGATTAAGTAGGAACAAACAAACTCATCAACATCCTTACTCATCTTCGGCCAGAAGAAGCCCCTTTCCAAAACTGCCATAGTACATTTCTGCCCAGGATGGCCTATCCACAAAGAATCATGACACTCCTTTATCAAATATTTGCACAGACTACCCCACTTCGGAACATAAACTTGACTCTCGACGAACCACATCTCATCTGAAATGCTGAATATGTTCTTCTTGCCTAGCTGAGTTTGTCCCTCAACAGTTTCTTCCAATGCCACAGCTTGAGGATCCTGAACCAAACCTTCACGGATCTTCTCCATCAACTTCCTTGTTAGTTTTACCTTACTCTCTCCTTAAGTAAAAATCGGACTAGCTGATGTTGTTGCAATGACTGCCAACTGCTGCTTTTTAGTGAGTGCATCCATGACAACATTCTCTTTGCTTGCCGTATGCATGATCTCCATATCAAACTTAGCCAGAAAGTCATGCATCTTGCCTGCTTTGGTGTTAACTTGCTTTGAGTTAGAAAGAAAGAATTCAACACATTGTCTGTCTTGATGATGAAGTGCGAACCCAACAAGTAGTGCCTCCACCTTCTCAAACAATCTACCATAGCCGTCATCTCTTTCTCATGAACTAGATATCTCCTTTCTGCATCCTTGAGTTTCCTTGAATCAAATGAACTGAATGCTTATCTTGGATCAACACCCCACGAATGGCAAAATCAGATGCATCTGTATGCACCTCAAAAGGTTTACTGAAGTCCACCAAGGATAGAATAGGCTCCGTAGTCAAATTCTTCTTCAAAATCTCAAATGCCTCTTGACACTTTTAAGACCACACCCACTTCACTTCCTTCTTCAGCAACTTGATCAACAGACTCGCAAGCTTTGAATACCAACTGACAAACCTTCTGTAGTAGTTTACCAACCCCAAAAAATGACGCACTTCGTGTACATCTCTGGGCGGCTCTCAATCCTTGATTGCTTCAAGTTTCCTAGGGTCCAGCCTGATCTTGCCTTTCCCAATCACATGCCCAAGGAAGTGCACTTCTTCCTGCACAAAGAAACACTTTTCCTTCTTCACATACAAGTCATTCTCTCTCAGCAGCTTAAACACTTCTGCAAGATGTGCCCTGTGTTCTTCTTGGTTCTTGGAAAACACCAAGATGTCGTCAAGGTAGACGACCACACAACTGTCCAAAAGGGCCCTGAACACATTGTTCATGAGCATGCAAAATGTCGTTGTCACGTTGCACAACCCAAAGGGCATCACAAGAAAATCGAACAACCCGTATTTGGTAACAATTGTCATCTTTTCTTCATCTCCTAGAGCAATTCAGACTTGATAGTATCCCAACCTCATATCTAACTTTGTGAAGACCATCGCCCTTGATAGGCGATCGAAGCAATCCTTGATTAGGGGTAGAGGATATCGGTTCTTGATGGTTAGCTTGCTCAAGGCTCTGTAATCCACACAAAGCCTAAGCCACCCATCAGCGTTCCTCTGAAACAATACTGGTGCTCCATACAAGGAGCGTGATAGATGAAGATACCCTGCAGTCAATAACTCCTCTAACTGCTTTTTCAACTCAACCATCTCCGACCCAGATAACCTGTATGAAGCCCATACTGGAGGACTCCCATCTGGCACCAACTCGTTGTGATGGTCAATGGCTCTTCTCTATAGCAAATAAGGTGGTAACACAGCCGAAATACGATCTTGGTACTCGTGAAGAACCTTCTTCACTCCTGTTGGAATAGGAACCTGCTGCCCATCTTCTTCATCCCAACCACCAACAATCATTGTCAAGAACATGGGTTCTGCCTTGTTCCTTGTAGCCTTTTGCATACTCATCACAGAACACACCTGCATCTTTCCTGACTGTCTCCTCTACACTGTCTTCACCATGCACATCTGCTTCGAATCCAACTCAAATAGATTTTCCAGATGTGGAAAGATTGCCACTTTACCCTTATGGATAAACTCTTGTTTTAGTACTAAGTCAAAATCATCCATATTGATCATGGACATATCCAACTTTCCCATCCACTCCCTGACTTTGATGTCCACACCCCGTGCAGAACTGAGAGTAGATTGAGCTGGAGAATTCACTGCCTTAAACCTTCCTGCACCTCTGAAGGACTAGAGGCCAAGCTCTTTGGCTTTTTGGATTGCAATGTAATTGTGGGTGGCACCCGTGTCCAGTAGTGCCATGATGATCTTTCCCTTGATCAACACTTCCACAAAATTCAACCATAATGATTACTATCCCCACTCAGAGTTATGAACCCAAACTTCTCCAAAGCGTTGAGACCCATGAGCATACACATCGTTTGCTCACCTTGTTCATCTGGGTGCTGCGTCGACTGAACTGCTACCACCCTCGGCTGTTCAGGGCAATCTCTATTGTAATGATCCCCACTACGTGTCCAACACTTCAATCGAGCCTTTCCACCCAATTCTCCACCCTGTGACTTCTTCCCATCACCTCTGGACGTGTTATTGGACCTCTGAGACCCCACAGATGATTGTTGAGTAGTCTTCCCTCCCTGGTTTCCACCTGGCTTCCCCGAAAACTTACTCGATCTCTTCTCAACACCCTTTCCCTTCAGAGTGTTAGAGCTCTGGGTGTGTTTGGATGAAGACTCTTCCCTAAAATCGAAGAGTCTATCAGCTACGGCAATTGCTTCACTGACTTCATGGCGACGGAGCTCAACCTTAGCCCATGGCTGAAGACCATTCGTGAACTGAAACAACCTATCTGTTTTGGACATATCCTTTATCTCCAATATTAGGCTTTGGAAAGACTTGATGTACTCCCTTATCTTCCCCATCTGCTTCAGCTGATTCAACTTGATCCTCGCTAACCATGCCGCATTCCCTGGTCTGAACTGATCCCCAAGGGCCTTCTTCAGTTCTACCCAGGTGTCCAACCTCTTTGTGGACCCACCTAATGCGATGTCATTCGCCAAGGTTCTATACCAAACCTTTGCAGTACATGTAAGATACCTTGCCGTAGCACGCACCTCCTGTGCGTTTGACAGTCCTCCCAAACCTGGCAGATACTCCTCCATGTCCCAGAAGAAATTCTCTAAAAGACGGTCATCTCGTGCACTATCGCAACAATCTGGTTCCTTCAACTTAGGGAGTTTCGAAAGCATTGGAGAGCTGGACCCAAGCACTCTTGATAGGCTTAGTATCGCTGCCCGACACATAGTCACCTCATCCTATAACTTAGCTTGAGATGCACCACTATCCTCCAACCTTTTCGTCAATATCTTGACCGTCTAATCCAGTGAATCCACTTTCTCCTCGAGCTCCATAAACCTTGTGCCCACTGTAACATCCCAATTGTGGAACTGGGCATTCACTTGCTCGGCAAAGCTCTTATCCACATCAGACCTACTCTTGTTCTTGTGTCACTCACCACCTTCACCTTTGTTCTTCACCCTACCTCTACCAGTTGTAGACTCCGGTTGAACTTCAGATGGTTCTCTTGCCATACTGACTTAGACTCACAAGACTGACCCAACAAGGGAAGAGTGGACGACACCCAACAAAACCTATAAACTTAGGCAAACACAATCCTAGGACACAAACTTGTGCTCTGATACCAACTGTCATGGGGCCAGCTCGCCTAAGCCAACTTCCAGTGCGGCACTGCTTGCTCCAACCCAAATCCCTCCTTGGAACAGGATTCCAGGAACTATGGACTACGCCTTTAGTGTTCACCTGCACAAAACATACACACACAAAACAGAGGATGGTATGCTTTTGTATACAACAGATATAAATGCGGAAGCTTAACACACACTTGCAAAGAACAGGTAACTACTCTAACCACAAGAGCATTCACACAGTGCAAGAACACTCTGGAAGAAACGTGTATTTTATTAATACTCTCCTCAAGACAATCGGGTCCAAAGTACAATACCAGGCTTACAAGCCAACATATACTGACTACCGAGTCGGGCACAACCAATATTTCTCGGCGACTACTCAAATGGATTACAATAGAGAATCCCCTCCCAAGGTTTGGCTACTCTCTTCTTAGGACAACCCAGCGCTTGCTTCACGAAACCTAAACCAACAAAACTCTCTGTGACAAGCTTGTGCAAACCCAGCACAGGCAGACGCCCACTGCACACTCTTCACATAGACTGTCCACACTTCACGTGGACCCAAGGCAACCGAAGGCAACCGTGACTTTGCTTTCCAACACTTTGCTTAGCTCAGACTTGAGTTCACCCAAATCACTAAACAAAGAAGGCAACCGAATCGCTTGATAGCTTGTGAACGGCATTGAGGGATGTCGAAGTCGTACATCCCTTATATTGGGCACCCCGCACACGGTGGAGTTGATTCACAAACCACCCATCGGATTCCAATTCCATTCCATTTCTCCATAATAATTGTTTCCGCTGGTATTGACTGGCTGCAGTTTTTGTTAAATCCAACCATATACCGATGTGTATACACCCCTTTCTTTATATTCCTCCTCTTCCCTAATTATCATCACTCCAATCAGTTACAATTAAGATTTTAGATTCTCCTTTAGCATTGCATCCCGTGTTTTACATCTCAATCCTTTGGAAAATGAGTATTTCTAAGGCATTTATCGCTGCGAGCGTAGGTTCGATTCAGGGATTTAGAGATCAGGGAATTAAATTCAATCATCTAAATAGTCTCATGGCTAAGCTATCATTTGCTGCTGCTGCTGCTTCTTCTTCTCCTTCCGTTTTAAGCCCCTCTTTGTTTTGGTTGAACGCTGAAGAAGAAGATAACGATGTGAAGGGTAGCATGAGCAGGAGGAGATTAACTGAGGAGAAAGTGTGTGAAGAGTCGTTGAGACGTGTCATGTATCTCAGCTATTGGGCCCCTTCCTAACTAAACATGGAAGGCCTAACAATATCTTATCCCCAACCAGGGAGGAGAGTCAGGGGCTGCTGTTGCTTCTTGTTCTGTCTTAACCTCCTTTGTATTATCCCCAATTCAGGGACATACCCTTCCAAATTCAGGTGTATACCCTTCCAAATTCCAGTACAATCCCATCCTGTATTTGTTTTCAGCTTTGAACAAAAATATAAAATAACACTTACATTATTTCCATTTCGTTTCATCAACAGACACAATCTTTAATGCCGATTGAATTCATTTAGTCAAAATCCCTTTGTTGGATGCAACCAGTTCGGTTTTCTTAAATGTTTTTAGTCTTTGATAATAAGACACATGGCCAGCTGTAATTTCATTGAATATTGATTTTTATAAAATTATTTTTAGTAATAATTATAATTACATATTGAAGAGACTTTTTAACATGTAATATGTTTATCTAGCACATTACAACACACTTCTTTTTAAGAAAATGTGATATAGTCATAATGCGATGGATTAGGTATGTGGTATGTGGACCACACCAATTTAATAAAAAAAAATTACAATAATTTATTATTGAAACATTTTTTTTTACTCTACCAACTTACTCTTTTACATACTCAATTTTATAAATTTTGAGCCAAAAAATTAGGATTGGGAGTTGCTTATATCTACAACAGATGCATCATTATCTCCGAAAGAAAATTTTGTTATGTAATTTTTAACACAACTATATGCAACAAAGAGTTTGGTTGATGTTTATAATAAAGAAATGTTATAATCATTGAATGTACCAATTGCATGTAGCAATCTAGAATGTACAAGACCAAAAACATGATATTTTGTGTGAGGAATAATAAGTTATGCTTATTGCCAATTTATGGATTGAAGTTGGACTAGTCAATGTCGTTCTTGGTGAAGTTCAAGTTATTGTATCCAATATTGGGACAAATCCCTCATTTTTCTAATGTTTGTGGTTATTCGATTCATAAGTTCTACATTGGCCTAAACTAAGATGTTAACAAACTAAAACATCTACCAATCTCACATATTTCTTGTGATAATCACAAGCAAGATTTCACAAAGAACAAATCACACAGAGTAATATTACAAGAAGGAACAATTGACATTGATAACATTGATCGATAAGAATTAATTGCTAACTATTATCTCAAAGGTCTATTTATTGTAAGACCTTCACATTTCCCATGCTTTCTCTTTTCAATAATATAAGAAAATAAAAAACAATACCTATGTTCAGTGCAGGGGAAAAAAGAAGAAATACTTCATTCCATGACAAACTTCACTCTTCCATGTATTAAATATGTTTTATCACTAATTGTGTTTATCAATAAACATAAACAAAATAGAAACTACCTTGTGGAGTATTGTTGCAATCATACCTATTTTAATTTTAAAAAAAATCATCTCAAAAATTGATGTGTGTCATAAGTATTATTTGTTTTGTCTTCGACTGTTGCACTCCATCTAATTTTAAGTTGCCACACAGATGCCAGGGGGGAAGGCTTTGGTAGCAAGGAAGATGTTATGTGGAGGGTTGCAAATATTCCTAGGATGCATAAGCCATTTTTTTTGTTTATTTGGTGGTGGTTGATGCTCTTTTGGAGGACAAGACATCGTTGGAGGGGTGGAGTTGTTTTGTTAAGAAAAGATAAAGCTTTGCATAATGAGCACATTTTTGAGGTATCCTTATCTTATATAGTTATTATTTATTATGATATGTGCCTACAAACTAATGTTTTTGTGATGAATATCTTTCCTATTTTTTCAAATTCGATAGCGTCATAGAGAACTATCATAAGAAACAAGGGCAATGCCAGTAATAATGGCTTACAATTTCTTTTTTGTACAACACTGAAGATAAATTACACAAGGTAATGTGTTTAAAATTTTAAAAAACTGGTACTTAATAACAAGTGATAGTTGGACATCAATATTTTAAGTGATAACAATAGTTTCCAATTACAATCAAAAGGTTAATCCTGATTTTTTTGGTTTATCAATTAAAAGGCTAAGCATGAGGATAGGACAAATAATTCTCTATCTTAATATTACCATCGAACTAAAAAAAGGTTCAAAATTTGAAATAACAAAAGAACCAAAATCATTCTCGAGAGATCCTTGATTTGTAAAAGGTAGAAGCATGTCCCGAATTTTAAAAACATCAATGTCTCCCTCAAACATCTTCAACATGTTTATAGTACTTAACCCTAACACCATTATAATGTGTGCTCATAAAATATTTATTAAAACAACCATCTTTATTATACCTTAAAGCACACTTCTATGGACATTGCTGTCTACAACTTTGATAGTTTTATTTGCTAAGGATGTAAAAGGTTGGTGAAAATAAAAATACATTATTGTTATAAAAAATTACTGGATGTAAAAATTGAATTTTTGTTTTAAGAAAAGGGAACCAATTTCTTTATAGCCCTGACAATTACATTAAAATTAATAATTATGAAATAAACACATAAAATATGTTGATAAATATATTACACCATTGTATAAAGGTAAAACAAGGACAAAATATCCACATTTTACTTGTCTGTATGCCTCTATGCCTCTGAATGTGCACATTAAGTATTACATAATTATGGATAATGCGAACTTTTAAAGAACTAGAGTTTTAAGTAAATATATGATGAGATTGAGGAAATAGGGCATGACATTTTTCGATAGGAGAGTGGATAAGGGTACCATATTTTAGACAATAATGATGACTTTATCCTATGATTTTAGAATTTGTGTCAATCTATCTTGTTTTATAAAGCAAGGTCGTTCTTTTAGCTCCAAACTGCATAACGGATACATGAACTCATATTTTAGTATGTTGTAAGATGGGAGTGTCTGTTGCAATCACAGGTTTTGAAACAATTACTAGTTACATGGAAACAATACTAACTATGTCATCGCCATGCAATCTAAAGTGTCATTTTTTCAGTAATATTATATATAGTGAGTGAATTTAAAATGGTTGATGAAAACCAAAGGGACAAGTTATATAAAGTTAATTTTTATCTTGAATATTGACACTTGCTTGTTCATTTTAATTATCAATTAATAAACTTTAAGACCCTTTTTCAATTTTTTTGCTATTAGACATTAATTGATATTTTTGTATCATGCATTTTAAAATTTATTTATTTTATATATTTTATGGCATTTTTCAATTTCTTGTTATATTTTTGACACACATTCTCATAATTTTGGCATGAGCATGAGTTGGTGTAAACACGAGACAAATAAAATATAGAGTAAAGTATCTTAAGAGTGAGAATTAATATTTGTTTATCAATGTATTAGACTATAAAATATAGGCATAGTATATTATAGGAAATTAAAGAGGTTTACATGAATTTTCATTACTCATTACATTTTATGATTTTAGATTATTTTATATTTGTTGATAATTGGGCTTAATTATGTATTATTGATGCATTTATTGAGTTTCATCGTGTTTCCTTTTTGTTCTCATTCACCATTCTTATATCTTTTTTGGATTCTAAGTATCTAGAGAGCCCATTGGCACTCAAGTCTATTTATATCAACTCCAACATTCATGGACCCTTTTTTAATTCTTCACCAAGTCAATGTGCATTCATTGCCTAAGTTCCATATTTTTATCTTATATTTGTTGGATGTCAATTTCAGTGTAGCACTAGGGTCCTAATTTAATTCAATTATCTATAAATGTGTATAGCTTTGGTACAGGGTATGGAGAGCCATAAAAATAATAAAAATCTAATTTTTGTTAGATGTCATTTCAAATGCATTTATAAATATTTGTGTAAAATTTAAAAACATATAAAAGAACATGAATTGTTTGACAAAATACTATAACATATCTAATAAAATACACATATCTAGTTTTATTTTAACAAATAGAAAAACCAACATCATAACGTGCCTTCATCATTAATAAGTCAAAAATAGTTACAAATATAATAAAATGGAATAATC
This sequence comes from Torreya grandis, assembly GCA_037957365.1. Classification (NCBI taxonomy): domain Eukaryota; kingdom Viridiplantae; phylum Streptophyta; class Pinopsida; order Cupressales; family Taxaceae; genus Torreya; species Torreya grandis. The sequence goes on from JARHVA010001107.1 coordinate 3,664,858, forward strand.
CTCTATGATTGCACCATTCTGCCTCTCAAATCTTGAGTCCCATGTGTGCAACATCCACCTCAAAGAGACACCTATTTTCATTGAGATGTCACGTGTTTTCATTGAGACACCATTTATTTTGGTCATGTATTAGATTATTGAAACATTTTAGTAGAAGATACATAATACATTGAAACATCTCATTCTAGCATAACACATTACTACATTGTATAAATGAACATATCACCTCATTTTCTACTGTCACATCAACCAAAAATATCATATTATTGTTGCCTAATAATATATTTACAAAATGTAAAACAATATCAATAGTGATGAGGTTTAAGTGAGGTGTGACTCCTTAATTACATTCTTTTGCTTTATAAAACCTCACTTTACCAAAACATCAAGTCACATCCAACTCTTAATGTAACTTAAATCTTTGAAACAATTACTAATTATTTTTTATGTTGTAAATCACACATATTTTCTCCTCCATAACTATTTATTCACTATTCATTATTTACTTTAGATTCATTTAAAATTTTATCAATTAATATAATTTTGATGATATAATTAAACAAACTACCTTCAACCTTCAATCAAACCCTTAAACATGTAACTAATACTATATTTCAAGTTATATGTGTTTTTTGATTTTGGATAATAATCACTTAACCATGAGTCCAACAATTACAAGTTTGATTCACATCTAACAAGATTTTCCTAAATTGAAATTTAAAGAAATCTATGTCTTTAATTTTTTACTTTCAACAATCTAATGAGATTATGGTCTAACTAAAATTTTTAGTTTTCTTAATAAAAATTACAATTCTATACTTTTCATTTTCAACAACCTAATGAGATTATGGTCTAACTAAAGTTTTTAATTTTCTTAATAAAAATTACAATTCTATACTTTCCATCTCCATCATAATTTTTGTTATGCAATTTTATACAAACTTTCCAACATGTTCCACCTATCAATTCTCACAAGAAGGGAAAGTATGTCCGGAGGGATGAGAATGAGTTTTTCATAAATGGTATGTACATGTAAATATAACATTTATGGTATAGATAAAATTTTGGAGAGGGGTTATTAGTTTTCTTTATTGTGTTCTTAAGATAACCTTTTTTTTATTTTTTTCATTTTATGATTATTAAATTTATTATTTATAATTATTTATTTTACATATATATATAATATTTATTAATTATAAATATATAAGTATATTAATATAATATAATTTTACAACAAAAATTTATTTATATATTAAAAATAAATGTCTACAAATCTTAAACAATACAATCCTTCAATTAGTTTTAATTTAATTTCCTTAAAAATATATGTTTAATTTGATTTTAATTTTAATTTATTTAAAATCCATTTTTGTATTATAAAAATTTAATCTTTTTTATTAAATTAATTAAATTTATTTAAAATTAATTTATAATATTTTATTTTAATATAATATATAAACTTTTAAGATAAGGACATGTCACCATATTATTGTTGGTGTTGTAAAAAATTATAAATACACTCTAAAATATAAATTATTAGGATTGTTAAACTTCATTATATATAATTATCTTTTTTCATATTTTTTAAATAATAAATTCCATTATATTAATGTTATATATCATTAAACTGGATTAAATAAAATTATAGAATTAAAAACTTAAAAAGAAAAAAGAAAAAAAAGTCATTTGATTTGCTTAAATGGATTTTCAAATGAAAAAACATTGAAAATAAACCCAATTTATTTTTCATCTTTTTTGCCTTTAACCCTTGTGGTAATTTTTTAACAAAGTCTTATGAATCCATTTAACTCTTGTGGCTAATTTTTAAAAAAAACAAGGAGAAGTAAAATCAAATAGGGACTTATCAAAGTGGAGTTTTATCATGCAAGATTATAAGAGTTAGTTGAAGATAAAGTGGAGTTTCATAATGCAAATTTATCTTCAACAACATCAAGCCTCAAACAAGGAATTCCACACTCCCCTCAAAATTTAGAGCCTTAAAATAAAATAAATATATGCGAGATAAGGAATAATATGTTAATGGAAATAAAAATTCATCTATGTTTTAGCTTTAAGTCTTAATGAAGAAGAAGATGTCAATTGGAAGTTAAGTTTAGCTATGTTTTAGTTTTAAGCTATAATGAGGGCATAGATGAAACGTTTACATACTTTTCCCCTCACTAAGGACTCGTCTTAGTATGTGTACTTATTTTTTAAAGTAATTTAATCTAACTTTAACTGGTTGTGGCTCATCCCTACTAAATTTTAGACTTGTAAACACCTTCTTGAACAATAAAGAAACTAATTTTACCTTTTCATATGTTGTTTATTGTGTGAAATTAATGAATTGTTGATGTAAGCTTGTGATAATTACATCTTATCCCTAATTTATGTTTCATTTGTGCACATTTATGTAAAAAACTTCATCTTGTGTAGGTTTTACTTTGTGTCTCTAAGAGATTATGCAATCCACAGTTGTGATGAAAGCCATTTGAGATTCCTAAGACAAGTGGTCATCATTCTAAGTAATGTTATAAGTTGAATTATTTATACAAAGTACTTATTCCTAATATTCAATGGTTAGTTATGAGTTGTGCATGTGTGAGTTCTCTTTGATCTCATTTAGTGTGTCCAATCATGTTTAGGTATTCAATTTTGGTGCATCACCCCATAGTTAGTTTTAGAAGAATATGAATCTCTCTCTTTTTATTGTCAAGAGTTATTTTAGGTGAGGATCAAGTTGATTCATCAAGGGAGCTAGCTATATTTCAAGGTTTACTTTCATTATATAAAACTCATAATATTGAAGTGATCCCATTGTATCAATTTGACAATAGTTTCTAGCATGCTTAGTGGGACAATTATTTAAATTAATAAATATATTTTTGAATTTTTGGTGCTATTTTTAAGCACATCATCTTCTGAAGGCATTTCTACAAGAATCAATATTGACTCCATGTTATATATAATTAGGTTAAGTAGTCCAGGTTCCTAATGAGCATCAATTGCTATGTATTTCAGTCCTCTATTTTATGAAAATGCATTTTTTGTACCTTCATATTCTTCATATCAAGATGAAAATATTATATGGTTTCACCTCAAGTAGATCCAGAATAATAGGACATTAGTATTCTCATGATATTTACCCCCTCCCACCCTTGCTCATGTTTCCAAATAGCCTTGGAAAAATCATGTTATTTCCAATCAACCCAAAAAAATTATGTAAGAGATAATACTTGACTTCTAGAGATAATTTATGGAGAGTGATAGGGAAAGTGAATACAACAGACTTCAAGAAGAACTTGCATATCAATTCTATATACATCAGCAAGAGGTAGAATCATGGAAGAAATACAATGAGGCTACAAGAGAACAAATGCAGCACCTGCCCATGAGAGTACAAAACATACCTCTTGGACTCTTGTGGTATATTCCTCGGCCTATTGGACACACATCAAGTTGATATCTTCCATACAACTACTTGTAGCCTATTTAATATTAGTAAGCCCTCCCCCGGTCTTTAAAAATACCAAACAAATCATTAAAGAAATGTGATTGAGACTCCTCTAGGATTATTTAGTTTTCTCTAGCGTGTGCTTAAGGGAGGAGTATTCGGAGGCAAAGATGGGTATTTAATAGGACCATGGTTTTGGTTAGTAAAGGTTATGTGCTTGATTTTTTGAGGATATTTTAAGTGGGTATCAAGTTAGGATAGATTGAAACTTTTTGGGATGTGATAACATTGATTACAATCAGTTGACAAGAAAATGTGACCCACGTCTTTCAAATTTATAAACAAATTATAAAATATTTGTGATTAGGACTACTCTCTCAAGATTAACGTTTCACTACCATATAGGATTAAGTGATGGTTGTTGGAATGAAAACATGGATATTTAATGTGACCACAATTTCAGTCACTAATGGATCTATGCATAGTATTGTTTTGTGGTGTTTTTGTTTTTGTTTTTAAAAAGAAAAGATTTGCATATAAATATGAGCTCATGGCATATTAAAAACTTTGGGGATGTGATTGTAATGATTATAATTAATTAAAATATTTAGATTTTACAAAAATTATAATTTTTTGAATTAAAATGTTAAAAAAATTATCTAATTTTTTCTATATATAATATTGGGTTTTATAATATTTTATGCACTTTTTGATTTTATGGTTTTTTTTTTTTAGAAATAAATAATGAGTTTGGGTATTAAAAAGAATGGAGAGGAGGCATGTATTCACTTATTTTTAGTCATCATTATCATTGATAATAATGGACAACACATGTATTTACACTTAATCATTCCAAATTGCATTTTAAGTTGATCGATCGTTGTAGACACCTAAATTTGATACAAATCCTTTTTCCATAACATATTTTACTCAATTTTGCACATTTGGTATGCTTGTCTAAATTTGAGAATTTTTTAGACAATTCCTACCCCACAATAGTCTATCTCCATCTTTTTGCTTCTTATATGTTTTTCATATTTTAGCATTTCAGCTTTTGAAAATGTCTATGTACTGATCAAATTGGATTTTAAAAAACTATCTCTCACATCGTAAGGTGTGCAGTTGTGAGACTAACTCTATCAAATATAGAGTGAACCTAATTTATTATATTTACTAAAATAAATTTAAAGTATAAAAAATACAAATATAACAATATAAAAGTCAACTTGCATGTATGTGTTATTACACATACGTGTTATTGCAGGTACATGCTATAATGTATACACGTTATTGCACATATGAGCTATGAAACATACACGTTATTACAGATACTGCTATACTGTGTATGTGCATCAGTTATTTAATATGTCAAACTCCCATGCTTTTGTCAATTCAAATTTTCATAACAAAAATTGTATACATGTTATAGGATCGGTGTTTACCGAGCCTAAAAAACATAACACATATATGTTATTTATATAGAATATACACTTTATGCATACTGCATTTGTATTATGCTAAAATATTCACAGAATTATCCTCCAACTTTGTGCTTTTGCCCACTTACATAAAACCAACAAAAATACAAGTAGTGTAATGACCCTAATTTCCTCTTCGATGAAAATTGAAGAATAAGATAATGACATGGTGAGTAGCAAGAAATATTAAGAGAGAATAAATAGTGTGAAGATTAATTTGAAACGTATCATATATCTCGGCTTTTAGGCTTCTTCCTAATTAATCTTTCATTTTACTAAATATTTCTCAAAGGTATACCCTACTAAAATTCAATACAATCCCAACTTGTACTTGTTTTCTACTTTGTACAAAATGTCAAATTATATTCAAATCATTTTCATTTAATTTTAATTTTCATCAATTCATATAATTTCTTTTTTATTTTTAGATTGTGGATTGAATACACTTTCCTCTCCCTGACTAATTATTCATTATTCATTATTCACATGTTTTTCATTCTATTTTATCAACTAATATAACTTCTATTTAGTTTTTATGTTGTGGTCAAAAATACAACCTTTCAACCTTTAGTTAAGCCCTTAAACATGTAGTTAATATTATGTTGCAAGTAAAACATATTTTCTGATAATGATTCTGGATAATAATTGATTAACAATGAGATATTTGATTATGGGTTTTATTTATATTTGACATAATTTTCATAAATTAAAATTTAAAGCAATCAAAGTCTTTTGTTTTATTAAAAAAAAACACAACTCTATATTTCCCATCTCTATCATAAATTTTGTTATGTAATTTTATACGTACTTTCTCACATGTTCAAAGTAACAAATGCCATAAATATGCAAAGTATGTATGTTAGGTTAAATATGAAGTACATATTAATATAATAATCACAAAAGAGATGAAATTTTGGAGAGAGGCTGTTAGCATTTTCGGTATTAAAATCAAGTTAAAAAATTATTGAGCAACAGGTTTAGTCTATTTTTAAGATAACATTGTTGTTTTGTATTTAAATTTAAAAATTATTAAACTTTTCAATTATAATTATTTATTTTATAAATTTAAAATTCTTGTCAACATGGTAAATATAACACTACCTTTAACACAACATAATTTTACAACTAAAAAATATTTCCCTGTAATATTATTATTTACATTTGTTTAAAACTTCCATTTTTTTTAATGGAAAAGGTGGAATAGAGAACATGTATTTTAAAGAATATTCATTCTACATTTATCATATAGTATACAAATATAAAAAGTCAGAATGATAAAATAGATTTAACAAAACTAAAACTTTTAAAGAAAAAAATATTTATTGGTTTTATTGATGAGGAATTGCTATTTTTTAAATTGATAAGTGACAATTTAAATATTGTTTTAAAATTAAAAGAAATAAAAATCTTAAATTTTTAACAACAAAATTATACGAGTTGATTATTGTTTTATTTTGATAATTGATATTGTATGTTTTTTTATTAAAAAATAAAAAAGGGGGTAAAAACTTTTATTAATCACAGCAAATCATAGTACAAAGCCACAAAAGGCCGAAGCCCCAGACAAACAAAGAGAGCACAAGAAAAAGTCTAACAAAAGCCATCACATACCTACCTCAACACTGTCTTCACTCAGAATCCTCTCCATATTCTGACTAACCTCATTGGGCAGCTGTGCCCAACCATCCACCTTTCGACCCTCCGAATCCTCCGATGCCCACTTGGCCAAACAATCAGCCGCCCTATTCCATTCCCTCAGAACATGGGCAAAAGACACTGAATCCATGAGTGAGCTAATCTGTAATATCTGCTGCACCACTACGAAAAGTTGCTAGCTCACATCTGTAATTTTCCTCTCTAGGATCATATTGATCACGATCTGCGAGTCGGCTTCACATATCACCCATCTCCAACCTAGATCATAAGCGCACCTCAAGGCATACAAAACTACAAGTCCCTCCATCCTATTAATCATCTACTCCCCCATATGAGCCAAGAGAATAAAAACAATAGATCCAGAGGCGTGTCTATCGATCCCACCGATACCAGCCGAGCCCGAGTTACCCATGGAGGAGCCATCAGTGTTTATCTTCAAAAAACCTTCGGGAGGGGGCATCCATCACCCACTCCTCTGAATTCACTGCTTACCACTGCCACCTCTCCTCACACAAGCAAAGGCAGGCAAAATACCCTGTATACCAAACCTGTCAACTAACTCTATGTCCCCCTTTGCCAGGGGCAAGATGACTTCACTCTTAGCTTCTATAGCTTCTTGGACCATTCTCATAATTTGGCTCCACACCTATTGGACTCCCAATTTTACATCATTAAAAATTCTTTGGTTTCTTTCCAACCATACTTGCCAAAGCAAAAAAATCAGAATAGCATACCAGGCGTCCTGCAAGAAATGAGCAGCAGAGGGCAGTCTACCCAATTTCACCCAAAAATTAGCAAGAGAGGAGGCATGCACACACTAACACCTCCACTAGTCCCACCAGGCATGCCATAATTGGCAAGTGAACAAGCAGCTGAAAAATAAATGTGGCGAGTCCTCCTCTTCACCACCACACAAAATGCAGCGCGAAGGTCTGACAAAGGCCCTCTTACAAATGTTTTCCCAAGTCAGGCAACAGTTCCAGAAGAGTCCAAGTAAAACAATTACACTTCGGCCACGAGAAGCTGCTCCACACCCTTTTCCACCAAGGAATCTCCCTCCCCTCAACGAATTACTGTGCAACCAATTCCTGATAGCCAAACAAAATAGTATATTTCCCTTTGGGGTTTGGGTACTAAGCCAGTTCGTCAACTCCTTTGAGAGTGCAATAATTACACTCCTCAAGGATTAAATACAGCTCCACACATTCCATCTCCATATCCATAACCAGCCACTCCTCAGGACGCTTCCATCTTGCTTTCGTCAACTGGCTATAAAGAAGGAAGGTTTTAAGGTCGCCAACCTTATTCCATCTAACTTCGTTGAACCTTTGTGAAAGTGCCTCCAGATGGGGATATTGAGTAAAAATTGGGGGATAGCCATCCCAAGAGTCATTCCAAAATTGCGCCTCCATCCCCCATTGCAAATCCAGAAAAGACCTGTCTTGATTAGAGCAGCTCCTTTCTTAAGAGTCTCGCAAATCCCCAAACCATTCCTAGACAAACTGTACCTTGGAAGATCCTTCAAGGAGACCCCAAAAAATACTTATGGGACAAGATTTTGGCCCAGACCCGGTCTTGTTCAACGCACCATCTCCAGTACAACTTGGCTGCCAGGGCCATACCAATAAGCACAGATTGTCTAAGCCCCAGGCTGCTAAACCTTTTTGGGCTGCAAACAACCTCCCATCTGATGAGACTCCATTTCATTGAAGATAGATTACCAGCCCACAAGCACTATCTAGCTAGGGAATCAAGGTCCTTGACAAAGCTACCAGGTGCCACTTGTAGCATGCCCCTGTAAATAGGAAGGGCCTACACCACCGACTGAATCAATTGGACCCGACCAGCAAAAGACAACAACTTGTGGGTCCAATGATTCACCTTGGCCCTGAATTTATTCAAAATCACCTGCCATGATTCCTTGGACTGCCTCCCTAAAGTTATCAAGATCCGAAGATACAATAACAGAAGGCTTCCAATTTGAAATTGGAGGATATCAACCACTCTCCACTGGATGGCTAGAGGCATGCTGAAGAAATAAATGGAAGACTTGTCCTCATTAATAACCTATCTTGAGGTAGTCAGGTAAGCATCCAGGTAACTGTGAATGTTACCTGCCTCCCTTGTGGTAGCCCTGCCCATCAAAGCCACATCATCCACAAACTGAAGGTGAGAGAGAACCGAAAGACCACCTCCCTAGCACCAACCCTGGATAACGCCATCCTTGGTGTTCCTTCTAATTAGCCGACCTAGACCCTCTACCAAGAGAAGAAATAGGTAGGGGGATAACGGGTCTCCTTGCCGCAAACCATGCGAGGCCCCAAAAAGATTAGAATGCTCCTCGTTAACTAGGACAGAGAAAGAAGTTGAAGTTACACAGCTCATAACCCACCTAATCCATTCCTCCTTAAAGCCAAAATCACCTAAAACCTTATGTAGAAAGGACCATCTCACCCTATCATACGCCTTGGACATGTCCAGTTTGATAAACATAGCCTTCTCTCTTGACTTGGACATGGAATGGATAGCCTTTATAGCCACCACAATCCCATCCAAAATCTGAAAGCCCTCCACAAAGCCGCTTTGCTCTTCAAAAATCAACACCGCCAACCACTTCTGCAACCTTTCAGCTATCAGCTTTGATATAATTTTATAAATTACATTATACAGGGAGATGGGGCAAAAATGATTGAAGTGACCAGCCCCCTCCCTCTTGGGGATAAGGGCTAGGAAAGTAGAATTCAGGGCCCAAAGCATTTGCTTGTTGTTCTATGATTCCTGAACCACCGCCAGTAAATCATCTTTTATAATCTCCCAGAATTCCTGATAAAACTCAATCAAAAACCCATCCGGACCTGGAGCCTTTCCCTTCATCAAAAAAGCAATTCTCTTTCGTTCCTCCAAAGTTATTGGTCTCATCAGCTGCTCCTTCGTATCCCATGAAATAATAGAAGGAATAACAGCTAATATCAATTCTTTCACATCCACGTCCCTCTGCCCCTCTTCTTCAAAGAAAGAACTAAAATATTGCTCAGCCTCTCTACAGATATCTCTTGTAGAAGAAACCACCTCCCCCTATTCGTCACGAAAGAAGTGATCGCATTACCATGTTGTCGGGCTTTGACCAAATTGAAGAAGAAAGCAGTGTTTTTGTCCCCCTCTTGCAGCCATTCTATCCTTGCCTTCTACTTCCATAATATTTCCTCTCTCATCTCCCATTTCTCCAAATTCTTAATAGCCCTCGCTTCCTCCTTTAGCAAAAACTAAGACAATCCCTCCTCCCTAATCAATCTAGTAATGTTATCCAGCTCCGACTGTGACTCCTTCTTCTCCTGAAAGATGTTCCCAAAGCACTACTTGTTCCACCATTGGAGCTGGTATTTTACAAATTGGAGGAGCTTAGCAAACACATAAATTGCAGTCCCAATCGCAGGTCACCCTACTCTCCACCAATCAACAACTTGACCAAACAGGTCCTGGTCTCTTAGCCACATAAGTTGAAACTTGAAAGGCGGCCTTTGTTGCCAATGAGTGAAAGAGATGGTAAGCTTGATGGGCCAATGATCTAAGCCCCTCCAGTCTAAAATCTAAAAGCTTAATGACCACATGCCGCCCACCCAAAAACAAGAAGTCATAAAATGGTCAATTCGCTCAGCAATGCAACTATCTCCCATCCTTCTATTGTTCCAAGGGAACTGACCATTATTTAGTTTGATATCCACCAGTTTGAGTTCTGAAATTTTGTCTCTAAGCAAGACAGAAGATGGCTCCAATCTAGCAATGCCTCCCTTCTTTTCTGAGAGATCCAAGCTAGAATTAAAATCCCCAGCCATGATCTATGGCAAGTAAGGAAAATCATTATGAACCAGCTGAATGTTATGCCAAACAAGAAGCTTACCTTGAAAATTAGTGGGGGCGTAGACATTAGATAGAAGAACATACTCTCCCAACTCTGTGGATAAGGAAACCATGGATAATGAAGATCTGAAAGCGATCCAAGACATTGATTCAACCTTACGTGGATTCCAGAGACAAGCCATGCCCCCCGCTGCCCCCTGGGACCTAATGCATTGGCATAAACCTTGCCTCCAAAGCTTAGGTGTAATACCCATCATGTACTCCACTGACACCTTGGTTTCTTGAAGAAAGAGAATTTTTGGACAGTGATTCCTTATTAATTCTCGAACAGCTTTTTGTCTAGGGCCTCTATTCAAGCCCTTAACATTCTAAGAGATCATAATCATTTCGAAGGAGGCAAGAAGTGGGCATCTAAGGTCTTGATTGACCCAGATTCAACCAAATTCTCCCCAATCATCTTTATCCTTTCCGTGTCCTTCTTTTGCCACAGTTTCACACTTTTCTCTGCAACTCCCTCTTTTCCTTCCTTCTGGAGAATGCTTAGGACAGGAGGAGCCTTCCCTCTCCTTTTCGCCTCTACAGCCCCTAGCTGAATCAGGCTATCCCCAACCTCTACATCCTGAACTAGTTCTTCAGTTGGATCAACTAAATTCTGCCCTCCCAACTACCCATCCATGTTCATAAGTAAGGCGGTCTCCTCTAGTTGCATTATGTGAGAAATGGAACAGTTCCCAGCCGTTCCCATCTCCCCCACCAGTTGTTCTCCACCGATTAAACCTAGGGTAACCTCCTGTTGGCCCAACACATCCAATATCTCGAACCTGTTAAATGAATCATCTACTTGTCGCTCCATTAAGGACCTCTTATGACCTCTACTTTTGCTCTGGGCCTTAACCTGCACAAAACCCTCAGGGTCCTTACCTATACCAGTACCACCCTTCTTCCCTTTGTCAACGGCGAAAGAATTACCCAGTGGAGGCGGGGGTGAAGGTTGTTGTTTGTCTATTTTTGCCTTTAGGCACCTTCTCACTAGGTGTCCATACTCATGACAGAGGCGGCATCTAAAGGGGAGGATATCATAGTCCAATTGTTATACCCAAGAGTATGAGCCTGCACACATTTCCACTGCATCTGACAAAGGCCTGCTCAAGTCAATTTCTACACAAATTCGAGCAAATGTCATGATTTTTTTGCCTAAGGTTTGTGAAGATGATCCTATTGGCTTTCCCAACATAGAGGCTATCATCTACAGGACATCTTCTCGATAGCATTCAATCGGCATTCAAGGGAGGCGAACCCATACTAGGACCCTGTTCGGTAATTCCTTAGTTGGGTTAAAACCAGCATGCTATGGTTTCACAAATAGCCCTACCTGATTATAGAAGTATGGTCCACCTTCAAAAACCATGTTTCTATCAGCCAAGCAAGTGAAAGTCACCATAAGAAAGTTGTTTGCCAGCATCGTAACCTCCATCTCGCCCTCTGGCTCCCAAACTCTTCGAGCCCAACTCTCCAAAAAAGGGAGAGAGACTCTCAGTCTTAGAAATTTGTAGTACAGTGAATGTTTGGAATAATACTCCACATCTTCGACTATCATGTCAAATGGGATTATAAGCTTTGGTCTTTCCTTACAGTGCTCCAAGCAGCCATTGATCTTAGTGATCTAGGAACCCCCTGCAACGCCAGTGTCCAGTGCCCTTGGAGTCTGACCAAAAACTAGATTCTCCATCATCTTGGCCTCCTTCCCCTACGAATAGCTGCCTACCACTTCACTAAAACTCCTTTTCCCCTGGTTTTATTTGGTTCCTCCCGTGCCATACCCACACTTCAGATACTTCCTACAGCCTGCGCAGACCCCTGCTTCACTTAACACTCGTCGTACCCACACGCACCCCTTCACAACACCTAAAAAAGTAGTTACAAGCTAGGGCACGACTGCCCTATCTTCGCGACAAACTACAGAGCTCGTCCCTCCTCATTCTTCGTTCCAAACATTTTAAATGTTTATTCTTGATATTGTATGTTTTAAACATGGTTGAAATGTCAGTTTTTTTGTTGTTTAATATTACTTATTAATTTAGGTAAACAAATTTATAATGCCAATGTTGATTTCAATTTTTATCATTGAAATTTAATTTTTGTAAAGACTAAAGTTCTAAAATGTTGTACCTAAAATTTCTCCCGCGATTGATTTTATTGAATAATATAATACATTACAAATGATCTAAATATAATATTATGCTAATAAAATCTCGTAAATTTAATAATATCAAAAAGATCTTTGCATGAGGAATGTTGTACAAGTTATGATAATAATAAGCTTTTAAAAAATAGAAATTGGAGGCAATGTTGAAAAACAAAGTTCAGTTCAAGAGATGGAAGGTATTTTTGTTTTTATTTTTTATTTTTTATTTTTTAACTTGATTTTTCACTTCTTTGATTGTTATTGTTTTTTGGGAATTAGTCTATATGACCAACTCCACCTATGTAAATGTTTTCCTATTTAAATTAATGGAGGATAAGTTGGATAATAGAGAGGTATTCCTTGTGAGAATGTTGGAATTGTATTGACGACTATTATAATCAATCCAAGCTTGAATGTTCTACCCACTTGCCATATTCAATTCTCAAAATGGTGTAAGAATATGATAACCTACACTTTAATGAATTTCAAAAGTCCCTACATAAAAATATAAGCATTTATGAAAAATGTTAGTCCATGTTTACAGTTATTATTAGGCGAAACTATGGAAAAGATAAATGTGGTGGTAAAGAAAGAAAAAAATATTAGTGTTTAGATATCTAGTGGAGTCTAATATAGAAGAAACCTCATTACTTCATGTGACTGATTCTAATAGAAAGAATAGATGGCATATTTTAAATGCAATAGATACATGCCATGATAGGTAAATAAATCTTAAACATTAGAAAATGAAAACAAAACTTGTAAATTGAAATAGTCAAACATAGATCTTATTATTGTCAATGGTACATAATTTAATTGCATATATATTTTTTTCACAACAAAAATATTCATAACACGTTTATTACACTCATGTTGCAACTCAATTCCAATTCTTAAATACTACATTTATCTAAACCTTTGGAAAAAATAAATCTCCCGAACCTCCATTTCTTTCATAAGCCATATCTTTTATTTTGGCTCTTTTAATTGTAGGTCATCATCTATTGGTAGGAAGAAGAAATGGCCTCCATCTCCACCTGCACTGCCATTATTGGGGAGCTTCCTTCAATTAAAAGAGTGATAATATTCTCCATGTGTTAAGACACATGGCAAGGTCATATGGCATAGTCATGAATATTTGGAAGGACTAATGCAACTTGTAGTCTTCACTTGTTTAAGCAAATCAAAATGTATAATCTTTCTTTAAAACTAATAATTAAAGAGATAGAACTCAAAGAATATTTTTTTATTAAAATTGTTTATATAGAATTATTGATTGAAATCTATATTATTCTAAAAACATTTAAAAAAATCAAAGTTTCACACCTTATCAAGGTTTTTCATAAAGTTTAGATATTAAAAAAATAACAAAAATAAATAAAGTAAAACTCATGTTTATTGCATCTCTGTAAATAGGATTTTTGGCATAGGAAAAAAATAAAATTAAAGACATTAGTCATTTCACTTATATAGTGTTCTAGGGCCAAAAACATAAATCTAAAAATTAAAGGTAAAGAAAAAAAAGAACTGTCACTAGTTTCACTTACATAGGTTTACAGGTCCAAAAAAGTATTAATAGAAAAAAATTATTATTATTTCTTTTGTTTAAATGATTTTTAAGACCCACAAAACATATTAAAACTAAAAATAAATTTATTTTTTTTTAAAATCTTTTTTGCCCTTACCTCTTGTGACTAGTTTCTTGACATAGTTTCATGAGACCTTTACACATCAATAAACTTCTTGATATATTTCTCAACATGTTGGACACACATCAAATTGATACCTTATATACAGTTACTGGTAGGCTTGTTTAATATCAGTAAGCTTAAGGTTTCTTGCATTTGGGATTAAGGGAGGGCTACTATAATAGAAAGAGGGGTATTTAATGTGACCGCAATGTTGGTCACTAAAGGATGTATGCATAGGTTTCAAAACTAGTTTAAAAAATATATAATTGAAGTACTAAAAAATATTTCTACTTGGTGAAGCTTTGTCAGGATGTTAACATATATATTATATTTAGCACAACACATGCAATAGTGAAACTATTTAACTAGGAGTAGTTAGTAGACATATCTTTACAAAAACCTTATCAATCTTGAGATTCGGTGTTTATGGATTTCATTTCAGGTTTATCTACAAGTAGGCATGGTCAAGATTGTGTTTTCATTTTAGGTGTGGTTTTCATTGTGTCTTTGTTTTGGTTGATAGGGTTTCCAAGATGGTAGTGTTAGTGCCTTTTACAAGGAGGTTAAAATCTAAAAAAACTATGAAGCTCTAATTTTTGCATGTTGGTTCATTTCAGCGTATCATAGACCACTGTATTAGATAAGGACAATAGATGTATTAACACTTTCTAATATACATTATGATTCATGATTGACACCAAATTGACGAAGTCCAACATTTTTCATCCACAAACAAACGGGAAAATAGAAGTGGTTTACCATAGTGCATATATTTTGGATGTATGACTCAAAATGTCAACGATTATGAGATGAGAGTTTACCATACATCCAACAAGGTTATAATCAAACTCTCCACAACTATATTAGACATGGCCCTTTTAAGTCTATTTTAGGTTTTATCTGTTAGAAGCCATTGATGTAGAATTACCTATTACATTGTAGGAAGCATATCTCCATGAAATTAATAATTAGACAAGGCCATCGGATTTGATGAATGGATCCATAAATTTGATATAAATTTTATGAAATCTTATAGAAAACCAACCAAAAATACAACTAATTTAATGCCCAGCATTAGGCCTCTCACCAATTCCAAGGTGGTGATAAAATATTTTTGCATTTGAATAAATTACATTTGAATATTCAAAAACAAACTTTATCCTCTTCGAAAAAGGCCTTACACAATCTTCAAGTAAGTTAATACTAGTGTGTTGAGCTCAACTTACCACCTTATATTCGGTTGCATCTAGTGTTCAATATGAAACTATTCTAATAATCCTTTACACTCTCTTACACATTTTAAATATTTTTGAACAATTGCGAGTCATAATGTTAAATCCTAATTGTTCAATACCATAGTAGTAAAAAGTTCTTGAAATCAGCAAATTCCACTATATTAAGTGGCTAAAGAATGATAATTTTATCATCAAAAAAAGTGGTTCACCAAAGAATGATAATAGTTTATCAAGTAATGATAATGTTAGTGTAGAAATTTTTACATTTAGTTAAAGATTTTAATATAATAGAGCCCATTACTTCTCAAAAAGAAACACATAATTTCTATAGTGATTCAAACCTATCAAATAATAATTCATATTATTTTTAAATATGTAAATAAAATTTTAAAATTAAAAAAAAAAAAGAAAGAAAGAAATTGAAAATTAACCTTGAAAACTATTTTAATCTTCTTTTTAAAAAAAAACACTTTCATTCTTAAAATCGAAAAAAAAAGAGTTTATAATCTAACCATTAAATCAATTTTGATTAGCGCTAACTCACCTAATTATGGATTGATATTTAAATTTTAAAAACGTGTTGAGCTTTTCCGGTTGACAATAATTGATGGATAATAATGTATCCCCAAACCATCGCAATGGTCGTTGCAATTGCAAATGGTGGGCACTGTGGAGTTGATCCCCAAACCATTCACCGGATTTCAGTTCCATTCCGTTTCTCCATAATATTTGTAATTGTTGCCTCAGGTGTTGACTGCCCTCAGTTTTTGTTAAATCCAACCATTTACCGACATTTTTAGTCTTTCATAATGAGACACATGGCCAGCTATAATTTCATACACGCTGATCGATGGACTCTTAGAATTACTATGTAAATTTATAAATATAAATTAGGAGACAAAACTAAATTTAATGCCTAGGGCTCGGATTGGATGCCTACCTTATAAATTTAGAAACAAAACTTGCCTAGAGCATTGTCATGTAGTTACCATTTTCCTACATTTCCATATTTAAAGTTATTAGTGTTATTTTATATATATTTAAAAATAATATATATTTTTTAAATTTATATTATTTAATTTATAAATAAAAATGTAATTAAAATTTGTGTTAATAAATTTAAAATTTATTATTAATTATAAAATAAAAATTTATTTGTAATTTAATATATTTATTTTTTTAATTTATTAATTAGATTATTATTTTATATTAAATCAATTTTTTAATTAAAAATGGTAATCGGATCCGTGGGAAGCACTGTTATTTCAGGAGTCAATTATCAATGGTAAGGGAGACTCGAACATGAGATTTCATGGATAAAGCGCACCATTCTTACTATTTGGTCACTGCCATAGGACATTAAATTATTATTTTTACGATTTTTTTTATTAAATATTGATTTTCATTGAAATATTTTTAATAATAATTATAATTACATATTGAAATGACTTTCTAACATATAATGTGTTCACGTAGTATATCACAAACACACTTCTCCTTAAGAAAATGTGATATTGCTGTAGTGTGATGGATTAGGTATGTGACAAGTGGACCACATCAATTTAATGAAAAAATGATTACAATAATGTCAAAAGTGATGGAAAGAGTGTGTGAGTGGTGAAAAATTTGAAACAATTTATCATTGAAACATTCTTTTTTACTCTACTAACTTACTCTTTTAAGTACTCAAATACAAAAAAATTGAACCAAAAATTTAGGATTGGGAGTTGCTCATGTCTAGAACAAACGCATATATATATATATATATATATATATATATATATATATATATATATATATATATATATATATATATATTGTTGTGCAATTTTCAACACAATTATATGCAACAAAGAGTTTGGTTGACATTCATAATAAAGAAATGTTATAATCATTGAATGTACCAATTTCATATAGCAATCTCGAGTGTACGAGACCAAAAACACAATCTTTTGTATAATGAATAACAAGATATGCTTAGTCAATGTCATTATTGGTGAAGTTCAAGCTATCGTATCCAAAATTGGGACAAATCCCTCATTTTGCTAATGTTTGTGATTTATCGCTTCATAAAATACATTGACCTAGACTAGGATGTTAACAAACTAAAACATCTACCAATCTCACCTATTTCTTGTAGTAATCACAATCAAGATTTCATAGTATACAAATCATAGAGAGTAATATTACAACTGGGAACAATTGACATTGACAACATTGATCAATAAGTCTACTAACTGTTAACTATTATCTCAAGGGCATATTTATTGTAAGACCTTAACATCTCCTTTGATTTTTCTTTTCAATAACAGAAGAAAACGCAAAACAATGCCTATGATCAGCTCGAAAAAAGAAGAAGAAGAAAAAATTCATTCCATGACAAAATTCACTCTTCCATGTATTAAATATGTTTTATTGCTAAATGTATTTATCAATAAACATAAACAAAATAGAAACTAACATGTGGAGTATTGTTGTAATGATACCTATTTTAATAAAAATAAATTGTCCTTGGGATGCTCAATTATATTAAAATCCCTACACACTAGCCACGTGCCAGGGGAAGGTTGTCAACGAAATAATGCCGAAGCAAATAACTCTTAGGACCATCATTGTGGGAACAAATGTTAAGAAATCCTAATGAATGGCCATCAATATCTAAAAATATCTAGTTAGCCCGATGTGATGGGTCCTCCCCCATGGCAATAATGAAGGGGGAAAATTTAAGCAGAACTAAAATGTTGGCACTACCATGTCTATCTTCATGCAAATTAGATAATTGAGTGGCATCATGTCAAATACATCTTAGAGAAGTCTATAGAAGAAACCGTGAAATTTTAACTTCTTGTAGGCAAACAAAATCTATAAAACCTATCTGTTGACAGGAAACACAAATAAATAATTTTGGGATGACTTTGTAAAACCTCAAACATTATAGGATTAAATATTAATTCAAAAATATGATCGATGTGGAACTCCTCCTGTCTGTCCTCAAAATCCTCTCAAAATAAAAAACTATTGTGTTGGTTTGGTTGATAAATTCCTCCAAGCATAATGGAGTGACATTTAGCCCCGTGATCATCTCGGGGGGAGTCAGCACCACCATAGGGTGGGTTGCATGACCGCTTATAGAAGGAGGCATTTGTTGAGGATATCACCGTGGCATGAAACATGGAAGCATGGGAATTGTTAGAAACAAGGCTATGTGTGTCATAGGGGACCAAAACAACAGGGGGAGGCAAGGTGGGTATCTCCTGAGAAGGCTTGTTTACTAGAGAAGTTGTTGGAAGGAAGGGTTTTGACCATGACTATGTTTTTTTTGAGGTAATCATAGTTCAACCATCACATTTATTCACCACCTTGGACTTCTTGATTTACGAAGGGTCCAGGGAGGGTTTCAATCATCCCATTAGGGGATAATCTTTGATACGATGGTTAGAGGCTTGAGAATGAAAGTAAGTGTTAGGCATGTTGAAGTACACAAATTTTTGTGACCATTGGGTGTCACCACTCTGGAGATCAATTAACTCCTTCAAGTCCTTGGATAAGTCCACCTCAGTGTAAGCCCATTTGTGGAGCCGAGAATAGTACCACTTATGTGGTTCATGGCAAACAACATGTCCAATGAGTGTAATAATTTGGATCAGAAATGACTATAGATGCATCGGTAGGCTGGGAAGCTCAAGCTAGACTAGAACCCTAAAGGAGGCTTAGTCTGTGGCCTTGAAATCTTGAGACCAGTTGGATGGAATCAAGAGCGTGTTTTGAAGAAACTGGCAACTTGATTTGGAAAGAAGGGCTTGTATTTTGTACATCTTTTTAAAGGTAAACAATAAAAAACCTTTGGTGTGGTTTCAGAGACCAACCACATGGATGCCCATGGGATCCCAGTAGTGGTAAAACCAAGCCTAGAGAGGCTCCTCTGAGGGGACTCGATTGACAAAAAAGTAATGAACGAGTAATTTTCATACCATTTGCATGCATTTTCAATAGAATCACCAGGAAGACATACCTCTAGCTGGGATGGAATGAGAGAGGGATTACCTCATCATAGACTTTCAAAACAAACTTTTGTGCTCATTTGGGTGCCATTCCTCCCATCTCTTATAAGAATAGCTTTAGTCGAGAGTGGGGAAGCCATTTAAATAGGGCTAGCCCACCTTGAGCGTCAAACATAATTAATGCATAAGGACCTTATAAAATATGTATAAGCAGTATGAAAGCCAACAAGGAAGCACACATGGGAAGGCGAGTTGACTATGGAAAACTCTAGCAAATCTCATTTCAACAAAACCCTTATAGAACATGTAACAAATCTATTAGATTTAATTTAATTTCGTTAACAAATCTAAATGCATATATTAAAGTACAAATTATTAAGATCGTTAAACAACATTATATAAAAATTTATTTTTCTATAAATTTTAAATTATAAAGTTCCTCGTCTTTATATTATAGCATTGACCTCATTTAATTTTCAAGACCCAAAAAAACCTTGAAAATAAACCCAATTTTTTCTTCATCTTTGTTTCCCTTATCTTTTGTGCCTAATCACTTAACAGAGTTTCATGTGCACATTACACTTCAATAAACTACTTGGTATATTCCTTAGCCTATTATACATGATTTTTTGTAGCCCTATTGAATATTAGTAATCCCCATCCACCTTTCAGAAATTCTAAGAAAATCATAAAAGCTTTGTGATCAAGACTATTCTACGAAATTTAAGGCTTCCTTAGCATGTGGGATTAAGGGAGTATTGTTGGGATACAAAAATGAGTATTTAATATGACCATGGTTTTGCCCACTAAAATATATTGGATTAGTTTTTTGAGGATATATTCATGTGGGTATCAATTTAGGGCATATTTAAATTTTTGGGGATGTGTTATGGTGATTACAATCCATTAATAAGGAAATGACATCCACTTTTTCAAAAATGCCATAAAAGTTTTATGATCAAGTCTATTTTACAAAGCTTAACATTTCTCTAAGATACATAATTAAAGGAGGGTTATTGGAATGCTAAGATGAGTATTTAATGTGACCATGATTTCGGTCATTGTAAGATATGTGCATAGTTTTTTAGGAGATTTGCATGTGAGTCTTAGTTAAGGGCACAATAAAACCTTTCGGGATGTGATTGCAATGATTACAATCAAGTAACAAAGTTAGGTTCTACAAAAATTATAGCTTCTTGAATTGAAAATCTGAAAACTTCAAACTCTCTCTCCAATTTTGGGCTCCTGGTATTTCGTAAAGTATTAGGGTTCATGGTATTTTTTATGGTTTTGAGATTTATCGTATTATGTTTGGAGAAACAAGCACTGAGCTTGGGTAATAAAGAGGATAGAGAGGAGTCATGTATCTACATATTTTTAGTCATTTTTATCATCGATAATAATGACACACCTATCGACACTTACTCTTTTCAAGTTGCATTTCAAATTGATCGACTTTATAGACATCCAAATTTTTATGTTTGATTAAATATATTGACTCAATGAAATTCATTACTTCTTAAAATTACAAATAATACCAATAATAACTCAGATCCACTACATAACCATTCAAATTATTTTTTTAAAATTATAATTAAAAAGAAAAGACATTTAAAAAGACAGAAACGTATTGAGCTTTTCCGGTTAACACACATTAAATTTAAATTTTGGTTAACACAACTCACCTAATTATGATTTATATTTAAAAAGACAGAAACGTATTGAGCTTTTCCGGTTACCACTTTTATGATGCGGACAACGATTGATGGACATTAATGTTTCCAGACCATCCCATTGTCGTTACAATTGCAAATGGTGGGCA
The DNA here is from genome assembly GCA_037957365.1 of Torreya grandis. Taxonomy (NCBI): domain Eukaryota; kingdom Viridiplantae; phylum Streptophyta; class Pinopsida; order Cupressales; family Taxaceae; genus Torreya; species Torreya grandis. Next base: position 3,686,238 of record JARHVA010001107.1, read on the forward strand.
CCCCGCCCACGGTGGAGTTGATTCACAAACCACCCATCGGATTCCAACTCCATTCCATTTCTCCATAATAATTGGTTCCGCTGGTATCGACTGCCTGCAGTTTTTGTTAAAGCCAACCGTATACGATTCTGATTACACCCCTTTATATTCCTCCTCCTCTTCCTTAATTATCATCACTCGAATGAATTACAGTTAAAATTCGTTCCAGATTCTCTTTTCTGGGTATAAATCTTTTAGCATTGCATCCCCTGTTTTACATCTCAATCATTTGGAAAATGAGTATTTCCAAAGCATTTATCGCTGCGAGCATAGGTTCGATTCAGGGATTTAGAGATCAGGGCATTAAGTTCAATCATCTAAATAATCTGATGGCTAAGCTATCATTTGTTGCTGCTGCTTCTTCGTCTTCCGTTTTAAGCCCCTCTATGTTTTGGGTGAACGCTGAAGAAGAAGATAACGATGTGAAGACGAGGAGATTAAGAGAGAAGAAAGTGTGTGAAGAGTCATTGAGACGTGTCATGTATCTCAGCTGTTGGGCTCCTTCCTAACTAAACATTGAAGGGCTATCTATATCTTATCCCCAACCAGGGAGGAGAGTAAGAGGCTGCCGTTGCTTCTTGTTCTGTCTTTAACCCCCTTTGTATTATCCCCAATTCAGGGGCATACCCTTCCAAATTCAAGGGTATATCATTGCAAATTCTAGTACAATCTCAACCTGTACTTGTTTTACGCTTTGAACAAAAATATAAAATTACTTTTACATTATTTCCATTTCCTTTCATCAACTGACTGAATGTTTAATTCGAGCTATTGAAATCATTTAGTCAATCCCGTTGCTGGATGCAACCGGTTGGGTTTTCTTAAACGTTTTTACTCTTTCATGATAAGAGACATGCCCAGCTGTAATTTCATACACGCTGATAGAAGGACTCTTAGAAATAGCATATTTAAATTTATAAATATAAATTAAGAGACAAAACGTAATTTAATGCTTACCTTAATAAATTAAAAGACAAAACTTGCCTAGAGCATTGTCATGTAGGTAACATTTTGATATTTAAAGTTATAAGTAGTTATTTTTTATATATTTTTTAAATTTATATTATTTAATTTATAAATATAAATGTAATTAGTGTTAATAAATTTAATAAATTTAAAATTTATTATTGATTGTAAAATAAAAAAATTATTTATAATTTAATATATTTATATATTTTTAATTTATTAATTAGATTATTATTTTATGTTAAGTCGAAGTTTTTTACGAGAAATTTTTATTGGATATTGATTTCATAGAATTTTTTTTAGTAATAATTATAATTACATATTGAATTGAGTTATTAACATGTAATGTGTTCACGTGATACATCACAAAAACACATTCATAGTGCAATGGATTAGGTATGTGACACGTGGACCACATCGATTTAGTGAAAAAATGATAACAATAACATTAAAAGTGATGGAAAGAGCATGTGAATGGTGGAAAATTTGAAACAATTTATCTTTGAAACATTTTTTTTTAACTCTACCAACTTACTCTTTTACGTACTCAATTTTAAAAAAATTGAGCCAAAATTTTAAGATAGGGAATGGCTCATGTCTAGAAGAGATGCATTATTATCTGCAAAAGAAAATTTTGTTATGCAATTTTCAACACAATTATATGCAACAAAGAGTTCGGTTGGCATTCATAATAAAGAAATGTTATAATCATTAAATGTACCAATTGCATGTAGCAATCTAGAGTATATAAGACCAAAAACACAATCTTTTGTGTAAGGAATAATAAGATATGCTTATTGCCAATTTATGGGTTGAAGTTGGACAAGTCAATGTTGCTCTTGGTGAAATTCAAGCTATCATATCTAAAATTGGGATAAATCCCTTATTTTTTTAATGTTTATGGTTATTCGATTCATAAAATACATTAGCCTAGATTAGGATGTTAACAAACTAAAACATCTATCAATGTCACCTATTTTCTGAGGTAATAATGGGCATGATTTCATAGTACACAAATCAAAAAGAGTAATTTCACAACAGGAAATAATTGACATTGACAACATTGATCGATAAGAACTAACTATTAACTATTATCTCAAGGTGTATTTATTGTAAGACCTTTGCATCTCCCCTCTTTTCTCTTTTCAATAATATAAGAAAATACAAAACAATGCTTGTGTTTAGTTCAGGGAAAAAAGAAGATGAAATACTTCATTCCGTGACAAACTTCACTCTTTCATGTATTAAATATGTTTTATCATTAAACATATTTATCAATAAACATAAACAAAATAGAAACTACCATGTAGCGTTTTGTTGTAATGATACTTATTTTAATAAAAATAAATTATCCTCTCAAAACCTGAGGTGTGTCATAGGTATTATTTGTTTTATATTCGACTGTTGCACTCCATCTAATTTTAGGTCACCACATAGATGCCAAGGGGAAGAAGGCTACAGTAGCAAGGAAGATGTTATGTGGAGGGTTGCAAATATTCCTAAGATGGATAAGCCATTTTTTTTGTTTATTTAGTGGTGGTCAATGCTCTCTTGGAGAACAAGATGTTGTTGGAGGGGTGGAGTTGATTTGTTAAGACAAGAAAAAGTTTTGCATAATGAGCACATTTTCAAGGTATCCTTATGTTATATAGTTTTTATTTATTATGAAGTGTGCCTACACGCTGAGATTTTTGTGATGAATAGATTTCCTACTTTTTCAAACCTAATAGCATCACAAAGAACTATCATAAGAAATAGGGGCAATCCCGGTAATAATTTGGCTTACAATTTCTTTTTTGTACAACATTGAAGATAAGTTACACAAGGTAATGTGTTTAAAACTTTAAAAAAATATTGTAACACCTATAAAGAAAAGGTATTTAATAACAAGTGATAATTGGACATCAATAGTTTAGGTGATTACAATAACCCCCAATCACAATCAATCGGTTAATCCTGTATTTTTTGGTTTATCAATTAAAAGGTCAAAACATAAGGATAGGACAAACAATCCTCTATCATAATATTACCTTTGAGCTAAAAGAAGGCTTAGAATTTGAAATGATAAGGGAGCCATATTCATCCTTGAGATATCTTTGATTTGTAAGAGGTAGAAGCATGTCCCGAATGTTAAGAATATAAACCTCTCCCTAAAACATCTTTAACACCTTTATAATACTCAGCCTTCACGCCATTATAATGTATGTTCACAAAATGTTAATTAAAACAACCATCTTCATTATATTTTAAGACACACTTTTATGAATATTGTTATCTATAATTTTGATAGTTTTATTTGCTAAAGATGTAAAAAATTAATGAAAAAGAAAATTAATTATTGATATAAAAAAATATTCAATATAAAAATTGAATTATTATTTTAAGAAAACGGAACCAATTTCTTTATAGCCTTAACAATTACAATAAGTTTAATAATTATAGAATAAACACATAAATACGTTGATAAATATAATACACCAGTATATAAAGGTAAAACATGGACAAAATATTCATACTTCATCACGCCGTATATCTGAATATGCACATCAAGTATTATGCAATTATAGATAATGCGAACTCATAAAGAACTAGAGTTTTATGTAAATGCATGATGAGACTCTGGATCAGGTGAGGCCTTAGACATTTTTTTGATAGGAGAGTGGATAAGGGCACCAAATCTTAAAAAATAATGATGACATTATCATATAATTTTGGAATTTGTGTCAGTCTATCTTGTTTTACAAAGTAGGGTAATTATTTTGTCCCGGGACTCCATAACGGATACATGGACTCATCTTTTAGTATTTTTTTATATGGGACTGTCTCTTTCAATCACATCTTTTGAAACAAAACTAACAATTTCATCACCATTGCAATCTGAATTGCCAAATTTTTTTCCAGTAATATTATGTATGGTGAGCGAGTTTAAGATGGTTGATAAAAACCAAAGGGGCAAGTTATATAGAGTTAATTTTTCTCTTGATTGTTGACACCTATTTGTTCATTTTAATTATCAATTAATAAACTTTAAGATCCTACTTCAATTTCTTTTCCTTTTGACATGAATTAGTTGATATTTTTGTATCATGCATTTTACAATTGGTTTATCTTATATACTGCTTAGCATTTTTCAATATTTTTGGTTATATCTTTGCCACATATCCTTATAATTTTGGAATGCACAATAGTCGGTGCAAAAAAGGGATAAATAAAATATAGATTAATGTATTTTAACAGTGAGAATTAATGTTTAATGTTTGTTTGTCAATTTATTAGGTTATAAAATATAGATAAGAAATATGGTATAATAATATATTATAGGAAATAAAAATGGTTCACAAGTATTTTTATTATTCATTAAATTTTATTATTTTACAGTATTTTTTATTTGTCGATAATTGGTTTAAATTAGATGTTATTGGTGAATTTGTTGAGTTTTGTCATGTCTCCTCTTTGTTTTTATCTACCATACTTCTCTCTTTTTTGGCTTCTATGTGTTTAAAGAGACCATTGGCACTCTTGCATCTATTTATATCAACTCCAACACGCATGGACCCTTTTTTGGTCTTCACCAAGTCAATATGCACTCGCCACCTATGTTTTATATTTTTATCTTATATTTATTGGATGTTAGTTTTAGTGAGGCACTAAGGTCCTATTTTAATTTAATTGTCTATAGATACATAGAGCTTTGATATTAGGATATGAAGAGCCATAAAAAATAATAAAATACTAATTTTCAATAGATGTCGTTTCAAATGCATTTAAATATATCTATGTAAAATTTAAAAACATATAAAGGCACATGAATTATTTGAAAAAATACAACAATATATCAAATAAAACATGAATTTCTAGTTTTATTTTAGCAGATAGACAAACCAACATGATAATGTGCCCCCTCACCCTTGATAACTCAAAAACTAATACAAATATAGTGAAATGGAATAATCCTCTATGACCGCACCAGTCTACCTCTCAAATCTTGAACGCCGTGCATGTGGCATCCAACTCAAAGAAACACCTATTTTCATTGAGATGCCACATATTTTCATTGAGATACCACTTATTTTGATCATGTATTGGGTAATTGAAACATTTTAGTGAAAGTTACATAATACATTGACATGTATGTGATATATCATTGAACTTTGCACATGTATCTTCCCAAGATTCTATAAGTCCACCACCTAAAATACCCTATCATTGACCCTCACCATCACCACACATCTCACCTTGAAATATTTTATCACTTTCATGTTTTATCTGGCCTTGCCATTCTCCACCCATGGATTTTTTAGTGGTGAACCTTTGTTAATTCATGAATATTCCCTTTTTTGAAATCGGCATTTGACAATTTTATAGGGTAGCTGACAATGCAGGATCACCTAAATTGTATGATAGAATTTAAATTTAAGGGTCAGCTCACCTACTTTTTAAAATAATTTTTTTCTTATAAATTTTTGTCATCGATACCAAGAAAGCCAATTTGGGGGCATTCACCATTATATATAATATATTTAACTCTCTATCCTAATGGTATTCATTCCTCAAGTACATTAAACTATCTCAAGTGCCAATATCTTTTGTCAAGCTTCTACAACTAGCAGTTGGGCGACTACAATTAGGTATCAAATGACAGTAACCTAGTATTGGGCAACAACGACCAAGTTTCAGACAAAAGTGACCAAGTGTCAGATGATAATGACCAGGTATCAGATGATAATAAGAAGGCATTGAACAATAACAACTGAAGCAGGCGATTGGCAAATGATAAATTTTTGAGCATTTTCCCACCATCACACAAATAAGCATAATGGTCCTGACAACAGAACCAAAATTTTGAGCTCTCTTCCTTTAGTCTAGCATGTCTTTCCTTAGTTGTGCACCTAAGAGAATAAGAGTTACAATGAGATAGTGCATCGGTGTATCACACAAGAAAGGGTTATCACACATTCACCCAAAGCACATAACTTAAGATCGATTACCATTGGTTTCATCATGTCATGGTGTATTCATTAGTTTCTTAAGTGAGGGTACTTGAACAAGCACATAGATCTAAATTTATACTTAGTTCCATGTCAAACTCTTAATTATTCATTTTGTACTTGACTAATCACGCAAAAAGACATTAGCAACAAACTGAGAACAAAATATTAATAATTTTATTATATTCATGATCAAATTATACAAGCATTTCATCAACACAAAAACTTCCTCTCAGAACATACATATTTCATATCTAAGATTATGACGGCTCCAAGATTACAATCATCAACCAACACTAAGTAGAATTAGAGGGTATTTATACATGGGTCTACCCCAACCATTCAGTTACAAAATTAATTACATAAAGATGACTCACCAATGACCATTAACATTAATGAGTCATGGAAAGTCGTTACATTAAATTCCCAAGGAGCTGAGCCTAAATATCACTATATGCTCTCTTTATGTTGCATCTAAAAAGTATAATTTGTGAATAATATGTAGTTGTAGAGGGACCAAAAAATTACCGATGCATAGAACATGAAAAATAGGCACTTTTGAGAAAAATGACACTAAAAAAGAAGTTACCAATCAAAAGTTATAATTGTTTTAAGATTTGAGCTTGCATAAAAAGTCTCCACCCAACATAAATTCGAAAAATGTTTGGGTTGATTGGAGACACCTAACAGAATTTTTAAAATGTTTAGTTTGATTTGAGATTTGATGGGGATAAGGCTAAACCCCCACTAATAGGAATCAATATTTAATCCCCCTCCATATGACCAAGTGACTAAGACCTTTTGTGTACAAAAATGGTAGTTAGACTCCACTATGTGTGTACGTAAGGGTCTCAGGTTTTGATGTGGGTGCATGTAGTGGTGTCAAGCTCCAATATGTGTGCATGCAGGGGTGTTGGGCTCTATTGGGTGTGCATGCAGTGGTGTTGGGCGCTATCAAGTGTGCATACAAGGGTATCAGCTGCACTAGGCTTGATTATAGGGGAATTGGTTTTTGATGAACTTGCATACAAAGAGATAAAGTTTTACCAAGGGTTTAATGTCCCCCCAAGCCTATTTCCTTGTCACTAAAAGTCTGACAAAGTTTGATAACCACTAAAATTGCTTGCAAGGGTTATAAACCCTACCAAAATTGGAAAACCCAAAAATCTACATATTTAGTATGGCTTCTCCAAAACATAACAAAAACCCACTTGAAAAATAAAAAAACCTTGAAATTGTTTCCTAATTTGAGAGCCCCACCATACAGATATGCACAAAATCACCAAAAAGGCCTCAAAACCTTTTAAAAAGGCCAAAAATCTCTATCATGAATCTAGGTCATGTTAACAATTGATTTTAGGGTTTTGATGCCTTTCAGATCTGATGATGCTATCCTTTTTTTGATTGAATACTTCAACTATATAGTTGACATGAATTTTTATGTAATCCCACCAAACCTATGGAACCGTTGAAAAAAAAAAAAGAATGCATGCAAGAATGTTTTCACTAAATATTTTAGAAATGGAAAAATGACCATCAAATCGGAGCTTTGATACCATGTCATATTACTCTAATATATTTGAATGTCCAAAAAATGAATGAAACCCTAGAAATAGGTGAGAGCAATGTAAAACAAAATTGAGTTTCATATTAACTTCCATTAGCTAAAAAGTACAAAGGATGTATATTATATAGTGAGATATTAGGTCACCAAGAAGGTAAAAAATTAACTCACTATTAAAAAACACATCTAGTGTATTTCCCCTAATGACCTTAACAATCCTAAATAAACTGACTAACAACTGTGTAGAATTGCAAGCATGAAAAAACCTACACCAACAAATATCATATTCTAAAGTTTTACAAGGTAGCCTTGAAGCCCAAAAAGTGATAGATAAGAGCACACCTTTGTAGATTGTCAATACTATTTTGAATTTCAGCATATTGGATTTTAACCATCAGAGAGTCATCCACCACTTTCATGCATCTTGTTTTAGTCTTTTGATGATCTCTCTTTAGCATGCATAAAGGTAGGCGAATAAAACCATTTCCTCCTTTAGTTGTTATAGAATATCAAGGTGTTTGTAACATTACATTAAAATTTAGATTCTTAAGGTTTTGATCCATAATTTGCATTTGAACCAATTGCATTTTTGACAAGATTTGATTTTTTTAAAATAATTCAAAAAATGCAAAGATAGTACTAAAAAATATTTCCACTCGATGAAGCTTTGTCAGGATGTCAACATATATATTATATTTATCACAACATGTGCAATAGTGAAACTATTCAATTGGGATTAGTTCCTATACACATCTTTACAAAAACCTTATCAATCTTGAGATTCAATATTTGTGGATTTCATTTTAGAGTTTCCCACAAGTAGGTGTGGTCATGATTGTGTCTTCATTTTAGGTGTGGTTTTGATCGTGTCTTTTTTTAGTTAATAGGATTTCTAAGATGGCAATATTGGTGTCTTATAAAAATGGGTGAATCTGGAATAGCTTGAGTTTCCTATGTGAACACACAATCGCCGACATCGGTTATATAGTCGTCGTTGGTCGATATACTACTGGCGTCGATCACTGTCGATCGATCTACTCTATCGACGTTAGTTTGCAGACGGTCGATGTCAGTCATTATGATCCCTGCAGTGCTGTCAAGCCTGCAACAGAAGGGTACGAATTTGCACGGATCTGTATAGATTCCGTACAGGAACAAATATAATCTAGTGCGGCTTGAATGCTGAATACCTGATTTGAAGATCTCTATCTGTATAATTTTCTAAATCAAAAACTAATGAAATAAATCCCTGTGATAACTTCTATGTGAAGTTATCTCTCAACCCTGTAAACCTTTGTGATAACTTCTGTATGAAGCTATCTCTCAAATTGGCAATAAATCAGGTGATCTCTCACAACCTCTGAATCACACACACTGAAGAGTTGACGTTCTTCAATGCAAATGGAATCTTGGAACCCTTGGCTCAGTCTTCAAAGAAAAATTCTTAGCAACAATCAATAATCAATAATCAATTCATAATTCCAACTCTCTCCCCCTGAGAAACCCTTATACCCTCAAAAAGATGTGCTTGCCCTAATTAGGGTTTCTTAAATTAAAATTAGGGTTTCTTAATTAAAATTAGGCCAAATAATTAATATTTGATTAAATCAATCAAATATTAATATCTCCCTCAAACATATCGGATCCTCGAACCGACTGAAGCTGGTGAATCAGGGAGTGATTCTACACATGACCATACTAAAACAAGGTGCTTCGCTGCGTGTCAGAAGTCCCTAAATAATAGGAGCTCAGGCAAACATGTCTGAAAGAGCCTGAATGAAAACCAACTATCAAAATTTTGCTAATCGAAGCCAAGCCAAGCTCCATTATGACCCTCTATCCATCCTATCAGCCTACAAAGGTCGTATAATAGGCTAATCAACCACTCTGAGTGATGTCACCTAAAAAGGGGACATGACAATCCACCCCTCCTGAAATTGCTTGCCCCCAAGCAATGTCAGAACAACAAACCAATCAATCCACCTGGATCCCAAGGAAAAGGTTGTGTAATGTCCCTCATGTCACCAATTAACCCCTGTGACGAAATCATCAGTATCAATGGTACAAAAATCAGCAACTAAAAAACTGCACTCAACACCCAAACAACTAACATCACTAACAAAATTATCTGAAGACCAACTGTAGATGCCAGTAGAAGAAACCACTCTAGGGAACTCAAGCCAACCAAAACATCAATTCTGTCAAAACTCAAGTCCCTGTCTAACTAACACTCACACCCAACTGCATCGTGGATATGACAACCATAGGTACCTGAGTCATTGACACCAAATCCAATCTTTGATAAACTGTCCTGGGTGTGCTGATACTGCAAGTTGTGTAACTTGCAACTACATATGCCATCTACAAAAGATGGTGCCAATCCATCCCATAACTGATCCCTCTGTAAAGGTGGCACGATCAACTATACCACACTATCATCGGTGTGAGAAGAATCAATCTGGAGACTCGACTCTACTGGTATGCCAAACTCATCAAGACCAGGTACTCCCAAATCTTGAACATGTGTGTTAGCTCCAACAACATCTTCCTCAGCAACAACTGCAAGAACATACTCACCACTAACACTCAGTGTACTAACCTCTGAGTATACCTCCACACTCTGAATGCCAGCATCGAATTCATCCTCATCTAACTCTGAAGACGCTGCTACTGAAACTATCTCATCATCACCATCTCCTATCTCATGAGAATCATGGGACATGCTATTGTCCTGTCTAATTGATCTGTAGTGCTCTCTCCTCAGATTAACAAAGCGATCAAAAGACATCCTCTTTCGAATCTTAGGTGATAATAACTCCCACTCCTCATTCATTGCCATAAGTGTGTCATTAAATAGGGGCTCTCTTGCCGCCTCCTCTGCTGGAGCCTCTGGTTCCTCTTGAACAAATGTAGGCCGTGTAGGCCTATCAGCTGTCCTGGAATGGGTCAACGGTGGTCTCTGATTAACAGTAGCACTCCTGTTATCTCCTTGCTTTTCGCTTTGTGTTGTGGACCCTTTAACAACCGATGCAATACTCCATGTTAATTTGTCTTCAAATGTAGGGCCTGAAAAAAATTCATTTAACCTCTTCAAACTTTGTTTCAGCTTCTCCATATCCTTGTCCCACTGTTTCTGAGTACTTGAAGTAATCATGGGTACTTCATTGATTTAAGGACCAATCTACCCAACAGGATGGCAGAATTTAGCTCTGATCTACCCAACAAGATGGTAGGAATTTGGCTCTGATACCATTGTAATATCCCCTGTCTAATAGGGAATATAGCAAGACAAAAGCTCTGATACCACTGTAATATCCCCGGTCTAGTAGGAAATATAGAAAGACAAAAGCTCTGATACCACTGTAATATCCCCTGTCCAATAGGGAATATAGAAAGACAAAAGCTCTGATACCACTATAATATCCTCTGTCTAATAGGGAATATAGCAAAACAAAAGCTCTGATACCACTATAATATCCCCAGCCAATAGGGATAGTAGAAAAAGCAAAAGCTCTGATTTGCTTTTCTGTGTATTCTAATTTTTTTGTATGAAATAAGAACAAATTGTGATTTTGCAAGATAAATTCAAATAAATAAATAAATCACAGTATAATCTCTTAACTAGCAAATCAATGATCGTATTATTCATCCAGATGATTACAATAGAAGTCCTCTATCATACATATAAAAAATATATGAAAATACTATTTTAAAACCTTGGTCTTTTGCAAGTCTGGTAATTAACCCTGAATCTGGAACGGCTTGGGTTTGCTGTGTCGACACACAGTCACCGACGTTGGTTATACTGCCATCGTCGATCGATATACTGTCGACGTCGAGCACTGTCGATCGGTCTACTCTGCCGACATCGATCTGCAGACGGCTGATGTCAGTCTCTGTGATCCATGTGGCACTGTCAAGCCTGCGATAGAAGGGTACAGATTTGCATGGATCTGTATAGATTTTGTACAGGAGCAAATAGAATCTAGTGCGGCCTGAATGTTGAATACCTAATATGAAGATCTCTATCTGTATAATTTTATAAATCAAAAACTAATTAAATAAATACCTGAAATCCCTGTGATAACTTCTGTGTGAAGTTATCTCTCAACCCTGTAAACCTCTATGATAACTTTTGTATGAAGCCATCTCTCAAATTGGCAATAAATTAGTTGATCTCTCACAACCTCTGAATCACACACACTGAAGAGTTGACGTTCTTCAATGCAAATGGAATCTTGGAACCCTTGGCTCAGTCTTCACAGAAGAATTCTTAGCAACAATCAATAATCAATAATCAATTCATAATTCCAACTCTCTCCCCATGAGAAACCCTTATACCCTCAAAAAGATGTGCTTACCCTAATTAGGGTTTCTTAAATTAGAATTAGGGTTTCTTAATTAAAATTAGGCCAAATAATTAATATTTGATTAAATCAATCAAATATTAATATCTCCCTCAATACATATCGGATCCTCGAACCGACTGAAGTTGGTGAATCAGGGAGTGATTCTGCACATGACCATACTAAAACAAGGTGCTCTGTTGCATGTCAGAAGTCCTTAAATAATAGGAGCTTAGGCAAATGCATCTAAAAGAGCTCGAATGAAAACCAACTATAAAAAATCTGTTAATCGAAGCCAAGCCAAGCTCCATTATGACCCTCTATCCATCCTATTAGCCTACGAAGGTGGTATAATAGGCTAATCATCAACTCTGAGCGATGTCACCTAAAAAGGGGACATGACAACTTCCTGAATTTCTTCAAACTTTTTGTCCAAAGTAATTCCTTCAGACAAAAATTCTGAAAGAATTTGGTCCTTTTCTTTTCTTTGACTACCTTTGAAAAGTGCCCTTCGGGAAAAATGGAAATGACCCTTTCGAAGGGTACTTCCTTATGCCTTAAACAAATTTTTGAAGGAAACTCATCGTTGTAGCTTTTCTATGTGGCCTCTTTGCCAATGTTCCCTGCCCTCCGTAAGGGCTCTTGAATCCATTGCCCTCTGCAAGGGCACTTGTCCTTCGGGAGACTCTCTTGAGCTTTTTGATTGAACTGCTTCTTCGAACCAACTGTTGAACTGAAGTTGAACCAACACTTTGAACCAAGTTGACTAAACCAAGTCATTGAACCGACTGAGTGAACCAAGTGTTTGAACCATCTGATTGAACCAAAGCATTGAACCAACTAAATTGAATCAAGCTGACGAACCATTTGATTGAACCTCAGCCATTGAACCATTTGATTAAACCAACACGATGAACTTAGCCGATTGAACTTTGTCGTTGAACCAAAGCAATGAACCAAAGCATTGAACCAAAGCGTTGAACCGGTTCAATGGTTCAATGGTTCAAAGATGCTAACTCTTGGAAAGATCATGTCGTTGGACCCCAACGTTGAACCACTTTTCCAACCTTAAGGAAAAGTGTCTTGAACCATTTTAGCTCTCTTTCCTTATGAATTTCTTCAGACAAGAGTTTGAAGAAGCTTTGTAAAACCTTGCACTCTTTGAACTGGTTCTTCATCTGTTGAAAGACTTGCCTGCAGAGTTCGTAGAAATGCCTACAGAATCGGTAGAAATGGACTTGTACAGTTCGTAGAAAACCTGCAGAGTCTGTAGAAACTAGACTTGTGCAAAGAATCAAAGAAAGTACTGGCTCAGAACAACAGAGAAAGAAGGGAACCAATTTTGGCCTGATGGACCAAAAATGGTCAACAATGCTTATTTCGAATTTATTTGTTGAAGTTGGACTAGTCAATATCGCTCTTAGTGAAGTTCAAGCTATGGTATCCAAAATTGGGACAAACTCGTCATTTTTCTAATGTATGTGATTATTTGATTCATAAAATACATTAACCTAGATTAGGATGTTAACAAACTAAACATCTACCAATCTCACCTATTTTTTGTGGTAATCAGGGGTATAATTTCACAATACACAAATCACAAAGAGTAATATGATAATAAAGATCAATTGACATTGATAACATTGATCGATAAGAATTAATTGTTAACTATTATCTCAAGGGTATATTTATTGTAAGACCTTCACATCTTCCTTGGTTTCTCTATTCAATAATATAAGAAAAAGCAAAACAATGTCTATGTTTAGTTCAAGGGGGAAAAAAAGAGGAAAGACTCCATTCCATGACAAACTTCACTCTTCCATGTATTAAATATGTTTTATCAATAAACATAGACAAAATAGGAACCACCATGCAGAGTATTGTTGAAATGATGCCTATATTAATAAAAATAAATCATCCTTTGAAAAAATGATGTGTCATAGGTATTATTTGTTTTATCTTTGACTATTGCACTCCATCTAATTTTAGATTGCCACACAAATGTCAAAGAGGAGAACGCTACAGTAACAAGGAAGATGTTATGTGGAGGGTTGCAAATATTCTTAGGATGGATAAGCCATCTTTTTGTTTATTTGATGGTGGTTGATGCTCTTTTGAAGGACAAGATGTTGTTGGAGGGATGGAGTTGGTTCGTTAAGAGAAGAAAAAGCTTCGTATAATGAACACATTTTCAAGGTATCCTTACTTTATATAGTTGTTATTTATTATGAAGTGTACCTGCAAGTTGACGTCTTTGTGATGAATAGCTTTCCTACTTTTTCAAACTTGATAGCATCAAAAAGCTATCATAAGAAATAGGGGCAATCCCAGTAATAATGGCTTACAATTTTTTTTTTATACAACATCGAAGATAAGTTACACAAGGTAATGTGTTTAAAACTTAAAAAATAGTGTAACGCCTACAAATAAAAGGTTTTTAATAAAAACTGATGATTGGACATCAATATTTTAAGTGAAAACAATAGTTTCCTATTATAACCAAAAGGTTATTCCTGACTTTTTTGGTTTATCAATTAAGACGCTAAGCATAAGGATAGGACAAGTAATCCTCTATCTTAGTATCATCATTGAGTGAAAAGAAGACTTAGAATTTGAAATTACAAAATATCTATATTATCCTTGAGAGATCTTTCATTTGTAAGAAGTAGAGGCATTTTATGAATGTCGAGAACATCAACCTCTCCTTCAAACATCTTCAATACTTTTATAGTACTTAGCATTAACACCACTATAATGAGTGCTCATAAAATATTAATTAAAACAACGATCTTCATTATACAATAAGGCACATTTTTATGGATACTACTACTATCTACAACTTTGATAGTTTTATTTGCTAAGGAAATAAAAGATTGGTGAAAAAGAAAACATATTATTATTATAAAAAAATACTGAATATAAAAATTGAATTTTTATTTTAAGAAACAGGAGCCAATTTCTTTATAGCCTTGACAATTACAAATCAGTTTAATAATTATGAAATAAACACATAAAATAGGTTGATCAATATAATACAACATTGTATAAAGGTAAAGCATGGACAAATATTCATTCTTCATTTGTCTATATGCATCTGAATATGCACATCAAGTATTACACAATTATGGATGATGCGAACTTGTAAAGTACTAGAGTTTTAAGTAAATACGTGATGAGATTGTGGATAGGTGAGGCCGTGACACTTAATGTATATTTGATAGGAGAATGGATGAGGGTACCATATTTTAGACAATAATGATGACTTATCATATGATTTTGTAATTCATGTCAGTCATTCTTGTTTTACAAGTTAGGACCATTCTTTTCACCCCAAACTCTGTAATGGATACATGCAATCATCTTTTAGTATGTTGTAAGATGGGAGTGTGATTCCATCACAGGTTCTAAAGTAATTACCGGTTACATGCAAACAATACTAACAATGTCATCACCATTGCAATCTGAAGTGCCATTTTTTCAGTAATATTATGCATGGTGAGTGAGTTTAAAATCGTTGATGAAAAATAGACGGGTAAGTTTTTCATTTTAATTATCAACTAATAAACTTTAAGACCCTACTTTAATTTCTTTGCTATTCGATATGAATTAGTTGATTTTTTTTAATCATGCATTTTAAAATTTGCTTAATTATCAATTAATAAAATTTAAGACCCTACTTCAATTTCTTTACCATTCAATATGAATTAGTTGATATTTTTGTCTCATGCATTTTAAAATTTGTTTATCCTATATATTGCTTAGCATTTTTCAAATTTTTCTTATATCTTTGACACATATCCTTATAAGTTTAGAATGTACATGAGTATGTGCAAACAAGGACAAACAAAATTTAGAGTAATGTATTTTAAGAGTGAGAACTAATGTTTGTTTGTCATTTTATTATATTATGAAATATAGGCATGAAATAGGGTATAATAATATATTTTAGGAAATAAAAATGGCTTATAAGTATTTTTATTACTCATTAAATTTTATTATTCTAGAGTATTTTTTATTTGTCGACAATTGGTTTATATTAGATGTTATTCGTGCATTTGTTGAGTTTCATCGTGTCTTCTTTTTGTTCTAATTCATCATACTTATCTCTTTTTTCGATTTTAAGTGTCTAAAGAGACCATTGGCACTCTTGGGTTTATTTATATCAACTCCAACACACATGGACCCTTTTTTTGGTCTTCACCAAGTCAATGTGCACTCACCGCCTATGTTCCATATTTTTATCTTCTATTTGTTGGATATCAGTTTTAGTGCAGCACTAAGGTCCTAATTTAATTCAATTATCTATAAATACATATAGAGCTTTGGTATAGGATATGAACAGCCATAAAAAATATTAAAAATTTGATTTTCGTTAGTTGTCATTTCAAATGCATTTATAAATATCTTTGTAAAATTTAAAAACATATAAAGGCACAAGAATTGTTTGACAAAATACAACAATATATCAAATAAAACACACATATCTAGTTATATTTTAGCTAATAGAAAAACCAACATGATAACATGACCTCACGCTTAATAACTCAAAAACCGATACAAACATAATAAAATGGAATAATCCTCTATGACTGCACTAGTCTGCATCTCAAATCCTGAACCCCATGCATGTGGCATCCAACTCAAAGAGACAACTATTTTCATTAAGATGCCACATATTTTCATTGAGATATCACATATTTTGATCATGTATTGAGTAATTGAAACATTTTAGTGGATGTTACATAATACATTGGCATATATGTGATATATCACTAAACTTTGTACATGTATCTTCCAAGGATTCTTCGAGTCCACAACCTAAAATACTCTATCATTGACCCTCACCATCACCACACATCTCACCTTGAAATAGTTTATCACTTTCATGTTCTGTATGGCCTTGCCATTCCCCAAACATGGATTTTTTAGTGGTAAATCTTTATTAATTAATGAATTTTTCATTTTTTGAAGTCATCATTTGGTGATTTTATGGGGTAGTCGGTAGTGCAAGATTACCTAAATTTTAGGATAGAATTTAAATTTAAGGGTCGAATCACCTAATTTTAAAAATAAATTTCCTCTTATAAGTTTAGGTCATCGGTACCAAGAAATCCCATTCAGGGGAATTCACCATTACATATAATTTATTCAACTCTCTGCCCTAATGGTATTCATTCATCGATACATCAAATTATCTCAAGAACCAACATCTATTGTCAAGCTTCTACAACCAGTAGTCGGGTGACTACAACCAGGTGTCAAATGATAACAATTAGGTGTCAGATAATAGTAATCTAGTGTTGGGCAATAACAACCAAGTTTTAGACAACAATGACCAAGTGTTAGATGATAACGACTAGGTGTCAAATGATAATAAGGTGTCGAACAATAAAAACTGAAGCAGGTGATTGGAAAATGAGGTTTGTGGATGCCTTATATAGGTGATTAGATGGGGCTAGCTGAACTAGGTTGTTTTCTACATGCTCGACATTTTCTAGATATAATCGTTAGAGCATTTTTCGTCCATCGTACGAATAAGTGTAATGGGTCCCGATAATGAAACCAAAATGTTGTGTTTTTTTCCTTTAGTCTAGCATGTCTTTCCCTAGTTACACACCTAAGATAACAAGAGTTCTATCAAGATAACACATTAGTATATCATGTGAGAAAGGGTTCTCGTACGTTTACCCAAAGCACACAGTCTAAGATCGGTTCCCATTGGATTTGTTGCATTGTGGTGTATCCATTAGTTTATTAAGCGAGGGTGCTCGAACAAGCATTTAGTTATAAATTTATTCGTAGCTCCATGTCTAACTCTTCACTTTTCATTTACTATTTCACTAATCATGAAAAAAGACATTGCGAAAAAACTAAGAACAAAATAGTAATAATTCCATTATATTCATGATCAGATTACATAAGTATTTCATCAACACAAAAGCTTCCTCTCATTGCATACGTATGTCATATCTAGGATTATGATGGCTCAAAGACTACAATTATCAACTAACACTAAGTAAAATTAGGGGGTATTTATAAATGGTTCTACCCCAACCATTCAGTTACAAAATTAATTACATAAAGATGACTCACTAATGACCATTAATAGTAATGAGTCTTAGAAAGTCGTTACATTAAGTTCGTAAGGACCTAGGCCTAACTACCCCTATATGTTCTCTCTATGATGAATCTAAGAGGTATTGTGAAGATTAGGTAGCTGTAGAGGACCCCAAAAAGTTACCAATGCACAGAACATGAAAAATAGACACTTTTGAAGAAAACAACACTAAAAAAGAAGTTACCAATCAAAAGTTACATTTGTTTTAAGATTTGAGCTTGCATAAAAAATCTCCACCCAGCATAAATTTGAAAAATGTTTGGGTTGATTGGAGACTCCCAACAAAATTTTTAAAATGTTTGGTTTGATTGGATATTTGGTTGGTGCTAAGTTTAAGCCTCGACTAATAATAGTCAAGATTTAATCCCCCTCCATATGACCAAGCAGCTAAGACCTTTTGTGTGAAAAAATGGTAGTCAAAATCCATTATGTTGGTGCATAAGGGTCTTAGGTTTTGATGTGGTTACACATAGTGGTGTCAGGATCAAGCATGTGTGTATATAGGGCTGTTACGACATGTGTGCATGCAGGGGTGTTGGGATCTACCAAGTGTACATGCAAGGGTGTTAGTTGCACCAGGAGTGATAATAGGGGCATTAGGCTTCTACGAACACTTAGATAAAGAGATGAAAATTTTCCAAGGGTTTAATGTCTGCCTAGGCCTTGTTGACGCAAGAAATTGCACCCAGGGTAGGAGGCCTAGCTCCTGCCTTCTCCTCGTAACATGGAAACTCCCCTCTCACCTGTGGGACTGGAAAAGCTGGAGGGGAGAGTCTCTAGATAAGGGCTAGCTCCCTCTGATGCATAGTGTTGTTTCCAACAAAAGTTAACATACATATATATAGATATAAAAGGGGGGATGAAAAGGGAGAAAGAGAATGCAGGAAAATAAGCCTACTCTGAAGAGGTGATGCACCAAAATAGGTCAGCCTTCACACATCCACTCTCAAAACTAGACAAATACACACATACTCTACTCATTTGGCAGAAGGACCAAGCTGTAAAAGACTGGCAGGGAGGCTTTCATGAAAACACAAAAAAAAAAAAAAAATTACTGAGGCACTATGAAATGCACACTATAAGTAATTCCTTCTATTCTGGTCTTCTCAAATGTCAGCTCTTCTCGTTTCAGCTGCAAAAATGGCGCCTTGTAGATGACAGGTCTGCTGGTGTTGAACCTGTGAGAGCATCAAGAAATAATGACTGGACTAGATAAACACTCAAGGCATACTCTGAAACATCTATCCAAATGGAGGTAACAGACTACATTTTATTTGATTCAGGTGAAATTTTGCCAGGGTTGTGCCTTTGTAAAAGTGGAAGCACCGATCATTCTCAAAAATGAGAAGTTACAATATATAGAAGAAAGGAGAAAGAAACTTGGTGCTTCTTTGACAAGTTGGCTTGTCGTGTCCCATTAGAAAGAGGAAAACACTGTTGTGTTGTCATCATTCTAGAAGAAGCCTACTAAAACCATGATGTATGATCGCTAAATTTGGATTTAGGGTTTGAGCATTAATGTGGAAGCGTGGATCGCACCTCTTTTCTGCCAACAGACTGAAAATTATCCCCTTTTCAAAGCACGGGCCATGTTGTTTGTTGTTTGCACCATTTGGGGACTATCAGGCAATAAATCGCTTTGTCAGCCACTTGGACTGCCTTGTCACTTCTGCACCACATCATTTCTCCTTGTCTGTCACTTTGTCTCTTCTGGCTTGTCAACCCCAAGGGGCAAACTCTTAGCGGATCGCTGCATTTTGTGCTCCCTTCTAATGCTTTCTCAGTTTGAAAACAAATGGCTACTCCATTGCACTAAAGTTGACGTCCACGTGGCCGTCATGCTTTGAACACCAACGGCTATTTCATTTTGCTAATATTGACGGCCTCTGGGACGTCATCAGGTCCATCACTGACTCAGACGGGTCCAACGCCACGTGGCATCCGGGCATTTATTTATTTCTTTGCGGGCATCTTACTTTGCTATTTCCCTTTGGCACCTTCGAAATGTCCCTTTTGTCTTGGCTAAAAGTTCCCCGCATTCTTTTGTTTGTTGCGCCTGCCTTTTGAAAGGACTTTTTTGACTGTTTGACTATCCTTCTGCGAAGGGCCTACCCTTGAACCAAAGCGTTGAACCAAAAATTGGTTCAACGATTTAAGGTTAAATCGAGCGTGTTGATGAACCATGCCAAGCCTGATGAACCATTCATTGAAAAGCCACGCTGAACCTTTGACTTTGAACCAAGCGGCTTGAACTTTTGACTTGAACTAAGCCCGTTGAACCAAATTTGGGTCAACGGTTTGGTTCGACCATTGTTGAATTGAGATTTGAACCGAGCGGCCTTGAACTGAAGCATGAAATTGGAAACCCAAAAATGATTGGTTTTAAAATAGTAGGGGGGAAGTTGACTGAAATTTTGCATGTGGGTAAAATGGGTCAACAAATTGGCAACTCACAGGGAAAGCGTGCCTGCCATGCTTAGAACCCAGTTACCTTAAAATCCATTGGGCGCAGAGTCAGGTGTAGCCATGAAATAATTAACAACCTGAAAGATCGAGAATCAAACATGAAGATTTTAACCCCAAGCAAAGGGAAACACACAAGGCTAAAAATACTACCTATGGAAATTGCACTTAGGGAAAACAGGAAAAAACAACTGAAAGCAAACTATTATATACAGCTAACCAGGTAAGTTCACCTCCCTCTTGGATCGAAAGGAAAATTTCTTAAGTCCCCTTCCTGGAAAGAAGACTTATGGTTTTAGGTAAGTAGCTGAATGAAGAAGAGAGTTGGTGACCTACTTCTCTTGCATGTCACCTGCATTGGCTAGAATCTGAGTGGATCAGAGTCAAACATGCTCCCAACGTATACATACTATGTTTATTCTTGGAAGCTTGCTGAATGTTGGTCCTTCATATTGGTGTCCCTCACCAAGAAATCAATGGCTGCTAGCTCATCACCGTAAGCCTTTTGATCTGCATATTCCCCTTGCAATGTATCATGGTCTGACTTGTTTCCTTATGTTTCATTGAAAATCCTATTAGACTCGTCCTGTGCTCCCTCTTGGCCTTCTTGAAGAAGGGTGACTGTGGTGATGTCTGAAATGGGCTCACAAAATGATTGCTCATCCCACAAAACTTTACTTCCCTGTTTAAGTCTTACTTCTTCAAGGCATTCCTCCAGGAAGACAGACCTCTCCTTTTCCTCCTCAAAAATCAAGACCTCTAGATGTTCAAAAGTATCCTCCCGATTTTCCTCTAACTCAGGCTCTTCAATGTAGTCGACCTCATCATGAAAACAACAAGGAAGTTCATCAAACAGAGGAGAAGAGAGCTTACCATACATTTGTTCCTCTTCGAATTGCTGGAACATCTGCATATATGCAAGACCTGCATCTTCTCCATTGCTGATAAGGTCTTCACAAGGAGCATCAATGATGATTTCTTCTTCGTTGTCACTCATGACAGCTTCTTAAAGAGCTGCAGATTGGATCTTCTGCTCCTCACTCACCTGCTACAGAACAGGTTCTTCCTTGAGAAGAGGTGAAGTGGAGAGAACATGTGGAAGAGGAGGCAGTCCTTGAGCTAGAATCGAATGATTCTCCTCTTTCCACTTGATCAACACTTTATCAATATCAAGTGCAACCTGATAACTCTCTTGGACATGTGTAGGTGGGGTGTGTTCAGACATAGAATGTGTTGTTTGGTCTGAACCGTCCATCACACATTGGCTGAGGAATTTTTCTTCGAATTCCAATTCTACTATTCTCCTGGCCAGATCTTCTTGGAAAATCTTTTCCTGGAGGCTGCCAGTATCATCATAAGTAGGCACAGCTTTAGCTTCTTCAAGGTTTTGAGAAAAACCTTGCTTTTCTTCTTCTTTTCTACCCCATGATTCTACTGTTCTTCCCCAGTTCAGGATCTCTCAATTAAAATTTTGCTCCTGTGAACAGGGAGTAACTTTGTTTTCTCCAAGGCCTTGGGGCTCCTCCACAACGTCTAAAAGTTTTGACTCTCTTTCAAGAAGCAACTTCATCCTAGCCTCTAAATCTTCAATTTGTTTGGCTAGGTTGTCCTGAAAGAGTCTTTCTTGGAGGTCACCAGCATGATCCTCTTCAAAGCTCAGAGCTGGTTCCTGGCATTCCTTTCTCCAACTCAAAATCTGCACATAATGCTGAAGGACTTGGGGAGGTTGGGAAATGCAAGGAAGAAATTTTTGGTGCATTGGAGGAGTCTCTAAAAGAGGGACGTGCTGGTTGTGGTACTTTCCCCAATGGGAGATTGTTCTGATATCATCTGATGTTGGAAAGCCAGGCGCACTGGGTTGGGAACAGGTATATTTGATAAGCTGGAGTGAGCAAGTGCAATGTGATATAAAGGATTTGGCACAAAAGAAGGGGCTTTCTTCAGATTAGGAAGGGGTGTGCAAGGATGACTACCTTGGATAGATGGATTTCTCCATTTTGCTTCCTCCTCCTTCATGGATTGTGAATCATGTGCTTGCCTAAACAAACACTCCTCTTTATACATCAGCTCTTGCTGATATATGTACTGCTCTTCCAGTCTGTTGATCTCCATTATCTATCTCTCATACTCCAGTGCCACCTCCCTTATAGTTGCAGGGCAACTAGGAGAGCTACTTGAGAGGATTCTCTAAATATTTTGAGTCTGATCATAGTCACATGAAGGAAAACAAGACCCATGATTTTGTGCAAAAGGATTATACATACAAGAAATGATTTTTGATGGCACCAGGCTGCTTAACCAACTGATTAACTCAGAGTCACCAGATGCTAAAAATACTCGATTTATTGTAATAGGACGAGCATCAATCCTGAAACTTTACTTTGTTGTCAAGCTGGGTCCCACCGGGCGTGCCAGAACTGTTGAAGCAAGAGATTGCACCTAGGGCAGGAGGCCTAGCTCCTACCTTCTCCTCGCAATATGGAAACTCCCCTCTTGCCTATGGGACCGGCGAAGCTAGAGGGGAGAGTCTCTAGATAAGGGCTAGCTCCCTCTGATGCATCGTGTTGTTTCCAACAAAGGTTAACATACATATATATATAGATATAAAAGGGGGGATGAAAAGGGAGAAAGAGAATGCAGGAAAACTAGCCTACTCTAAAGAGGTGATGCACCAAAATAGGTCGGCCTTCACACATCCATTCTCAGAACCAGACAAATACACACATAATCTACACATTTGGCAGAAGGACCAGGCTGCAAAAGACTAGCAGGGAGGCTTTCATGAAAACACAAAAAAAAATCATTGAGGCACTGTGAAATGCACACTGTAAGTAATTCCTTCTATTTTGGTCTTCTCAAATGTCATCTCTTCGCCTTTCAGCTGCAGAAATGGTGCCTTAAAGATGACAAGTTTGCTGGTGTTGAACCTGTGAGAGCATCAAGAAATAATGACTGGACACAGACAAACACTCAAGGCATACTCTGAAACATCTATCCAAGTGGAGGTAACAAACTGCATTTTATTTGATTTAGGTGAAATTTTGTTAGGGCTGTGCCTTTGCAAAAGTGGAAGAACCGATCATTCTCAAAAATGAGAAGTTACAATATATAGAAGAAAGGAGAAAGAAACTTGGCGCTTCTTTGACAAGTTGGCCTATTGCATCCCATTGGAAAGAGGAAAACACTATTGTGTTGTCATCATTCTAGAAGAAGCTTGCTGGAACCATGATGTATGATCGCCAAATTTGGCTTTGGCGTTTGAGCATTAATGCAGAAGCGTGGATCGCACCTCTTTTCTGCCAACAGATTGAAATTTGTCCCCTTTTCAAAGCATGGGCCATGGTGCTTGCTGTTTGTGCCATTTAGGGACTATTAGGCAATAAATCACTTTGTCAGCCACTTGGACCACCTCGTCACTTCTGCACCATGTCATTTCTCCTTGTCTGTCACGTTGTCTCTTCTGGCTTGTCAGCCCCTAGGAGCAAACTCTTAGCAGATCACTGCATTTTGAGCTCCCTTCTAATGCTTTCTCAGTTTGAAAACAAATGGCTACTCCATTGCACTAAAGTTGACGTCCATGCGGTTGTCATGCTTTGAACACCAATAGCTATTTTGTCCTGCTAATATTGACGGCCTCTGGGACGTCATCGGGTCCATCGCAGACTCAGATGGGTCCAACACCACGTGGCATTCAGGCATTTCTTTATTTCTTCACGGGCATCTTACTTTGCTATTTCCCTTCGGCACCTTCGAAATGTCCCTTTTGTCTTGGCCGAAAGTTCCCCGCATTCCTTTGTTTATTGCGCCTGTCTTTTGAAAGGGCTTTTTTGACTGTTTGACTGTCCTTCGACGAAGGGCCTACCCTTGAACCAAAGTGTTGAACCAAAAATTGGTTCAATGGTTCAATGTTCAATCAAGCACGCCAATGAACCAAAAGGCATAAAAGTCGATGAACCATGCCAAGCTCGATGAACCATTCATTGAAACGCCACGCTGAACCTTTGAGTTTGAACTAAGTCGCTTGAACTTTTGACTTGAACCAAGCCCGTTGAACCAAAATTTGGTTCAACCATTGTTGAACCGAGATTTGAATCGAGCGGCCTTGAACTGAAGCATGAAATTGCAAACCCAAAAATGACTGGTTTTAAAATAGCAAGGGGGAAGTTGACCAAAAATTTTCTTGTGGGCAAAATGGGTCAACAGGCCTATTTTCCTATCACTAAAAGTCTGACAAAGTTTGAAAACCACAAAAATTGCTTGCAAGTGTTAGAAACTCTACCAAAATTGGAAAACCTAAAAATCTACAGATTTAGTATGGATCCTCCAAAACTTATAAAACCCCACTTCTAATATCAAATAACCTAGAAATTGTTTCCTAATATGATAACCCAACTGCATAGATATGCATGAAGCCACCAAAAAAGCCTCGAAACCCTTAGAAAATGGTTGAAAATCACTATCACAAATTTAAGTCATGTTTACAATCGATTTTAGGGGTTTGATGTCTTTCAGATTTGATGATGCTATCCATTTTTTGACTTAAGGCTCCAGCTTATAATTTACATGATTTTTTATGAAATTTCACCAAACCTATGGAATTGTCAGAAATCAAGAAAAATAATAAGAATGCATGCAATAAAGATCTCACTGAGGATTTCAAAAAAGGCAAAATGACCCTTAGATCAGAGCTTTGTTACCATGTCATATTACTCTAAGATATTTGAACGTCCAAGAAATTCATGAAACCCTAAGAATAAGTGAGAGTAAAGCAAAATAAAAGTGAGTTTCATATTAACTTCCATTAGATAAAAAGTACAAATGATGTACATTATATGGTGAGATATTAGGTCACCAAGAAGGTAAAAAATTAACTCACTATTAGAAAACACATCAAGTGTATTTTTTCCTAATGACCTTAATAACCCTAAACAAACTGACTAATAACTATGTAAAACTACAAGCAAGAAAAATTCCACACCAAAAAAGCCCATAGTCTAAAGTTTTATAAGGTAGCCCTAAAGCCCAAAAAATTATAGATAAGAGCACACCTTTCCATATTGTCAATATTGTTTTGAACTTCAACATGTTGGATATTAACCATCGAAGAGTCATCCACTACTTTCATGCATCTTGTTTTAGTTGTTCGATGATCAATCTTTGGCATGCATAAAGGTTGGCAAATAAAACCATTTCCTCCTTTGGCTGCTGTAGAAAATTGAGGTGTTTATATCGTTACATTAAAATTTAGGTTCTTAGGGTTTTGAACTATAGTTCACATTCAAACCAGCTACATTTTTGGTAAGCTTTGAATTTTTTTTAAAAATGCAAAAAATGCAAAGATCGTACTAAAAAATATTTCTACTTGATGAAGCTCTGTCAGGATGTCAACATAAATATTATATTTGGAACAACATGTGCAATAGTGAAACTATTCAACTGTGATTAGTTCCTATACACATCTTTACGAAAACCTTTTCAATCTTGAGATTCAATGTTTATGGATTTCATTTTAGGGTTACCCACAAGTAGGTGTGGTCATGATTGTGTCTTTATTTTAGGTGTGTTTTTTATCATGTTTTTATTTTGGTTGATAGGGTTTCTAAGATAGAAACGTTGGTGTCTTATACAAACGGGTTAAAATCTAAAGAAACTGTGAATCTCTAATTTTTGCATGTTGGTCTACTTTAGCTTACCATAGACCATTATATTAGATAGGGACAATAGATTTATTAATACTTTCTAGTGTACATTATGATTCATAATGAACCCCAGGTTGACCAAATCCAACATTTTTCATCTACAAAAAGATAGAAAAATAGAAGTGGTTAACCATATTATTATGCATATGTTTTGGATTGTATGACTCAAAATGTCAATGATCATGGGATGAGAGTTTACCATACATCCAACAAAGCTATAATCGATCCCTCCATAACTCTATTGCACATGGCCCTTTTAAATCTATCTTGGGTTTCATCTGTTAGAACCCAATGATGTGGAATTACCTATTACATTAGAGGAATCGTCTATCTATGTAAATAAATAATTAGATAAGGCCACCATATTTGATGAATGGATCCTTAAATTCGATATAAATTCCATGAAATCCTACATAAAACCAACCAAAAATATAAATAGTGTAATGACCAACATTAGGCTTCTCACCAATTCCAAGTTGGTGATAAAGTATTGTTGTATTTGCATAAATTACATTTGAAGACTCAAAAAGGAAATTTTTTCCTCTTCAAGAAGGCCCTACACAATCTTCAAGTAAGTGAATACCGGTGCATTGAGCTCAACTTACCACCTTATATTGGGTTGCATCTAGTGTTCAATGTGGAACTACTCTGACCATCCTTTCCACCACTCTTGCACACTTCAAGTATTTGTGAACAATTATAGGTCATAATGTTAAATCCTAATTGTTCAACACCATTCACTATTGATCAGGGCATAGATGCAATACTAAAAACTTCCTGAAATCAACAAATTCCACTATATCAAGTGGTCAAGGAATGATAGTTTTGTCACCAAGGAAAGTGGTTCACTAAGTAATGATAGTGATAGTGTATTTTTTTTTACATTTGGTTAAGGATATTGACACAATGGGACCCATTACTTCTCAAGAGGAGACAAATAATCTTGATAGTGACTTGAGCCCATTAAATAACAATTTAAATTATTTTTACACAAGATGAAAAAATGAAATTGAAAAGTAACCATGGGAACTATCTTATTACAATCAATGGTAGATAGTTGGCATGATAGGAAAATAGATTCTCAAGTATTATAAAATGAATATAAAACATGTAAACATAGATCTTATTCCGGTCAATGGTGCATGTTTTAATTGCACATATAGTCTTTTTTAGACAAGAAAATTTTCATAACATGTTTGTTACACTCATATTCTAAGTCAATTCCAATTCTTAAAAAGTGCATCCTTTTAATCCTTTAGACAAAATATTCTCCCTCCTCGATTATATTGAGACCCCCCATTTTTTTTTAGGAAGAAATGGCTTTCATCTCCACTTACACACTATCATTATTAGGGATCTTGCTTGTGGGAAGAATGGTAAATCTTCTCTCAACATTAACACACATGGTAAGGTCATATAACCCAATTATGACCATTTGGATGGGGTTAACGTCGCATGTAGTCCCCACTTATTAAAAAAAATCAAAATGTATAATCTTTCTCCTTAATACTAATAATTTAAATATACGAAATCTTAAATATAAAATTTTATTAAGATTTATTTATATAAAATTATAAATTGAAATATATAATATACCAAAAATATTAAGAAAAATCAAGTTTCACAAACTTCATAGAGTTTAGATCTTAAAAAAAAGAAGAACGAAAATGAATAAATAAAATCTTAATTTCATTGGGTCTACTTATGTAGGATTTAATGCATGGAAAAAAAATAAAAGTTAAAAAATTAGTCGTGGCATTTTAGGGAGAATATATATATTATATATTCCCATTAAGATTTTCCTTAATAAATAAATTACAAAAATTGTAAGTGCTTGATATCTGAGGGGTGGAAAATAATTGATTACTGTCCAAACCATGGCCATTGTAAATTGTGGGTGCAATGCCCATGGTGGAGTTCATCCCAAAACCATTCCCAGGATTTTGATTCCATTAATAATTGTTGCCACTAGTATTGACTGTCTGCAGTTTTTGTTAAATGCAATCGTATGCTATACTAATGTGGATACACCCCTTTCCTTATATTCCTCCTCCTCTTTCCTAATTATCATCACTCCAATCAGTTACAGTTTGAATTCCATCCCCTGTTTTACATCTCAATCATTTAGAAATTGAGTATTTCCAAGGCATTTATCACTACAAGCATAGGTTCGATTCAAGGATTTAGAGATCAAGGCATTATGTTCAATCATCTAAATAATCTCATGGCTAAGCTATCATTTTCTATTGCTACTTATTCTTCTTCCATTTTAGGCCCCTCTTTGTTTTGGGTGAAAGCTGAAGAAGAATAAAACGATGTGAAGGGTAGCATTAGCATTAACAGCAGGAGATTAACAGAGAACACAATGTGTGAAGAGTCATTGAAACGAGTCATGTATCTCAGTTGTTGGGCTCCTGCCTAACTAAACATTGAACGACTATCCATATATTATCCCCAACCAGGGAGGAGAGTCAGGAACTGTTCTTGCTTCTTCTTCTATCTTAACTTCCATTATATTATCCCTAATTTAGGGGTATGTCCTTCCAAATTCAGGGGTATACCCTTCCAAATTCTATTACAATCCCAACCTATACTTGTTTTTTGCTTTCAACCAAAAAAATATAAAATTAATTTTACATCATTTCCAGTTCATTTCATCACTCACACAATCTTTAATTTGAGCTATTAAATTCATTTAGTCAATCCCTTTGTTGTATGCAACCGGCTCAGTTTTCTTAAATGTTTTTAGTCTTTCATAATGACACACATGGCCAGCTATAATTTCAAACACGTTGATCGATGGACTCAAAAGAATCCTATATGTAAATTTTTGCAAACATAATTTCATTTCATTTCTTACTAAAATTGTTGCATGGCACACTGATACCTGTCCATCTCTTTGAAGATTCAAGTTAGGCATTTCATACAATAAAAATAGATGATGAGAGGGTAGAGGTGATGGTGATCGATAGACTGATAGACTTTTAGAAATTAAATATGTAAATTTTTGTGAATTTAAATTCGTCTCATTTCTCATTAAAATTATTATATGGTACATTAATTTTTGTCTGTTTTTTTTTAGAGGGTTGACATTTCCTCAATAAAAAGAAGATGATAAGAGGGGTGATGGTGAAGGCAACAAAGAGGCGATGGGTGAAATACAATGAGCAAAGCCATACAAAAATAAATTAAAAATAATATAAATTAAATTTAAAAAAGTATTAGCAAAAAAATAAAATCAAATGAAAATTAATGGTTACATCATAAAATTTTGGATAGAGTTGGTTAGAAGGGGAATAGAGGGGAAAGCATGGAGACTTCTTCACAAGATTTCCATCTTAAAATGAGGAATGTGGAGCATCTACTGACAATGTTGAATCCCAAGATCAAGGCGTTCGTTCAGTGGGTGCTTGTGAATTATGTATATGAATTTAGGCACTTTACATCATTAGTGAAATTTTACATCATTAGAAATTTTAAGTTTCAAAAATTCATAATTATTGAAAAACAATATTCAGTTAAAAATCTATGACAAAAATTTGAGAAAATTGGCATGTTGGCTTACCTTTTTTTACAGGGTGTACATTTTGTTATTTATCAAAGAAAACTCATTGCCCACCTGCAATGAAGTGATATGTAATATTGTGGAATTGTTTGAATTGTATTTTGTGTAATCAACTAAAAGTGGTATTTGAGTGCTACTTGAGACTACATATCCCTAGCTTAGCCCTAGACTTATCCTAGAGTTTATTTTCACA
Source organism: Torreya grandis (assembly GCA_037957365.1). Classification (NCBI taxonomy): domain Eukaryota; kingdom Viridiplantae; phylum Streptophyta; class Pinopsida; order Cupressales; family Taxaceae; genus Torreya; species Torreya grandis. The sequence continues at coordinate 3,716,179 of JARHVA010001107.1, forward strand.
CTTATCTAGCCTTCATTCGAGCCACACGCGTCCCTAGTCATCCTTAAAGTAGTACTAAACCCTCATTCTTGCATCATGGCCCTTCATGCCTAGTATTCTATCATTTGAACACTAGTGCCATAGTAAAAAAAGTAGCACCACATGTCGTTAGTGTCCCAATAATGGCGTTAATGTCCTTTCCCTCCCTTTTTCACAAACAGATATCTTTTTAAATCTAAAACCTCCTCGGGTCGGTCTAAACCTCTTTTAACACCTGCACAAACATCATAATAATATAAATACATGACTTTTAGCCCACTAACCACTAGATGGAAATCAAATACAAAATACACATTCAAACTCATAAAAAGTTGTGCACAATTAAGATTATCAATCCTTATTATGTCCTACTTATGCTTACTATCATATACATCATTCATAAGCTCATATTAACTAGATTTCTAGTCTCAAGCACATTCAAAGCATTCAAGTCCACTATCATACTAGTTTCACTTGCACTTGCACTTGCACTAGCACTTAAGTGGGGAGAACTACATCAATCTTGATCCCTCTTCAGAGTATTGGTATGTAGGCAACTCTCATTACAATAGGGTGTTGAGGATGCCTAGCCTGCCCCAATAACAAATACACATTTCAACTTGTATCAACTAAATGCCCTAGCAATATGGAGGATTAGGGTTTGCTCAAAAATTTAGTCAAAATGGGTAATATATAAGGTTTTAGAACTCATGCACACAGGAACAGACCTCATAGATCCAAACACAAGTGCACCTAGAAGCTCAAGATAGTCCTGCACAAAGGACCCTACTGGGACAATACTACCACATATCTAATAATGATGCTACTGCATAATTGGGGCACTACTGTCCAAGAGGGGTTCTGAGACTGGGATCTTGTTTTTGATACTAGATCAATGTCTACCTCAATTTCCAACCTCTAAATCATCTTAGTAATTTTCCAACTAAGTTATTACTTGCACTATGTATTACTATTTTTAGAAAGGTCAAAGTTAGTCAATTTTGTAATAAAGCATTGGCTATATTTATTGCATATTATTACCCTAATTTAGTATACTTAACTCTTTAACATAAGATTTACATTCACTAAGTTCATAAAAGGTTAAAACATTTGGTAAACCCGACTTACCTCAAATATTGCACAAAGCCTAACCCTACATAACCCTAGGGTTTACATTTTTGACATTCAAAATTTATTTCCATCATTTTTTTATTTTATTTGATATAATAATGACAGAAAAAATGTATCAATTTTTGTTGCAAAGTTTAATACTTTCATTTTCATACCTATTCCCTTTAATTTGGAATGAACTCAAAAAAAGCATAAACACATGTATAGATGATGATTTATATCAATTTAAATGTATGTCATATTTCATTATATATCTAACATGTTAATTTTTTATTATGTAGAATTCAATTAAGAAATAAATCCTTACATACATTAAGGATCTAGTACATAAGCTGACAACCAAGTTTCAAGTTTCAATGTCATATCTTATGCACAACAAAGAATCTCCTTCTCCTCCACATCTCCATGAGGGTGATAGTTGATTTCCCTCGAACCAGATCTATGTTATCACTCCTCTATGAGATAAAGTAGACTATACTATTATTCCTAATGCCCATACTCAACCTATCCACACCTCTCCCCTAAAGGGTGTGTGCCTCCATGTTCAATTAGATACAACTAGGGTTTGCACTTGTGAGACTCTAAGGGATCAAATTATCATTATCAACAAGCTAATATCAGAATTATAGAGTCAAAATTAGTTATTAAGTGAAAAGGTCACATTATTGGCAAATCACATTACATGTACACAATCTTCAAAATATGCAATTGTAAACTATGTATATGCATCTACACCTAGCAAAGTTGTGCCTAACACTATTTCATATCCAAATCATAAAGAAAAACATAATGCATCTAATATAAGTGACTCAAAAATCCTAAAAGGGTCTAATAAGAGTTCAAGTGAGATATTAAGGGAAATGATTAAAGTTAAGTTGATCAACCTACCTCCTCTACATCCAATGAGAAGATCCAAATATTATTCTGCATATCATAGAATGCATGGCCATCACACTGATTCGTGTTTAGCATTAAAAATAAAAATACAGTAGATAATGGATACAAATGACTTAAATAGTGACACATTATCCAAACAACATACAATGGCATATCTAAAACTTCAAAAAGGTCCAAAATTAGAAACATAAAAAAAGTGGTTACTGAAGCATCACTTAGAACAACAAAAGGTTCACCCAACACAATAAAAAAAAAAGAAATAGTACAACAAGCACAAATAAAACAAGTAAAAGATGCAAATATACCTCTGTAAAATGAGGCTCAACTTTTATTTCTAGCTTTCCTAGTTTAGACTTGATTGTATCTCTATGCTTCTTCTATTCGAGGGAATTTGAATACATCATTACTCTTTGTCTCTATGCCACTTATATTCACAGTATTTATTCTTTGAACATGCACCCATGTCCGTGTGTGTGTCTTATTGATTACGTATGTGAACATTTGAATATGTTCTGGTATGTTTTGTTTTCTCAAATTTAGTGACATGTGCCCATGTCCCTTATATTGTGGCCCCTTGGCCTAATTTCCATGACTTGTGTGTGTTGTATGTATGTTTTCTTGTATGTGTCATGGCCATGCCACTTGTCTTTTGTTTGTTACACACTCTAGTTTTAGAAGCCATGAAGGACCTCATGCATCTCCCCTTCCTACTTGGGTATCGTGATGGACATCATGCACCATCCCCCTAGGTAGATACTCAATATTTATTCAAATTTATTGTTACATTCATTTTTATATCTATCTTGACACCCTTGTGAATGTTAGACATGACATACATCACACATTATAAACTTATGCTTAGATTATCTTACATTTTGATGTTATGTTTGCACATTATATTTGATTATTATGTAGATATCATATATACTCTAGATAACACACATCTTGAAGAGATTTTTATTTTGAGGACAGTTCTTGCACAGGTTCAACAACTTTTCTCAAAAGAGGGGGTATTCACATGAGTTTGTCACAAAGATCAAGATCCTATAATGCATTCACAGTACATTTTTTAGCACATAGGGTCAGATTATAGAAAACAAACTTAGGTAAACACAATGGAAAAATAGTGACACAGAGATCAGCACAGTTGCACAAAAATCAAATCAGAAGGACACTAGTGCATAAATTGGGACACTAACGTGAAATGATGTTATTATCCAAGATATGGTGTTATTGTCTAATAGCCCTAGCTTCATAAAAACCCAGATTGGCTAGAAAATTATAGTAAGTACAATACAATTTTGCATAGGTCATGTTATAGATTTATCAGTTCATACCAGTTTAGCTCAGATTTATACCAATTTGCTCAGATTGGGAGAATCATGCATGACATCACCATTCCCATATTCAATTCAGATACTTAGATATAAATTATTAAAACTCAATCCAAAATCCATATGCTCAGATATTAGCTTTGGGGGCATGTACATCGTACATTATTTTTGTATGCTCACACATCAATTGATCATATAGAATGACAAATTATGTGTCATTCTCTATGTTGTATACCTCTGGCATCATAGTCTAGGTTACACATCAGTTTCATGCCTTACTTCAACTATAGTGATTGACATTCTTGAGTGGTCAAAGTCATCTAATATACCCGAGTGGCTATAGAGCCGACATGCTTAGTTAGACATTTACAGTTACATCACACAGTTTTAGTTTTAGATGTATTTAATATACATGGGTGGGAAATAATGGAGTCATGGCCTACTTGAGTTTTTTATCCACCTACATGAGAGGGTTGACAACATGATCAATCCAATCCAAGCTATTAACAAGTCATAATCCATCGAACAAGGGTGGGCAATGATGGAGTCAAAATCAGATTGAGTTCTTGAGCCACCCACACATGGAGATTGAGTAATCCATGAACTTAGTCCAAGATATTCATCGATTGATCACTATATACCTACACACACATAGGTTATAACCAGGTTTATGCATTGGTTTCTATACCTAGTGAGGTGTATTCATTCCTTTCCTATCTTTTAGCCCTTTACTTAGTTTTACTTCTTTGCTCAATTTTGTCTTTATTTTTGATCTCTAAAGTAAGGACTGATATATGCATGTTTTACTTATAGGACATGCATTGTATCATGCTTCACATTCTCAGACCCAGCCTCACAGGATTCACCTCTTAGATAAGCTTCTTTTTCATTTATCCTAGTCATTTCAATTTGTTACATTTCTATAATAAAGAGGGGAGACAAATGTAATCATGTAAAAGTGGCATTTGAGTGCTAAGAGTGCTACTTGAGACTACATATCTCTAGCTTATCCCTAAACCTATCTAGATCCTATTTTTGCATTTATCCAACCTTCATGTAGGCCACAGGTGTCCCTAGTCATCCCTAAATAAGTCTTAAACCCTCATTCTTTCATCATGGCCCTTTGTGCCTAGTGTTTTGCCAATTGGACACTAACATCATAATAAGGACAATAGCGCCACATGGTGCTAGTGTCCCAATAGTGGCATTGATGTCCTTTCCCTCCCTTTTTACCAAATGGATATCTTTTCAAATCTCAAACCTCCTAGGGTCAGTCTAGACCTCTTTTAGTATTCGCACAAGCATCAAAATAGTATAAATACATGACTTTTAGCCCTCTAATTACTAGATGGAAATCAGATGCAAATAGACATTTAAACTCAGACCAAGTTATGCACAAATGAGGTTATCAATCTCTATTTTGCCTTACTTTTGCATACTACCGTCACAACATTCTTAAGCTTAGATTGCCTAGATTTCCAATCTCAAACACATTCAAAGCACTTAGTCCACTATCAAATTATCTTCACTTACACTTACACCAACACTTAGTGTTAGGATCCACTCCTAAGAGCACACTTGATTACCTTTGTATAAGCAACTAAACACGGAATTAAACCAGAAGTAATAAGTAACTAGAATTTAGAAATAGTACAGAGTATGATATGAGAAATAATACAATATGTATTCACACTCTTACAGAATACAATGAAGAAATCACACTCTTCCACACCTCTTGGGTGTCCAGTATTTCTCTCTCACACACACGATCAATTACAACCACAACTCAATAACCGAGTTGTTCCCTCCAATAGTGACAATCAACCATCAACTCAATGGTTGTTGTTGCCTGCTCTGATTGCTCCACCAGTCAGTGACAAACAACCTTGCCCTGCCAGTACTCCAAGTACTCCAAGTAGATCTCCTTTGATCATGCTCTTTGTTGTGTTGAAGATCTCCTTGATCTTGCTACCCTGTAGATCTCCTTTGACCTTGCACACACACACCTGCAAATCTAACTAATCTTACTTACCATGTAGATCTCCCCTAATCTTGCACACCCTATAGATCAACTAATCTTACACCTAGAAGAACCCTTGTCCTTGTCCTTGACAAGTCCTTTTGATCCTTGATTACAATACATGCCCCATGTGTCTCTTAAATAGATCCCATACAAACAATAATTAGACTTTCCAATTACAATAATTAGAAACGCATACACAAGACTAAAAGTAGTCTTTACATGCAAACAAACTGTCTGTTTAAAATTAGACTGGAACACACAGACGACCAACGTCGATCTTTGTCTGTCTGGAGATGATCGACATCGATCGATCCATGACCGATGTCGATAGCTTTTGATCTACTCCTAACCAACATCGATTGGCCTGACTGACGTCGATTACTGTGACACTCAACAACCTCTATGTTTGCATACCTATGAATCTTTTAGCTCCACAACCTAACCATCTCCCACTTGGAGATAAACAGCTACACCTGTACTTGTACCTGTACATCCTCTAATTTTATTTCCTAGCTTGTATCCCTCTTCAAGTTCAATCTTGAAAACCAACAGAAGTTGAATGAAGATTCAACTTCTCCTTTATTCCCAGGTTTGTTAACATACCTGCAGGGTTCATATCCTTGCTAGTCATTGTGACTGCAACAACCTTCTGCAACACTAAAATCCAGCTAACTGTCGTACTACCAAAAGTGAACACATATCCTGTCTTGCTTCTCTTGTCATCCAAGTAACCTATCATATCCAAATCTACATACCCATGTAGAGAAGTGCTTGACCCTACATAGCATAAATAGTTGTTGTTGGTCCCTCTCAGATACCTAAGAATCCATTGAACTGCTTTCCAGTGCTCCTTTCCTGGATTGGCCATAAACTTGCTGACAACTCCCACTGCTTGGGTAATATCAGGTCTAATACACATGTACTCAACTTCATCATGTGATTCAAGACAGTATTCTGTGAACTGTCCAACCATAGGTGTGCTAACGGTTCTGCATCCTACAAATTGAATCTCTCCACTACCTTATTCACATAATCCTCTGCAGACAAAATCAACCTGTGATCTTCCATGTCTCTAAAAATACTTATGCCAAGGATTTCTACTCTTGAATCCTTCCTGGCACATGCCTGAGCTACTTTTACCTTTAGCTCAGCAAATCCCTGCATGTGTGACCCCGCAACAAGCATATACACTACATATAGTAACAAGATAATCTTGCGACCATTATTCAACCTAGTAAAATAAACACAATGATTACATTGACATTGACTAAAGCCATGCTTTGTCATAAACTTGTCAAACCTGTACCACTGTCCTGAAGCTTGCTCAAGACCATATAACCTGGCCTTCTGTCTCACCTGTTCATTCTTTCCTTTCTTTAACATGTGAATCCATTCGTCTTTCAGTGCTTTCATCTCGGCTGGCAACTCTACCAAATCTCCCGTTTGGTTCTTCTCAAAAGAATCAAATTCCTTATTCATGTCATGCTCCCACTATTTCCTAGATTCTACCTGCATTGCCTCTTTAAAAATTTTTGGTTTTCCACCATCAGTGAGCAACAAGTAGTATAAAGAAGGGGAATAATGAATTTGAGGCTTACTTACCCCTTCGAACCTCCACATGGGCGTTTGAGACTCCTTACTGTCTGCCCAAATTTCATTCTAACAGTGACCGATCTCGGTCATCTCTCAGTCTGCATTCGATCGATGTGTGTTCCATGTGATCGAACTCATCACCAACGTCGGTTCCCTGACGGACGTCAGTGTTTATCTGTCTGACATCACTGACCTTAGTCTGCACCTGACCGATGTCGGTTCCAGCCTAATTATTGACATCTATTTTTTGATCGACGTCGGTCTCTGTGTTTCCCTGTGAGTGATGATTTTTATCTGTGAGCTCATTTTAGATCATAAACTTGTCCAAATCAACCTTGCCCTGCTCAGAATCATTTAGCTCCTTGAGCTGATCTTTGTCCATCATCTTCTCCATGAAAACTAAGGCTTTTCAGTTCTTAAATATGTTAAAAACATCAGATTTTCTCTTTATGCAATAAACCCATACCTTTCTTGTAGCATCATCAGAAACATACCATTGTGATCCTATAATCGAAGCTCCCTGAGCTAGTCTCCACACACTTGTGTGAACAAGCTCCAACCTATGCTTCTTCTTTGTTGACCCATTTGTGAGTAACCTCACTTTCACCTATTTTCCAAACATACAGTGCTCACAAAAATCTCGGTCTATCAAATCTAAAAGCATACCTTTTGACTTAAGAGCATCCATTCCCTTCTCACTCATGTGACCAAACCTACATAGCCACATCTTTGCATCTACATCTGAAGTAGATAAAATAGAAGGAGAATCAGTAATACAAGTAGATAGATAAAGTGTACCTACTTTCTTACCTCTTGCTAATACAAGTGCACTCTTAGAAACTTTCCAAGATTCCACTGTGAGAGTAACTGTGCAACCCTCATCACCCAACTTTCTTGTAGAAATTAGACTCCTCTTCAGAATGGGAACATGCATGACATCCTTCAACACCCATATGTTGCATGTCTGCAATTTCAGCTGCACTTTCCCTTTGCCAACAATTTGACAAGGCTTACCATCCCCTAAATAAAATTTTTCAAAGTCTCCACGAAAATAATCATGAAAAAATTCTCTATTTGGGGTTGCATGGAAAGAGGCACCAGAATCTAAAACCCAAGATTTTATTTTATCCAAGGAACATACAAGAGCATCCTGTGCAACAATACCTGCAACATCTGCTTCTTTGTTACCTTCATGATGATCTCCTACCAACCAACAATCTTTCTTTACATGCCCTTTTTTTCACAATTTCAGCAGGATATACTGCCATACCTGGATCTGGATCTCCTGCATATCTTTGACCTTGATTTCCCTTGCTCAATCTTCTCTCTTTGTTTTCCCTTGCTTTCAACACTTAAAGCATTACCTGATGATTCCCCTGTGCTTTTTTTGTGAATTTTTTCATTCAAGATTACATTAACAACATCATCAACATTCAAGATATTTGAAGCAGACGCAGTATTACTTACTGCCATTACCAAGCTATCCCAACTTTTATGTAAAAAGCATAAGATTAAGAGAGCCTTAATTTCATCATCAAAAACTATTTTGACTAAATTTAACTGGTTTACCAAACCATGGAAATCACTAAGATGACTATACACAGATCCACCTTCTAGCATTTGCAAATTAAATAATTGCTTCATAATAAATACCTTATTCGACACTGAGAGTTTCTCATATAAATTTGCCAAAGATTCCATTAACTCTACCGTTGTCTTTGCCTGAGATAAGTTGGAAAACACAGAAGCTACCAAGGTGAGCCTTATAGCTCCAAGAGCCTTTCTGTCAAGAACCTTTCATTCTTCATCTTGCATACATGTGGGCTTGCATGAAACCCCACCCAATGGTAAGTACAGATCTTTCTGATACAGATAATCCTCTATTTGCATCCTCCATAATTGATAATTCTTGCCATTGAATTTCTCTATTCTTAGCATACTTTTTTCTGTCATTGCTATACTCCCACTCAAACACAAACCCCTATGAGTGACCTGTAATCAACAAACACTGACCTGCTCTGATACCACTTGTTAGGATCCACTCCTAAGAGCACACTTGATTACCTTTGTATAAGCAACTAAACATAGAATTAAACCAGAAGTAATAAGTAACTAGAATTCAGAAATAGCATAGAATATGATACGAGAAACAATACAATATGTATTAACACTCTTCCAGAATACAATGAAGAAATCACACTCTTCCACACCTCTTGGATGTCCAGTATTTCTCTCAAGAGTTCTCTCTCTCTCTCTCTCTCTCTCAGAATCAATTACAACCACAACTCAATAACCGAGTTGTTCCCTCCAATAGTGACAATCAACCATCAACACAATGGTTGTTGTTGCCTACTCTTATTGCTCCACCAGTCAGTGATAAACAACCTTGCCCTGCCAGTACTCCAAGTAGATCTCCTTTGATCTTGCTTCTTGTTGTGTTGCAGATCTCCTTGATCTTTCTATCCCACAGATCTCCTTTGACCTTGCACACACACACCTGCAGATCTAACTGATCTTACTTACCATGTAAATCTCCCCTGATCTTGCACACTCTTCAGATCAACTGATTTTACACCTGGAAGAACCCTTCTCCTTGTCCTTGACAAGTCCTTTTGATCCTTGATTACAATACATGCCCCATGGGTCTCTTAAATAGATCCCATACAAACAATAATTATACTTGCCAATTACAATAATTAGAAACGCAGACTTAAGAGTAAAATTAGTCTTTACATGCAAACAAACTGTCCGTGTAAAATTAGACTCGTACGCACAGACGATCGACGTCAGTCTCTGTCTGTCTAGAGATGACCGACGTCCGCCGATCCATGACCGATGTCGGCAGCTTCTGGTCTACTCCTGACCAACGTCGGTTGCCCTGACCGACGTCGGTTACTGTGACACTCAGCAACCTCCATGTTTGCATCCCTGTGAAGTTTTTAGCTCCACAACCTAACACTTAGGTAAGAAGAACTACATCAGGTTTGATCCCTCTTCAGAGTATTGGTATGTAGACAACTCTCATTACAGTAGGGTGTAATGATTGACAACTCTCATTACACACGCATTTACACTTACTCTTTCCAAATTACATTTCAAATTGATTGACCATTGTAGACACTCAAATTTTCACATTTAATTAAATATCTTAATACAATGGAACTCATTACTTCCTTTAAAAATTTAAAAAATAAAAATAAAAATCCTAATAATAACTCAAGTCCATTACATAACAATTCAAATTATTTTTGAAAAGTTACAATTTCTCAAATAAAACATTTAACATGTCTTAATTTTTTATTTTTATTTTTATTTTTTAAACTAAAGTATCGGGAGAGCCCCTCAATTGACTGATAGCTACAACAACGACAGACTCCCTTCTTTGGAGGCAACTGAACGGACCCAGCCTCCCTAGTCCTTGGGCAACGCTACCGCTGCCCCTCACAACATGTTGCACATAAATCCGGATTTGAACACATCTTAAATTTTATTTAACACAACTAACTTAATTATAGATTGATATTTAAATGAAAGAAACGCATTGAGCTTTCCCACTTACCACTTTTCTCCCGAGTGGAGATGCGGACAAGGATTGATGGATATTAATGTATCGAAACCATGGTCATGCTGGGCACCCTGCCCACGGTGAAGTTGATTCACAAACCACCCATCGGATTCCAATTCCATTCTAATTGCTTCTGCTGGTATTGACTGCCTACAGTTTTTATTAAATCCAACCATATACCGATGTGTATACACACACCCCTTTCTTTATATTCCTCCTCTTCCCTAATTATCATCACTCGATTGAATTACAATTAAAATTTCAGATTCTCCTTTAACATTGCATCGCCTATTTTACATCTCAATCATTTGGAAAATGAGTATTTCTAAGGCATTTATCGTTGCCGTAGGTTCGATTCAGGGATTCAGTGATGAGGGCATTAAGTTCAATCATCTAAATAATTTAATATATTTATAATTTAATATATTAATTAATTAGATTGTTATTTTATGTTAAGTTGAATATTTTTACAAGAAATTTTCATTGAATATCGATTTTCATAAAATTATTTTTAGTAATAATTATAATTACATATTGAAGTGACTTTCTAACATGTAATATGTTCACTTAGTACATCACAAACATACTTCTTTAAAAAATGTGATATGGTCATAGTGCGATGGATTAGGTATGTGGCATGTGGACCACACGAATTTAATGAAAAAATGTTTACAATAACATTAAAAGGGATGGAAAGAGTGTTTGAATGTTGGAAAATTTGAAATAATTTATCATCGAAATATTCTTTTTTACTCTACCAACTTACTCTTTTACATATTCAATTTTATAAATTTTGAGCCAAAAAATTAGGATTGGGAGTTGGTCATGTCTACAACATATGCATCATTATCTCCAAAAGAAAATTTTGTTATGTAATTTTCAACACAACTATATGCAACAAAGAGTTTGGTTGACAATCATAATAAAGAAATATTATAATCATTAAATGTACCAATTGCATGTAGCAATCTAGAGTGTAAAAGACCAAAAAGACAGGACATTACTACGTGGACAAATTTTACATTGAATCCAAATTCAAAAGGGAATGATGTTCCCCCTATAGACTTTTGGTTGGCTTGACGCAAGACATCAAACACGTGGCATTAGCGCATTTGTGTCAGTCCGCGCATGTATTCTACAAGAGAAAAGGGAAAGGAGTCCCCACAACACTCATTTGACTGGTCGTTATCTATACTCAATTGCTAGTGTAGGACTTTGACTGGACGCTATCTATGGTCGATTTCTTGCAAGACTTCGGCCCTGACTTCGTAAACCACATGGCCCTGTTTAATCCCTATGCCTTCTTTCTTTTTCCATTACAGAATTATCCGATTAAGGTTGTGCGTTGTTAATTGGGTGTGCAACATAATTTGTGATTGTGTGGGAATCTTCCTTCGGCGATGGATGCTTCCCTGCCTTTCATCGTCCTATTGTTTGGGGTGACATTATTAATGGCCCAAACTACTAAAGCGATGGATTTCGTATTCACTAATTCCGCCCAAGGTATCCGCCCAAGGTACTACTGGCGGCGACAAATTCGATCAAGAGATCAGGGAGAGCGGAGCGTTGGAAATAATGGACTCCTCCACTAAATTTATTTGGGACACCTTTTGTTGTCCTTGAAAAGTGATTCCTCATTTTTTAGACAACACAGGGCTATTTTGGTTCTGCATGGCCAAAATTGTTTTTCGCTTTCCAAAAATTTGTTTCGAAACATTCAATTTCGTCATTTTCTCAAACTTTTTGGTAAAGGGATTAGCAGGGTCAACGGGTTCAAAGGCTTCTACGGGCGAGTTCAATCAGAGGGGACTAGTTTCTCGCACTTGGACACTTTCGAGACAGGTTCAACAGGTTCAAAGGTTCAAGCAATTCAAAGGTAGCCTCAGTCAAAGAAAGAAGCAGCGAGCAGTTGGTTCAATCTGCAGGTTTAATCAACGGGTTCAAGAAAAAGTCTGTGGAAGCCGCTATGTGTCCCATTGAAGTTCTGTGGAGCGTGACAAGTGTCAATGTCTGCATCTCCAACGTTTTCGAAAGCTGCAAAGCTTCTTTCGATAAGTTTCTTAGAATCCTGCGGATGGTGACAAGTGGCAACTACGGAAGGCCCTAATGTATTCATCTAAGAGTAGCAGAAGTGGCCACGTGTCCCCTCCAAAGCTCGGTGGAAGCTGACAAGTGTCATTATCCATGGCTTCTTTCTTCTACTTTGTGTTTTTATTAAAGACCATGGCGGGTCCCAAGTAAGTCTCAAAAGTAAGCAGAACGCGCCAAGTGTCTACATCTGTGTGACTAACAAGTGTATTCAGACCACGCCATGTGTCCCTTGTAGAGATCGGTGGAGGTTGACAAGTGTCATCATCTGCAAGAGCCTAACTGAGCCCTAAACATTTTTACGATGTCGCAAAGGATTGAGGAGATGGATGTTGCCAAGTGTCAACAATAGAAGATGCCACGTGTCCCTACCTGTCCCTGCGAAAGACGCCACATGGCACTTGTTTAAAAATTGAAAGGCACCACGTGTCGAAGGAAATGAAGGGGATGACAGCCTGCCAAAGAATCAAAGCCAAAGGCCACTAAGGAGACCCCAAAGGGCAAGTTCCCTTTGAGAAAGGTTTGAGCCTCAGAGAGGTGTGGAAGCTGCCACGTGTCTACATCTGCACTCCCCTCAGCTGCTAATCAGTTTCAAAGCTTATTTGGATAAGCCAATCTCGAAGCTGCAAATCCCTCCACGTGTCCTCACTCGCGTCACAAGCAAAAAGTGACCATGGCAAGCGAGAAAGACACAAGGAAGTTGCTGGGAAAAATGACGGGCCTGCAAACATCAAATTTCTCTCAATGAAGTGTCTGTTGATTTTAGCAGACTTAAAGCGCGAACCGGAATGCGTTCAAAAAAGCCTAAGGCTAGGATCAAGAGGAGGAAGAGACAAAGAGGGAAACTCAGCGAGAGTTATTTCCAGTAAATGGACCAGTTCACCAGGTAGATATTTGGGGCCTACAAACATTGAAAGCGTCGTCTATTTATCCCCTGTGAGATAAAGGCAGAATAGACAGTTGCGCGGCTAAGCAAGTGATGGAATGAGAGATTCAGGCTCGAGAGGAGGCACTAGATATGAATCGACATGCCATAGTCAGGGCAGCCGCCCTTCTCCAGCATGGCCCTTCCTGACAAGACCAAAATGCATCTAAGGCATTGAATGCGCCGAATGGGTCACTCCATGGGACAAAGTGCCAAGCCTCCCTCAAGCCTCTATATAATGTAATCTCTTGTATCATTTGAAGGGGACCTTTTTGATTATCAAAAGCAAAACTCTGCCCAAATTGAAAGGCATTACTGAGATTTTGAGCTCAGATTGTAATTCATATTATTTTATCTGAATGAGAAAACAAGTTACTTGCAGACTTTGTGATGTTATAGCTTGTGCTATCTTAAGAGATTGTTTGTATGTCTATTTCCTAGAAGCTTTCTTGTCCATTTGATTTAACAAGCAAAATTAGTGGAAGTGATTAGGAAAGTGTCTTGAAGGCCAACTGTGGGAGGACGTTGTGCCCCCATAAGTACCTTCAATGTGTTTGCATTTTCCTTTCCTGTGTAAAGAGCCTTGGGACGATGTGGTGCCCCCATTGTTCTTCATTTCTCTCTCTCGGGTTGCTAGGCATTCAACACCCTCGTTACCAGTTACTTGTTACTTGAAAGATTCTTGCTGCCTACTGAAGAACACTTCTGAAAGAAGAGAAGTTTCTTCTGACATTGCACCAGGATTTCTACTATTTAGGAAGGAATCTAGCTCTTGGCTGAAAGTTGCTTCTGAAAGAAGAGAAGCACCTTCCCCATCACCCAGGATTTTTTCTTTGTTTATCAGCATCATCTCTAGAAAAAGAGAGACGGATGGTTCATCCCACCCTTGTGTCTTATTTTTTGCATATATATTATATATAACCTCCACATATATAATAGGGAACCTCTCCTTGATGAGAGGAGAGATTTGTGCCCTTGTGATGCAATAAACTTGCACATCCGGATGACCAATCTCCCTACGCTGTGGTGATAGGAACTATTTTGAACGTCAGTTAGCTAGTTGACAAAATATTCACCCAATAGTTTTTGGCGACTCTGCTGGGGACTTAAAAAAGCAGTTCCTACCCTTATCCATTATAGAGTCTTGGTGACTCCCATCTGGGTCTTGCCCAGTATCATTATAGCCTTACCATCTTCCTCCATCTCTGTTATATTATCTGGTCTGCAAAACCAGAGCTAATGGGAAAGAAAGCGCAGTTTGAAGCCTCAAGCTTTAAGTTGAAACAGGGCCAATTTTTTTTCCATTTTTGTCCTATAATTTGGCAACTCCACTCAGATGTGTTATCCCTATTTTTCATAATCCGATCATGGTAGTTCGAGGCCCCTGGGGTAATGTTGATGCAGAAGATTGAACCCTTGGCAGGAGGCTGAGCTACTGCATTCTTCACGCAACAATAGAAACTCCCCTCTCGCCTATGGGACTGGCGAAGCTGGAGGGGAGAGTCTCTAGATAAGGGCTAGCTCCCTCTGATGTATCATTTAGGCCCTAGTTTCTCCTATTGCTAACAAAAAATGTAAAAAAAAGGGGGGGATGAAAATGGAGAGAGAGATGATGAAAACAGAACCTAACCTAAAAAGTGAAAAGGGTGATACACCAAAAAAAGTGACCCACCTAGCCCGAACATACACTTTTCACCAAAAAGGAGTGCCTATACACTTCATCTGACATGAGAGAACCTTCTGCATCAGTGGGTCAGGGGTCTGTGGAGATACAGGGACGAAATAACTACTAGAGGTGTTCTGAGATGCACTGCAGCAGCCTATCCACTTCACCTACACTCCTATAGGGACACTTCTAACAGACCTATAAAAGGAAACTCAAAAATGCACTAGACGTGCTGAAATCATTTTGCAAAAGCATTAAGAAAATGACTTAACATAGAATTAAATGCATAGACACATACTAAAGATGCAAAACTCAGAATGGAGGTAAAAATGCTAAGTTTTGATTAAAGGTAAAATCTGGCAGCTCTGCCTTACAAGCCCGAGAGATTTTTGGACAGAGTTTTGCCTTAAGGCTGAGAGTGGATCCCTTCTCAAAAGAGAGGTTTAAAATCTATAGGAAGAGGAAAAGAACTTGGCACTTCCTGGGAAAGATTTTAGCACTCATTTTCTTTCAATGGCCCATGTACTTTATGAGCATTGGGAAGAGCAAGCTGCTCAAAACATCAATGAGCTATGCCCTTTGTCTGCTTGTAAGGCTGCTTCTTCAAGGTGATTACACGGTTTATCTACTCATAAATGCAAAATGAAGAAAACCAGTTGCACTGCTAGCTGTTTACGCTTCTTAATGGTCAATTCGCAGGCACTATATCATCTACCAAAATAACTTCTTGAATTGGCGCCTCCCAATGGTCAATTCACAGGCACTGTATCATCTACCGAAATAACTTCTTAAATTGGCGCTTCCCTTTGCCACTTGGACTATCTGCCTGCTCCATGCTCTTGGCACTTTTGTCTTTTCCCTGCCTTGTCTCTTATGGCTCCTTCAGTCCTCAGGGCTATCTCTGGGCGGGTCACTGCATTGCTTGGGCTCCTTTCATGGTTAGCGCTTGGGCGTTTAAAAAGAACGGCCTTTTTGCTGGCTTAAATTTGACATTCACGTGGTCGTCACCCAATGGCTAGTTTGTTTGCTTAAAATTGATGGCTTTCAGGACGTCATCGTCCTCGGCAAAAGTCATCGGGCTTTTATGTGGCTTTTTTCCCATGGGTTTTCTATTTTGAGCCTTTTCCTGCAGACAAAAAGTCTGCAGGAATTGGCCGCTTTGACTTTTCTGCGGGTTGGCAGTCCTTTGCTTTTTCGGGCTCTTTGAACTTCTCTACCCTACACAAGGGCTTTCGGATCTTGAACTGCCCTCCACAAGGGCTTTTGAACCTATCGCTACCCTCTGGCTGTAGGGCACACCATTGAACAAAGTCGATGAACCAAAATTGGTTCAACCACTATGCACCGATGCCATTGAACCAAGCCTTCAAACTAAAATCATTGAACAGTCTTGTGAACCGAGCGTTGAAACAAGGTTGAACCAAGTGGCGATGAAATTTAAATGTTGAACCAAGGCTTTGAATTGGTTCAATGGTTCAAAGACGCCAATTTTTTTATGATTTCCTTCAGACCAGAGCTCGAAGAAGCCTTGTAAAACCCAAAACTCTCTGAACTGATCCTTCATGTGCTAAAGGACTAACCTATTGAGTCCGTAGAAATTGCCAGAACCTGTAAAGTTTGTAAAAATCGCCAGATTCATGCAAAATCAAAAAATGAAATAGCCTAGCATAGTAGGGGCAGAGGGTGACCGATTTTGGCCTGTTAGGCGAAAAATGGTCAACATGTAACTCATTTGGCCCACTTAATCTAACTCCACCCCTGCATGAGCTACCACTTAGTTCAAGGAAGAATTTCTCCAAATTCTTGGTGATGGAAGAGTCCACCCTAATGAACACATTGCAGCCTTCACCATAACCTGTGGTGTGATAGGGGTGGAATTTGAAGACATGACAATCAGGATTTTCATGGAGACAGTACAAGGTGCTGCTGCAGACTGGTTTTACCATCTACAGACTAGATCAGTGACTGGCTGGGACACTATCAGACCCAAGTTTGAAGCAAGGTTCAAACTTGCAGAAGATGCTCATGCCTTGCTAGCCCAACTTACGTAGATGAAGAAGGAACCTCATGAGCCCATGAGGGATTTTATTGCAAAATTTGACAAGCTGAGAAACAGGATTCTCGTAGTTGCTCAGCCCACACCCGAGAACCTCAAATGCTTCTTCATAAACTCACAGCTGCCTGAAGTGATTTTTCTGCTAAGACATGCTAGCTGCATAGATCTTGAAGCTGCTCAAGACTTAGCCACTGAGTTAGAAGATGACCTTATCTTGGCTGGAAAGATAAGAAGGGATTGAAACAAAGGTGCATCTTTCTCATCTTCTAATAACTCACTTGCAGCCACCACTGATCCAATGATGCAGAACCTAGCAAATGAAGTGCTGGCCCTCAGAAGACAAATGGCACAAGGGATGTCATCTGTTCCATACAGAGATGTACCAAGGAGGACATTCCTTAATCAGGCACATCAAAGGCAACCCAATCGTCTTCCTCCCCCACAGAGGAACCTTGCCATTGAAGCACCTCCAGCCAACTCAGTAGTTGGGTATTTAAAAATAGAGCATGATTTCTCTTTCCAACCTGAGTTTAATCAATAAAATGATGCTGGTCTCTTCACAGAGGATCAAGAAGAGTCAACTGGTGACTCCCACATTGATTTCCTAGATTACCAGGATGAACCTAAAAGTAAAGGTGAAGCATCCGAGGGATCATATGCTGTGGTCATCCAGTCCCAGAATCAGTCAGCTCAACAATATGATAAAGGAGAAGCAGAGGAGTGACCTCAACCTGCAATTTCGATTGCTAAGCGTGGTGTCACTCTGCCTATCCAACCAAAAGACCTAGTGATTGCTGAGAAAGTAAGTATCCCAAACATCTCTGCACCTTTTACTTTAACTTCATAGATCAGTCCTCCCACCCCTCCCATAAACTAAAAAGAAGAACTCCCATCCCCTGTGCCTAGTCCAATCCAGTGATTTGACATAATTGATCATGTCAAATGTGTTGAGACCCAAACGGTGGCCCCTGCAGCCCAAATCTTATTTGAGTCTTCAGGCAAGGATGAAATAGCAAAAGAATTGGTGGAGTGCGGCATAAGTGCAGAAGAACCCTCCCCTCCAAACAAAGAAGAATATGAGATATCTGAGGGGGACAATCAAGACATGTGTTGGGCTGAGCTATTAGAACAACAAATTATGGTACTTGGCCGTGCTGCGGCCCACCAAAATCAAGAAAAGGAACTCTTTGCTAGGAGAGCAAAGATTTGTGGTTTTTGGACCAAAAGTCAAATCTTGATTTGGGGCAAGAAGAAGAGAAAACCAAGGGGAAGACACAAAAAAGTGGTTTCCTGGTGGAGAGTTCCATTCTCTTGTCACTGATTCTAGGGACTAAATGGTTTCTTACTGGTTTATCATGATAGGATGCCATTATCATTGTCTCACAATGGGCGGCATTTGAAGCGCTTCAAATCTTGAGGCATTAGATAAGTTCATTTGTACATATGTATATTTGTATAGTCTGTTGTTCTGTTTTGTTCGTTTTGTTTTCATTTTTTGGAGCCTTTCTTTTTGGGTAGCATGACTCCGTAGCCCAATGGCACACTTCAAGGCACTGGAGATTCTGGTTTCTACTCCCCTCAGCTATTCTGAGTTGTCATCTAAAGGAAGTTCCCTAATAGGAGCCAGCTGTTGTCCCTAAAAAGTGATTCCTCATTTTTTAGACAACACAGGGCTATTTTGGTCATGCATGGCCAAAATTGTTTTTCCCCTTTCCAAAAATTTGTTTCGAAACATTCCATTTTGTCATTTTCTCAAATTTTTTGGTAAAGGGATTAGTAAGTTCAACGGGTTCAAAGGCTTCTACGGGCGAGTTCAATCAGAAGGGACTAGTTTCTCGCACTTGGACACTTTCGAGACAGGTTCAAAGGTTCAAGCAATTCAAAGGCAGCCTCAGTCAAAGAAAGAAGTAGAGATCAGTTGGTTCAATCTGTAGGTTCAATCAACGGGTTCAAGAAAAAGTTTGTGAAAGCTGCCATGTGTCCCATTGAAGTTCTGCGGAGCGCGACAAGTGTCAGTGTCTGCGTCTCCAGCATTTTCTTAAGCTGCAAAGCTTCTTTCGATAAGTTTCTTAGAATCTCACGAATGGTGACAAGTGGCAACTATGGAAGGCCCCAATGTATTCATCTAAGAGTAGCAGAAGTGGCCACGTGTCCCTTCCAAAGCTCAATGGAAGCCAACAAGTGTCATTATCTGTGACTTCTTTCTTCTACTTTTTGTTTTCGTTAAAGACCATGGCAGGCCCCAGGTAAGTCTCAGAAGTAAGCAGAACGCACCAAGTGTCTGCATCCGTGCGACTAACAAGTGTATTTAGACTGCACCATGTGTCTCTTGCAGAGATCGGTGGAGGCTGACAAGTGTCATCATCTATGAGAGCCCGACTGAGCCCTAAACATTTTTACGATGTCGCAAAGCAATGAGGAGATGGATGCTGCCAAGTGTCAACAATAAAAGATGCCACATGTCCTCACCCATCCCTATGAAAGACGCCGCGTGGCACTTTTTCAAAAAGCAGAAGGTGCCACATGTCGAAGGAAATGAAGGGGATGACACCCCGCTGAAGAATCAAAATCGAAGGCCACTACGAAGACCCCGAAGGGCAAGTTCCCTTCGAGAAAGGTTTGAGCCTCAGAGGGCTGCGAAAGCTACCATGTGTCTGCGTCTGCGCCCCCATTAGCTGCTAATCAGTTTCAAAGCTTATTTCGATAAGCCAATCTCGAAGATGTAGATCCCTCCACGTGTCCTCACCCTCGTCACAAGCACAAAGCGACCATGGCAAGTGAGAAAGACACGAGGAAGTTGCTGGGAAAAATGATGGGCCCACAAACGTCAAATTTGTCTCAATGAAGTGTCTGTTGATTTTAGTAGACTTAAAGTGCAGACCCGAATGCGCTCGAAAAAGCTCAAGGCCAGGATCAAGAGGAGGAAGAGTTAAAGAGGGAAACTCAGTGGGAGTTATTTCCAGTAGATGGAGCAGTTCACTGGGTAGTTATTTGGGGCCTACAAACATTGAATGTGCCGTCTGTTTGTCCCCTATGAGATAAAGGTAAAATAGATAGTTGCGCGGCTAAGCAAGTGATGGAATGAGAGATTCAGGCTTGGGAGGAGGCACTAGAGATGAATCGACACTCCACAGTCAGGGCAGCCGCCCTGCTCCAGCGTGGCCTTTCCTAACAAGCCCAAAATGCATCCAAAGCATTGAATGCGCCAAATGGGTCACTCCATGGGACAAAGTGCCAAGCCTCCCTCAAGTCTCTATATAATGTAATCTCTTGTATCATTTGAAGGGGACCTTTTTGATTATCTGAAGCAAAACTCTGCCCAAATTGAAAGGCATTATTGAGACTTTGAGCTCAGATTGTAATTCATATTATTTTATCTGAATGAGAAAACAAGTTACTTGCAGACTTTGTGCTGTTATAGCTTGTGCTATCTTAGGAGATTGTTCGTATGTCTATTTCCTAGAAGCTTTCTTGTCCATTTGATTCAACAAGCAGAATTAGTGGAGGTGATCAGGAAGGTGTCCTGAAGGCCAACTGTGGGACGACGTTGTGCCCCCATAAGTACCTTTAGTGTGTTTGTATTTTCCTTTCATGTGTAAAGAGCCTTGGGACGACGTGGTGCCCTCATTGTTCTTCGTTTCTCTCTCTCGGGTTGCTGGTCATTCAACACCCTCGTTATCGGTTACTACTTGAAAGATTCATGTTGCCTACTGAAGAACACTTCTGAAAGAAGAGAAGTGCCTTCTCACATTGCACCAGGATTTCTACTATTCAGGAAGGAATCTGGCTCTTGGCTGAAAGTTGCTTCTGAAAGAAGAGAAGCACCTTCCCCATCACCCAGGATTTCTTCTTTGTTTATGAGCATCATCTCTGAAAAAAGAGAGATGAATGGTTCATCCCACCCCTGTGTCTTACTTTCTGCATATATATATTGTATATAACCTCCGCATATTTAATAGGGAACCTCCCCTTGATGAGAGGAGAGATTTGTCCCCTTGTGATGCAGTAAACTTGCACATCCGGACGACCAATCTCCTTATGCTGTGGTGATAGGAACTATTTTGAATACCAGTTAGTTGGTCGACAAAATATTCACCCAACACCTTCCACCAGCAATCCCCTGCAGATAGGAAGAACGCCCAGAAGGTTACTCTCATCGTGGAAAGCATGGACGGGGTTGCCTATACTAGTGCAGACCAAATTCATCTGAGCGCAGAGTATGTGGGCAGCTACAGTGGAGACGTGAAGACGGAGATCAGAGGGGTTTTATACCACGAGATGACACACGTGTGGCAGTGTAATGGACAAAACAATACCCCCGGTGGGCTTGTTGAAGGTGTTGCAGACTATGTGAGGCTCACTGCGCGGTTAGCCCCTTCTCATTGGGTTAAGCCTGGCGCAGGAGACAAATGGGATCAGGGCTATGATGTTACTGCTTACTTTTTGCAGTACTGCGAGAGTATCAGTTCTGGTTTTGTTGCCAATATGAACGCTAAACTGGTGGGAGGACGGGACTTGGGATTCTTCAATGATCTTACTGGAAAATCCGTTGATCAGCTTTGGAGTGACTAGAAGGCTAAATATGCCTCTTCTACTTGGATGTTAATACGGCAATAAATGCGTGTTCACGTCTCCACTGTAGCTGCCCACATACTCTGCGCTCAGATGAATTTGGTCTGCACTGGTATAGGCAACCCCGTCCATGCGTTCCACGATGAGAGTAACCTTCTGGACGTTCTTCCTATCTGCGGGTGATTGCTGGTGGAAGGTGTCCCAGATAAATTTAGTGGAGGAGTCCATTATTTCCAAGGCTCCGCTGTGCCCGATCTCTTGATCGAATTTGTCGCCGCCAGCGGTACCTTGGGCGGAATTAGTGAATACGAAATCCACCGCTTCAGTAGTTTGGGCCATTAATAATGTCACCCCAAACAACAGGACGATGAAAGGCAGGGAAGCATCCATCGCCGGAGGAAGATTCCCACACAATCACAAATTATGTTGCGCACCCAATTAACAACGCACAACCTTAATCGGATAATTCTGTAATGGAAAAAGAAAGAAGGCGTAGGGATTAAATAGGGCCATGTGGTTTACGAAGTCAGGGCCGAAGTCTTGCGAGAAACCGACCATAGATAGCGCCCAGTCAAAGTCCTGCACTAGCAACCGAGTATAGATAGCGCCCAGTCAAATGCGTGTTGTGGGGACTCCTTTCCCTTTTCTCTTGTAGAATATATGCGCGGACTGACACAAATGCGCTAATGCCGCGTGTTTGATGCCTTGCGTCAAACCAGCCAAAAGTCTATTGGGGGGAACATCATTCCCTTTTGTATTTGGATTCAGTCGTAGAATTTGTCCGCGTAGTAATATCCTGTCTTTTTAGATTTTAGATTGATCCTTATCGTGTACAATGTCTATGTTTAGCTCAGGGGAAAAAAGAAGAAAGACTTATTCCGTGACAAACTTCACTCTTCCATGTATTAAATATGTTTTATCACTAATTATGTTTATCAATAAATATAAATAAAATAGAAACTACTATGTGGAGTATTGTTGCAATGATACTTATTTTAATTAAAAAAAATATCTTCTCAAAAATTGACGCATGTCAAAGATATTATTTGTTTTATCTTCGAGTGTTGCACTCTGTCTAATTTTAGGTTGCAAAAAATTCCAAGGAAGTTGTTATGTGGAGGGATGCAAATATTCTCAAGATGGAGAAGCCATTTTTTTGTTTATTTGGTGGTGGTTGATGCTCTTTTGGAGGACAAGACATCGTTGGAAGGGTGGAATTGTTTTGTTAAGAGAAGAAAAAGCTTTGCATAATGAGCACATTTTTAGGGTCTCCTTATCTTATATATTTGTTATTTATTATGAAGTATGCCTGCAAGTTGACGTCTTTGTGATGAATAGCTTTTCTACTTTTTCAAATCCGATAGCATCACAAAGAAATATCATAATAAACAAGGGCAATCTTATTAATAATGGTTTACAATTTCTTTTTTGTACAACATTGAAGATAAATTACACAAGGTAATGTGTTTAAAATTTTAAAAAACTTGTATTTAATAACAAGTGATAATTGGACATTAATATTTTAAGTGATAACAATAGTTTCCAATTACAATAAAGAGGTTAATCCAAACTTTTTTGGTTTATCAATTAAGAGGCTAAGCATGAGGATAGGACAAACAATCCTCTATCTTAATATTACCATCGAACTTAAAAAAGGCTTAGAATTTGAAATGACAAAAGAACCATATTCATTCTCGAGAGATCCTTGATTTGTAAAAGGTAGAGGCATGTCCCAAATGTCAAGAACATCAATGTCTCCCTCAAACATCTTCAACACGTTTATAGTACTCAACCTTAACGCCATTATAATGTGTGCTTAAAAAATATTAATTAAAACAACCATCTTCATTATACCTTAAGGCACACTCTATGGACGTTGCTAGCTACAACTTTGATAATTTTGTTTGCTAAAGATGTAAAAAGTTGGTGAAAATAAAAATAAATTATTGTTATAAAAAATTACAGAATATAAAAATTGAATTTTTATTTAAAAAAAAAAAAACCAAATTCTTTATAGCCTTAACAATTACAATAAATTTAATAATTATAAAATAAACACATAAAATATGTTGACAAATATAATATACCATTGTATAAAGGTAAAGTAAGGACAAAATATTCATACTTCATGTATTTGTATGCATTTGAATGTGCACATCAAGTATTACACAATATTGGATAATGCGAACTTGTAAAGAACTATAGTTTTATGTAAATATGTGATGAGATTGTGGAAAGAGGTCAGGACATTTTTCGATAGGAGAGTGGATAAGGGTACCATATTTTATACAATAATGATGACTTTATCATATGATTTTGGAATTTGTGTCAGTGTATCTTGTTTTACAAAGTAGGGTCATTTTTTTAGCCTCAAACTCCATAATGGATACATGACCTCTTTTTTTAGTATGTTGTAAGATGGGAGTGTCTGTTGCAATCACAGGTTTTGAAACAATTACCGGTTACATGGAAACAATACTAACAATGTCATCACCATGCAATCTTAAGTGTCATTTTTTCAATAATATTATGTATAGTGAGTGAGTTTAAAATGGTTGATGAAAATCAAAGGGGCAAGTTATATAGAGTTAATTTTTATCTTCAATGTTGACACTTGTTTGTTCATTTTAATTATCAACTAATAAACTTTAAGACCCTATTTCAATTTCTTTTCCATTCGACATTAGTTGGTATTTTTGTATTATGTAATTTAAAATTTATTTATTTTATATATTGCCTAGCATTTTTCAATTTCTTGTTATATCTTTGACATATATTCTCATAATTTTGGAATGAGCATAAGTCGATGTAAACACATGACAATTAAAATATAGAGTAAAGTATCTTAAGAGTGAGAATTAATATTTATTTATCAATTTAGTAAACTATAAAATATAGGCATAATATATTATAAGAAATTAAAGAGGTTTATATGTATTTTTATTACTTTTTAAATAATATGATTTTAAATTACTTTATATTAGTCGATAATTGATTTAAATTATGTATTGTTAGTGCATTTATTGAGTGTCATCGTGTCTCCTTTTTGTTCTCATTCACCATACTTCTCTCTTTTTTTGATTCTAAGTATCTAGAGAGCCCATTGGCACTCTTAAGTCTATTTATATGAACTCCAACATTCATGGACCCTTTTTTTATTCTTCACCAAGTCAATGTGCACTCATCACCTATGTTCCATACTTTTATGTTATATTTGTTGGATGTCCATTTTAATTCAGCACTAGGGTCCTCATTTAATTCGATTCTCTATAAATATGTATAGCTTTGATACGGAGTATGGAGAGCCATAAAAATAATAAAACTCTAATTTTTGTTAGATTTCATTTCAAATGCATTTATATGTGTGTGTGTGTGTGTGTGTGTGTGTGTGTGTGTAAAATTTAAAAACATATAAAGGCACATGAATTGTTTGACAAAATGCTACAACATATCTAATAAAACACACATATCTAGTTTTATTTTAACGGATAGAAAAACCAACATGATAATGTGCCCTCACCCTTGATAACTCAAAAACCATTACAAATATAATAAAATGGAACAATCCTCTATGATTGCACCAATCTGCATCTCAAATCCTGAGTCCCATGTGTGCGACATCCACCTCAAAAAGACACTTATTTTCATTGAGATGCCACGTGTTTTCATTGAGATACCACCTATTTTGAACATGTATTGGGTAGTTGAAACATTTTAGTGGAAGATACATAATACATTGACATATGTGACATATCACTGAAATTTTCACATGTATCTTCTTTAACTTTTTTGAGTCCAGACTCCACCAACTGAAATACCCTATCATTGACTCTCACCATCACCACACATCTCACCTTAAAATATTTTATCGCTTTCATATTTTGTATGGCCTTACTTTTTCCCACCACTTCACCATTGCTCAAACTTACCATGAAATAAAACATCTCATCCTGGCATAACACGTTACAACGTTGTATAAATGAACACACCACCTCATTTTCTACCGTCACATCCACCAAAAATATCATATTATTGTTGTCTAACAATGTGTGTACAAAATGCAAAATAACATCAGCAGTGGTGGGTTTTAAGTGAGGTGTGACTGCTTATTTACACTCTTTAATTTTATAAAACCTCACTTTACCAAAACATCAAGTCACATCCAAGTCTCGGTATAACTTAAATCTTTGAAGCAATTAATAGTTATTTTTTATGTTGTGGACACATACTTTCTCCTCCTTAACTATTTATTCATAATTCACTTTATTTTCATTTAAAATTTTATCAATTAATATATTTTTCATTTAATTTTGATGATGTTGTTGAAAAAACCACCTTCAATCAAACCCTTAAACATGTAGCTAATACTATGTTTCAAGTTAAATGTGTTTTTTGATATTGGATAATAATCGCTTCACCATGAATCGAGTGATTACAAGTTTGATTCACATTTAACAAGATTTTCATAAATTGAAATTTAAAAAAATCTATCTTTCATTTTTTACTTTGAACAATCTTATGAGATTATGGTCTAACTAAAGTTTTTAGTTTTCTTAATAAAAATTACAATTCTATACTTTCCATTTCCATCATGAGAATGAGTTTTTCATAAATGGTATGTACATGTAAATATAACATTTGTGATATAGATAAAATTTTGGAGAGGGGTTATTAGTTTTTTTTATTGTGTTCTTAAGATGATATCATTTTTTTTTATTTTTTTCATTTTATATTTATTAGATTTGTTGGTTATAATTATTTATTTTATAAATATGAAATATTTATTAATGATAAATATACAAGCATATTAATACAATACAATTTTACAATAAAAAATTATTTTTATACCAAAAATAAATGTTTACAAATCTCAAACAATACAATTCTCAAATTAGTTTTAATTTAATTTCATTCAAAATATATATTTAACTTAATTTTAATTAAATTTTATTTAAAATCCATTTTTTATTATAAACATTTAATTTTTTTAATTAAATTTATTTAAAACTAATTTATAATATTTTATTTTAATATACAAACTTTTTAGACAAGAATATGTTACTATATTATTTTTAATGTTGTTAAAAATTATAAATGCATTTTAAAACATAGATGGTTAAAATTGTTAAACTTCATTATATACAATTATCTTTTTCGATATTTTTTAAATTATAAATTTCATTATATTCGTGTTATATATCATTGAACTAGATTAAATAAAGTTATAAAACTAAAAAAATGAATTTTCAAAAAAAGGTTGAAAATAAACCCAATTCATTTTTCATTTTTTTTTTCCTTTTTAACTCCTGTGGCTAATTTTTTTTTAGCGAAGTCTTATGAATCAATTGCACTTGAATAAACCGCTTGGTATATTCCTCAGCGTATTGGACACACATCAAATTGATATCTTCTATACAACTACTTGTAGGCCTGTTTAATATTAGTAAACCCCACCCCGGTCTTTACAAATACCAAACAAATCATTAAAAAAATGTAATCGAGACTCCTCTAGGAATCTTTAGTTTTCTCTAGCATGTGGGTATCAAGTAAAGGATACGTGCTTAATTTTTAGAGGAGATTTTCAAAGTGGGTATCAAATTAGGATAGATTGAAACTTTTTGGGATGTGATTCCATTGATTACAATCAGCTGGCAAGAAAATGTGACCCACGTCTTTAAAAATTATATATAAATTATAAAACATTTATGATTAGGACTACTCTATGAAGATTAAAGTTTCTCTACCATATAGGATTAAGTGAGGGTTGTTTCAATGAAAAGATGGATATTTAGTCTGACTACAATTTCAGTGACTAATGGATCTATGCATTTTTTTTAAAGAAGATTTGCATGTAAGTATGAGCTCATGGCATATTAAAACTTTTGGGGATGTGATTGTAATTATTACAATTAAGTAATATATTTAAGTATTTAAAAAAAAATGTTGAATTAAAAATTTGAAATTTTTATATGATTCTTTTTATATATAGTATTGGGTTTCATGATATTTTATGTAGTTTTGGATTTTATGCATTTATCTATTTTTAGTCATCGTTATTATTGATAATAATGGATAACATATGTATTTACACTTACTCATTCTAAGTTGCATTTTAAATTAATCGATCGTTGTACACTCAAATTTGATACAAATCTTTTTTCCATGATATATTTTACTCAATTTTGCACACTTGGTACGTTTGTCTAAATTTGGCTATTTTTTAGGCAATTCTTACCCCATATTAGTTTATCTCCATCTTTTTGCTTCTTATATGTTTTTGATATTTTAGCATTTCAGCGTTTGAAAATGTCTATGTATTGATCAAATTGGATTTTAAAAAACTATCTCCTACATCATAACGTGTGCAATTGTGAAACCAACTCTATCAAATATAGAGTGACCCTAATTTATTATATTTACTAAAATAAATTCAAAGTATAAGGAATAGAAATATAATAATATAAAAATCAACTTGCTTGTATGTGTTATTGTGCATACGTGTTATTGCATGTACATGTTATAATTCATATGTGTTATTGCACATATGTGCTATGGAACATACACGTTATTATACATATTGCTATAGCACATATGTGCTTTAGTTATTTAATATTTTAAACTCTTACGCTTTTGTCAATTCAAATTTTCATGAGCAAAACTGTATACGCGTTATAGGATTGGTGTTTGTCGAGCCTAAAAATTTAACGCATACATGTTATTTATATAGCATATACACATTATGCATACTACATTTACATTATGCTAAAATGTTCACGGAATTATCCTCCAACTCTGTGCACTTACCCACTTACAAAAAACTAACAAAAATACAATTAGTGTAATAACTCTAATTTCCTCTTTGATGAAAATTGAAGAATAAGATAATGATGTGGTGAGTAGCAAGAGAGAATAAATAGTGTGAAGATTAATTTGAAACGTATCATATATATTGGCTTTTGGGCTCCTTCCTAACTAATCTTTCATTTTACTAAATATTTCTAAGAGGCATACCCTACTAAATTTTAATACAATCTTAACTTGTACTTGTTTTTTACCTTGTACAAAATATAAAATTACATTCACATCATTTCCATTTAGTTTTAATTTTCATCAATTCATATAATATCTTTTTGATTTTTAGATTGCGGATTGAATACACTTTCCTCTCCCTAACTAATTATTCATTATTCACATGCTTTTCATTTTATTTTATCAACTAATATAATTTCCATTTAGTTTTTATGTTGTGGTCTAAAACACAACCTTCAATCTTTAGTCAAACCCTTAAACATGTAACTAATATTATGTTACAAATTAAACATATTTTTTGGTAATGATTTTAGATAATAATTGATTTACAATAAGATATGTGATTATGGGTTTTAATATCTATTTGACATGATTTTCATAAATTGAAATTTAAAGTAATCGAAATCTTTCGTTTTATTTTAAAAAAACATAACTCTATATTTCCCATCTTTATCATAAATTTCATTATGTAATTTTATACATGCTTTCACACATGTTCCAAGTAGCAAATGCCATAAATATGCAAAGTATGTATGTTAGGTTAAATATGAAGTACATGTTAATATAACAATCACAATAAAGATGAAACTTTAGAGAGAGGTTCTTGGCATTTTAGGTACTAAAATCAAGTCAAAAATTTATTAAGCAACACGTTTAGTCTATTTTTAAGATAACATTGTTCTTTTGTTTTTTCATTTTAAAATTATTAGACTTTTCGATTATAATTATTTATTTTATAAATTTAAAATAATTGTCAACATGGTAAATATACAAATACCTTTAACACAACATAATTTTACAATTAAAAACTATTTCCTTGAAGAGGTGGAATAGAGAACATGTTTTTTAAATAATATTTATTCTACATTTATCATATGGTATGCAAATATAAAAGGTCAGAATGATAAAATAGATTTAACAAAACTAAAACTCCTAAAGAAAAAAATATTTAGTGGTTTTATTGATTAGGAGTTGCTATTTTTTAAATTGATAAGTGACATTTTAAATGTTGTTCTAAAATTAAAAGAAATAACAACCCTAAATTTTTAACAACAAAATTATACAGGTTGATTATTGTTTTATTTTGATAATTGATATTAAATATTTTAAAGCTTTCATAGTTGAAATCTTAGTTTTCTTTTGGTGTTTAATATTACTTATTAATTTGGATAAACAAATTTATGATGTCAATGTTGATTTCAATTTTTAGCATTAAAATTTAAGTTTTATAAAGACTAAAGACCTAAAATGTTGGACTTAAAATTACTCTCGTGTTTGATTTCACTGGACAATATAATACATTACAAATTATCTAAATATAATATTATCCTAATAAAATCTTATAAATTTAATAATATCAAAAAAAATCTTTGCATGAGTAATGTTGTGCAAGTTATGATAATAATAAGCTTTTAAAAAATAGAAGTTGGAGGCGATGTTGAAAAAGAAAGTTCAGCTCAAGAGATGGATGGTATTTTTATTTTTTATTTTATTAACTTGATTTTTCACTTCTTTGATTGTTATTGTTTTTTGGAGATTAGTCTATATGACCAATTTCGCCTATATAAATGTTTTCCTATTGAAATTAATGGAGGATAATCTGGATAAAAGAGAGGGATTCTTTGTGAGGATGTTGGAATTTTGTTGACGATCATTGTAATCAATCCAAGCTTGAATGTTCTACCCACTTGCCATATTCAATTCTCAAAGTGGTTAAAAATATGATAACCTGCACTTTAATGAATTTCAAAAGTCCCTACAACATAAACATAAGCATTTATAAAAAAAAATAGTCCATGTTTACAGTTATTATTAGGGGAAACTATGGAAAAGATAAATGTGGTGGTAAAGAAAGAAAGAAAATATTAGTGTTCAGATATCTAGTGGAGTCTTATACAGAAGAAACCCCATTACTTCATGTGACTGATTCTAATAAAAAAAATGAATGACATATTTTAAACGTAGTAAATAAGTGCCATGATAAGTAAATAGATCTCAAACATTAAAAAATGAAAATGAAATGTGTAAATTGAAATATTCAAACATAGATCTTATTATTGTCAATAGTACATAATTTAATTAGACGTAAGTTTTTTTCACAACAAAAAAATTCATAACACATTTATTACCTTCATGTTGCAATTCAATTCCACTTCTTAAATACTACATTTATCTAAACCTTTGGAAAAATAACTCTCTTGGCCCTCCATTTCTTTCATAAGCCAGGTCTTTCATTTTGATTCTTTTAATTGTAGGTCATCATCTATTGGTAGAAAGAAGAAATGGCCTCCATCTCCACCTGCACTGCCGTTATTGGGGAGCTTCCTTCAATTAAAAGAGTGTGATAATATTCTCCATGTGTTAATACACATGACAAGGTGATATGGCATAGTCATGACTATTTGGAAGGACTAATGCAACTTGTAATCCTCACTCGTTAAAGCAAATCAAAATGTATAATCTCTTCCTTTAAAACTAATAATTAAATAGATAGAACTCAAAGTATAATTTTTTATTAAGAATTTTTTATATAGAATTATTGATTGAAATATATATTATTCAAAAAACATTTAAAAAAATCAAAGTTTCATATCCTTTATTAGGGTTTTTTTCGTAGAGTTCAAATATTAAAAAAAAAAAAAAAAAATAGAGTAAAACTCAAGTTCATTGCATATGTGTAAATAAGATTTTAGGCATAGGAAAAAAAATTAAAGACGTTAGTCATTTCACTTATGTAGGGTTTTAGGGCCAAAAACATAAATCTAAAAATTAAAGGTAAAGAAAAGAAAGAATTGTCACTATGTTCGCGTGCGTGGTTTTACAGGGCCAAAAAAAAATAATAGAAAAAAATAATTATCATTTCTTTTGTTTAAATGATTTTTAAGACCCACAAAACACACTAAAACTGAAAATAAATTTAGTTTTTTTTTTTCTTAAATCTTTTTTGCCCTTACCTCTTTTGACTAATTTTTTGACAGAGTTTCATGAGACCTTTACACATCAATAAACCCCCTGATATATTTCTCAACATGTTGGACACGCATCAAATTGATAGCTTGTATACAATTACTTGATGGCTTGCTTAATATCAATAAGCTTAAGGTTTCTTGCATTTGGGATTAAGGGAGGGCTACTATAATAAAAAAAGGGGTATTTAATGTGAACACAATTTTGGTCACTGAAGGATCTGTGCATAGTTTTCAAAATTTAATTTAAAATATATATAATTGAAGTACTAAAAAATATTTCTATTTGGTGAAGCTTTGTCAGGGTGTTAACCTATATATTATATCTAGCACAACATGTGCAATAGTGAAACTATTTAACTAAGAGTAGTTAGTAGACATATCTTTACAAAAACCTTATCAATATTGAGATTCGGTGTTTATGGATTTTATTTCAGGTTTATCTACAAGTAGGCATGGTCAAGATTGTGTTTTCATTTTAAGTGTGGATTTAATTGTGTCTTTGTTTTGGTTGATAGGGTTTCCAAGATGGTAGTGTTAGTGCCTTTTACAAAGAGGTTAAAATCTAAAAAAACTATGAAGCTCTAATTTTTGCATGTTGGTTCACTTCAGCGTATCATAGACCACTGTATTAGATAAGGACAATAGATTTATTAACACTTATAATATAGATTATGATTCATGATTGACAACAAGTTGACCAAGTCCAACATTTTTCATCCACAAACAAACGGGAAAATAGAAGTGGTTTACCATATTATAGTACATATATTTTGGATGTATGACTCAAAATGTCAACGATTATGAGATGAGAGTTTACCATACATCCAACAAAGTTATAATCAAACTCTCCACAACTCTATTAGATGGCCCTTTTAAGTCTATTTCGGGTTTTATCTATTAAAACCCATTGATGTAGAAGTACCTATTACATTGGAGGAAGCATATCTCCATGAAATAAATAATTAGATAAGACCACCAGATATGATGAATGGATCCATAAATTTGATATAAATTTTATAAA
Organism: Torreya grandis; assembly: GCA_037957365.1. Classification (NCBI taxonomy): domain Eukaryota; kingdom Viridiplantae; phylum Streptophyta; class Pinopsida; order Cupressales; family Taxaceae; genus Torreya; species Torreya grandis. The sequence goes on from JARHVA010001107.1 coordinate 3,749,066, forward strand.
AAACCAACCAAAATACAAATAATGTAATGCCCAACATTGGGCCTCTCACCAATTCCAAGTTGGGGATAAAATATTGTTGCATTTGAATAAATTACATTTGAAGGCTCAAAAACGAAACTTCATCATCTCCGAAAAGGGTCTTACACAATCTTCAAGTAAGTGAACACTAGTACATTGAGCTCAACTTACCACCTTATATTGGGTTGCATCTAGTATTCAATGTGGAACTATTTTAATCATCCTTTCCATTCTCTTACATACTTTAAATATTTTTGAGCAATTGCAAGTCATAATGTTAAATCTTAATTATTCAATACCACAATAGTAAAAAGTTCTTGAAATCAGTAAATTCCACTATATTAAATGGTTAAGGAATGATAATTTTGTCATCAAGGAAAGTGATTCACCTAAAAATGATAATAATTTATCAAGTAATGATAGTGTTAGTGTAGAAATTTTTACATTTAGTTAAAGATTTTAATGTAATAAAATCCACTACTTCTCAAAGAGAAACAAATAATCTTAATAGTGACTTAAACTCACTAAATAACAATTCAGTTTATTTTTAAACATGTAAATTACATTTCAAAATAAAAAAAATAAAATTGAAAATTAATATTAGAAGCTATTTTAATCTTTTTTTTTAACACTTTCATTCTTAAAATATATTAAAAAATAAATAAATAAATCCAACCATTATATCAGTTTTGATTAGCTCAACTCACCTAATTATGGATTGATATTTAAATTTTAAAAACGTATTGAGCTTTTCCGGTTGACAATAATGTATCCAAACCATAGCAATGGTCGTTGCAATTGCAAATGGTGGGCACACCGCCCACTGTGGAGTTGATCCCCAAACCATTCACCGGATTTCAATTCCATTCCGTTTCTCCATAATAATTGTAATTGTTGCCTCTGGTATTGCCTGCTTGTAGTTTTTGTTAAATCCAACCATATACTGACGTTTTTAGTCTTTGATAATAAGACACATGGCCAGCTGTAATTTCATACACGCTGATTGATGGACTCTTACAAAAACTATATGTAAATTTATAAATATACATTAGGAGACAAACTTAATTTAATGCCTAGAGCTCGGATTTGACGCCTACCTTAATAAATTAAAAGACAAAAGTTTTCTAGAGCATTGTCATGTAGGTACCATTTTCCTACATTTTAATATTTAAAGTTATAAGTGTTATTATATATATATATATATATATTTATAAATAATATATATTTTTTAAATTTATATTATTTAATTTACAAATATAAATGTAATTAAAATTTGTGTTAATAAATTTAAAATTTATTATTAATTGTAAAATAAAAATTTATTCATAATTTAATATATATATATATATATATATATTAATTTTTTAAATAGATTATTATTTTATATTAAATTGAAGTTTTTTACAAGAAATTTTTATTGGATATTGATTTTCATAGAATTATTTTTAATAATAATTATAATTACATATTGAAATGACTTCTTAATATGTAATATGTTCACGTGGTAAATCATAAACACACTGCTCCTTAAGAAAATGTGATATGGCCATAATGTGATGGATTACTTATGTGACATGTAGACCACATCAATTTAGTGAAAAAATGATTACAATAATGTTAAAAGCGATGAAAAGAGTGTGTGAATGGTGGAAATTTTAAAATAAATTTATCGTTGAAACATTCTTTTTTACTCTACCAACTTATGCTTTTAAGTACTCAATTTAAAAAAATTTGAGCCAAAAATTTAGGATTGAGAGTTGTTCATGTCTAGAACAAATGCATCATTATCTCAAAAAAAAAATTGTTGTGCAATTTTCAACACAATTATATACAACAAAGAGTTTGGTTGGCATTCATAATAAATAAATGTTATAATCATTGAATGTACCAGTTGCATATAGCAATCTCAAGTGTACAAGACCTAAAATACGATATTTTCTGTAAGGAATAATAAGATATGCTTATTGCCAATTTTGGGTTGAAGTTGACCTAGTCAATGTCGCTCTTCATGAAGTTCAAGTTATTGTATTCAAAATTGGGACAAATCCCTCATTTTTCTAATGTTTGTGATTATTCAATTCATAGAATACATTGTCCTAGACTAGGATGTTAACAAACTAAAACATCTACCAATCTCACCTATGCCCTCTAGTAATCACAATTAGGATTTCATAATACACAAAGTACAGAGAGTAATATTACAACAAGGAACAATTGACATTGACAACAATGATCGATAAGTCTACTAAATCTTAACTATTATCTCAAGGGCATATTTATTGTAATAGCTTAACATCTCCTCTGCTTTCTCTTTTAAATAATAGAAGAAAATGCAAAACAATGCCTATGTTCATATCAGGGAAAAAAGAAGAGGAAAAACTTCATTCCATGACAAAATTCACTCTTCCATGTATAAAATATGTTTTATCACAAAATGTGTTTATCAATAAACATAAACAAAATAGAAACTACCATGTGAAGTATTGTTGTAATGATACCTATTTTAACAAAAATAAATTGTCCTTGGGATGCTCAATTAGATTAAAATCCTTGCACACTAGCCACGTGGTAGGGGAAGGTTGTCAGAGAAATAATGCCAAAGCAAATATATGTTAGGACCATCATTGGGGGAATAAATGTTAAGAAATCTTAATTAATGGCCATCAATATCGAAAAGTATCTAGTTAGCCCAATGTGACAGGGCCTCCCCCGTGGCAATAATGAAGGGGGAAATTTAAGCAGAACCAAAATGTTGGCACTACCATGTCTATCTTCATGCAAAGTAGATAATTGAGTGGCATCATGTCAAATACATCTTAGAGAGGTCTATAGAAGAAACCATGAAATTTTAACTTCTTCTAGGCAAACAAAATCTAGAAAACCTATCTGTTGACAGGGAGCACAAATAAATATTTTCAGGATGACTTTGTAAGACCTCAAACATTCTAGGATAAAATATTCATTGGGAAATATGATCCATGTGGACTCTCCTTGTCCGTCCTCAAAATCCACTAAAACTAAAAAACTATTGTATTGGTTTCGCCGATAAATTCGTCCAAGCATAATGGAGCAGCATTTAGTCCCATGCTCATCTCAGGGGGAGTTAGCACCACCATAGGGTGGGCTACATGACTGCCTATAAAAGGAGGTATTTGTTGAGGATATCACTGTGGCATGAAACATAGGAGCATGGGAATTGTTAAAAAGGGGCTCTGTGCGTCTTGGGGGACCAGTACAACAGGGGGAGGCAGGGTGGGTATCTCTTGAGAAGGCTTGTTTACTAGAGAAGAAGTTGTTGGAGGGGAGGGTTTCGGCCCTTACTATGGATTTTTTTCAGGTAATCATAGTTCAACCATCACATTTATTTGCCACCTTGGACTTCTCAATTTACGGAGGGTCCAAAGAGGGTTTCGATCATCCCATGAAGGGATAATCTTTGATATGATTGTTAGAGGCCTGATAACGAAAGTAAGTGTTAGGCAAGTTGAAGTACATAAATTTTTGTAACCATTGGGCATCAACACTCTAGAGATCAATTAACTCCTTCAAGTCCTTGGACAAGTCCACCTCGATGTAAGCCCTTTTGTGGGGCCAAGTTTAGTACCACTCCTGTGGTTCATAGCAAACAACATGTCCAATGAGTGCAACAATTTGGTTCAAAAATGACCATAGATGCACCGATAGGCCGGGAAGCTCAACCTAGACTAGAACCCTAAGAGAGGTTTGGTTTGTGCCCTTGAAGTCTTGGGACCAGTTGGATGGAATCAAGAGTGTGTTTTGAAGAAACTAGCAGCTTGATTTGGCAAGAAGGGCTTGTATTTCGTATGGCTTTTTAAATTTAAACAATAAAAAACCTTTGGTGTGGCTTCAGACACTAACCACATGGACACCCATGGGATCCTAGTGGTGGCAAAACCAAGCCTAGAGAGGCTCCTCTGAGGGGACTCGACCGACAAAAAATAAATGACCGAGTAATTTTCACACCATTTGCATGCATTTTCAACAGAATCACCAAGAACACATATCTCTAGTTGGGAGGGAATGGGAGAGGGATTACCTCATCATAGACTTTCATAAGAAACTTTTGTGCTCATTTGGGTGCCATTCTGATCATCTCCTGTAAGAACAGTTGTAGTCGAGAGTGGGGAAGCCATTTAACTAGGGCTAGCCCGCCTTGAGCGTCAAACATAATTAAATCATAAGGACCTTAGAAAATCCAAATAAGTGATATGAAAGCCAGCAAAAAAACACACAAGGAAAAGCAAGTTGACCATAGAAAACCCTAATAGATCTCATTTCAACAAAACCCTATAAAACATACAATAATTATATTAAATTGAATTTAATTTCATTAAAAATATATATTTAACTCAATTTTATTTAATTTTGTTGAAAACCCATTTTTTATTATAAACATTTAACCTTTTAATTTTATTTATAATATTTTATTTAAATATAATATATAAATTTATGAAAAGAGGACATGTCACCATATTATTATTAGTAATGTAAACAAATCTAAATGCATATTTTAAAATACAAATTATTAAAATCATTAATCATCATTATATAGAATTGTCTTTTTCCACACTTGTTTTCATGGCCCCCAAAAAAAACTACTTCTTGAAAATAAACCCAATTTTTTTTTTCATCTTTTGTTTCCCTTATCTTTTGTGGCTAATCGCTTAAGAGAGTTTCATGAGCACATTACACTTCAATAAACTACTTAGTATATTCCTTAGCCTATTAGACACATATCAGATTCATATCTTCTACATGATTTTTTTTAGCCCTGCTTAATATTAGTAAGCCCCATCCACGTCTTCAGAAATTCTAAGAAAACCATAAAAACTTTGGAATCGAGATTGTTCTACGAAATTTAAGCTTCTTTAGCATGTGGGATTAAGGGAGCATTTTTGGGATACAAAAATGGGTATTTAATATGATCATGGTTTTGCGTACTAAAGTATATTGGATTAGTTTTTCAAGGAGATATTATTTGGGTGTCAATTTCAGACATATTTAAATCTTTGGGGATGTGTTGTGGTAATTACAATCCACTGGTAAGGAAATGTCATCCACATTTTAGAAAATGCCAAGAAAATCATAAAAGTTTTGTGATTAGCATTACGAAATTTAATATTTTTTGAAGATATGGAATTAAAGGAGGGTTATTGAAATGTAAAGATGAATATTTAATTGATCATGATTTCGATCATTATAAGATATATGCATCGTTTTTTTTTAGAAGATTTATATGTGGGTTTTAGTTAAGGACATATTAAAACTTTTTGGGGTGCGATTGCAATCATTACAACTAAATAAAAGAGTTAGGTTCTACAAAAATTATAGCTTTTTGAATTGAAACTCTGAAAACTTCATTCTCTCTCTCTCTCTCTCTCTTCAATTTTGGGTTCATGGTATTTTGTATAGCGTTAGTGTTTTTAGTATTTTGTATAGTTTTGGGATTTATAGTATTATGTTTGGAGAAACAAGTAATGCGCTTGGATAATAAAGAGGATGGAGAGGAGGCATGCATTTGTGTATTTTTAGTCATTGTTATCATTGATAATAATGGGCCACACATATATCTACACTTACTCTTTCTAATTTGTATTTTAAGTTGATTAATTGTTGTAGACATCTAAATTTTCACGTTTAGTTACATATCTTGACACAATAGAACTCAATTTTTTAGATAGATACAGATTTTGATGGGATCTTCACCCTATATTAATATTGAAAAACCACAACAGACCCAGGGTAAAAACACCATGATCTGAAAGAGCCAAATACAACAAACAACCATAAACCTAAAAGTAAACAAACAACAAATCTATCAACTACCCAAAAACCAATATCAAACATCAGTTTGTGGTATAATAACCTAAAAGATTAATTATCTTACATTTTTTTCTTTTTTACCTCATACTATATTGCATTCTCAACATTCACTATAAAACGCAATTAAACTCATTACTTCTTATTAAAAATAAAAATAAAAAAATCCTAATAATAACTCAAATCCACTACATAACGATTTGAATTATTTTTGAAAAGTTACAAATTGAAAAAAAAAAACGAAAAACATTTAACACATCTTAAATTTTAGTTAATGCTACTCAATTATGCACGTATGGATTGATATTTAAATGAAAGAAACGTATCGAACTTTTCCAGTTACCACTTTTCTCCCAAGTGGAGATGCGGACAAGAATTGATGGATATTAATGTATCCAAACCATGGTCATGCTGGGCACCCTGCCCACGGTGAAGTTGATTCACAAACCACTCATCGGATTCCAATTCCATTACATTTCTCCATAATAATTGTTTCCGCTGGTATTGACTGCTTACAGTTTTTGTTAAATCCAACCATATACCGATGTGTATACACCCCTTTCTTTATATTCCTCCTCCTCTTCCCTAAATATCATCACTCGATTGAACTACAGTTAAAATTTCAGATTCTCCTTTAGCATTGCATCGCCTGTTTTACATCTCAATCATTTGGAAAATGAGTATTTCCAAGGCATTTATCGCTGCGAGCATAGGGTCGATTCAGGGATTTAGATATGCAAGCATTCAATTCAATCATCTAAATAATCTGATGGCTAAGCTATCATTTGCTGCTGCTGCTTCTTCTTCCGTTTTAAGAGCCCCTTTTTTTGGGGTGAAAGCTGAAGAAGAAGATAACGATGTGAAGGGTAGCATTAGCAGGAGGAGATTAATTAGAGAGAAGAAAGTGTGTGAAGAGTCATTGAGACGTGTCATGTATCTCAGCGGTTGGGCTCCTTCTTAGCTAAACATTCATATCTTATCTTATCCCCAACCAGGGAGGAGAGTCAGGGGCTGCTGTTGCTTCTTGTTCTGTCTTAAACTCCTTTGTATAATCGCCAATTCAGGGGGCATACCCTTCCAAATTCAGGGGTATACCCTTCCAAATTCCAGTATAATCCCAACCTGTACTTGTTTTCTGCTTGGAACAAAACTCTTACATTATTTCCATTTCGTTTCATCAACGGACACAATCTTTAATGCGAGCTATTGAATTCATTTAGTCAAAATCCCTTCGTTGGATGCAACTGGTTCGGTTTTCTTAAACGTTTTTAGTCTTTCATAATAAGACACATGGCCAGCTGTAATTTCATCCACGCTGATCGATGGACTCTTAGAAATCCTACATGTAAATTTATAAATATAAATTAAGAGACAAAACTTAATTTATTGCCTAAAGCTCGGATTTAGAGACAAAACTTGTCAGAGCATTGTCATAAAAAACTAATTTTAATATTTGAAGTTATTAGTGTTGTGTGTTGTTTATAAATTTGAGGGGTGGCATAAAAGAGATTATATTTAAGGAGAATTTGATAAAATGGATATTTTTCAAATCTTGGTATTAAATTGTAGAAGTATTTTATATACTTAATTTATTTAAATATAAAATTTTAATGAAAAATATATATTTTATATATGAAAATAATATATATTTTTTAATTTATATTATTTAATTTATAAATATAAATATAATTAAAATTTGTGTTAATAAATTAAAAATTGATAATTAATTGTAAAATTAAAATTTATTCATAATTTAATATATTTATTTTTTTAATTTATTAATTATATTTATTTTATATTAAATTAAAAATTTTCACCAGAAATTTTCATTGGATATTGATTATCATAGAATTATTTTTAGTAATAATTATAATTGCATATTAAAGTGACTTTCTAATATGTAATCTGTTCATGTGGTATATCACAAACACACTTCTTAAGAAAATGTGATAAGCAATTTATCATTGTTACATTCTTTTTTATTCTATCAACTTATTATTTTACATATTTAATTTTAGAAAATTTGAGTCAAAAATTTAGGATTAGGAGTTGGTCTAGAATATTTTAATGTGCAATTTTCAACACAACTATATGCAACAAAAAGTTTGGTTGAAATTCATAATAAAGAAATATTATAATCATTGAATGCACCCATTACATGTAGCAATCTAGAGTGTATAAGACTAAAAACACAATCTTTTGTGTAAAGAATAATAAGATATGCTTACTGTCAATTTATGGGTTGAAGTTGGACTAGTCAACATTGCTCTTGGTGAAGTTCAAGCTATCATATCCAAATTTGGGACAAACACCTCATTTTTCTAATGCATATGATTATTTGATTCATAAAATACATTAACCTAGATTAGGATGTTAACAAACTAAAACCTCTACCAATCTCACCTATTTTTTGTGGTAATCACGAGTAGAATTTCACAATACACAAATCACAAAGAGTAATATGATAATAAGGAACAATTGACATTGACAACATTGCTCAATAAGAACTAATTGTTAACTATTATCTCAAGGATATATTTACAGTAGGACCTTCACATCTCCCCTGCTTTCTCTATTCAATAACATAAGAAAATACAAAACAATGTCTATATTTAGTTCAGAGAAAGAAAAAAAAAGAGAGAGAGGAAAGACTCCAATCCATGACAAACTTCACTCTTCCATGTATTAAATTTGTTTTATCAGTAAACATATTTATCAATAAACATAAACAAAATAGAAACCACCATGAGAGTATTGTTGAAATGATACCTATTTTAATAAAAATAATTTATCCTTTCAAAAAATTGTTGGGGATCAACCAACAACGTTGATTACAATATGACAGCAATAAAACACGAAATTAACCAGAATGATAAGTAAATAGAATCAGAAATAGCAAAGAACAAGAGATACAAGAAACCACCCTGAAAACTTGTATTAAACTCTTTACAGAAAGAATACAATTGAAGAAACTTCTTTTCTTCCACATCTCTCTCAGATGTACAGATCTCTCTCTAGATCTCTTTTCCTCAAGAGCTCTCTCTCACACATACAATCAACTCCAACAACCTGGAATGATTCACATATACAATTCTGTATTGTTCAACATTACATTACAATAAGCTAAGAAGATCTATCTTATTATATAATAATTAGGAAACATGAGCATACAACTATAGCCATTAGATGCACCTCCTAATCAAGGGCTCTAAACAGTCTTACTAATAATAGAGATGCGGACTTAAGACTATCACTTAATCCTAACATGCAAACACTCTGTTCTGTCCACGAAAATAGCTTTTTGGACGCACAGGTAACCGACATCGGTTCCTTGCCTGTTTGCCTATGACTGACGTCGGTCAATTCTTATCGATGTCGGCATCTCCTGGTCTGCTCTTGACCGACGTCGATCGCTCCTGACCGATGCCGGTGACTGTGTAAACCTGCAACTATCAAATCTACTCACTTGGTGAAGCTTTTAGCTCCACACCTTAACAATCTCCCACTTGGAGATAAACAGCTGCACCAATACCTGTACAACAAAATCTTCTAGCTCCTCCATCTTCAACTCAATCATGAAGACCAACAGAAGTTGAATGAAGATTCAACTTCTCCTTTGTAATCGGCTTGGTTAACATATCAGCAGGATTCTTATCTGTATGGATCTTCTCCAGCTTCAACTCACCATCTTCCAATACCTGTCGTATGAAATGGTACCTAAGCTGTATGTGCTTGGTTCTTGAGTGAAAGGCTAAATTCTTAGCCAAATGAATTACACTCTGACTGTCACTATACAATCTGCAACTCTCTTACTCCTTTCCTAACTCTTCCATGAACCGTGTCATCCATATCATCTCTTTGCTAGCCTTTGTGACTGCAATATACTCTGCTTCTGTAGTGGACAAGGCAACAACCTTCTGCAACTTTGATATCTAGCTAACCGCCATTCCACCAACAGTGAAAACATATCCTGTGGTGCTCCTCCTGCCATCCAAATCACCTGCCATATTTGAATCTACATAACCATGTAGAGAAGTATCTGAACCTCCATAGCACAAATGCCTACTGCTAGTTCCTCTCAGATATCTAAGGATCCACTGAACTGCTTTCTAGTGTTCCTTTCCTGGATTGGCCATATACTTACTTACAACTCCCACTGCTTGGGCAATATTCGGTCTAGTACAAACCATTGCATACATTAAACTCCCTACCGTGAAAGAATATGGAACTCTACTCATGTACTCTACCTCATCATGTGAATTAGGACATTGTTCTTTACTCAACTTAAAATGTCCAGCCAAAGGTGTGCTTACCGGTTTTGCATCTTGCATATTGACCGTTTCAACACCTTGTTCACATAATCCTCTTGAGACAAAATCAACCTGTGATTTTTCCTGTCTCTCTTAATGCTCATGCCAAGGATTTTCTTTGCTGCTCCCAAATCCTTCATGGCAAATGTTTGAGCTAGTTTAACCTTAAGTTCAGAGATATCTTGCATGTGTGATCCTGCAACCAGCATATCATCTACATACAACAATAGAATAATATATCTACCATTATCCAATCTCTTAAAATACACACAATGGTCAGATTGACACCTACTGTAGCCATGCTGAGTCATAAACCTGTCAAATCTCAAATACCACTGTCTAGAAGCTTGCTTGAGGCCATACAAGCTTTTCTTCAATCTGCACACTAACTTCTCTTTACCTTTGACCTCAAATCCTTCCGGTTGATCCATATATATTTCTTCATCCAAATCTCTATGAAGAAATATTGTCTTAACATCAAGCTGCTCAAGATGTAAATCCTCAATAGCAACTAAAGACAGTACCATCCGTATAGAAGTCATTTTAACAACAGGAGAAAAAATCTCACCAAAGTCAATCCTTGGTTTTTGTGCAAATCCTTTCACTACCAACCTGGCGTTATATCTCATCTTACCATTCTCACATTCCTTCAACCTGTAGGTCCATCTGTTCTTCAGTGTCTTCTTACCAGCTGGCAACTCAACCAAATCTCATGTTTGGTTCTCTTTCAAAGACTCCATTTCCTCAACCATGCCACGCTCCCACTGATTCTTGGATTCTCCCTGTATTGCTTCTTGAAAACTCTTTGGTTCTCCACCATCAGTTAGTAATAAATAGAATAATGAAGGGGAATATCGAATTGGAGGTTTACTTACCCTTTCTGACCTCTTGATGGGTGTCTGAGACTCATCCACAACACGCTGTTCACCCAAATTCTTTGATAGTGACCGACCTCAATCACTTCCAGGCCTGCAACTGGCCGGCGTCGATTCTCCATGACCAACCTCGGTTCCTTCTTTGTCGACGTCGGTCCCTGTATGATCGACATCGATTTCTGTCCTGTCGACGTCGGTTCCTGCATGGCCGACGTCGGTCTCTGTGTTTTTTTGTAAGTGATTATTTCTTCTTCCTGTGAGCTCATTTTGGACCGTCACCTTGTCCAATTCTCCATTGCTCTGCCTAGATTGATTTAGCTTCCTCAGCTGATCACTATACATCACTTTTTCATTGAAAATAACATCACGGCTCCTAATTATCTTGTTAGTTCCTAGATTCTAAAACCTAAATCTAAAATCATCAGAGCCATAGCCAATAAATGTGCACCTCATAGACTTTTCTATTTTCTTTATCAACGTGCACAAAGGCTTCACAACCAAAAACTTTGAGAAATGAGAGATCTACCTTTTTACCTGTCCATGCCTCTTCTGGGCTTCCACCATCTAGAGCTGTAGAGGGTCCTCTGTTAATCAGGTACACTGCAGTGTCAACAGCTTCTACCCAAAACTCTAAGGACAAACCAGCATGCAATTTTATACACCTTGCACGCTCCATTATTGTTCTGTTCATCCTTTCAGCAACTCCATTTTGCTGAGGTGTCCTTGGAACCATCCTTTGCCTGTAGATTCCATGCATATAACAATACCAGTTGAACTTATAGCTGTAGAACTCACCACCATTGTCAGATCTCAGGCACTTCAATCTTTTGCCTGTTTCATTCTCAACCATAGCTTTTCAAATCTTAAAAGTCTCAAATACATCATATTTCTTCTTAATACAATAGACCCATACCTTTCTTGTAACATCATCTATGAACAAAACATAGTATTGTGATCCTCCAATAAAAGCAACCTGAGCCGGTCCCCACACGTCTGTGTGAACAAGCTACAACTTATGCTTCTTCTTTGTTGACCCAGTCTTGAGAAAACTCACTCTCTTTTGTTTCTCAAAAACACAGTGCTCACAGAAATCAAGATCTATGCTTTTTAAATCTGAAAGCATACCTTTTGACTTAAGAATTGACCTTCCCTTCTCACTTATGTGGCCGAGCCTAGAGTGCCACAATTTTGCATCCACATCTGAAGTAGATAATACAGAAGGAGAATTATTAGTAACACAATTACATAAATAGAGAGTACCTACTCTCTTACCTCTGGCCAAAACAAGTGCACCCTTGGTTACCTTCCAAGATTCAGCTGTGAGAGTTACTATACAACCCTCATCTCCTAACTTTCTTGCAGAAATCAAATTTATTTTCAAGCTAGGAACATGCATCACATCTCTCAACACCCATGTGTTGCCATTCTGTATTTTCAGCTACACTTTACCTTTGCCAATAATTTTATAAGGCTCATCATCCCCTAGATACACTATTCCAAAATCTCTATGGACATAGTCACTAAAATATTCTCTATTAGGGGTAGCATGAAAAGATGCACCAGAATCTAAAACCCAAGATTCTATATTATTATGCAAAGAGAATATTAAAGCATCTTGTGCAATACCTACAACCTTTGCTTCTTCTTTTCCTTCGCGCTGATTTTCCTCCTTAGGCTTTGACCAGCAATCTCTGCTTATGTGCCCTATCTTTTCACAATTTCAGCATTGTGGCTTCCTGCCATTTCTAGATTTAGATCTTCCTCTCACCTTTGACTTAGACCTTGATCTCCTCTTGCTCTTCTCTTTTTGCCTCCCCCTGCTCTCAAAACTTAAAGCGTTCTCTGATGTTTTCTCTGTGCTTTTCTTGCGAATTTTCTCATTCAAGATAACACTAACAACATCCTCTACTTTTAAAATATTTGAAGCAGATGCAGTATTACTAACTGCCATTACCAAGCTATGCCAGCTTTTAGGCAAAAAACATAATATTAAAAGAGCTTTAATTTCATCATCAAACACAATTTTGACTGAACTTAATTGATTTACAATTCCATGAAAATCATTTAGATGATTAGATACAGATCCACCTTCCTGCATACACAAATTAAATAACTGCTTCATAAGATATACCTTATTAGAAGCTGAGGGTTTTTCATACAAATTTGTTAAAGTAGTCATCAACTCTACCGTTGTCTTTGCTTGTGATAAATTAGATATCACAGTGGATGCCAGACTCAGTGTTATAGACCCCAGAGCCTTTCTATCAAGAACTTCCCATTCTTCATCATCCATGTCTGTGGGCGTCTTTGCAACCCCACTTAACGGTAAGTATAGATCTTTATGATACAGATAATTCTCTATATGCATTCTCCAATGTTGATAATTTTTGCCATTAAACTTCTCCATTCTCAGTTTACTTTCTTCTGCCATTGCTTCTCCCACTCAAACAGAAATCCCTGCAGAAACTCCTGTGAGTACCTTGTAATCAATACACACTACTAGATCTGAAACACTTGTTAGTCAACCTGAGCTCTGATACCAATTGTTGGGGATCAACCAACAATGTTGATTACAATATGAAAGCAATAAAACACAGAATTAACCAGAATGATAAGTAACTAGAATCAAAAATAGCAAAGAACAAGAGATACAAGAAACCACCCTGAAAACTTGTATTAAACTCTTTACAGAAGGAATACAATTGAAGAAACTTCTTTTCTTCCACACCTCTCTCAGATGTACAGATCTCTCTCTAGATCTCTTTCCCTCAAGAGCTCTCTCTCTCACATACAAGCAACTCCAACAAACTGGAATGATTCACATATACAATTCTGTACTGTTCAACATTACATTACAATAAGCTAAGAAAATCTATCCTATTATATAATAATTAGGAAACATGAGCATATAACTACAGCCATTAGATGCACCTCCTAATCAAGGGCTCTAAATAGTCTTACTAATAATAGAGATGCGGACTTAAGACTATCACTTAATCCTAACATGCAAACACTTTGTTCTGTCCACAGAAATAGCTTTCTAGACGCACATGTAATCTACATCAATTCCTTGCCTGTTTGCCTGTGATCGACGTCAGCCGATTCCTGCCGACATTAGCATCTCCTGGTCTGCTCCTGACCGACGCCGGTGACTGTGTAAACCTGCAACTATCAAATCTGCTCACTTGGTGAAGCTTTTAGCTCCACACCTTAACAAAAATGATGTCATAGGTATTATTTGTTTTATCTCTGACTATTGCACTCCATCTAATTTTAGGTCGCCACACAAATGTCAAAGAGGAGAAGGTTGCAGTAGCAAGGAAGATGTTATGTGGACGGTTACAAATAATTGTAAGATGGATAAGCCATTTTTTTTGTTTATTTGATGGTGGTTGATGCTCTTTTGAAGGACAAGATGTTGTTGGAGGGATGGAGTTGGTTCGTTAAGAGAAAAAAGATTTGCATAATGAGCACATTTTCAAGGTATCCTTACCTTATATAGTTGTTATTTATTATGAAGTGTCCCTGCAAGATGTCATCTTTGTGATGAATAGCTTTCCTACTTTTTCAAACTTGATAGCATCACAAAGAACTATCATAAGAAATAGGGGCAATCCTAGTAAGAATGGCTTACAATTTATTTTTTGTACAACATCGAAGATAAGTTACACGAGGTAATGTGTTTAAAACTTTAAAAAGTAGCGTAACACCTACAAATGAAAGGATTTTAATCAAAATTGATGATTGGACATCAATATTTTAAGTGAAAACAATAGTTTCCAATTATAATCAAAAGGTTATTCCTGACTTTTTTGGTTTATCAATTAAGAGGCTAAGCACGAGGATAGGACAAACAATCCTCTATCTTAGTATCACCATTGAGTTAAAAGAAGGCTTCAAATTTGAAATTATAAAAGATCCATATTATCCTCGAGAGATATTTGATTTGTAAGAAGTAGAGGCATTTTCTGAATGTCGGGAACATCAACCTCTTCCTTAAATATCTTCAACACCTTTATAGTACTCAGCTTTAACACCACTATAATGCATGCTCACAAAATGTTAATTAAAACATCCATCTTTGTTATACTTTAAGGCCCATTTCTATGAATACTACTATCTACAACTTCGATAGTTTTATTTGCTAAGGAAATAAAAGATTGATGAAAAGGAAAACATATTATTAACATGAAAAAATATTGAATATAAAAATTGAATTTTTATTTTAAGAAACAGGAGCCAATTTCTTTATAGCCTTAACAATTACAAATCAATATAATAATTATGAAATAAACACATAAAATAGGTTGATAAATATATTATACACTAGTGTATAAAGGTAAAGCATGGACAAATATTCATACTTCATTTGTTTATATGCATATGAATATGCACATTAAGTATTACACAATTATGGATAATGTGAACTCGTAAAGTACTAGAGTTTTATGTAAATACATGATGAGATTGTGGATAGGTGAGGCCGTGACATTTAGTGTATATTTGATAGGAGAGTGGATAAAGGTACCATATTTTAGAAAATAATGATGACTTTATCATATGATTTTGTAATTCATGTCAGTCATTCTTGTTTTACAAGTTAGGGCCATTCTTTTTGCCCCAAACTCCATAACGGATACATGAAATCATCTTTTAGTATGTTGTAAGATGGGAGTGTTTGATGTCAATTTTAGTATGACACTAAGGTCCCAGTTTAATTCAATTATCTATAAATACATCTAGAGCTTTGGTATAGGGTATGAAGAGCCATGAAAAATAATAAAAAACTAATTTTTGGTAGTTGTCATTTCAAATGCATTTATAAATATCTGTGTAAAACTTAAAAACATATAAAGGCACATGGATTGTTTGACAAAATACAACAATATATCGAATGAAACACGTGTGTCTAGTTTTATTTTAACAAATAGACAAACCAACATGATAATGTGCCCTCACCCTTGATAACTCAAAAACTAATACAAATATAATAAAATTGAATAATCCTATGACTGCACCAATCTACCTCTCAAACCCTGAACCCCATACATGTGGCATCCAACTCAAAGAGACATCT
Source organism: Torreya grandis (assembly GCA_037957365.1). Classification (NCBI taxonomy): domain Eukaryota; kingdom Viridiplantae; phylum Streptophyta; class Pinopsida; order Cupressales; family Taxaceae; genus Torreya; species Torreya grandis. Next base: position 3,765,187 of record JARHVA010001107.1, read on the forward strand.
ATTTTCATTAAGATGCCACATATTTTCATTGAGATACCACCTATTTTGATCATGTATTGGGTAATTGAAACATTTTAGTAGAAGTTACATTATACATTGACATGTATGTGATATATCACTAAACTTTTCACATGTATCTTCCCAGCATTCTTCGAGTCCACCACCTAAAATACCCTATCATTGACCCTCACCATAAACACACATCTCACCTTGAAATATTTTATCACTTTCATGCTCTATATAGCCTTACCATTCCCCACCCATGGATTTTTTAGTGGTGAATCTTTGTTAATTCATTAAGATTCCATTTTTTGAAGTCGACATTTGGCGATTTTGTGGGGTAGCCAACAGTGTGAGATCACCTAAATTTTAGGATAGAATTTAAATTTAAGGGTCGACTTACCTTCTTTTTAAAATGATTTTTTTCTTATAAATTTACGTCACCGGTACCAAGAAAGAAAATTTGGGGGAATTCACTATTATATATAATATATTCAACTCTCTTCTCTGATAGTATTCACTCCTTGAGTACATTAAACTATCTCAAGCACCAATATTTGTTGTCAAGCTTCTACAACCAGTAGTTAGGTGACTACAACCAGGTGTCAAATGATAACAATTAGGTGTCGAATGATAGAAATCTAGTGTTGGGCGATAACAACCATGTTTTATAAAATAGTGACCAAGTGTCAAATCACAATGACCATGTGTCAGATGATACTAATAAGGTTTTGAATAATAATAACTAAAGTAAGTGATTGGAAAATGAGGTGTGTGGATGCATTATATAGGCAATTGAATGGGGATAGCCAGAGCAGGTGGTCATCTACATGCTCGACATTTTATATAGATAATCATTTGAGCATTTTCCCACCATTGTATGAACAAGTGCAATGGGTCCCAACAATGAAACCAAAATGTTGGGCTCTTTTCCTTTAGTCAAGTATGTCTTTCCCTAATTGTGTGTCTAAGAGAACAAGAGTTTCAATGAAATCGTGCATCAGTGTATCATGTGAGAAAGGGTTCTTGCACATTCATCCAAAACATATAGCCTAAGATCGACTCTCATTAGTTTCATTGCATCATGGTGTATTCATTAGTTTATTAAGTGAGGATGCCTGAACAAGCACTTAGTTCTAAATTTATACTTAGTTCTGTGTCTAACTTTTAACTATTCATTTCTTACTTAACTAATCATGAAAAAATACATTGGGCACAAACTGAGAATAAAATAATAATAATTCCATTATATTCATGATCAGATTACATAAGTATTTCATCAACACAAAAGCTTCCTCTCATTGCATACATATGTTATATCCAAGATTACGATAGCTCCAAGATTACAATCATCAACTAACACTAAGTAAAATTAGGGGGTATTTATACATGGGTCTACCCCAACCATTCAGTTACAAAATTAATTACATAAAGATGACTTGCCAATGACCATTAATAGTAATGAGTCATAGAAAGTTGTTACTGTTAGTGTAGGTTTTTATTTTTACCTATTATTTAATTAGGGAATATTATATATTTGTGCATACATGGATTTTTCCTACATCTTATAGAAGATGTGCATGCCTTGCTGGCCCAACTCACACAAATGAAGAAGGAACCTCATGAACCTATGAGGGACTTCATTGCCAAGTTTGACAAGCTGAGGAATCAGATTCCTATAATTACTCAGCCAAGAGCTGAGAATCTTAAATGCTTCTTCAATCAATTTGTAGCTACCTGAAGTGAGTGTTCTGTTGAGACGTGCTGGCCACATAGACCTTGCTGCTGCTCAAGATTTGGCCACTAAGGTTGAAGATGACCTTATCTTAGTAGGAAAGATAAGGAGAGATCCTAACAGAGGTAAGTCCTCTTCATCTTTTGAATATCCATCTATAGGCACCACTAATCTAATGGTGTAGAAGTTGGAAAATGAGTTGCTTGCTCTTAGAAAGCAAATGGCGCAAGGGATGTCATATACCCCTTCGTACAAAGATGTACCAAGGAGGACATTCCACAATTAGTCATACCAAGGCAATGCTGCAAGGAATCAAGGGCAAACCAATCATCTTCCTCCCCCATGAGGGAATCTTGCCATTGAAGCACCTCCAACCAATTCAGCAGTTGGATATCTTGAAGCTGAATCAAATTTCTCCTTCTAGCATGAGTTGAACCCAAAAGATGATGCTAATCTCTTCACAGAGGAAGAAGAAGAATTAGCTGGCGACTCCAACATTGGTTTCTTGAATTACTAGGATGAACCCAGAAGTGAAAGTAAAGTCGCTGAGGGATCATACGTTGTATTCACCTGGTCCAAGAATCAATTAGCCCAGCAATTTGATAAAGAAAAAATAAGGGATCAAACTCAACCAACAATTTCAATTGCTAAGCGAGGAACCACTCTACCTTTCCAGCCAAAGGACCCAGTGATTGCAAGAAAGGTAAGTACATCAAACATCTTTACACCTTCTACTTCAAATTCATAGACCAGTCCTCCCCCTCCCAAAAACTAAAAGGATGAACTCCTATCCTCTGTGCTTAGTTCATTTCAAACATTTGACATAAATGACCATATAAAGAAGACCAAAACTCAAATGTCTGAATTTGAATTCCTGCAATCCAACTCTGAGCAGTTGGATGAGTTGGTTCAATGTGTAAAGAGCCAAGCCATCCTTGTAGGACAAGCAATTCTGAAGGTAACTCTTGATCCCCCTAAAAACACATCCACCAGGAATAACCTTGTCATTACTCCTCCTTCTTCTCATGGGAGGACTCAACCATTTTATGTCTCCCTGCTAATAAATAGACACCAACTAAACAATTGCATCATAGATTATGGTGCATTTGACAATGTCATGCCTGCCAAAGTAGTTGAATCCCTTGGTCTCACATTGACCAAGACATTTGGGAGATGTTTCTCTATGGAGAAAAAATAAGTGCCACTGTTGGGACAAATCAAAGATGCCCAATTTGTATTTTCGGCATTCCCAGACAAGAGAATCAAGATGACTGTCCTGGTGGCCAACGTCCTAGCATCATACAACATCCTTCTTGGGCAAAATTTTTGCAAGGATGTTGATGGTGAATTAAGCATGGACATATCTGAGGCAAGGATCCTAGTCAAAGGTGTTATGCAGAGATTGCTCCCTAAGAAGGAAGCAAAATATGTGGTCACTCAAACATCAGCGGTTGAAGCTCAAATTTTATTTGAGTCTTCAGGCATGGGTAATTACTTTTCATCCACGGAGGAAGTTCATGAGGTGTTTGATGAAATTTTTGAATGCATTAACCTAAAAATTGGTTTAGATAAAACAACAGAAGGATTGGTGGAGTGCAGTGCAAGTGTAGAGGAATCTCCCCCTCCAAGCGAAGGAGAATCTAGGGAAAAATAATTGTCTAATGAGGTATGGATTATGAAATTCGATGGTAGCTACTCCTCTACTAGTTCAAGAGCTAGGATTATGTCGATACCTCGTCAAAGAGATATTTTTTCTTCTTCATACAAGTTGCAGTTTAGCAACACCAACAACACAGGTGAGTATGAATCTTTATTGCTTGGATTGAAGGCTGCTCAAGACAAAGGCATCAAACTCTTTCATTCCAAAGGAGATGTTGAACTAGTGGTTTGTCAGGTAAGTAACTTGTATCAAACCAAAAATGAGAGATTATGCCACTACCACAATCTAGTCTGGGATCAAATTAAAAGCTTTGATGCTTTCAGCATCTCTGCCATACTTAGAGAATACAATGATCGAGTTGATGCATTGGCTTCTTCAACAACTCTCTTGGTTCCTCACCCTGATTTTAAGGGAGACAAGTACACTATTAAATTGGTCTTTCGACCAAGCGTGCCTGATAATGCCAATCATTGGCAAGTGTTCAATGGTGACAACCAAATCATTGCCTTCTTGGAGTAAAAAGACAGCTTTGAACAGCTTCATTTTGAAGGCAGTGAGCCTCAAAAGTTTGAACCAGCCCATGAATCAAGTGCAAATGTAGGTAAAGAATTCCTGCAAGTTAAAGAAAGTAAAATCCCAAAAGGCATGGTTTCCCTTGAGAAGCTGTTTGACAAACATGATCGGTTCACCAAATAGTAGCAAATAGATTCAAGCTCCTCCCAAGAGTTTGATCAAATAAATCTGGGTACCAAAGAAAATCCCAAGATGGTGAACATTGGAAAGTGCTGCACTCAGGAAGAGAAGTTCACGTTCACGTTCACTGCTCTGCTCAGCCAATACATGGATGTCCTAGCATACTCCTATGATGATTTGAAGTCGCTCAGGCTTGAAAAAATTTGCCATGAAATCCCGCTCAAGAGTGAATCGATGCCTTACAAGAAAAAATTTAGGCAGTACAATCCAAAGATATCAGGTATTATTCTATCTGAAATATAGAAAATGCTGAATGCTAGGATAATTTTCCCAATCCATCATTCCACATGGATTGCCAACATAGTACCTATGAGGAAGAAGAATGGCAAAATTCACCTCTGCGTGGATTTCAAAAATTTGAATTAGTCATCCTTAAAGGATAACTATCTTCTACCCATCATGGACCCAAGTTCTTCAGATAGTGACTGGTTTAGAGATGTTATCAATGCTAGATAGCTTCTCAGGATACAATCAAGTTGAAGTTGGTGAAGCAGACCAACACAAGACTGCCTTCACCACACCTTAGGGCACCTTTGCATATCAAAGAATGCCATTTGACCTGATAAATTATGGCACCACTTTTTAGATAGCAATGGACCTTGAATTCAAAGATGAAATGGGTAAGTTCATTGTAGTGTACCTGGATGATTTAACAATTTTTTCCAAGCATCATCCTGACCATGTGCACCATTTGCAACAAGTGATGGAACGTTGCTGCCAGAATGGCATTTCTTTAAATCCCAAGAAGTCAATTTTTGGATTAATAGAGGGGAAACTTCTTGAACACATTGTATCTCGAGAAGGCATAAAGATTGACTCAAAAAGATTCAACTTTATCCACGAGCTTACCCTGCCCATGAGTAAGACTGTAGTTCACTCTTTCTTCAGAAAAGTGGATTTTTTATGAAGGTTCATTTTCGAGTTTGCTGAGAAGACTCACCACATCGTGAACATGATGAAGGGAAAGGACAATTTTAGCTGGACTGAAGAAGGAAAATTGGCATTTCAAGATATTAAGATAGCTATTGCCCACGCTCCAATTTTGGTTTGTCCAGATTATACCAAAGATTTCACCATGTATAGTTATGCTTCTGAGCACACACTTTCAACAATTTTGGTTCAACAGAACCAAGAAGGTGTGGACTTTTCTATATCCTTCATGAGTTATCCTCTCAAAGCTCATGAGCTGAAATATTTAAACATAGAGAAGCATGCTTATGCAATGGTAAAGGCAATATAGCACTTCCATTTTTACATCCTAAATTCACACACTACTGCCCTGGTTCCTGACACCACAGTCAAATCCATATTAACTCAGCAGGAATTTGGAATGAAAAGAGGTAATTGGATTGCTAAAATCTAGGAGTTTGATCTAGGCATCAAACCAACGAAGCTGGTGTGGGGAAGGGGCCTATGCCAATTGATTGCTAACAACAGACCAGAAGAAACAAAGCATGGAGAAGAAGAAATTGAAGACACACCAACAATCCTCTTTATCTCCACCACGAATGAGTGGTATTCAAGTATTGCTTGTTTTCTTTCTTATGGTGAGTGTCCTACTCACCTGTCTCATAAAAAAAGGAGGACTTTCAAGTTAAAACTGCCAATTTTGTCCTCTAGGACAACGGCCTATATAAAAGGAGCTTTGATGGAGTGTTCCTTCGCTGCATGGATAAAGAGCAACAGAGCCAACTTTTGAAGTCCTTCCATAATTTGGCCTATGGAGGACATTTTTTTGCTCCTGTAACTACCCATAAAATTTTGTGAGCCAGGTATTATTGGCCTACCTTGTTTTAGGATGCATACAAATTGGTACTTAGATGTGAACCATGCCAATAGTTCGTTGGAAGACCCAAATTAGCTACTCTGCCTCTTAAGCTAGTGGTGATAGAAGAGCCATTTCAGTAATGGGGAATCGATTTCATTAGTGTTGTAAACCCATCTTCAAGTGCTGGACATGATTATGTCCTCACAACCATAGATTACTTCACCAAGTGGGTGGAAACTATTCCAACCAAGCATGCTACTTTAGAAATAATGTGCAATTTCCTCAAGGAGAACATCATTTCCAAGTTTGGGGTCCCAACCAAGATTGTCACAGACAATGTAGCTTGTTTCTCTTCCCAGGAGATTACTCAATTCTATTTTTGCTATGGGATTACCCTCTCCCACTCTTTTGATTATTTTTCACAAGGGAATGGCCAAGTTGAATCAAGCAACAAGAGCCTGGTGACTATCATCAAGAAGCTGGTGGATGACAACTAACGAACATGGCATAAAGCATTGGTTGATGCTTTATGGGCAGATAAAATTACACCCAAGAGGGCAATTGGTATGTCACCTTTCCAACTTATTTATGGTCTCAATGTTGAGATACCAATCACCCTAGAATTGCCAACATTGAAATTGGCTAAGGCTGTCGAAGATCAGACATATGAAAGCTCCATCGATAAGAAGATCATGTGCTTGACTGAGATGGATGAGCAGTAAACTATGGTGGTGGACCGAATTGTTGTGCATCAAAGTCTAGTGAAGAAGCTCTTCAACCAGAAAGCAAAAAACTGTGATTTGTAGATTGGAGATCAAGTCCTATTGTGGGACAAGAGAAGAGAACCAAAGGGAATGCATGAGAAATTTGACTCCCTTTGGAGGGGCCCTTTTACTATCCATCAGCTCGATGGTGAAAACAGTTTCTTGTTAAATTATCAAGATGACATGCCCTTTTCTCTACCTCACAATTGGCAGCATCTGAAGCACTTCAATTCTTAAATTATCAGATAAAATTATCTGTACATATGTATATTTGTATAGTCTTTATTTCTATTTCGTGCTTTTCATTTTCATTTTTGGTGACCTTTCTTTTTGGATAGCATGACTCCGTAGCCCAATGGCATACTTAAAGGCACTGAAGATTCTGGTTTCTACTCCCCTTAGCTGTTCTAAGTTTTTAACTGAAGGAAGTTCCCCAACTAGAGCCAGCTGTTGTTCCCAAAATCTATCGCTCATTTTTGGGACAACATATAAACTATTTTGGTCCTACAGGACCAAAATTATTTCTTCCCTTCTCAAAAAAATATTCTGAGCATTCAAATTCTTCATTATTCAAGCTTTTTCAATTAAGGGACTAACAGGTTCAATAGGTTCAATGGCTTCAATGGGTGAATTCTCACAAAGAAACAAGTTCCCAACACTTAGGTAATTTCAAAGATTGGTTCAATGCCTTGGTTCAACCAAAAATGTTCATTGGCAAGCTTCAAACAAAGGATTGAACCATTGAACCATTGAACCCCACTTCTCAAAGGTTCAACAGGTTCAAAGGTTCAATGACATCGGCAAGCTTAAAGAGTTCAACGCTTCACCAAAAGTTCAAAGTTCAACCGCTTCAGCAAGTTCAACGGCTTCAAAAGACTTAGCGAAAAGAAGGAAGATTGAACTATTGCACCGTTGAACCTTGAACCAAAAAAGTTCAAAGGTTTAAGGGTTTAAAGGTTCAACGCAGTTGGTTCAAATAGATTGGTTCAAGCGGTCAATTAAATGAGTGGAGTAAAAGATTGAACCGTTGAACCAAAGTTGGTTCAATCAATCAATTCAATTAGTCATTTCAAAGGAGTGCCCCAAAGCCGAAAGGGCAAGTGCCCGTACGAAGGGCAGTGAATAAAAGGTAGGTGCCCTTGCGGAGGGTAGGGAACATTTTTTCAAAAGATCTAAGTAAAGAAACCAAAATAATTCCTTCAAAAAGATTTTCTACGGAAGAATTTCACAAAGGCAAATCCTTTGGACAAAATGTCTGAAGTGTTAGGTTGTGGAGCTAAAAGCTTCAACTATGCAGACATGGAGGAGGTTGCTGAGTTCCAGGGATACCGGCATCGACAGTGTAACCAACGTCAGTCATATTCAGTGCAGAGGGCAACCAGCATCGGTAGGAGGTCGGCCGACGTCGATCACCTCCAGGCAGACAGGGACCGACGTCGATCACCTGTGGCAGTTCCAAAACTGATCGTTGCACAAACAGTTAGTTCGTTAAACTGAGTGTTTGCATGTAAAGGCTATTTTGAGTCTTGAGCTGCGTGTCTAATTATTGTAAATTATAAGTCTATGTTATTGTTTAAGTGTGGGATCTATTTATAGACCCATTGGCATGTATTGTAATGTGTGCTAGTTAGAGTTGAGCAAGTGTAGCTCCTTCTAGTTCCACAGAAGAGAAAATAGAGGAAGGCAAGGAAGATCCTTCCAAGTGTAAGAACAGTTTGATTTATAGGTTGTTGCAAGATCAAGGAGAAGTTCTACATGTGTAAGTAAGATTGTTTGAGTTGTAGGTTGTTGCAAGCTTATAGGAGATTTACTTGAAGTACTTTGAGTACTTGTGTACTGGTAGGGTTATTACTGACTGGTTGGAGGTGAACACCAATTCTGTGTTTGAGTTGTGTGTTGGGACTATTTTTGGTAAGAGAGTGAACTCTTGAAGAGAATTACTGTACACTTTGTGTGGGAAGCCTGAAAGGTGCAGAAGAGTGTGGCGTCTCTTCATTGTATTCTTTTCTAGATGAGTATTAATACAGATTGTGTTGTCTCTCATATTCTGTGTCATTTGTGAATTCTAGTCACTTATTGCTTCTGGTTAATTCTGCATATTTAGTTGCTTATACAAGGTAATCATATTGTGCTCTTTTTGAGGAGCAAGATCTTGACAAGTGAAATCAGAGTTGTTTGTTGTTCTTGATTCCCCATCATGAAGGACCGAAGGAAATCTTCCCTTCCTTTGCCTTAGCCACTTTTTCGCCAGGCTTTTGATCATTCTTTTGGACAAAATGTTTGAAGGAATTCCTTTGGACATTTTGCCTGAAGGAATGATCAAAAGCCCGATAGAAAAGTGGCTAAGGCAAAGGAAGGGAAGATTTCCTTCAGACAAAATGTCTGAAGGAATTACTTTAGACATTTTATCTGAGGGAATTGAAGAAGCAGACCCCGAAGCCGCCAGAAGAATCCCGAATGGCAGGTATCATTATGGGGGGCTCTCGGCACCCAGAAAGTGGACCTTTCTCAAAGACCCGAAGGGACACCTTCCCTTTGGGGTGTTCCAAAGGCTTGATAAAGACGAAAGAAAAAAGCTTCGAAAGACTTAAACAAAAGAAGACTTCAAAGAACAAGGATTGAACTATTGAACCTTGAACTAAAATGGTTCAATGGGTTCAAGGGTTCAAAGGTTCAACAAGTTCAATAAGGTTCGAATAACTTAGAAAAACAAAGGATTTTGAGAAAGAGAATGAACCGTTGAACCTTGAACCAAAATAGTTCAAGGGTTCAAAGGTTTAAAGGTTAAAAGGAAGCTCTAAGCAAAGGAAGGAAGTGGAAGATTCCAGAGACCATTTCAAAGAGATGGTTCAACCAAAGAGCAAGAAAGCAATTGAACCAAGGAAGCGATCAAACCAGGAAAGTGATGGAACCAAGGAACCAATAAAGACCGCCTGAACCGTTGAACTATTGAACCAATAAACTTTCAAAGGTTCAAAGGTTCATGGTTCAATATGGTTCAAACAACTAGCAACCATTGATAGCCCCGCGGATGTCAAATTTAAGGTAATGGAATATCTATTAATTTTTGAATATAGCACGGAACTTAAAGGACGAAACAAGCGACCAGCTGAAGACGATAGCTCAAGATCTCTAATTGCAACAGGAAAGAAGAGAAGACTACAAAAGATATTGAAATATCTATAAGATAATTAATTTTGGAAGGTGAAACAGTTCACCAAGTGGTCATCTGAGCACACCAAATCAAGGATGCAGCCTATTTTTCTTCTATGAAGTAAAGGCAAAGTGGATAGCTGCGTAGACATCAGGAAAAGGACCAAACAACCCATGCTAAGGAGGAGACATATGAGATGAATGGCCACTCCACAATTAAGGCCGATGCACTATTCCAAACATGGCCCTTTGATAGAACTAAAGATGCATTCAAGGCATTAAATGCAACATGGGCCCTCCCATGGAAATGAGTGCCAAGTCTTTCTTGGCTGTTATATATTGTAATCTCTTGTTTTGAGAGAGAGGATCTCTCCATTATAGAAGCAAAACTCTTCCCAAATTGAAAGGTGATTACTGAGACTTTGAGCTCAGATTGTTGATCATATTACTTTATCTAAATGAGAAAGCAAGTTACTTTCAGACTTTGTGCTGTTATAGCTTGTGTTACCTTAGGAATTTTTTTTTATGTCTATTTCTTAGGAGCATTCTTGTTTATTTAATTTAACAAACAGAACTAGTGGAAGTAATCAAGAAGGTGTCCTGAAGCCAATTATGGAAAGACTTTGTGCTATCACAATTGTCTTCAGTGTGTTTTTAGTTTCTTTCTGTGCAAAGGATCTTGGGATGACTTTGTGCCCCCATTATCCTTCGTATTTCACTCTTTGGGTAGTTGAGGTTGAGACTTTGTGTTGCACTTCATTCTGCTAGTTACTATGCCCTTGTTACCTATTGGTTACCCACCATAAAGAAATCCTATGCCCTGCTGCAAGACCACTTCTAAAAGAAGAGAAGTGCCTTTAGTATTATCACCAAGATTTATCCTTTGTCTATGAACATCATCTCTACTTATATATATAGTATATAGTGTTGACCAATTTTGCCCACAGGCAAAATTTCGGTCACCTTCTTCCCCTACTGTTTAATGTCAGTCATCTTCAGGTTGCACAAGTTCAATGAGTTCGATTCATGGCTTGGTTCAAGTGGTTCAATGGCCTTTGGTTCAAGGGGTCCATCTTCAAGTTCAACATTAACAAGCGTTGAACCATTTTTTGGTTCAACGGCTTGGTTCAACGAGCATGGTTCAAAGCGGATGGTTCAATCTTTTTGTTCAATGTGACGGTTTAATCGACACTTGGTTCATCCATCACTCAGTTCAAGAATCTCAGTTCAACAACGTTGAACCATCGTTGCATTGAACCATTGAACCATTTTGGTTCAACAGGCTTGGTTCAAAGGAAGAAGTTCATCGGCTTTATTGCATTGTCCATCGGCGCGTAATAGTTGAACCTTTGAACTGTTGAACCATTTTTGGTTCAACGGGCTTGGTTCAAGGGTATGTCCTTGGCTGAAGGGTAGTCTTCAAGTTTAAGTGCCCAAGCGGAGGGTAGGCACTTCAAAAGGAAGGACCGGGTAAGTTCAAAATTTGCTTAAGTTCAAATTGACTAAGTCTCGAATTCCTTCAGACCTTTTGTCTGAAGGAATTCAGGCGTAGCTTAAAACAAAAGCAAAGGGATGGGTAGAATTTCCATGGACTTTTTGTCTGTGGGAAAATGTCTACAGACAAAAGCCCACAAAAAATACATAAAGCCCATGGGGACCTGGGGAAAAGTCTGAGGCTAAGGACCCGCCGAAGTTCCCTAAAGGGCAGGTGCTCTTGTGGGGGACTTTCAGCCAAATTCAAAAGGACACTTCCCTTCCAGAAGGTGATAGAGACAAAGGGAAGAATGCCCGCAAAAGAATTGAGAAGGATAAGGCCAGCCATGAGGACTCGATGACATTTTGATGGGCCCGAGGACGTCCTAGAGGCCATCAAATTTAACAAAGTAGATTAGCCATTGGTTTTCAAGCCAATGACGACCATATGAACATCAACTTTTGTGAAACGAAATGGCCATTTGTTTTTAACTGAGAGAGTGTTAACCAAAGGTCCAGAATGAAGCGACCTGCCAGAATGTTCACCCCTAAAGGCCGAAGGAGCCAGAAGAGACAATATAAGAAAAGGACAAAATCCCTAGTGACAAAGTAGGAGAATGACAAGGTGCAGGAAGGGACGAAGCAGTCTAGGTGGGAAGGGGAAGGCGATTTATTGCCTGTTAATCGCCAAATGGTGAAAATAGCAAATGGCATGGCTCGTGCATTTAAAAGGGGACAAATCTCAATTTGTTGTAGAAAAAGAGAGGCAGCGTATGTTTCACATTAATGCTTGAATGCCAAAGTCAAATTCGGTGATTATACAACATGGTTATAGCAGGCCTCTTCTAGAAAGATGGCATCGGCAACAATGTTTTCCTCTTCCCAATGAAGGGATGCATAGGCCACTTGTAAAAAAGGAGTGCCAAATGAGCCTCCTTGCTTCTCCTATATTTGAAAGACTTGTCATTTGTAAAAAGATCTTCCACATTTGTAAGGCGTAGCCCTGGAAAATTTTCCACTTGAATCAATAAATGCAGTTTTTACCTCCATTATGGATAGATATATCCGAGTATGTCTTGAGTGTTTTTTTTTGTTCAGTCATTATTTCTTGATGCTCTCACAGGTTCAACACCAACATACCTGTTATCTACAAGGTGCCATCTCTGCAGCTGATAGGAGAAGAGCAATATTTGAGAGTTGTGAAATAGAGGAAATTACTACATAAGTGTGCATCCCGTAGCACCTTTGGTGATCTCTATTTTTTGTATTTTCCATTAAGGCCTCCCTGCTAGTTTCTAGCAGCCTGGCCCTTTTGCCAAGTGTGAAGTGTACGTATGCATTTGTTTGATTTCAAGAGTGGATGTGTGAAGGTCGACTTTATTTTGGTGCATCACCTCTTTAGAGTAGTTTATTTTCCTGCATCTTTCTCCCTTTTCATCCCCCCAGTTTATATATATATGTATGTATTTGCACTTGGTGGAACAAACACGATGCATCAAAGTGAGCTAGCCCTTATCTAGAGACTCTCCCTTCCAGCTTCACCGATCCCATAGGCGAGAGGGGAGTTTCCATGTTGCGAGGAGAAGGCAGGACCTCAGCTTCTTGCCAAAGGGTGCAATTTCCTATGTCAACATATAGCTCCTCATAGTTATAAGGGAACCTCCCCTTGATGAGAGGAGAGATTTGTCCACCTCTGATGTGGTAAACCTGCACATTTGGCTGACCAATCTCCCTATGCTGTGGTTGAAGAGACCTGTTTTTCCCATCAATTAGCTGGTGACAAAATATTCATCCAACACACACCAACAAAGCCCATATTCTAAAGTTTTACAAGGTATCCCTAAAGCCCAAAAAATGATAGATAAGAACACACCTTTCCAAAATTTCAATACTATTTTGAATTTTAGCATGCTAGATATTAACCATCAGAGAGTCATCCACCACTTGCATGCATCATGTTATAGTCTTTCGATAATATATCTTTGGCATGCATAAAGGCCGATGAATAAAACCATTTCTTCCTTTGGCTGCTATAGAAGATCAAGGTGTTTATAAATTTACATTAAAGTTTAGATTCTTAGGGTTTTAATCCGTAGTTCGCATTCAAACCAACTGCATTTTTGACAAGCTTTGAATTTTTTTAAAAATTCAAAAAATGAAAAGATCATACTAAAAATTATTTCAACTCGATGAAGCTTTGTCAGGATGTCAACATATATATTATATTTAGAACAACATCTGCAATAGTGAAACTATTCAACTGGGAGTAGTTCCTATACACATCTTTACAAAAACCTTATAAATCTTGAGATTTAATGTTTATGGATTTCATTTCAGGGTTACCCATAAGTAGGTGTGGTCATGATCATGTCTTCATTTTAGGTGTGTTTTTTATCGTGTCTTTGTTTTGGTTGATAGGGTTTCTAAGATAACAATGTTGGTGTCCTATACAAACGAGTTAAAATCTAAATAAATTATGAGGCTCTAATTTTTGCATGTAAGTCCACTTCAACTTAAAATAGAGCATTATATTAGATAGGGAAAATAAATTTATTAACACTTTCTAGTGTACATTATGATTCATGATGGACACCAAGTTGACCAAGTCTGGACAACATTTTTCATCCACAAATAGATGGAAAAATAGAAGTGGTTAACCATGTTATTGTGCATATATTTCAGATGTATGACTCAAAAAATGTCTATGATCATGGGATGAGATTTCAACATACATCCAAAAAAGATATAATCGAGCCCTTCACAACTCTATTGGACATGGCCCTTTTAAATCTACATTGCGTTTCATATATTAGAACCCATTGATGTGGAATTACCTGTTACATTGGAGGAAGTGTCTCTCCATGTAAATACATAATTAGATAAGGCCACCATATTTGATGAATGGATATATAAATTCAATATAAATTCCATGAAATCCTACATAAAACCAACCAAAAATATAAATAGTGTAATGACCAACATTGGGCCTCTCACCAATTCCAAGTTGGTGATAAAGTATTGTTGCATTTTCATGAATTACATTTGAAGACTCAAAAAGGAAACTTCATCCTCTTTGAGAATGGCCCTACACAATCTTCAAGTAAGTGAATACTAGTGCATTGAGCTCAACTTACCACCTTATATTGGGTGGTATCTAGTGTTCAATGTGGAACGACTCTGACCATCCTTTCCACCTCTCTTGCACACTTTAAATATTTTTGAGCAATTATAGGTCATAATGTTAAATCCTAATTGTTCAACACCATTCACTATTGATCAAGGCATAGATGCAGTAATAAAAAGTTCCTAAAATCAACAAATTCCTCTATATCAAGTGGTCAAGGAATGATAGTTTTGTCATCAAGGAAAGTGGTTCACTAAGTAATGATAGTGGTTCATCAAGTACTGATAGTGATAGTGTATTTTGTTTTTACATTTGGTTAAGGATATTGACACAATGGGACCCATTGCTTTTCAAGAGTAGACAAATAATCTTGATAGTCACTCAAATCCCATTAAATAACAATTCAGATTATTTTTACACAAGATGAAAAAAAATTAAATTGAAAAGTAACCATGGGAGCTATCTTATTACAGTCAATGGTACATAGGTGGCATGATAGGAAAATAGATTCTCAAGTATTAGAAAATGAATAAAAAACATGTAAACATAGATATTATTGTGGTAAATGGTGCATGTTTTAATTTCACATATAGTCTTTTTAGACAAGACAATTTTTGTAACATGTTTATTGCACTCATATTCTAACTCAATTCCAATTCTTAAAAAGTGTATCCATTTAATCCTCTAGAAAAAATACTCTCCCTCCTCGATTATATTGAGACCCTCCATTTTTTTGGGGGAGAAGAAATGGCTTCCATCTCCACCTACACACTATCATTATTAGGGATCTTGCTTGTGGAAAGAATGGTAAACTTCTCTCAACATTAACACACATGGCAAGGTCATATAACCCAATAATGACCATTTGGATGGGGCTAACGTCGCATGTAGTCCCCACTTGTTAAATCAAATCAAAATGTATAATCCTTGTCCTTAATACTAATAACTTAAATATACAAAATCTAAAATATAAAATTTTATTAAGATTTATTTATATAAAATTATAAATTTAAATCTATGACATACCAAAAATATTTAAAAAAATCAAGTTTCACAAACTTGAGAGAATTTAGATCTTAAAAAAAGGAAGAATGAAAATGAATAAATAAAATCTCAATTTCATTGGGTCTGCTTATGTAGGATTTAATACATGGAAAAAAAAAGTTAAAAAATTAGTCGTAGCATTTTAGGGAGGACTATATATATAATAAAGTTTTTCCCATTAACATTTTACTTAATAAATAAATTACAAAAATTGCAAGTGCTTGATATCTGAGGGGTGGAAAATAATTGACTAGTATCCAAACCATGGTCATTGCAAATTATGGGCACAACGCCCAAACCATTCCCCAGATTTTAATTCCATTAATAATTGTTTCCATTGGTATTGACTGCCTACAGTTTTTGTTAAATCTAATCGTATACTATATTGATGTGTTTATATTCCTCCTCCTCTTCCCTAATTATCATCACTCGATTGATTTATAGTTAAAATTTTAGATTATCCTTTAGCATTGCATCCCCTGTTTTACTTCTCAATCATTTGGAAAATAAGTATTTCCAAGGCATTTTTCACTGTGAGCATAGGTTTGATTCAGGGATTTAGAGATCAGGGCATTAAATTCAATCATCTAAATAGTCTCATGGCTAAGCTATCATTTGTTGTTGTTGTTTCTTCTTCTTCCATTTTAAGCCCCTCTTTGTGTTGGGTGAAACTTGAAGAATAAAATAACAATGTGAAGGGTAGCATTAGCGAGAGGAGATTAACAAAGAAGAAAGTGTGTGAAGAGTCATTGAGACATGTTATGTATCTCAGTTGTTGGGCTCCTTCCTAACTAAACATTCATATCTTATCCCCAACCAGGGAGGAGAGTCATGAGCCGTTGTTGCTTCTTGTTTTGTATTATCCCCAATTCAAAGCCATACCCTTCCAAATTCAGGGCTATACCCTTCCAAATTCCAGTACAATCCCAAGCTGTACTTGTTTTTTGATTTGAACAAAACCCTAAAATCACTTATACATTATTTCCATTTTGTTTCATCAATCGACACAATATTTAATTCAAGCTATTGAATTCATTTAGTCATTCCATTTGTTGGATGCAACCGGTTCGGTTTTCTTAAAAAGTTTTAGTATTTCATAATAACACACATGGCCAACTATAATTTCATACACACTAATCGATGGACCCTTCGAAAATCCTATATGTAATTTTTTGCAAACATAACTCCATTTCATTTCTTACTAAAATTGCTATATGGAAGATTCAGGTTTGACATTTTCTACAACAAAAAGAGATGATGAGAGGGGAGGGGTGATGGTGATCGATAGACTGTTAGAAATTTTATATGTAAATTTTTGAAAATATAGATTTGTCTCATTTTTCATTAAAATTGTTACATAGCATATTAACCCCTATTTATTTTTTAGAGGATTGAGGGTTGATATTTCCCGCAATAAAGAGAAGATGATGAGAGGGGTGATGGTGAAGGCAACAAAGAGGCGATGGGTGAAATGCATTGAGCAAAGCAATTCAAAAATAAATTAAAAACAATGTAAATTAAATTACAAAAAGCATTAGCAATAAAACCAAGATCAAATGAAAATTGATGGTTATATCATAAAATCTTGGATAGAGTTGGTTAGTAGGGAAATAGAGGGGAAAGCATGGAGACTTCTTTGAAAAATTTCCATCTTGAAATGAGGGAGTGCGGTATTTGTTGATGATGTTGAATCCCATGGTCAAGGTGTTCATTCAATGGGTGCTTGTGAGTCATGCCCCTGACTTTGGGCATTTTACATCATTATGAAATTTTGCATCATTAGAAATCTTAAGTTTCAACAATTCATAATTATTGAAAAATAACATTCAATAAAAAATTTGTGACAAAATATGGAGAAATTTGACATGTTTGCTTACCTTTTTTTACAAGGTGTACATTTTGTTATTGATCAAAGAAAACTCATTGCCCACCTGCAATGAAGTAATATGTAATGTATTGGAATTGTTGGAATTATATGTGTAATCACCTAAAAGTGGTATTTGAGTACTAAGAGTGATACTTGGGACTACCTATCCCTATCTTAAACCTAAACTTATTCGAGAGCATATTTTCATACTTATCCAACCTTAGTGCGAGCTACAGGCATTCCTAATCATCCTTAAAGTAGTCTAAAACCCTCATTCTTGTATCCTAGCCTTTCGTACCAAATGTTTTGCCACTTGAACATTGGCATCATAATAAGGACAATAGCACCACACGTTATTAGTGTCCCAATAATGGCACTAATGTCCTTTCCCTCCCTTTTTCACAAACGGATATCTTTTCAAATCTAAAACCTCTTAGGGTTGGCCTATACCTCTTTCAACACTTTCACAAGCATCAAAAGAGTATAAATACATGACTTTTAGCTCTCTAACCACTAGATGGAAATCAAATGCAAAATACACATTCAAACTCAAAAGAAGTTGTGCACATTATGCTCAGATTATCTTACATTCTGATGTTATGTTTGCACATTATATTGGATTATTACCCAGATATCATATATGCTCCGGCTAACACACATCTTGCAAAGCTTTTTCTTTTGAGGATAGTTTTTGCACAAGTTTAAAAACATCCCTCAAAAGATGAGACATTCACATGTATTTTCACAGAGATCAAGCTCCTATAATGCATTCACAGTACATTTTTCAACACATAGGCTCAGATTACAGAAAATAGACTTACGTAAACACAACGAGAAAATAGTGACATAGAGATCAACATAGTTACATAAAAATTAGATTAGAAGAACACTAGTGCCCAAATTGGGACACTATCGCCATATGGTGCTATTATACAATAGCCATGGTTTTATAAAAACTCTGATTGGATAGAAAAGTATAGTAAGTACAATACATGTCTGCATAGGTTTAGTTACAGATTTATTAGTTCATACCAATTTAGCTCATATTTTTACTAGTTTTCTCATATTATGGGCATCATAAATGACATGACCATTCCCATATTCAATATGGATACTTAGATATAGATTATTATAACTCAGTCTAGAATCCATATGCTTAGATATCAAATTTAGGGGTATGTTCATGACACATTATTTTTGTATGCTCACTTTCACATTGATTGATCTGATGGAATGATAAATTCCATGTCATTCTCTATTTTGTATACATCCAAAATCATATTCTAGGTTACACAACATTTTCATGCCTTACTCCATCTATAGTAGTGGGCATTCTCGAGTGGCTCAAAATCGCCTAATATATCCAAGTGGTCGTAGAACTGACATACCTAGTTAAACATTTCCAGTTGCATCATGTAGTTTCAGTTTTAGATGCATATAATATACATGGGTGGGCAATGATGGAGTCATGGCCTACTTTATTTCTTGAGCCACCTACATGAGAGGGTTGGACACACCATCAATCCAATCCAAGCTATTTATAGGGCATGATCCATCGATCAGGGGTGGGCAATGATGGAATCAAAACTAGATTAATTTCTTGAACCAGCCACACATGAAGATTGAATAAGCTATAAATTTAGTCCAAGATATTCACTGATTGATCACTATATACATATACACACATAGGTTATCACTAGATTTAGTCATTGGTTCATGTACCTAGTGAGGTGTATTCTTTCCTTTCTTCTCTCTTAGCCTTTTACTCAATTTTACTCAGTTTTACTTCTTTACTCAATTTTCTCTTTGCTTTTGATGTATCTAAAGTAAGGACTAATTTATGCATGTTTCATTTAAAATACATGCATTGGATCATGCTTCACATCCTCATACATAGCTTCATGGGATTCACCTCTTAGGTAAGCTTTTTTTTCTGTATCCTAGTCATTTTAATTTGTTGCATTTCTATAATATCTGGGGAGGGGGGATGGGAGATGACAAATTTAATCACATAAAAGTGGTATTTGAGTGCTAATAGTGATACTTGAGACCACTTATCCTTAGCTTAGCCTTAAACCTATCATAGAGCCTATTTTCACACTTATCTAGCCTTCGTACAGACTAAAAGCATCCCTATTCATCCCTAAATCAGTCCTAGACCATCATTCTTGCATCCTGGCCCTTTGTGCCTAGTGTTCTACCATTTGGACACTAGTTCCATAATAAGGATAGTAGCGCCACATGGTGCTAGTGTCTTAATAATGGCACTAATGTTTTTTTCCTTCCTTTTTCAGAAACGGATATCTTTTTAAATCTAAAACCTCCTAGATTCAGCCTAAACCTATTTTATCACTCGCACAAGCATCATAATAGTATAAATACATGACTTTTATACCTCTAACGACTAGATGAAAATCAGCTACAAAATACACATTCAAACTCAGAACAAGTTGTGTATAATTAAGGTTATCAATCTCTATTCTTCTCTACTTCTGCATACTACCGTCTACAATATTCCTAAGCTCAGATTACTCAGATTTCTAGTCTCAAGCACATTTAAAGAACTCAAGTCCACTATCTACTAGCTTCACTTGCACTTACACTAACACTTAGGTTGTGAGAATTACATCGGGTTTGATCCCTCTTTGAAGTATTGGTATGGAGGCAACTCTCATCACAGTGGGTTGTTGAGGATGTCCATCCTACCCCACTAACAAACACACTTTTCAGCTTGTATCAACCACATGCCCTAGTAACATGGAGGATTAGGGTTTTCTCACAAATTTATTCAAAATAGGTAATATACAGGGTTTCAAAACATGTGCACGTAGGAACAAACCTCACAAATCCAAACACAAGTGCACCTAGAGGCTCAAAACAATCATGTACAAAGGACAATACCACCACAAATTTAATAATAGTGTTACTATCCAATTAAGGAACTACTATCAGGAGGGGTTTTAACACTGGGATACTATTTATGACACTCAGACTGATCTCTGCCTCAATTTTCAACCTCTAGATCATCTATCTCAATTATTTTTTAGCTAAGTTATTACTTGCACTATTTATTACTATTTTAAAAAAGGTCAAAGTTAGTCAATTTTGTAACAAATCAATGGTTGTATTTATTGCATATTATTACCTTAATTTAGTATACTTAGTGCTTTAACAAACATAGGGTTTACATTCACAAATTCCTAAAATAATAAAATAGTTTGTTAGAGGAGTCGTTCTAGTTGGAATTGTTGCTAGAACAATTGCATATATGATTAGGCAATGCCATAAAACACACTTCATGATAATGAAAATGACGATGATAAAATAACTATGGAGAATTTTAGTGAAATTTCATCTGAATAAAAGAACAAATAAACCTTGTAGAAGAAAGAATATTAATTTGATAGTATGCAATTTAAAAAATGCAAAAGAAATCGAGCTACTTGTAGAGAATGTTGAGAATTTATCATAAAATTATTTTATTTTTATGTACATTTGTCAATTTTAGTGCATATGACTAACTTTCCAAGATTCTTATTGTGATTTATTTTCACGCTCATTTTCATGCTTCGATCTCGGATTTGCACTTCTTCCATCAATGTGAATGACATGTATAAAATATGGGATGTGGAAGATTATGTGAATGGCACGAGGAGGGGTATATTGATGACTACTTTAATAAATTAAGAGACAAAACTTGCTTAGAACATTGTCATGTAGGTACCATTTTAATATTGATGTATGCCTTAATAAATTAAGAGACAAAAAGATGAAGCACGATAAGAGCAAATTCAAACTAAAATTTTTAGCCCACTCTCCTCTCAACGACTCTCTGCATTATTTATTTGGACATATAGTAGGATGAGAATGATGAGGTTCCATATGTTCAGTAATAATTTTCCTCTAGCAGCGAGATCTATCAAAAAGTATTAACTCGAGATTCATCTTCATATTCCAGAGAGCCCTATGTTGGAGTTTCTAGGTTGTAGAGAGGGTTTATTCACCTACCCAAGTCTTTTTCTTCTCCTGACAGTAGAATTATGGGGGTCAATTTTGTTGTGCAATCTTCCCAAGTTGGTAGAGGAGTGATCCGCACAGCGAGCAGTTGGGGGTAGGTAAAACACAACCCAGTGAAAGATACGACTGTTATTATTATGGGCATGGATAATGGAGTTGTTTTAGAAATTATGGTAGACCCTATCAATCCTACTAAGGAGGTATCGGTAGAAATATTTCCTAAAAATAGATCTAAAATCTCTTGTTGTGTGGATCCATATGACCCTTGTCCCGTTTCATGTAGTCTACTTTTTGGCTCACCTATTGTTTCATCCATTAAAGCTCTTCTTAGATCACGTGGGGGTGCAAATACTAATGTTTTGGGTTCTCCTCGTCACTCCATTATTTCAGATCACTCATACCCTCATCTCTACAATCATTAGATCTATTCATATTATAAGAATGTTTCTAGCACTTTTCATGATGTAAGAACTTTTGAAAATTGTGGTTATCCTCAAGTTATTTTGCTTCTCCTCCTAACTTGGTAGATGTTGCGTTGATCCATGAGCAATCTGTTGTGGATGTGTTCAAGATTGGATTTATCTCGATGGGTTTTTCTAAGGATATTCATGACCTAAATTTGTTTGATTTGGCCATGCTAGAGATGGAGGTTGAGTTGGGTTGCAAATCACTTTTTGGGAAATGTGTGGGAGCTTTCATCTTGATTTCTGATCTTTCTTCTTGGGCTTCAAATACTCGGAGCAATGTTGCTACTCCTTCCTTTTTATTGATCAGCTTTGAGTTTTTTTTGGTTATCTTTCAGAATGCCTTTCACCATGACTTGGTGTGACATTTGGGTCCTTGGTTTTTTAGGAACTTTGGGTTCTTTTTCTACCCTTGGTATCTCTTTTTTGATCCAACCAAGTTTTTTATCTTGTCTATCTCGATTTGGATCAAGCTTTATAATTTACCCCCTATTCTTATAAAGGAAGATCATGTTAAGTTTATGGTGAATAAGGTGAGCTCCTTCATGAAAGTGGGTGAAAATTACTAGGGTCTCAGGTTTGTTAAGGACTTGTGTCATTGTGGATCTCTCCAAACCCCTCTTTTACTTGATCAATGTGCTCTCCTCACATGGTTCGTGGACTCGGCATGTTAAATTTGAAGGGCTTCTTTTTCGTTGGTTTCACTATCACCTTCTTGGTCATCAACTAGCGATATGCCCTTCTAGACTTCCTGGTTCTTCACATTCCTTTGGTCTACATGGGTGGAAAAAGAAAGAGGGGTCTTTGCATCATGATTTCTTTTGGTGAAATCATAGAAAATTTTATTCTCTCATTTATTTGCTTGGGATCTCAAGATCAATTGAACCTTTTAGAAGATATTCCCAAGGATTGTCTACCATGTGCTCCTTCCCCGTTCCCTCCTCAGTGAGTTGCGATCATTTCTATTAGAGTTGGTTCTCATGTTTGCTAGGTTTTATAGATAGTTTTTATCTATTTTCTTGTTTATCATTTTGTGGATTTATCCCACATTGGTTAGTTTGACTTCTTGTTTGTCCTTGCTGATATATGCAAGGCTTCTCATTTTTTTGATATCATCTTTGCAGCTCTTACAACTCTTTTTATAATGATTTTAATGTTAATGTTTCAGATCTTGGGCTTGAAACAATCTTATTGATGTTCTTTTTATGGTATTAGAACTAGAGGTGTTGCAGCCATCCATTTACGAGTTTGTTGTTGCAAGCATTTGTTTATTTATCAAAATTTCTTCTTGGTGTAGTGGAATAATTTTATGTGGTTCTTTGAGATTTTCTTTGGCTATTGACATTTTTTAAAAAAAATTACAAATTATTTTTGTATAAAATTGTGGCTCTCTTATAGATCATTGTTCTCCTCACATAGGTGTCTAATTCAAAAAATTCTTTCACTACTGGAAAGAGGACTTTGAGAGATTTATAAAAAGTGGTCATAATAAATATTATGAGTAGTATTAAAGGAGGTATGAGGCTCTGAAGTTGACACTGTGAATCTGATTTTCTACGATTTTTTTATGCACAATAAAAAAAAAAATCAAGTCTTATATTTAAATTGAAAATTCGGCATAGAAGATTGATCTATGTGGAAGATTGTTATTTTATTTTGTTGATTTTTTTATTTCAATTTTTTTTTTCCAGATCTAGTAGAAATAATTTATTTTTTCTCCAAGCATTTAATTTTTCTACAATGTTTACTTATTTGACCCATTTTAATGACGAGAAACTTGTAAAAATTATAACTTTTGAACTGTGACACAAAATTGAGTACTTAAAGTGTATGTTTTTTAATTATCCATCCATTGAGTTGATATATATTGTAAAATAAACTAAATTATAAAGTGCCCAATTTGGGGGGCCTTACACCTTTTTTGAGTGTTCATGATTTTTGTCGGGAGACGTTAAATTATCACGAGGGGATTTGTATTTTTTAGAGGGTTCTACTTCTTTTTGACTTTTTCCTTATTTTTTGTCAATTTATTCTTGATTCTTTGAGCCCATCAATACCTCAAACTACATTATTTGGAAGATCATAATGTGGATACTGATTTAACTGAATTGAGAATAATGGAGTTTTATTCCTAATTTAGTTAAGGGTCTGGAATAATAAATTAATAAATAATATTGCAATAATTACAATCCTAATTTATATAATTTATCTTTTAAAATTTTTAAAAAATAGTAATAAATAAAGATAAATACATCTTAGCTTAAAACTAGACTGAAACAGTTGAGATAGAGGTTAAAACTGACTGTGTAGGACTAGGACAGTGTCATGAATCTGGATCTAGATTTTGTTTTATGAAAGGATAGGAGCACCAAAAATAGGACACTTCAAGGTTTGACGCTATTATCCAGGTTCTACCGCTATTGTCTAAACTAGACACAAAGATCTAAGTTTTTAGGTTTCGTTCGATGTCCCCATATGAGTCTGCTTGTAAAATCTTAAGTATTAAATCTTAACAGAGCTCCTTGTAGAGTTGATTCAATCTTGAAACCCTAGACCTTCATTGTGCTTGATACAACTCGAGAAAGAGGGGGGTTAGTATGTTTAAGATGCATTGAATGTGTATCCACACCCCTTGTGTGGGCATGTTGTCTACATACCAATACTCCAAAGCGGGATCAAGTCATATGTAGTTTTCCCACTTGCTGTGCTTTATGCAATACTGTAATGAGGATGCAAAAATATCAAATTGAGAGTGATTGAGGTAGCTAAGGACTGGTGTGGGAGTTTGAATATGTTTACAGATGTGTTGGGTAAATGTATGCAGAGAATAGGAAAATTTACCTTAATGGTTTGTGTGTATTCTTACTTGCTTTATAAGATTTATCACCTTCCTTTGTAAATGACCTTTGGATGGAATTTTATAGGGAATTGTTGGTCATGGGTTAAATGTATTCACGTTAGGTTAACATGATGAAGGATAGGAATTGAATGAAAATAGTCATTTAGGCTCAAAATGTGATTGGATAAGAGCACCAAAAATAAGACACCTTAGGGTCTGATGCTATTGTCCAAGTCTGGTGCTCCTATCTTATAGGCTTGGGACCTGGGGGGATAGAATTGACCTAAAAAATAGAGCTTGACTAAGCTAGAATGATCATATAGAAGGCTACAAATGACTGAAAATAAGCAAAATGGTGTCTAAAAGGGTCATGAGAGTATGCAAGAAGATCCTATGGATAGGGTGTCACAAGCCACAATCAAACTAGTAATTTGGATATTTTATATGACTACCTTTATCCCTCCTTTATTCTAATGATACAAAAAAGTGATATACTAAGATAAAGGAAAAATAAAAAGTGTACCTGAACTTACCTGCAAGAGTGAAGTCTATGAGGCTATGTGATGTTGAGTGTGCATAAAGAGAGCACATCATGAAGTGTAAATCTGTAGGAGAAAAATAAATAGTAGATTAGTTCTTATTAGACATGCTATATCTAAAATAAAAATGTATAAAAACTAGGTAAAAGAGAGAGGAAGAGATAGGAATGAAAACACCTCCCTAGGTACATGAACCGATACAAAACCTGTTATGATGTTGAGTGATGTTATGTGTTGGGTGAATATTTTGTCGTCAACTAACTGATGACAAAATGGGGATATCAGCCATAGCATAAGGGAGATTTACACCACGAGGAGTGTGGCTTTACCAGATCTAGATGAGGTAAATATCTCCTCTCATCAAGGGGAGGTTCCCTATCAATATTTACGTGTCGGATATATAATTAAGTAGAAAATAACACATGAAGGTGGTATAATGACATCTACCCCTCTTTTTTCAGAGGTAATGTATGAAGGACAAAAGAAAAAAATCCCTGGTCTAAGGCTAACAACACTCCTCTTCTTTCAGGAATGGTATCAAACGAAGAGCAAGAGATTACCTGAAGTAACAAAATCCACAAGAACGCTCACGCAAGTGCAAAGTCTCCCGTAGCTTCTCCACAGATCCAAAATGAGTACAACCGTAGAGTAAAGTGAAGCGCAAAGTCTTCACCTGAAACTACAAAAGATAAAAGAATCTCAAAGGTAAAAGTAGCACAAAGTCTATTTTCTACCCTCAAGAAGTGCCCTCAGATAATAATAACAAACCCACTTTGCTTATTTAATCAGATAAACAAGATGTTACCAGAAAAAAGACATAAGAATTATTTCCTAAATAACATAGATAATCTCAACACAAAATATAAAATAAACTGCTTCTCATTTATTTAATCAAAACATGATTTACAAGTTTGAGCACAAAGTCTCAAAAATTGCTTCAATTTCAACAGAGTGTTTGCTATTAACTTCTCCAAGATCCTTTACAAATGAGGTCTCCGCTATATATACAGGGAGAAAGTCCTCAAAAACAGAAAATACTAAAATATAAAATATCTTGGTCAAAGATGACTCATCTTTGACTTTTAGATATTTTCCAAAATATTTACATGTAATTACACATTTACAAAATTGCATGCATTCTGCACGAAACAGAAATGCATAAGGATAGAAGAGGAGAGAAGGAGAGAGAGTCAATTCTTGCTGCCGGACTTCTTTAGATGAGCATCGTACATGGCGATTGATGCCTGAATTCTTATGCTGTCTAGCGCAACTGCATTCTTAGAGACGACCCTTGCTTTGATCAATGCGTCTTTCAATGTTGTGATGGCTTTAGAGTGGCCAGTTAACCTGGATTTCAAATTCTCCAAATTTAATTGAGCATCCAAAATGCTGTCCACCGAAGTCATTGAGAAAGACGCTTCTTCAAAATCTTTCTAGATCATCCCTTCGAAACTCTGAATCATTTCCTCTGCCGGAAGGAACTGATGGTCCTTGAAAGTCAAGTTGCATGGCAGCTCTTCTAACTTGTTCAGCAGGCTCAGGTCACTCTTTTCACTAGCTTCTTTGAAAGCTTTGAGATCATCAATTAGGTCCTTGAGTACCTGAATCCTGAAGATCATTGACTCCTTGATCTCAACATATGAATCTTTATTGGGGATGACACCGATAGATATCAGGGTACTCTTTTTGAGATCATTTCCTTCCATTTGCTGAGATCTTTTTCTAAGCTGTCAATTTCTTGAGAGATAAGGGAGACAAAATCGTCTACCTGAGTTCTCAATCTCTTCATTTTACTTGTTCTTTCGGTAACTTTTGATAGCAAAGAGACTCCCTGATTGTGCATCCTTTCAACATATTCTTCCATGACTTTCCCCTTTAAATAGGTCTTTTCAGCTTTTTGAATGACTGAATCATCCATGGAAAAGGCCTCTGGAGTTGCTGCCTCAGTCAGAAAAGTGAACCTTTTGATCACTGCTGTTAATTGCTCAGCTTTGGCTTTATAAAAATCTTTCATCTCCTTTTTCCTGTCAAACTTTTGGACCATAATGTCCATTGCTGACTGAAGATCGCTCTTCGCACCTTTGTGAGTAACTTTGCCAAGTTCAACACGGGAGATGGAATAACTGCTCATTTCTAAACCCTCAAGGGTTGCACCCTGAGGAGGTTTGGCAATTTCTAGAAATTTTTGCCCCTTTTCTTCGACCAACTTGGAGAGGATTTTTGGCCTTTTAGGAGCCCTTGCTTTTGCCGGCACTATCTTGCCAAAATCGAATTCATCCAGGGAGATGGCCATTTTCTTCCTTTTAGGTGTGAAAGCAGACATCCAAAGTGGGAGAGAAGTACTCGTAACAATGGTTGCCTCTGTCGGTGTCACTGTAGCAGCTTTCACACTACTGGTGGTGGCAGTAGTTGCAGTTGGAGTAACCGGCGAAACTGTATCAACTACTGATTTTGGCTCAGGTGCAGGGCTTGGTGGCAGGTTGAAAGACAGAGATGATAGACTCGGAATGGACCCGAAAGAGCGAGGGGAACCTACTGAAGGACCCTGAGGATCACCAAAAACAACCCTGAAAGGGGAAGCGGCTCCGAAAGATGGAACACTGATTGGAGAGATAGGAGAAGCGGGCACTGCAGGAGATTGAGGGGGAGAAGCAGAGGCGCTCTAGATCGGTTGTGCTTGTCCCGGTGAGATTAGAGACACGACACTTGGTCGTTATGACGGTTGATCCTGTGTCTTCATAGGTTGAGCTATCTGTGCTTCGGGGCTTTGACCTTTGGTTCCTTTAGCTGTTGATTTAGGCTCTTGTGTTGACTTAGGCTTTTTGGAAACAAAGATGATCATGGGCTTGTGAGGCTTAGAAGGCGAAGGAATGTCACCTTTGTTTTTTGTTCGATTTTCTGCCTTCCTCTTCAACTCTGCTTGGTATTCAGCCTCTGATCCTGTGATGAATTCTTTTAGGGTGATCCCTTTGGCTGCTAACCAATCATTGGTGTTAGCCAATATTGGTTCAAATCTTTTCCTCAGCGAGGTCAACTCCTTTTGAGACCACTGAACTGGAGGGAGAGGGGAACTGGCAACCTTTTTTGTCAGATACTTGCTGCTTATGATGTTCCCATCATCGACTAAACTAGAAGGGATCTCTACAAGTCTGAGGTATTCTATCTGCTCCAGTGTGAGACGACAATAATCCATTTTTCTTATCTCATCGGCCGTCCTCAGGTCCACCCAAATATCCTCAATCATGGGTTCATGGAACTGAGTCTTTCTTCTAATCTTCTCTCTGACTCCCCTGAAGTCAAATTTCTCCCGTCTCTTGAATGGTTTGATGGTAACCATCTGCATTTCTGTTTCCATAACCTTGGCTTTGGTTGATGTAGCAATTGAAAACCTGCCAATCTGGATAGGAAACTTGAAATCAGGTCTCTTAAGTTCCATCTGCTTCGTGTGCATGACAACCAGTTGTCGGCAAAGCTCCATTAGGACTATCCTGTCTGAAGGGAATTTGCGGAGGATATAAGGGTATCCTTGGTAGAAACCCACCCGAAGATAGCAAAACATAGAGAACTGGAGGAACATGTAGCCATAATCGTTCACCACCGTCCAGGCCTCATCTGATATTCTCTTTTGCTCCAGCTGAGGATCGAAGAGACACAAGAATACGAAAAAGAATGCGTCATTCACTCGCCTGAAATGATGTGTTGACCCTTGAAGCGTCAGCTGTGGATAGTATGAGTAGACCGGGGTGGTCTTTCTGTCTCCCTCTGTTGTCAAACTCGAGAAAGATCGCATTGTGGCAGCTATATAGATCAGGTACGAGGTCATGTAGAATTTGAAGGAGGTTTGTACCCTGGTCAGTTGTTTGTAGATAGTGTTGCTGATCTATTTCCCCCAAAAGATGATTTGTTTACCTTGAAGGATGATCTTAATGAACGGATACATCCATTCATGAAATTGTGAAGAGGACGGGAGGCCCCGTACTCTGCTGAGGAGGGTGATTAAGTCACCAACTTCTTCGACGAAATCACTTTTGGGGAAGCTTTTCCGCCATTTAGAGAGACCGGTCCTCGGAGTCTTTAGCCATTTATAATTCATAACCTTCTTTGCCCTTTCTGGGTATTTGCCGTACTCTTTTTGTGCGTTCTCGAAGTCAATTTGAGTTACTTCGGTGGCTGGCAGACACATGAAAACTTTGTCGATAAAATCGAGGTCCAATCGAATTATCATGTCACCACTGGCGTCTGAGACCGATCTGGTCTCTTTATTGTAAAATCGTGCACACTGAAAGACAAATTCCGCATGATGTGCTACTATCGAAAAGGCGGCCACGAGGTGAATGTTGCTCTCAACAATTCTTTTTATCCCAGTGCTGGGATTTGTTGCCTTGGTTCGCTCCAGAAACTTGGCCATGTCCACATGGCCGATCTCGGTATCTCGAATGTCATCGACATTCGAGGTGACTGATGTGGGCAGGAAGATGCCCTAGTACTTGTATTTCATGCTCTTCGCCTTTGAGGGAGATGCTTCCGTCATAGAGGACAGTCTTGACTGGACGGGAGCAGATGTACAGGAGCTCACTAAAGGTGCTGCTGCCATGATTACAGACAAAAGAAGAGTGAGCGAGAGAGGGCGAGCGCAATTTAAGTGACATGGATTACTGGAGGTCACTTAAATAGGCCAGATTTAGTAAAGGAGCGGAAAACGAGAAAGAAAATATGTGAAAGGGACAACTTGGAAAAAGTTTCGAGAGTTAGCTAAAAATTAAAGAAAAATACAGGGGCGGCGAAAATCGCCGCCCTTGCATAAATTTAGAGAAATAGCAGGGGCGGCAATTTTTGCCGCCCTTGCCGGCAGGATGCAGGGGTGACGATTTTTGCCGCCCTTGCAAGAAGAATGCAGGGGCGGTGTTTTTCACTGCCCTTGCAGAAAAAAGCCTGGAAAATGCAGCGGTGACGAAAATTGCCGCCATTGCTCTTGACAAGGGGGGAGCGTGGAAAGGAAATAAAACATAAACAATAAAACACTTAACCTAAAATCGAGAAAATAATCTGAAATAATCATAAAAATGAACCCTACCTGAGAAAACGTGCGTGCCACGAGGTCATATCCACGAGTTGGTGCTTCGAAACGTCACTTGAGGCGCTCAGGTGCAAGAGGTAGGAGGAGAGGAGGAAGCAATGAGAAGAATGAGGCTCAAATCAGAATATATAAGGTGAAAAACCCACCCCAACAACCCACCGCGTGCATCCATTAATGCCTTGCACAGAAATTGAGGCGTGCAAGGGTGGCAAAAATTGCCGCTTTTGCATGTAGTCGGTCTCTTTGCAGGGGCGGTGAATTTTGCCGCCCTTGCAAGTCAGAGTGCATGGGCGGTGATTTTTGCCGCCCTTGCAGAAAACGTGCAGAGGCGGTGAAAATCGCCGCCCTTGCACACAAAAGAAGAGAAATACAGTGGCGGCATTTTTCGTCGCCCTTGCGCAAAAAAGAAAAATGAGACCAACTCTGAAAGGAGAAAAAAGAGGAAGGGAAAACTTGACCTGGACGAGATAGTAACCACTCCTCGTTCTAAGGACAAGATGAAAACGAATTATAAAATTCGTATCAAAAAATGAACTTAGAGAGACAAAAGACGAAACGAACAAGTTTTGTAGGGGGGTTGTTTTCAAAAATGAGCTAAGTTGATTTTGGAAACAATAGTTGGCTTCTGTTGAGAAACTTCCATTTAATCGAAATGATTAGCAGAAGTAGAATCCAGTTTCTAAGTGCCTTCATCCAAGCCATTGGGCTACGAAGTCGAGCGAAAAATGAGAAAGAAAAATAGACAAAACATAAGAACTGTACATATTTTACAAACGGACTCATCCAAGCTTTAAGGGTTGAAAAGCTTTAGATGCTGCCCATTGTGAGGTAGTGTAAACGGTGTTCCATCTTTATACTCTAGCAAAAATCTGGCCTCACTATAGAGCTGTCGAATGGTGAATGGACCCCTCCACAGGGAGTCGAATTTGCCGTGCATCCCTTTTGGTTCTCGTCGCTTGTCCCATAACAAGACTTGATCTCCGATTTGGAAGTCACACACTCTAGCTCTTTTATCAAAAAGCGCTTTCACCCGGTCCTGATGTTCCTTGATCTGATCCACCACCATAACTCGTTGTTCATTCAGCTCGGTCAGACACATGATCCGCTTGTTAACTGAGCTTTCGAAGGTTGAGTCTTCGATTGCTCTGGTTAATTTGAGTGCTGGTAGTTCAAGGGTAATGGAAATTTCTGCATTTCATCCATATAGGAGTTGGAAAGGTGACATACCTATAGCTCTTTTGGGTGTTATCTTGTCGGCCCATAAAGCGTCATACAAAGCTTTGTGCCATGTTCTTTGATTGTCGTCCACCAATTTCTTGGTAATGGTGACCAGGTTTCGGTTACTTGATTCTGCTTGTCCATTTCCTTGAGGGAAATAATTTGAAGTGTGAGATAAGGTAATCCCATAATGGAAACAAAATTGAGTAATTTTATGTGATGAAAAACATGCCGTATTATCTGTCACAACTTTTAGTGGAACCCCAAACCTGGAATTGATATTTTCTTTGAGAAAGCTGCTTAATACTTCAGACGTAGCATGCTTGGTTGGTATGGCCTCCACCCATTTAGTAAAATAATCTATCGCGGTGAGGACATAATCATGTCTGACACTCGAAGACAGGTTAACTGGACCAATGAAATCAATACCCCACTGCTGAAATAGTTCCTCGATCACAACTGGCTTGAGGGGCAAAGCAGGTAGCTTACGCTTTCCAACGAATTGCTGACACTGTTCACACCTATGCACCCATTTGTAAGCATCCTGAAAAAATGTGGGCCAATAGTACCTTACTCGTAAAATTTTGTGTGCCGTCACCGGTACAGAGAAATGTCTTCCACAGGCCGAATCATGGAAAGATTCTAAAAGTCTTTCTTGTTGAGCTTTGTCAACACAACGAAGAAATGCCCCGTCTAAGTTTCTCTTATAAAGACCATTTTTCCACAGAACATAACCAACTGCTTTCAATTTAACATTCCATTTTTCTTTGAAAGAAAGATGAGCAGGACACTTGCCGTAAGTTAGGAAATGAGCAATGTTAGAATACCACTCATTAGTAGTGGCAATAAAGAGAACTGTGGGCACACTTTTGATATCTTGTTCTTTACTTTTTAATTCGTCTGGAATGTTGTTGGCGATCAATTGGCAGAGACCCCTTCCTCGTACAAGCTTGGTTGGTTTGATGTCCAGATCGAATTTCTGAGTTTTGGCAATCCAGTTACCTCTCTTTGTACCGAATTCTTGCTGAGTCAAAATAGATTTTATTGTTGTATTTGGTACGAGAACTTCGGTGTGAGAATTCAGGATATAAAACCTGAAATGCTTGACAGCCTTGACCATGGTGTATGCATGTTTCTCCATAAGGGAATATTTCAACTCATGATCTTTGAGTGGGCAACTCATGAATGAAATAGGAGATTTTGCATTTTCTGAATTTGGTTAAACCAGAATAGCTGACAGTGTATGCTCCGAGGCATAACTATATATCTTGAAACCTTTAGTATAGTCCAGACAGACCAAGACTGGTGCCCGAGCAATTGCTTACTTAATTTCTTTGAATGCTGATTTGCCCTCGGCAGTCCACCTAAATGTGACATTGCTCTTCATCATGTTGACAATGTGACGGGTTTTCTCAGCGAACTCAGGAACAAATCTCTTAAGAAAATTCACCTTTCCAAAGAAAGAGTGAACTGCGGTCTTGCTGGTAGGCAGAGTAAGCTCTTGGATGGACCTAACTCTTTCTGAATCAATTCTGATGCCTTCTCGGGACACTATGTGTCTGAAAAATTTCCCTTCAGTCACTCTGAAGACGAATTTCTTTGGGTTTAACGAGATGCCATTTTGACGACAACGCTCCAGTACCTTTTGCAAATGGTGAACATGCTCCGAACGCTGTTTTGAAAAAACCGTCAGATCGTGTAGGTACATTACAATAAATTTTTCCATCAAATCTTTGAAAGCAGGATTCATGGCTCTTTGAAAAGTGGCACCTGCGTTTATCAGACCGAAAGGCATCCTGCGGTAAGCGAAAGTGCCCCAGGTTGTGGTGAACGTTGTCTTGTGTTGATCTGCTTTCTCGACCTCAACCTGATTGTACCTCAAAAAATTGTCAAGCATTGATAACATTTCTGAACCTATTACCATCTGTAAGACTTGATCCATAATGGGAAGGGGGTAGTTATCTTTTAAGGATAACTGATTCAAGTTTCTGAAATCTACACAGATTCGAATCTCACCATTTTTCTTTCTGACGGGTATTATGTTAGCAACCCATGTTGAGTGATGGATTGGAAAAATTATTCGAGCATCCAACATCTTTTGTATCTCAGCTAAAATAGTACCTGAGATTTTTGGATTATATTGTCTGGATTTCTGTTTGTAAGGCACAGAGTTGGCTTTCAGGGGGATGTCATGTGGCCTAAGAGATTTCAAGTCATCATAATAATAGGCCAACACATCCCTATATTGGCGGAGTAAACTAGCAAGCTCCAACCTTTCTTTGGAAGTGCAACATTTCCCAATGTTTACCATCTTAGGATCGTGCTTGGTCCCCAAGTTGACTTGATCAAAATCTTGAGAAGAACTTGAATCTGTTCGTTGTTGTTTGAAAAACCTGTCATGGTTATCAAAAAGCTTTTCTAGGGAAATCAAACCTTTGGAAATTTTATTTCCCTTGAGCTGTAGAAAATCCTCACCTATATCGACCTGGGTTTCAGGGGTTAATTCACACTCTCGGGGCTCACTACCTTCAAAACACAATTGTTTGAAAGTGTCCTTTTGCTCCAAGAAGGCGATGATTTGATCATCGTTATTAAACACTTGCCAGTGGTCGGCATTGTCTGGTACACTTGGTCGAAAAACTAGCTCAATAGTATACTTATCTCCCTTATAATCTGGGTGGGGAATCAGGAGGGTGGCAGAGACAGCCAATGCATCTGCTCGATCATTGAATTCCCTCGGAATGGTGAAGATATTGAAGGCATCAATTTTTTTGATCTGATCCCATACCAGATTGCGATAATGGCGCAACCTCTCATTCTTGGTCTGATAGAGGCTCCTTACCTGACAGACTATTAACTCAGCGTCTCCTTTAGCATGGAGTTTCCTAATGCCCTTTTCTTTGGCAGCCTATAGTCCAAGCAACATGGATTCGTATTCAGCCGTGTTGTTAGTATTGTTGAATTGCAATTTGTAGGAAAAAGGGGTAATCTCTCCCTGAGGGGATACCAACACAACTCCGGCTCCTGATCCAGTAGAAGAGCAACTGCCGTCAAACTCTAAGGTCCATAGCTCATCAGGTATTACTTTTTTCATAAAAACTTTCATATTTTAGGGAAAGGGTTATTTCATATGTTCATTTTGCTTGGGCATTCCACCCTTCACGTCAGCTGAAATCAAACCCAAATTACCACCAGTAGGAGTTTCATCTAATGCATTGTGGATCTCGTATGCGGACAAGAAATAAGTGCCCATGCCTGAAGACTCAAATAAAATTTGAGCTTCAGGCGCTGCAGAACGAGTAACTACGTACCTGGCTTCTTTTTCAGGAAGCAATTTCTTCATGACGCCTTGGACTGGAATCCTTGCTTCTAATAAGTCCATGCTTAACTCGCCCCCAACATCCTTACAGAAATTTTGCCCAAGCAGGATGCCGTAAGATGCTGGAACATCGGCTACTAGAACCGTCATTTTTATCCGCTTTTCTGAAAAAGCCGCAAAGGCATATTGGGCATCTTTTATTTGGCCAAGGAGGGGAACCTGCTTGTTTTTCATGGAAAAACACCTCCCAAAAATTTTGGTCAAAGTTAGGCCGAGAGAATCTACCACTTTGGCAGGCATGACATTATCTGAAGCCTCGGAGTCTATAATACAATTACTCAGTTTGTAGCTATTTATAAGTAGGGAAACATAGAAAGGTTCTATTTTCCTGGGAGCAACAGGGGGAGTCATAACCAGATTGTTTTGGGTTGGTTTGTCTTTGAGAAGATCAGGGACAACTTTCAAATAATTTTGTCTTATAAGGATAGCTTTATTTTTAACATACTCTGCTAACTTATCAAACTGTTCTGGGTTAGCTCTTAAATACTCAACCTCTATCCTCTGATTCTAAGTCTTTCTAGCATGATCAATTATATCAAATGATTGAAAAATAGTTGCAATAGAAGAAGAAATTCCATTATCAAAGGCTTTGAAGGGTACTCCACTGGGCTGAGTAGCAGAAGACGGGAATGTCGGGTGATTGGGAGTACTTGCTTTTTTATGAGTTATCTGATCTTTTGATTGCGGAGATAATGGAGTCTCGCGTTTGGTTATAGAAACTGCATGCCGAGGTCCTTCATCTGCCTTTCCTTTATCAGTCTGTGAAGCTGACTGATTTTGAGATTTGGTAAAAACAGCGTAAGTTCCCTCTGAATCTTCTCCTTTACCCCCGGCTTCATCTTGATAATCTAGGAAACCGATATTGGAGTCGCCAGCTAATTCCTCATCCTGTTCATCAAAAAGGTTAGCATTTTCTTGTTGGTCTAGCTGTGGTTGAAAGGAGTTATCGTGCTCAGCCTCTAGGTATCCGATTGCTGAATGGGCAGGCGCTGCTTCAATGGCTAATCTTCCTGAAGGGGGAGGTAGGCGGTTTGATTGCCCTTGGGTCCGGGCAGTATTACCTTGATATGGCTGATTCTGGAATGTCCTCTTGGGTGCATCTCGATAGGTAGGAGCAGACTTACCTTGGGTAATTTGTCTTTTCAAAGCTATCAGTTCATTTGTTAATTTTTGTACCATAGGATTT
The DNA here is from genome assembly GCA_037957365.1 of Torreya grandis. Classification (NCBI taxonomy): domain Eukaryota; kingdom Viridiplantae; phylum Streptophyta; class Pinopsida; order Cupressales; family Taxaceae; genus Torreya; species Torreya grandis. The sequence continues at coordinate 3,801,247 of JARHVA010001107.1, forward strand.
GTAGTGCCCGTAGAAGAGCTTTCAACAGATGAAGGGAATTTAGTTTTACTAGAATCTTTCCTGATCTTGCCTGCCAGGATAAGATCGTCTTCAATCTCAATAGCCAAACCTTGAGCCAAGGCTAGGTCCATAGGGCTAGCTCGTCTCAATAAGAAACTTACTTCGGGAAGCTGTGAGTTGATGAAAAAACACTTGAGATTTTTCGGTGTGGGTTCGGCCAGAGTCAGAATCCGATTCCTCAACTTGTTGAATTTAGCTATGAAATCCCTCATGGGTTCCTAGGATTCTTTCTTCAATTGTGTCAGCTGCGCCAACAAAGCGTGCACATCTTCAGCGAGTTTAAATCTAGCATCAAATTTGGACTTGAGCGTATCCCAGCTTGTTACTGACCCAGCCTGCAGGTGATAAAACCAATCCGCGGCAGCTCCTTGTAAAGTTTTCACAAAGAGTCTTACTGCCACATCTTCAAATTCGACCCCAATTACGCCACATGTTATGGAGAAGGTGACAACATGTTCGTCAGGATGAACCTTCCCATCACCAAAAAACTTAGAATTTTTTTTCCTAAAACTACGAGGTAGTTCATGCAGATGTGGGGTCAAGTTAAGAGGGCCGAAGGAATTACCCCATGGGCCTTGAGCCATTATGATAAGAGGATTAAAAGGTGGGATAAAAAACCTTGGTGGAGTGTTTATAGGGAGGCGGCGATTAACAATGGGAAAAGGAGTTCTACCTCGTGTTGGCGATCTGCCAAGGCTAGAAGGAAAACTCCTAGATCGTTGAATAGAGGTTGATGAAGGGAACATATCAAAATTACTCTATTGCGCTAACTCAAACACATGGTCAACAACGCCTTTAGATCTTTGACTTTTGGTATAGCGTGGAGTTGCCAGATTTTTAAAACAAAAATGGGACCGAAACTATTTCAAATTGAAGCTTGAGGCTTCAAAATGCACGTTCTTCCTAGTGGCTCTGGTTTCACAGATCGGATAATGTAACGTAGGTAGGTGGTAAGGCTAGAATGATAATGGGTAAGATGTAGAACGGAGTCGCCAAACTATGTAATGGAGAAGGGTAGGGACCGCTTCAACCTGAAACTTGAGGTTTCAGACTGCGCATCCGATCCCCAGCGGAGTCGCCAAAAAACTGTTCGGTGAATATTTTGTCAACTAACTGATAACAAAATGGGGATATCAGCCACATCATAAGAGCGATTTACACCATGAGGAGTGTGGCTTTACCAGATCTAGATGAGGTAAATCTCTCCTCTCATCAAGGGGAGGTTCCCTATCAATATTTATGTGCCAGATATATAATTAAGCAGAAAATAACACATGAGGGTGGTATAACGACATCTACCCCTCTTTTTTCAGAGGTAATGTATGAAGGACAAAAGAGGAAAATCCCTAGTCTAAGGCTAACAACACTCCTCTTCTTTTAGGAATGATATCAAATGAAGAGCAAGAGATTACCTGAAGTAACAAAATCCACAAGAATGCTCCCGCAAGCGCAAAGTCTCCCGTAGCTTCTCCACAAATCCAACACGAGTACAACCATAGAGTAAAGTGAAGCACAAAGTCTTCACCTGAAACTACAAAAGATAAAAGAATCTCAAAGGTAAAAGTAGCACACAGTCTATTTTCTACCCTCAAGAAGTGCCCTCAGATAATAATAACACACCCACTTTGCTTATTAAATCAGATAAACAAGATGTTACCAGAAAAAAGACAAGAATTATTTCCTAAATAACACAGATAATCTCAACACAAAATATGAAATAAACTGCTTCTCATTTATTTAATCAAAACATGATTTACAAGTTTGAGCACAAAGTTTCAAAAGTTGCTTGAATTTCAGCAGAGTGTTTGCTATTAACTTCTCCAAGATCCTTTACAAATGAGGTCTCCGCTATATATATAGGGAGAAAGTCCTCAAAAATAGAAAATAATAAAATATCTTGGTCAAAGATGACTCATCTTTGACTTTTAGATATTTTCCAAAATATTTACATGTAATTACACATTTACAAAATTGCATGCATTCTGCACGAAACAGAAATGCATAAGGATAGAAGAAGAGAGAAGGAGAGAGAGTCAATTCTTGCTGCCGGACTTTTTTAGATGAGCATCGTACATGGCGATTGATGCCTGAATTCTTATGCTGTCTGGCGCAACTGCGTTCTTAGAGACGACCCTTGCTTTGATCAATGCGTCTTTCAATGCTGTGATAGCTTTAGAGTGGCCAGTTAACCTGGATTTCAAATTCTCCAAATTTAACTGAGCATCCAGAATGCTGTCCACCGAAGTCATTGAGAAAGACACTCCGTTAGAATCTTTCTGGATCATCCCTTCAAAACTCTGAATCATTTCTTCTGCCAGAAGGAACTGATGGTCCTTAGAAGTCAAGTTGCATGGCAGCTCTTCTAACTTGTTCAGCAGGCTCAGGTCACTCTTTTCACTAGCTTCTTTGAAAGCTTTGAGATCATCAATTAGGTCCTTGAGTACCTGAATCTTGAAGATCATTGACTCCTTGATCTCAACATAGGAATCTTTGTTGGAGATGACACCGATAGATATCAGGGCACTCTTTTTGAGATCCTTCATTTCCTTTCATTTGCTGAGATCTTTCTCTAAGCTGTCAATTTCTTGAGAGATAAGGGAGACAAAATCGTCTACCTGAGTTCTCAATCTCTTCATTTTACTTGTTCTTTCGGCAACTTCTGATATCAAAGAGACTCCCTGATTGTGCATCCTTTCAACATATTCCTCCATGACTTTCTCCTCTAAATAGGTCTTTTAAGCTTTCTGAATGACTGAATCATCCACGGAAAAGGCCTCTGGAGTTGCTGCCTCAGTAAAAAAAGTGAAACTTTTGATCACTGCTGTTAACTGCTCAGCTTTGGCTTTATAAAAATACTTCATCTCCTTTTTCCTATCAAACTTTTAGACCATAATGTCCATTGCTGACTGAAGATCGCTCTTCGCACCTTCGTGAGTAACTTTGCCAAGTTCAACACGGGAGATGAAATAACTGCTCATTTCAAAACCCTCAAGGGTTGCACCCTGAGGAGGCTTGGCAATTTCTAGAAAATTTTTCCCGTTTTCTTCGACCAACTTGGAGAGGATTTTTGGCCTCTTAGGAGCCCTTGCTTTTGCCGGCACTATCTTGCCAAAATCGAATTCATCTGGGGAGATGGCCATTTTCTTCCTTTTAGGCGTGAAAGCAGACATCCAAGGTGGGAGAGAAGTACTCATTGTAACAATGGTTGCCTCTGCTGGTGTCACTGTAGCAGCTTCCACACTACTGGTGGTGGCAGTAGTTGCAGTTGGAGTAATCGGCGAAACTGTATCAACTACTGATTCTAGCTCAGGTCTAGGGCTTGGTGGCAGGTTGAAAGATGGAGATGATAGACTCGGAATGGACCCGAAAGAGCGAGGGGAACCTACTGAAGGACCCTGAGGATCACCAAAAACAACTCTAGAAGGGGAAGCAGCTCCAGAAGATGGAACATTGATTGGAGAGATAGGAGAAGCAGGCACCGCAGGAGATTGAGGGGGAGAAGGAGAGGCGCTCTGGATCGGCTGTGCTTGTCTCGACGAGATTGGAGACCCGACACTTGGTCGTTCTGACGGTTGATCCTATGTCTTCATAGGTTGAGTTGTTTGTGCTTCGGGGCTTTGACCTTTGGTTCTTTCAGCTGTTGATTTAGGCTCTTGTGTTGACTTAGGCTTTTTGAAAACAAAGATGATCCTGGGCTTATGAGGCTTAGAAGGTGAAGGAATGTCACCTTTGCTTTTTGTTCAGTTTTCTGCCTTCCTCTTCAACTCTGCTTGGTATTCAGCCTCTGATCCTGTGATGAATTCTTTTAGGGTGATGCCTTTGGCTATGAACCAATCATTGGTGTTAGCCAATATTGGTTCAAATCTTTTCCTCAGCGAGGTCAACTCCTTTTGAGACCACTGAACTGGAGGGAGAGGGGAACCGACAACCTTTTCTGTCAGATACTTGCTGCTTATGATGTTCCCATCATCGACTAAACCAGAAGAGATCTCTGCAAGTCCGAGGTATTCTATCTGCTCCAGTGTGAGACGACAATAATCCATTTTTCTTATCTCATCGGCCGTCCTCAGGTCCACCCTGATATCCTCACTCATGGGTTCGTGGAACCGAGTCTTTCTTCTAATCTTCTCTCTGACTCCCTTGAAGTCAAATTTCTCCCGTCTCTTGAATGGTTTGATGTTAACCATTTGCATTTCTGTTTCCATAACCTTGGCTTTGGTTGATGTAGCAATTGAAAACCTGCCAATCTGGATAGGGAACTTGAAACTGGGTCTCTTAACTTTCATTTGCTTCGTGTGCACGACAACCAGTTGTCGACAAAGCTCCATTAGGACTATCCTGTTTGAAGGGAATTTGGGGAGCATATAAGGGTATCCTTGGTAGAAACCCACCCGAAGATAGCTAAACGTAGAGAACTGGAGGAACATGCAGCCATAACCATTCACCACCGTCCAGGCCTCGTCTGATATTCTATTTTGCTCCAGTTGAGGATCGAAGAGACACAAGAATACGGCGAAGAATACGTCATTCACTCGCCTAAAATGACATGTTGACCCTTGAAGCGTCAGCTGTGGATAGTATGAGTAGACCGGGGTGGTCTTTCTATCTCCCTCTGTTGTCAAACCTGGGAAAGATCACATTGCGGCAGCTATATAGACCAGGTACGAGGTCATGTAGAATTTGAAGGAGGTTTGTACCCTGGTCAGTTGTTCGTGGATAGCGTTGCTGATCTGTTTCCCTCAAAAGATGGTTTGTTTACCTTGAAGGATGATCTTAATGAACAGATACATTCATTTGTGGAATTGTGAAGAGGATGGGAGGCCCTGTACTCTGCTGAGGAGGGTGATTAAGTCACCAACTTCTTCAATGAAATCACTTTTAGGGAAGCTTTTCGACCATCTAGAGAGACTGGTCCTCGGAGTCTTTAGCCATTTATAATTCATGACCTTCTTTGCCCTTTCTGGGTCTTTATCGTACTCCTTTTGTGCGTTCTCGAAGTCAATTTGGGTTACTTCAGTGGCTGGCGAACACAGGAAAACTTTGTTGATAAAATCAGGGTCCAACTGAATTATCATGTCGCTACTGGCGTCTGAGACCGATCTGGTCTCTTTGTTGTAAAATTACGCGCACTGGAGGACAAATTTTGCATGATGTGTTGCTATCGAAAAGGCGGCCACCAGGTGGATGTTGCTCTCAACAATTCTTTTTATCCCAGTGCTGGGATTTTTTGCCTTAGTTCACTCCAAGAACTCAGCCATGTCCACATGGCCGATCTCGGTATCTCGAATGTCATCGACATTCGAGGTGACTGATGTGGGCGGGAAGACGCCCTGGTACTTGTTTGCCTTTGAGGGAGATGCTTTCGTCATAGAAGACAGTCTTGACTGGACGGGAGCAAATGTACAGGAGCTCGCTTAAGGTGCTGCTGCCATGATTACAGACGAAAGAAGAGTGAGCGAGAGAGGGAGAGCACAATTTAAGTGACATGGGTTATTGGAGGTCACTTAAATAGGCCAGGTTTAGTAAAGGAGTGGAAAATGAGAAAGAAAATGCGCGAAAGGGACAACTCAGAAAAAGTTCTGAGAGTTAGCTGAAAATTAAAAAAAAATACAAGGGCGGTGAAAATCGTTGCCCTTGCATAAATTTGGAGAAATAGCAGGGGTGGCAATTTTCATCGCCCTTGCGGGTAGGATGCAGGGGCGGCATTTTTCGCCGCCCTTGCAGGAAGAATGCAATTGCGGCATTTTTCACCGCCCTTGCAGGAAGAATGCAGGGGCGGCATTTTTCACTGCCCTTGCAAGAAAATGGCAGTGAGAATGCAGGGGTGGCAAAAATCGCCACCCTTGCAGGAAAAAGCCTGGAAAATGTAGCGGCGACGAAAATCGCTGCCACTGCTCTTGACAAGGGGGGAGCGTGGAAAGGAAATAAAACATAAACAATAAAACACTTAAGCTAAAATCGATAAAACAATCTGAAATAATCATAAAAACGAACCCTACTTGAGAAAATGTGCATGCCACGAGGTCGGATCCGTGAGTTGGTGCTTCAAAACGTCACTTGAGGCGCTCAGGTGCAAGAGGTAGGAGGAGAGGAGGAAGCAATGAGAAGAATGAGGCTCAAATCAAAATATATAGGGTGAAAAACCCACCCCAAAAACCCACTGCACGCAGCTATTAATGCCTTGCATGGAAATCGAGGCGTGCAAGGGCGACAAAAATCACCGCCCTTGCATGTAGTCGGTCTCTTTGCAAGGGTGGCAAATTTTGCTGCCCTTGCAAGTCGGAGTGCATGGGCGTCGATTTTCACCACCCTTGCAGAAAACGTGCAGATGCGGCAAAAATCGCCGCCCTTGCACAGAAAAGAAGAGAAATGCAGCGGCGGCATTTTTTGCTGCCCTTGCACAGAAAAGAAAAATAAGACCAACTTTGGAAGGAGAAAAAAGGGGAAAGGAAAACTTGACCTGGACGAGATAGTAACCACTCTTCATTCCAAGGACAAGACGAAAATGAATTATAAAATTCGTATCGAAAAATGAACTTAGAGAGACAAAAGACGAAACGAACAAGTTTCGTAGGGGGGTTGTTTTCAAAAATGAGCTAAGCTGATTTTGGAAACAACATTATGTATGTTGGATATGTGTTGGGTATGTGTTGTACTAAAAGTAATATCATGAATGGAGATGAGTGCTCAATTCTCTGATAGTGGCTCAAGAATGCAAAGGTTGGCCCTTTGGCTCCATCATTGCCCACTAAGTAAAGCTATGTGATAATTGGTATGCTAATCGATGTTTGGACTGTGTGTCTAATCCCTTTGAGTAGGTAGCTCAAAAATACAAAGGCTAGCTTGACCTTTGGCTCCATCATTACCCACTAAATGAAGCTTTAAACTGATACTGATATAAATGTGTGTTGTATGAGATGGCTCCTGAAGCCCATGAATGATCTAAAATATGACAATGTGGCCTGGGTAGCCAAATATGTACTAAAAACTAGGCCAATTTTGGCCACTCTGAAAGGTGAAGATTAGGCTTGTATGAAAGCCACTCCAAAACTAAGAACTAGGCTTATATGGAGGCCACTCGAAAATGATGTCAACCACTTGTAGATGGAATAAGGCACATAATTATTGAGAATGCCTAATGTACTGAACTCAAAAAGAAAAGAAGTTAAATCTGTCATGCACATTGCCCCCAATTACTGGTGTTTATAACATGGATTTTGATTTGAAATTTATACCAACTACCCAATCTAAAATTGGAATCAAGATCCATTATGTTGCATATGATGCCCCTTATATCTAGATCATCTGAGAAAACTATACTGAAACTATTGATTATGAATTGTACTATTGCTAAAAAAATTGTAATCGAACTTAACTTTCTATCTATTTCTAGAAAATCTAGGTTTTTTGCTATTTGGATAAGAGCACTGAAAACATGACACCCTCTTATCCAATGCTATTGTCTAGGTCTGGCGCTCTTGTCCTCTGTTGAATCTTATCATTGTTCTATAATTATCACTATTTTTATGGTGTGTTCTTCCTAGTTTGATCTCTGATTATTGTTCTAGGTGTTCTAAAATTAATTTTTGACTGATAGGAGGCTCTGATCTTTGTGATAAAACTTTTGTTTATTGCCTCCTCTTTTGAGGGTAGGAATGAAGACCTTGCAATGAATTCCCTCAAAAGAAAGATCCCTTACAAGTGTGTTATACTATGAAATACATGATATAGTAATGATAATTGAAAGATGTCTCAAGATATAGTATATTTTGTATTGGAGATTTGTTAGATCAACAAGGGTATGTCTAGATAGATGTAATAATGTAATAGCATGTGCAATGTGTTGAACTAAAACTGAAAAGTATGGTTAGTTTTTAGTTGTCAAGAAGGGATGGAGCATGATGTCCATCATGGCATCCAAAAAGGTAAGATAATGCATGATGTGGATCATGACATTGCAAAAATTTGAGAAATAAACAAGCACCAGTCACATAAGGTAAGAATCAAGAAGCATACAAAAGTGACCAAAGGGCCAAACAAATAAGGGACATGGGGACATATCACTCACAAAGACATGTTTAAATGCCATAGACACATACAATTAAAAATAAGAAAGGTTGGCACAAGGGCCACAATCACATAGAAGAGTACAAGCAAAAGACACTGGCAAATGTCCTAAGGCACACACAATAATAAAAGCAAATGACACTGGCAAATGTCCTAAGATGCATATAAGAGATAAAATAAGAACTGATAAATGCAATCATATTTATCTATGCAAATAAAGCAAGAAAAACATGTAAATATGCTAAAAATACAATCACATCTAATGAAATATTTCGAGCCAATTTTTTCGATTTTTACAAATTGAAAATTACAATCAATGCACCCATTAAGGCTAGAGGATAAACCAAAACATGCAAAAAGCAACTCTGACCAAAATGTACACCAGTATCCCGATGTGGGCCAGGTGTGAGCATTGGTCAGAGGATCTGAAACAAAGTGCTTATGCAGGAAGTAACTCTAACCAAGGATGGCGCCAATGATGGCGAGCATATGGTCAGAGGATCTTCTGCTTCTAAATGCTGAAAGGGAACTCAATGTCAAGTGTGTGCTACCCAATCCAATGCGGAGTGAGAGGCGACCATCTGACGGAGTGATGCTGAAAGGGAACTCAATGTTAAGTATGTGCTACCCAATCCAATGCAGAGTGAGGAGCGACCATCTGACGGAGTGATTACAAATAACAATGTTTGAAAGAAAATGCTGAAAGCTGAAAATAATCAACACCCAAAATGTGCTTGCTAACCCAGAGTGGGAGAGTAGCTACCATAGGGCAGAGATTTATCTATTACAAACAATTACTAAATGAGACGCTGAACATTACAAACTATGATGAGCAAGAATAACTATACTATCAGTACTACTGCCAGTTTACAATATGAATGATACGATCTTGCTTTGAATGTGGATCAACATATAAATCAAGCTGCAATAATATGTATTGAACTTCCTTCACTAAATAACAAGGATTAGATCTGAAAGTACAACAACCAGACCAACCTCAAATTCTGATTTATGACAGTCCAGATTTTCGTGTGCACGAATAACAGCCCTGTACTTCACAATTTTACTCACAACTTGCTCAAAACTTCATCAATTCTCATGAAACAAATTGCACAATGACTCTAGTATGATGGCGACCAAATCAGAACACTGAAACTCACTCAAAAGATACTATTTATTTGATGCATGCAGCCCAATGTAGATTTGAAATAGTACGGACCAACAACCTATGAATTTACTCATATGCTCATAACTCTCTCATTTCTCACCCTAATGATCTCAAATCTGATGCAATAGACCCTCAAAATGATGGCGCCTAACTTAGTAATAAGAAATGGTATCTAAATATGGTTATTAATTATTGACATGAATCCCAATGCACTCTAGAAAGTACAGCCTTCAAAGAATGACGGATTTGCATTATAAAATCATAAGCTTCGTATTAAAATCTGCAAATATTCATGAAGGGGCACCCTTACCAATAAGATGCAATGACACGATACCCAAAACAATCTTTTTGATATTTTTGGATTTACAAATTAAAATTCGAATCTGCTGTAGCTAAAATGTAAGATCTGAAAACCTCTAATATGCAAAATCAGAATACTAATTAGACACAATGCAGGTTATAATGCACAAAACCCAATGAACTCACAAAACTAAACTAAATCACCACTAGTTGTTGTCTCTCAAACAAGAAGCGATGCCCGAGCTAGGAGGCCTTCATTCCTCGAAGCGATCCCAAAGCCAATCTGGCAGCAAAATATTCCTGTAGACAAAGATGATGAAATGAGAGCACTCCTCCTCCATTTATACTTTTCCAACTGGGAGTCTCTAAAATCCTCTTGTATATGGGATAAAACATGAGAGGGAAAATAATATAATCCTCTTTAATTCTTTTTCAACCTCAACATTAAGTCGTTGAGCCTAGGCACCAAGGTCCAAAATTAAATAATAATGTTTAATTTATGGACTTTAAAACGGAGGCCAAAATGATGTCAGAAACTAATGATCTATAGCTCATTGGAAAGGTCTTGATAAGATGAATCCAACCCCACTCTCAAAATCCCGTTCCGGTGCCAATCCTGAACTTACTAAAAATAGTAAATTCTTGAAAGTGCTCCGAATGCCAAAATGAACATACCACTGTGAAGCTCTCTGAAAACCCAAAAAGAATCCACCATTGAATCCACCAACTCTGAGCAAAGACATCCTTAAAAATAGGAAACCCTAATTTTACCTTCTGACTAGCCTTCGGGTCTCCAGAAAAAGGCCAATGGTCACTAGAAAGATCAGGTTTGAGAAGGGGATATTACATCTAATTAATCAAAGTGAGAAGTGAAAACATACAAGACATATAGTACAATACTAGGTAGATGTTAAGAAATACGCAAGTGCTATATACTAGTGAGTGTCCATAGAATAATATGTGTAAGCTAGTAAGTAATGTACATCAACATGATAAATAGAATATATGCTGTAGGAATGACATAACCTAGATGGTGTATTCATTTAGAAGATGGCCACAATGGGTAGATATATCGTTGTATGTCTCAAATGTAGAAGTATGATGCCCCCTCAATGGGTAGAGTGAAGCAATCAAGGATTTCGATGTCACTACACACACTCAAAGAAGATGAAGTGAAGCATGGTGATGTAGATAAATCGATAAAAAATAGCATAGAATAGTAAAATGTAAGTCTAGCATGGTGGTAAAAATATAAAGCATGGATAATACATACAATTGAAATGTTTTTGGTATTTTGAATTATTTGAATGTTTTTAAATTTCTAAAATATTTGAATATTTTTGGAATTTTAATATATTTGAATGTTATTGGTATTTTGAAAATAAGCTATGTATTTGTATTTTGAAATTATCTATGTACAATCAATCATAAGGAGACTATGTACAATAAATTTGAAAAGATACTATATACAAGAAAGACTGAGAAGAAATGATACTAATCGATGAGTCTTGTAATAGACTCCCTATCATGGTGTCTTGCATCAAGGAGAGGGATCGTGCATGATCATGAATCACAATAGAAGGGTTGAGACCATGAATCTAAAAGCTATGTATGTTGTAAATACTCTAAAATCTCTGTAGTGGAAATCGATTATGGGGTCCCCCTGTAACTCTGAGAAGTGGATGCAATTGTAGGGTTCTTAGGGACCCATCTGGTAGAAGGAGAAGATCTCTAAATATGTGATCTGTGTGTAGAGGTATGAGACCTCAATGATATTGCCTTGGGTGTGAACACTATAGTTAGAAACTATCTGGAGTATTGAAATTATGGCTGCTCTAAAAGAGGCCTCCGTGGAAGCGTATAAACTATCTATGATGGCGTGGAAGGCCTCGATTGTGTTTAAATTTGAACTAGAAGAAGAACTGTAACTTGTGGAGAAGCTAAAACTAGTGAATGCAAAGTAGAAGATGGATTTGAAGTCGGGAGTGGTAACTCATATGGAACTCCACCAACTGTAATAACCTGATTAGTGTGAATGAATTTCATGTATCTGTGAACTAGAGAAGGTATTGCATGAAGTTTCTAAATCAATGATCGACCAAGTAACATATCAAAAAATCTTGCACTGAGAACAATAGTAAATGGTGTGGCCACATGTGTTGGACCAACCTATAGAGGAAGTAAAATCTCACCCAATGAACTCTATATGTACCCAGTGAATCTGCTGATAATTGTGTCCATAAGGGTAATATCTTGTAATGAATATCTCAAATACTACAGTAATATCATAGTGTACACGTTCATACTAGATCCATTGTCTATGAGAACACTATGAATGGAATGATGCTTTATGTAGGCTCTAATAAAGAGTGAATGGTAATTTGAATCATCCTCAACTATCTCCTACTTTGAAATAGAGATGGAAGGTCTAGCTGGAACTCTAGAATTATACACATCAATCATGTTGCTCGAAGGATGTGACTCAACTGAAGGTGCTTAATATGTAGCTAGTGGAGGGTGTGCATGATATGCATGGTGAACACCTGATGTATCCCCTGTTTCCTATTTAGAATGTTATGGGAAATGATCTGAGAAGATTTTCAAATTTGAGGAGGCTCAACTAGGGTGCTAATATCAATACAGTTGTCATCTATCAAATCTTATATCTTGTGTTTTAAACTGATGCATCTATTCATTATATGGTTTGGTGCCCTATGAAAATTGTAAAATGTATTCTGATCATATCCTCGTAGAAGAGGCTTTATTGGATCAATTTCCTGAATAGGAGCGAGAGATATAATGTTACATTCCAATATTTATTGTAAGACTCTAGTTGGAGATACTAGTAGATTGGTAAAAGTTCACCGAGGAATCATGGATAAAACCACTCGTTGAGGGGGCTCTGAAGCTGCATTAATTGTTGGTTGATTTTGACTTTTTTTTTAATCATTGACCTTTATTTTATATGGGACTTTAATGCTACTCTTGTTTGTTATTTCTGATATGCTTATATACTTGAGTTTGCCCATTGAAATTAGTTTGACTTCCCTTTCTTTTAGTGTATGACATAACTCAGTGAAGGAAGAGAATCTTTTGAGCATTATTGACTCATCCAAAATTGGTAGAAGACTATGTTTGAAGATATCTTGTACTTCTTGATTGACTATGGGGCTAGTCATTTTAGCCAAGATAGTCTTATATCAAAGAACATAATCTGTGAGATGCTCATTTGACCTTTATTTTTATTGTGCAACTTGGGCATAAGAAACCCTATCACCAATATTAATGCTGAAATGAGCTAGAAATATGTCAGCTAAAGGATTGAATGCATTGATCAACTGATTTGATAGACTATAGAACCATTGCAAAGCATAATCCCTTAGACTTCATGGAAATAACTTGGTTAGTAACCAATCATTTGGCACATAGTCCAAGCATGCTATGTAAAAATATCTTAAGTGTGTCTTTGGATCACCCTTGCCATCATATAGATCGAGGTTGGGTTGAACAAAACCTGGTGGTAAAGGTGTATAAACAATGTGATGTGCCAACGGTGTATGAAGTAAAGCAAAAGAGTCCAAGCCTTGTGTTGGTATAGAGGCACCTTGCTCAAGATGTAACACCTTGGATTGAAGAGATTTTATCTCTTGCATAAGGGTAGCCACATCAAGAGATAAATATGTACTAGTTGTAACTGGTGGTACCCCATAGAAAGGTTAGACTGCTATAGGGAGCTATTGAGACATAATTGCCCATGTAGTAGCATTTGTAACTATTTGTTCTGTGGTTTGAGAGGATTGATCATTGATCACCTTTTATTGTTCTTCTTATAGTATTTTAAGCATGTCATCTTACATATCAAGATGTTTAGTTAAAGGTCTTGAAGTTCCCTCTTATCAGTTTCATCAAAAATGGTATATTGGGCCATTGTTAATGTAGGAAGACAAATTGAAAATGGATTGAATTTTTTTCAATAAGTTGTAATAAGCAAAATGCAATGGATGGAAAGCACTGAATAAAGGAAATTTAAAGTCTTAAAAACAATAAACTAGAATATGCATAAAAATGATACGAAGCTCACAAACATGTAAGGTGATACCTCAAGAAGCAAAGGGACCTAGTAAATTCAACTAGGGTTTGAAAGAATTAATTTTTTAAATTAATAATGTAAATTTCTAAAAATTAAATGGAAATTATGATTTAAATATGTAGAAAAAATATCATAAAAATACTAGAAAAATATAGGTACCTAGTATTGGCAACTAGGGTTTGAAAGAAATAATTTTAAAAATTAATATGGTAAATTTGAAAATTTAAATAGAAAATTTGATTTAAATATGCAAAAAAAATTAGAAAAATATTTTTAATATTATCAAAATATTATCCCTAGGGTTTCTAAGGTTTTTGTATGCAAAAGGACCTAGTAAGTCAAGTAACATTAAATGATTTTTTAAAAATTTATATGATAAATTTAAAAATTTTAATATGAAATTTTAATTTAAATATTCAGGGAACATCGAAAAAATGTTGAAAAAATCAGAAAGAAATTTTTCCTACAGTTTCTAAGGTTTTTATGTGCAAACGAAGTAAGTCAGGTTCACCAAATGATTTAACTATTTTGAAAATAATGAAGTTTTATTCTTAATTTAGTTAAGGGTTTGGAATAATAAATCATTAAATAATATTGTAATAATTACAATCCTAATTTGTATAATTTATGTGTCTTTTAAACCTTTCTAAAAATAGCAATAAATAAGGAAAAATATAACTTAACTTAAAATTGGAGTGAAAGGACTGAGACAAAGGTTGAAACTGGATGTGTAAGACTGGAACAGTGTCATGAATCTAGATCTAGATTTTGTTTTGTGAAAGAATAAGAGCGCTATAAATAAGACACTTCAGGGTCTGGTGTTATTGTCCAGGTCTTGCCGCTATTGTCTAAATTGGTCATAGAGATATGAGTTTTTTGAGTTTTGTTCATTGTCTCTGTATGAGTCTGCCTATGAAATCCTAAGTACTGAATATCGATGGAGATCCTTGTAGAGTTGATTTAATATTGAAACCCTAGATCTTCATTGTGCTTGATAAAAATTAAGAAAGAGGGAGGGTTAGTATGTGTAAGATGTACTGAATGTGTATCTACACTCCTTATGTAGGTACGTTGCCTTCATACCAATACTTTGAAAAGGGATCAAGCCATATGTAGTTCTCCCACTTGATGTGTTTTATGCAATAGTGTAATTAGGATGCAAAAATGCCAAATTAAGAGTGTTTGAGGTGGCTAAGGATTGATGTGAGAGTTTGAATATATTTGCAGTTGTATTGGGTGACTGTATGCAGAGAATCGAGAAATTTGACTTATTGGTTTGTTTGTATTCTTGCTTGCTTTGTAAGATATGTCACCTCTCTTTATAAATGATCTTTAGATCAAATTTTATAAGAAATTTTTGGTCATGGGTTAAATGTATTCATGTTAGACTAACATGATGAAGGATAGGAATCAAATGAAAATAATTGCTTGGGCTCAAAATCTGATTGGATAGGGGCATTGAAAATGGGACACCCTAGGGTTCGGTGCTATTATCTATATCCAATGCTATTGTCTTACAGGCCCAAGACCTGGGGAGATAGAATTGGCTTGGGAAATAGAGCTTGAATGAGCTAGAATGATCATTTAGAAGGCTACGAATGACTGAGAATAAACAAAAAAGTGTCTAGAAGGGTCATGAGAGCATGCACGAAGGTCATATGGTTAGGGTGTCACAAGCCACACTCAAGATACTAATTTAGACATTTTATATGACTACATATACACTTACAATAGAAAGGTGTGTGGAGTGTTAATGCTTGGTGAGATTTCTCACTTTACAGATGAGGAAGATCTTACCTTGATTGCATTTATGCAAGATGAGGTGCTTTGTTTTATTTGATTCTATATTTTAGATAATTTGTAGTGTTATGTCACATATGCCACATCACCAAAGGAGTCTTAGAATGCTATTTTAACCTTATTTGAGAAAGATACTAAGTCTTCTAGGTCTCTTTTACCCTCTTTTACTACATCTCCTTCTATTCCACTTGTTTTTCCTCTTGTAAGGGAGGATTTATTTTTTGATGATGACACTAATATTGTTTAAGATTTGAGTCTTAAAAGTGACATGGATGAGGCACTATTGGCACTTCCTTCTTCTCTTCTTAATGAGGATTCACTCTTTGCTAGTGACATGAATCAGGATTATTTTTTATTTTGTGAGGACATACTTCTTAATGGTGATCTAGATGAGGCATTCTTACCTCCTACACCTCTCATTATTCAACTTTTTCTAGTTATTAGTGATGACTTATCTTTTGATGATGGTTTATTTGAGGTACCTATTACTCCTCATATAGGTTGTACTCCTATTCATTTTATTGATTGAGAGGACATGATTCTTGAGGATATGGCACCTTCACCATCACTTTTGGAGATCATGGATGAGACACCATCATGAATTATCAAGTATGACTTTTATTATGCCACAGTTGTTATTCTTTCATCACTCACTCCTTTTTTTTGTGAGGATATGTGTTTTGATAGTGATTTTCAAAAAAATTCAGACACGGTCTCTGCAAGAGATCATTATTATAGCTATAGATGCTTCAGCATACATAAGAGAATAAATCAATTGAATAAAACATTTTCTATTCACATAATGAGATCTAAAAAAGATATGCAAAAAGATCATAAAGCATGTATATTATAATGTATATCCCTTACTTAAAAAATAGGCAAAGTAAAATAAGATGCAAATCAAACTAGCCAATGTGGGATAAATCCCCTCATAAGATGAAACTAGGTAAAGATAAATAACCTAGTTAGAACCTAGCAAGCATGAGTAATAAGATACTCTAACACCCCCCGCGCCCCCCCCCCCGCCCCCCTCAAATGAAACTAAGGGCTAAAAATAAAAGATGTAGTGTGAAGTCATGTGTCCTTATGGACGCCAATCTATCATGTTGGAGTACATGGATGTTGAGTCATTGTAACCACCAAATCAAAGTAGAAATGGTGCTAAATATAAAGATCATTGAACAAAAATATTACATTCCAAAATACTGTGTAGAATGATATGAACCCAAAGAAGAATTGCTTGAACACCATCCAATAAGATGGTGAGAAGTGAGCACAAAGATTGGTGGGACTGCCACACTGGTGTCACTATAATAATCACCAAAAAGGTCATGGAGTCTAGTAACAAATCCTCATATGGATCTTGACAAAAAAATAGTTGAATAAGATACCTATGTACAAAAGAGTAATTCATAAAATACTCAAAAGTGTAACATATACAACTCTCATAAAGTGGAGAAAATAGAGAAAACCTTAGAAAAAACTCACCCCCAAAATAGAGAAAAGAAGAGAGAGATAAAAAGCTCCCTAAAGATGATGCTGAAGTAGTCCACACTCCAAGTGTAACAAGCCCACTGAGGTCTAATTAGAAATACGT
Source organism: Torreya grandis (assembly GCA_037957365.1). Classification (NCBI taxonomy): domain Eukaryota; kingdom Viridiplantae; phylum Streptophyta; class Pinopsida; order Cupressales; family Taxaceae; genus Torreya; species Torreya grandis. Next base: position 3,818,329 of record JARHVA010001107.1, read on the forward strand.
GATTTTTTTAACACATATACCAAAACTAGATTACATCACAAAAATATAAACATAGATCATATATGTATACTCATGTGTGATATCAGTAAATACATATTACATCTTATATCACATATCTCTAATGTCATGAAAACACTACATATATTGAATATACAAAGTATTTACATCAATTCAGCTATAGATGATATAAGTCTACAATCAATTTTGTCAATAATAAGTAATCACAACTCTTCATGACAATATTCAATAATGAATACAATATATTAAAATATACATATAAGATACTTGGCTCCCCCAGAGCATAGTTCTTGATCTCAAGTATTTATGGCAATCTCAAGTGTTGTCTTAAAAGAAGTATCGTTGTGAGAAAAGAGAGCATCATTTGATCATTTTTCTACATCAATCACAGATTAACAATTCCCTACACTAATTGTATCAGAAAATAGCCCTCCCTTTATGGATGAGTAGATATGATGACATGGAAATCCAGAGAGATAAGCAAGTACCTATGTGTTGTATGATTTCTAAACTAAACATGTATTGTATCATAAAAAATCCTATCTATTACAAAATATTATGTAAACATGTAAATCATACTCATGAAATGATAATGTCTCACTCAAAATACTTTGATCCAAAGTTTATAATAATAAATAGTAATGATCTATAGATCAATCAAATTCATACACACAACTTGATCGAACAACTTCATCTGACATTGTGATGCTAATATATCAATGAAGTCCATCTCACTCTTTACTCTGTATCAGTAATGTAGATTGATCAAATACAATTCAATCACAAGATTCATATAATTTACAACTTATTAGCAAACATATCATCTAACATGCTAAACATAAGAGTAACCAAATCATGCATTTATTTTGTCAAACGTATGAATGAATCTTACATTATTTTCTATCCCATACTAGAAATAATGATTACAATTTATACCACTTAAATATATACGCATTTAACTATAGATTTTTATTGTCATAATTAGTTTTCAAATATACTATATCCTATGATAACCTATATTACCATAGTCTAGTATTTTAAGACATAATTACTAGTTTTCCACAATCAATCATATAAAGTAGTCTTAAATATATGAAAACATAAGCTTTTATTTAAATAAATAGATAGAACAAAGCAATTTACAGTTTCCATAGAACATAATAATATACTATCATATTATTTGTTAAACTCTTAAGATTGTATGCATGTATACACAAAGTCCTACTAACTGTCACAAAACATACTATTCATAGTAATAATCAACACGCATGTATTTAATTAGTCAAACGTAGATGTGAATCTAAACATAGTAATTACAATATGTACCATCTGGGTATTAAATTTATTTATATTATAGTTCTATATGATATCCTATACTTTCATAATTTAAAATTACATAAAATCACATAACCAAACTTACGATTTTAAAAATCAAACAACTCACATACGTAATAATAATCAAGTAAGTACAGGATTATATCACCCAAAGATACCCTAAATTTAAATTTCATATTAGCATTTAAATAAATATAACTTATAAACATGTATCATGATGCACTATTATATGTTAAATATATGCAAATATTTATACATATTAACAATCTCATAATATGTACCACACACAAGTATTCAATACTAAATACATATAACTAACAATCAATCAATAATTTATAGAGAAATCATAAACCCATTATAACATTCATTTAAATATTTTGTTCTTTTTAAAAAAAGATTATTTTAATATAATTATAGTTTCGGTCCTTTAGAAACCTGATGACTAGATAAATCATACTTCTAGTTACAATCTTAGGCATATGTCCCAACACAGCGATTTCCACCATGTACTTATGTTGTATACTTAAATCCATGTGTAGATATAGCTAAACAAGACTCAACACACATGAAATATAGTGTAATCCAAACTAGTGTTTGCTATACATTTTAGGGGTTTAAATATACGCATTCGTTAAGTTAATCACATGTAATTCTTTTAATACAGTTACTACTCCACTTGTGAAACTATAATTGTAAAAATACTCTCCTATAAATATATATATATACACTTGTATTCTTTATTAAGCACATCTTGGTTATCAGAAAATAATGAAATACCATTTTATAAAAGGATTAAATCTGTTGACCACTATTCATAACTCCGACTCATGTTTCGTTATGTACTCATATCCAAGTTCATAAACTTCCTAAAATGTATATATGATCTTAATTCAATCCCATAGGTTTAATATTATCCGAGATATTACTTAACCCAAATTAACTATAAAAGACATCTAATATATGGGTTTGTTATATAAATATAACATAGTTTTAACTTGCTAAAGCAAATATTTTAATTCCAAGATAATAAATCAACTTAGCTCATAATTCATTTCCACATTTAATGAAGTAAACTAATTTGCCATTTAGATCCCCATATTATGACCCGATTAGTTATTTAAATCCATTATATATTCTTTTAGATATAAAATCACCATACTTGGTATCTGGTTAATATATCATATTAGGATTCTTGGCTATATGCTTTATTCACATACATTGGATTTTAATATTGACATTAAGCTTTATTTTTTATACTTGGCATCTGGGTACTAAATCGTTTCACCAATCAAGTATGACCACCATATATATAAATTGGTTTTTAAAGTAACGAAAATATGTTGTTCATTCAAAAGAGTTTACACATTTTGTCATTCCACCACCAAGTGTCAAAACAAATAAAAAGTTTGAGAGAGAATGTCATACTCCATTGCTACATCTAAATTCCCATTTCTCTTTATTTTGTGGAGAAATAATTACAATTTTAACTATTATATATATGAATATATTATATTGATTAAAGATTACCTATATACATAGCAATGCCTCTAAGCATTTTAGCTAACAATAGTCACCATTATATTGCAGCGACACCACAAGTAAGACACTCCCTATGACAAAATACAAAAATGCCTTTAAATGCAACTCCATCCTTTAGATTGATATCTTGATGTGCATCAACAATCAATGCTTCATTTTTATTTGGTTCGATGATTTTCCATGGCTTCGCTTATATCTTTCTTAGTTAATATTAAACCTAATGTGATACACTTGCTAAATATCATTTTATAGTAAGGATGCCCATATAATGTGTTCAATTCCATGCATGTACCCTTCCAATGAAGACCAACAAAAATCCTTTTTTTTTTAATATCATGCCTAATTATAGGTCAACGATCAATAAGCTTTGTTGTTATAATTCTGTGACTGGTGGATTTTTTTTATAGACCTATTGATGGAACCCTGAGACCCATATGAGGTTTGACTTGCATAGACTCCCGATGATGGTATTCTCATCAAAATCCAAGAACAATCTATTTATTTTATACAAAGGGCAGTGACTTACAGTCATATACTACAACATACAAGTGAGTATATGTTAAAAATGATCCACATATCAATGTATTAAATGCAATAACTCTTTAAATGCCATAGCACTGGAAAACAATGATCCACATATTTCCTAAATTCATACATATATATAAGTATGCTACAGATTAAAATACAATGACGCCCTTATGTATGCATGTTTAACACAAAATTATATTACCTCACTCAGATTAATATCTGGCATTATATAGTTAACATTTTAATAGTGGCGTTATAATATGCTACACTTAACAATGTAGTGACATCAATATAATACCATTCACAAGCTAAAAATTAAATATTTATTCAAATCTAGTGATAGTAATCGGGTATAAGCATTTACATCATGGGAGTGGTTTTGACATCTTATATAGGGCTAATAAAAGTCCTAGTAATTACTTAGCTTATCAGAGTCATCTAAACCAAATTCCATGCTAGAATAATTATCTAATAATTAATTTATACACACAAAAAATTAAAGTTTCATTCACGGCCCAAAACACCCACCTGGCAATCGGATTATCTTCACTCGGTTGTCTATGATTGCTAACTCCTTTTTCTTCCAAACATCTCCTTATTCTGTGCTACTCTGGATATGCCACTCTCTCTTTCTCCTCTTAATCCCTTTATTCCAAAAACTTATATGTGACTCTTTTATATTTTTATCCTCCAAAAATTCTTCCTTTTTCCCATGAGAATGGCATTTTTATTATTTTTTTCTCTAAATCTTGTTTTATTTTATAATAGATTTTCATTATTTTATTTAATTTTTTTTTAAAATTTTTTATTCTAAATAATGATTCTCTACTATTTATTTTATCTCTTTTTTATTTTATATATTTCGAGATTTCATTAAGACTTGCTTTTCTTTCTTTAACCAACTTGCCTTGGTGTACAAGTAAAAATCTCAATTTACTTTATTTTTGATTTAATCACTTTATAAGGTTTTACACATTTTAGATTTTATAATTATTTAATAATAAATAATTATTTAATAATAAATAATTATTAGTACAAATGATTCATAATAATTACTTAGTAGTAATTATCCCATTAACTTGTTAATGTATTTGACCTTCTAAGTCTTATTGTCAATTGTTACGTCAAATACTGATATTTTTGATATCATAAAGATAACTGGTTATTATTACTAAGACAAGTTGGTTAGCCTTCATATGGTAGTGCCAACACAATTCACAAAGTTTTTCACTAACAATCATGAATACAGTGACACATCATAATGCATAATAACATTCATAATGCAACATACACACGAGATTATATCATCTAAGCATAAATTTGGACTAATATGCACACATAAATAATTACCTAAATGTAGATAACATAAGGAATATGTTAATGCTAACCATTCAGATTATGCATTTATCATGAATTATTTATGTGGTGTGTGCAAGGTTCTTTCCAGTTCTCTATCATCCTCTGATACTTTCATTTATGTCACCCTTTCTGATGATGTTCTCCTTTCGGCATACTCTAAGGGATGAGTTCTCCTACATCAACTTCAAAAAAGAAAGTAGTTAGACCATAACAGTCATGATAAATATTCATTATAAAATATAGTTAAAATGATAAATCAATATGATCATAAAGTAAACATATACTTACGACTAACTCATATTAGTGTGATCATGTAACATAAGCAATATCCTATTATCCCAAAACAACATATATCTCAAAGATTAGTCAAAATATAATCAAATTAGATATGCCAACTATAAATATTCATTGATAGACAAATAGTTTACTTAGTGAGGAATCATGATGTAACACCAAGTACTCACAAGTCATAAAAGAGATTACATGCGAGGGGCATACATATTGATCGCTGCTAGTGCGGGCTTAACTCTAGCACCTAATCAATTGTTCATCAACCCATACATTTTTGATTTTTTGTTGGGCATCTCCAATAAACCCAAACAATTTCAAATTATATGTTGGGCAGAGATTTTTAATGTGAGCTTAGATTTTCAAACGGCTATAACTTTCGATCGGTAACTCCTTTTTGAGTTTCGTCTTCTTCAAAAGTACTTGTTTTTTCGTGCTTTATGCATTGGTGATTTTTCAGCCCTTCTACAACTACATAATCTTCACAAATTGTATCTCTTGGACACATTATCCATAAAGCCCAACATTCCAGAGAAGAAACAAAACAAGGACCAAACACAAAGAAAGGCTCAAAAATCTAATGCTAAGTTAAAAGCATCAAAAGAGTCCTCTTCAGATGGGAAATCAAAGAGTGAACGATTGACATTTGGCTAATCAATCAATCAATGGACTAATATGAAACTCACTTTGCTTTGCATTGCTCTCACATACTCTTAAGGTTTTCATACAATATGTAATATTCAGAGATCTTGGAGTGATCCAATAGTGTTTTGTCATATTTAGGGGGGCGATACTCCATGAGAAGCATTTCACACGCTAAAGGAGCTATGTGATTCTCACTCAGAGTTGGAATTCATTCAATTGTAGTTGAAGCTGTTCAACTTTGAGTTGAAAGATGGTGATGTGATGAGATTGGCTTCAGAGATACGTGCCATCAAACATGATGTGGATGTGATAGGTGTCAAAATTGACATTTATATGACTGCATTCATAAAATCCCTTCGTCCCAACTATTCAACCTATTTAGAATCTCTACAAACAAGTAATCAGTTGAAGACTCACATTTGATCGATTAGTTGAAAATATGACATAAAGAGAAAAGGCCTTTGGAAGAAAAATTGAGTTCATAACAAGAGAAAGTGGGTGCTATGTAAAGATAAATTATTTCAAAACATCCAACAAGGCCATGTTTTTCAAAAATGAAGGTAATAATAAGTATATGAAAAAGTAAAAGGGAAAAGGTGACAAAAATAAAAATCAAGGTGGCCAAAATAAAAAAATAGAATGATAAACAAAACCTCTATTGCGAATAATGTGATAGAAAAGGAAGCCAGAACTCCATGGGATAAAATTGAAGCATATCGTAAGAAAGAGGAAAAATCAAAGAAAATAAAAAATTTAAACTCTATCCAATTCACTAGTGAATGTGTCTTTTTCAATACAGATGATGAAGCAAACACTGTCTCAATCAGTTCGTCATGGTTTGATGCTTGGGTTCTTGAGACTGGTGCCACTCTACATATTACTTTTTCGAAAAGACTTCTTTGAGGAGTCCAGTGAAGAAAGTTGTGGTTCAATATACCTCGCAGATAGATCAAGTCTACAACCACAAGGAAGAGGTACAATACAACTTAAGATCTAGGGTTTCCATATTTCAAACTTCAAAATGTTATCTATTTTACTCAATTGAAACACAACTTGTTATCGCTAATTCTTATTAGGCAAAAAGGTCATTCCATCCTGTTGGATAATGATGATGTCAATATCAGAAAAAAATGTGATAATGTAGTCGACTTGACCAGATATGAGGAAGGAAAATTACTCAAACTCAAGGGTAAGCCATCAAATTCAAAGAATTATGCTCATCTCAATGAAGACATAATGTCTCCAAATATGTGCACCCCTGTAGATCTTATACCAGATCTTGCTCTCTCGCAGATCTACCTGATCATACACACTTGGCACTGTGGCACTATGAGGAGCCAACCTTGCTCTCTCTATTTAGCACACTTTATAATATAGCCCATGAGTCTAGTAAATAGATCCCATACAAATAATAATTAGACTTCTAATTACAATAATTAGAACCTCAGCTCCAAGACTAAAATTAGTCTTTTACCATGCAAACTAACTGTCCATCCAAAAATAGACCAGTTCCAGAGATGCATGCAAATGCATGCACACATAGGCTGCCGACATCGATTCCTGTCTGACCGATGTCGGCCGACCCATAACCGACGTCAGTTACTACGAACACTGAAGATGACCGACGTCGGTTGATCAGAGCAACGTCAGTTGCCTGCAACTCAGCAACCTCCTCCTGTTTGCATCCTGGTGAAGCTTTTAGCTCAACCTAACATTTCTTAATAGCTTTTTCTGTGCTGTCAACTCAAGTTAGATGTTGTATAGAAGGTTGCCTAGACATCATATTTGAAAAATTATAAATGTCTGTGGAATGGATAATGACTTAAAAGGGAACACAGAATTGTAATTATTAGCTATTGCTTAAAGAGGTCTGTTTAGTCATGTAATGTACGGTGCAATATTTGATTTGGATGTAGAAATATCAATGCAATTTTTGCTATATAGTTATTCCCTGTATTTTTGTAAGTCTTGCTAAAGGGGTTTATTAAACATAGTAAACATTAGATGAGATTTGAATTGGAAAATAAACCTCATAAGCTTTGCGTTAGAGGTTTTCTAAACATAGTAACATTACATCAGGTTTAAATTTGAAAATAGTCTTCTTTGACCTGAAAAATTGAGATGTGAAAAGTTACTTATTAATAACCCGTGAATGGATTGGGGGAAGGAGGGGAAGAAAGCCTTTATGTATCTTTGCATAATAAGATGATTCAAGCTTTGAAGCCTTTGTTACAATTGCTCTATTTTTGTTCAAAAAATGAATGGGATAGACTTTTAGAGCTGTAAATTCACCGTGAAATGAATTTGGAATTGTAGTGTGAGAATTATTCATGTTACTGATTTGACCATTTGCCATTCTTGTGACATTAATGATGACTTTTTATTGTTAATAGATGATGCAACATGGTTTAAGGGGGGCAACTTGATTTAACGCTCTTTATTTCGAGAACCCTTGTATGTTTTCTCAATGTAGTTTGAAGAATTCTATGAACGGCCAAGCACATACAGTGTCTTAGTGTGGATTGGATTTCAGCTGATGGCTCTTCTTGGTTGGGTACCCAGGAAAGAAGTGGGAGTGGTTGATGCTGGTAGTGGTAACTCAACCTCAATTTATTCACAATCAATCTGGTAGCTTTGAGTCTTGTTTTAACTCGGTGAGGAAAGTGTGCATGTACTAGAGGGAGGGGTTTGGGTAATTTTTAGTAGAATGGACGAGTTTTTGTAGTTCGCCATGCCACTTTGGGGTTTTAGATAAGTCAATAATGGTTGTGCCAATACCATGGCTTGTATTTTTGGCCATGGAGGAAATTGTCTAAATATTTTGTAATAAAGAGACTAATGGAAATAATCATTGTATGTATGTATATATATATATATATATATATATAGTGAAATTAATGAATGTGTTATGTTATTTTATTATTGCTTCTTAACAAAATGATTATTTTATGAAAAACTTACACATTACAAGTTTCCATGGATAAGTCACACCTCAAAGGCCAAGCTACACCAGATGAAACATGTCAAAAGGCTAGCAAGAGAAAAAAATCATTAATAGCCAATCATATATCCATAATACAAGTTTTTTTACCCTTTTTCTTTAGAACCTCAACCTAACATGTTGGACAAATAACCTCCATCAGACTAGCAATAATCAACAGAGGCATAAGATTATGTTGAGGTTCAAATAGGGGTTGGCCGTGTCAGCATTAGAAGTTTCGGATTCATGTGATCTCTTGATACCACTGCTTGAAGCATTATCTGAAAATGTCATTTGGCAAGAAGAATCTGCCACAATTAGATCTGAATCTTCTTTCTTCCTTGTGTCATCTGAATATTTTTCTGTGACTTTGGTTGGAAAAGTGTGCTCATACAACTGCCAGTCTTTAAGATGAGAACGTTGATCCTTTTACTTTTTTGGCTTCCCCATAAGTGGACAAGCCCTTTGAAGATAGCCAATTTGATGACATAAGCGACATCTAAAGGTAATGTTTTCATAATCCAAAGTTTGGAGCCAATGAGAATTATCATGTTTCGATTGGATTTGATGTGGAAGACCTTTGCTAAGGTTAACTTTCACATATTTTGGGTGTGACTTCTCCAACTATCTTTTTTTGCATGACTAGTGTTGTATTATAGTTTTTTTTAACAATAAAAGTGAGATTTTCAATTGAAAAAAAGGCCTCCATGCATATATGCTCTATTGGTGAATTTTGAAAGTTCATAATCCAACTTAAAAATAGATATATTCTATTTTTTATGCATTTTTTCATATCATCTTTAGAGAGAGAGAGAGAGAGCCAAGATCAAAGACATATTGTCTCTAGAGACGATCTTTGGAATTAAAGATATATTTTCTCTAGAGGCAAAAATGATAATAATCTTTAGAGAGGCAAAAATAATATTCTTTCTAGAAGGAATAAATTTTTTATATTGTCTATAATTAGAGGTATTCACTTAGAGACAATATTTAAGACAATACACAACTTTTATTTTGTTTTAACTTGAGATGGTTAGGTCAAATAATGTCTCAAAACCCCTTATAAAGTAGGAGTGAGCTAAGAAATAAACTCTTCCAAACTTGTAAATATCACATAATTGGCTTGATTACAATCTTCCACTATATAGGTATGGTGAAAGGACTCTTGTAGTTGCCAAAGTAGCCATTTAGAATCTCATTGAGAATGGAAAACAAATGGCCAATTAATACCACTCAAGAAAGTTGTGCGACGCAGTCGCATGGTACAACGTTTATAGGTTAGGGGGAAACTTGAATTATCAATTCAATAATAATGTGGAGGAACTATTGGATGGAATGCGTAGTACATTGGTAGATGTGAAGGGGTCATGCACACTTAAAGGCGATGGGCATGTTTATAAAATGTTGCAATAGGAGTATTGTTTATTGGATATAATAAATATTATATTATTGTAGTGTTTCATGTGTTACAAATAGGTTTTTTGACATGCATAGACAACTTATTGAATAATGTGATGATCTATATTTCAAATTATATGATGAATACACACAATTTTAGAATAGATGGTTATGAGTGTATGACTATGATTTTATTCGTTCTTGTTCAAGTTGCTCCATGCTACTTATGCACAACTACTTCATGGTCATCTGGACATTTCCAACAATATGAAGTTTTAAATGTGGCTATACGATAGAGATTTTATTCATTATGTAATAATATTACAAATAAATGTAAATAACCAAATGATACATAAATCAAAATTTTCATACATTTTGGTATTGTTGGGCTATTTGTTAAAGAATGTTAGTAAACTTTAGTGTCATGGTTCCCTGCAAAAATAATCATAAATACACTTGCATGATCAAATTATACATTTATGTGAGGTAGTGTATAAATAGAACAAAATATTAAAATTGTAATCTATATAAGTGAACTTTAAAGTAGATAGGATGAAGAGTTTTAAACGTATTTTATCTTCAAATTTACTCAAATGTGCTTTCGCTCTTTCTGAGACAAACATATGCACTATCTTATATTCTTGCGTGACATTGAAATGAGAATGGGGCATATTTTGTAAGCCTCCAAGTGATTTGACTCCTGAAATTTTCATTTGCCGATCCTTGTTTCCTATGTCAATTGTTGCTTTGTCTAAAATGTAACACGTTATGACTTGTGAAGTGTTAAAGCCCATGCCATATTTAGAGGTATTTATTTATGCCGACCTCTAATGACTAGAGGTAAAGTAGAAACCCTGGGATGATTGAAATCTCACATAACACCAATGTAATTTTGGAACTCCATGACTACAAATAGTGGTAAATCAGTGGGTTTTCTTCCTTCCCCATATATTACATTTTTGGCCTCATTGAGAGCATGATTGACTAATCTTGCCTCGACCATTAGATAACAAAACTTCATTTTCTTGTTGGTCATCATCCATGTCTTTGTATGATGCTTGTCTCATGCGTTATAAAACACTTATGGCTATAGAATTATTCAATGATTTAAGCACGTGTATATTATGCATGGTGACTAGATTATTTGTTGCAAACAAGTGCATAACAATTTAAAAGATGGATTATTTATTTTCACCCAAAGATGGACTATTCATTTTTATCCGAGGATGCATCAGTCCACAACATGAAGAGTTCCCAATCATCTATTATTTTTTTTCTTTTTTAACCTAGAGGTATCCTTGATCCCAATTGGGACATTACGATTCCACCCAATGACCTTCATTGGGGCGAGCAGAAGCAAGACTAATCCTTTGGGGGCTGTCGATAAGACCCACATACATTGAACAACATTAAAAATCTGGACGACGAGATGCAACCTCGAGACTTAGGTGAGATGAATCCAAAGCCCTTAGTCAACTACCCAATCAGCTATTATTAATTAGACATTTATAATATTAGTCAACATATTTTAGAACTTAACTTGATCTACATCATTACCCTATTGCCTAAAGATGGTGTCCAAAGTGATTATTGTCCTAAAATGTTTCCACATTTTTTTAACTTTCATGTTATTTGCATACAATGGCATGGCATTAACAGGGGGAAGTTGGACAAGGTCCCCAACAAGAATGACGGATTAACCATTACATTTTTGTTTCGGATGATCATGAAATGATTCACTCAACTAGATATCTATTTTTAAACATAAATAGAGTCCAATGAAGCTTATTTTATTAATTTTTTGCAGTATAGGCTTGCAATTCACATGCCAAGCACTATAAGAATTTTATTATTGTCTTCCAATTCTCAATAATCTCTTCCTTTGTAGTGCCTATACCTGTCTTCATGTTATGAAATGGTTTATATAGGAGTAATTATCTCCAACAAATTTTTTCATATTTTTCAGAAATATTAAATTTATTCTTTCATAAACTAGAGTAGCTATCAAATTGTAATAACAAAATTAATCATACAATGAATCAATATTCTCTTTTATTCATTTTCAAAGGTAAAAACAACTGAGATACATCACACGTCTAAATGACTCTTCACACTCTTTATTCTCTCTTAATCTGCTACTGCTACTCGCCAATTTATTATTTTCTTCTTCTGCATTCAACAATAACGAAGAGTGGGTTAAAATAGAAGAAGAAATAACAGCGATAGCAACTGCTGATAGCTTAGCCATCATATTATTTACATGATTCACCTTGATATCCTCATCTCTAAATCCTTCCATCGATCCTATGTTGGCAACGATAAATGCTTTCCAAATTTTGAGATATACAACAGAAAGTTGCGATGCAAAACAACTTATACAAAGAAAAGACAATCTGTATTTTTAACTATAATTGACTGAGTAATGACAACAAGAGAGGAGTATAAAGGCGTGTATCAAAATATTGTTGACACAAACCTCTGTCAGTCAATACCACTGGCGTTTGGAATCAACTCCACCATGGGCGCAACGTCCACATTTGCAATACCATGGTTTGGACACGACACCAACTATTGTCCTTATCTCAACTTGGGACGAAGGAGTTGGCCCAAAAAGCTGAATACATCATACATCATCCTCCCATCTTTTTTGTATGACTAACATTATACAACTATTTTATTCTAATAAAAATGTAATTTTCAATAAAAAATTAAGTGCCAATATTCATTAGTACTGATAAGTATATAAACCCATAAGTTTTTGTACATATACATGTCCAAATTTGTTCAGCTATTGGAACAAATTGAGCACCTTTTAAAATCTATTGAATATAGAATTATTGATTTCATCACATCATTCAACTCCTCCAATCTCACCTACTTCAACAGTTATGCAAAACTTTTGCATTAAACCCAGTACCAACAAAAACATTTTGTTGTAAGGCTCACTATTTTAAAAAAATTATATAACTCAAACACAATTTAAAAATTAACTCTAAAATTTGAGTAATCCTTCCAATTCCAAAAAAATCAATGAAATTTTGAATTTGATTTTGTTACAAACTTTATAAATACAATGCATGAGACTGTGCAACAATTTCATTAAAATTCCTATAGACTAGATATTTCTCGCAATAAAGAGTAAGGATTTTGAGTTACAAAGTAGAGACATTTAAGCATGCCACAAAGTAGAAGAGAATTGATAGTCTCTGATAACAAAATAGTTTGGAAGGGAAGTGCTTTCAACATCAGTCTCAGATTGAAAAGCTAATTCTTGTCTATAATAACATGCTTTAGTCTGAAATAACTCTAACTGTATTTATTTCTAAATTTCCGCCTCAAGTTTCAATGTGCACAATATTTATTAAATGAAATTGAAGTTTCATAGAAATTATCCCTCCCTAAGACAAAATGTTGCCAATAATTAACTAGCATGAAGAGAACATGATTATTAACTGGCGCTGTTGATGTTGTCAAATTGGATGCTAGGATTCAAAATTTAAAACTCGTTTTATTTGCTAACACTGACCATCATAACTTTCTCAATTTAAATCCAACTTATATACTATAAAACCCCTCAAGATAACTCAATCAATCTATTATTTCACCTAGGTAGAGTAAAACATGTTCAATTATATCATACAATGAACAGTTGGACTACCGATGAGTGCTACAAAAAGTAAAAACTTGCTTTGGAAAGGACATTATCCAACTCCCTCACACTGTGAGATTATACTCACAATGGTGCTTAATGTCCTATGGATTTCATTGATGATTGATGCACTTACAAGGATGATTGATGTCTTATATACAACCCCACCACACACACACACATATAACACCCAAGAAAAATTGAGAGTTTAATGATACATAGTTGAAATGTATAACAAATATTCTAATTTCAAGGAAGAACTCACTGCAACACTTTCTTGAGAAGCGCAACGACGTGTTTAAAAAGTTACTACTTAATTTGTATTGTACACCTTTGAAATTTTTAATATTAATTGGAATTAATGTATAATAAACCTATTATTATACAGGGTGAATGCAAAAGCTCCCTATAAAAACCACCATGGAGGAAAATACAAAGCCTAACTCATGCCTATGATCTCATATCTTGTTGGCCAAACAATTTTTTTTAATTAGTGTAATATATTATTAGCTACAATGTACATTTTTGGCATAAAATATTTCTATTATAGTAACTATTAATTTTTGTATTTATAAATAATTTATATTTTTTCAACAATTCGAGTTTAGAATTTGTAGGCTCTAGATTTCTTAACTATTAATAGAATTTGAACTTAAATTACTCCTATATGAATATATTTGGTTAACAACAATGTAGAATTGGACAAGACTGCCTCCTATATTCTTCAAATAAATTGTGTTTGTTATTAAGATAGTTTGAAGTCAGGTTCAAAGAGGTCCTACTGGTATACTATAAACTCTTCCAAAGGCCCATTATTACAAATAAGATGTGTAACCACACATTCTTTCATAAGTATTGAAGGAGAAGTGAAGAAGCACATAAGTTTTACAAGTGGTGTGGGAATGTTGCTTATTATATTAAGTTGTGTAAGAAGCTTAAGTGGTACATGAATGTTGATATTATAGTAATACATTAACTATTAATTATAAGGGCCATGCCTATATGACTACTTGTTTCCTTTCATATGGTATTGTATAAATAACACTGTCTAGTCAGTATTTTACAAGTATAGATGTTTAATTGGCTATTTAATTATTGACACACTATACCAACCTTGAACAAGAAACACATCCTATTTTGAATCTTAATGGAGAGAAGAATACAAAGATGATATTCTCTTTAGACTAAGATTCTAAATTACAAAGTTTAGGAGTATCATATGCTTTCTCAGAAATGGTAGTCTCTCTTCATACGTTAAGACAATATTTAATTTTAATTGTAATTAACTAAGTGTTGACCACTTTTTCCCCATAGGCCAAAATGCGTCACCACCCTATAGTTAGATCTTGTATAGGGGATTTTTATAATATCATAGGGTATGTTGTAGCTTTGTTGATGTCATTTCCTATGCCATTCTAGTTTAGTCACAATCTAGCTTGGTCCTTGTGTCATTTGGTGTCTTATAGACCATTTTAGGATCATATTCAAGTGGCAGGTCTTCATGGTGAGCAATACAATTAGAGTATGGATCAGGTTGCTAATGGATGAGCAGATGGATAGTGTTTTAGAGACCCTATGGGATGTCAAGAGTGCTTGGAATGAGTGTGCAAGTGCATAACATTCATCTAGTTCTTCATTGTGTTCATCTAGACATCTTGGGTCTAGTGGCAGAAATTCTACATAGGTACTTTATTGATGTCATAATTACCACATGTGGATGAGTTAGGGAGAATTGATCATATGGGTTTGTTCACATTAGTCCCAAGAACATATGCACCAAGTTTTAGGTCATCCATTAAAGCACATCACAAGGTATGAAGATCCAAAGTTGGCCTCTCAGTCAAAATTTGCTAAGTTTTCATACTTAGCCAATTTGCAAGGAGCCCAATAGAGCTAAGTGAGCATATTGACAAGGCCATTTCTCACACATGTGTCACTTTTAGGAAAAAATGATCATATGGGTTTATTTATCTTGATCCCTAGTTGTTATGCGCTAAGTTTTAGATCATCCATTGAAGCACAGTAGAAGTTATGAACATTAAAAGCTGGCTCCTCAATCATATTTTGCTAAGTTTCCCATATTTAGCCTAATGAACTAGACTGTCATCAGGTCATCATGTGGGAATGAATGTACCAATCAACTTGAGCATTTTGTAGACACACTTAGAAAACTCCTGGGACCAGTGGATCAAATGGGTTCATCCCTTTCAATCTCAAGAACATCTCTTAAAAATTTGGTGCTTCCATGACTTTTGCGCTTCAAGTTATAGGCCTTCAAAGTTGGACTTGCAACATTAAATGTTCATGCTAACGTCAAAATAAAGCTTTAGAAAAATCCATATGAGATTAAATTTGATGGTCTGTAGGATGTCAAATATGGTTTCATGACCGTCAAATGATGTCCCACAAACCATCAAATTTAGAGCTTGTAAAATAGCTGTTGGGTTTTAAACAATGGGTCCCAGGTAGATCTGATGGCACACATTTGATCAGACATTTAGATCTAATAGTGAGCTAAGGTCAAAGGGGGTAGTGAATCTCAAAATCAAATGTGTGTTTGACAAGTGTCAATAACACATTCACCTAACAGAGGATCAATGACTCACGGGCAATCGTACAAATTAAAATCAATAAAGCGAGATGAGTCAATATGTCAATGAGCGAAGTCATATTTTAATGACCAATTAGAACAAAGGTGAGCCCAAGATTTTTGATGGAGGTTGAAAATCCATTTTTGACCATGGAAAACATGGTTTTTTAGAGTTATTCTATTGTCATTAAAGCTCGTTTGAACACCATGAAAAGGCCATAGTGATGTAGTCAGGGACAAAGGATATAAAGGACCGCCAATGGAGTTTAATGTGGACCTCTAGTTCAACATTTTTTTGTCATGCAGGGTTCATTCTATGACTATGTTTGCTTTATATAAATAAGGGTTTATGCAGATATGAACTTGTTGTTCCCAAAATTTGTCACTTGTTTTTGTGGACAACATGTCGACCATTTTCAGTCCTACAAGCCAAAATGGTCTCTTTCTTTCTTTCAAAATGTTAGGAGCAGTTAAGTTTTTCAAATAATCAAGCCTTTTTAGCTAAAGAAATCATAGGTTCAACATGCAGGCTTTCTCAAAGGGAAGTTCAAAACAGTTGAAGAATTTTCTAAGTGTTTTGAGGATGGTTCAACGCTAAGGTTCAATCAAAAGACTCAACGACGGGTTTCAAAGAAGTAAAATGCTAAACCGTTGAACTTTGAAACATTGAACCATTGAACCTCGCCTCTAAAAGGTTCAAAGGTTCAATGAGTTCAAAGGTTCAAAAGTTCAAAGTTTGAGCGGAAGCTTTGAGTGAATGGATAAAGTGAAAGATTCTAGAAAAAGGTTCAACCAAATGGTTCAAAGATGCCTTGAGCGCATAAAAGAAAACTAATTGAACACAACCCTTTACAAAACATTGAATCATTGAACCATTGAACCATTGAACCAAAAGAGTTCAAAGTTCAAGGTTCAAAGAGGTTCAAGCGACCGATGACATCCTTACAAACATCAAATTCAGGGTAATGGCATAACTGTTGATTTTCAAAAGACCTGAGAATAAACTCAGCGACCAACCAAGAAAGGAGCCAAAGGTGCCAGCTGAAAGTGAGAAGATATCCCCATGAGCTCAAATCACTAGGAAGGGACAAAACATGGCAAGGAAAGAGGGAACGACTATAGAAAATATAGAAATATCTATAAAAGAGTTATTTCAGTAGGTGAAATAGTCCACCAGGTGGACCTCAAAGAACACAAACATTCAATGGCATGGCCTATTTTTCTTCATTAAGTAAAGGTGAATGGACATCGGTGTAAGCATCATAAAGAAGGCCAGGCAACCCATGCTTAGGAGAAGACATTTGAGATGATTTAGAACACCAAATTTAAGGCTGATAACCTATTCCAGCATGGCCCTTTCATAGAATATTCAATGCATTCAATGCAGCATGAGCCATTTCATGAAAATAAGCACCCAAGTCTTTCTTTGGATGCTATATATTGTAATATCTTATTTTGTAGAGGGAGATCTCTCTGTTATTAGAAGTGAAGCTCTGCCCAAATTGAAAGGCATTCTTGAGACTTTGAGCTCAAACTGTTAATCATATTTTGTTAAGTGAATGAGAAAGCAAGTGACCTTTTAGACTTTGTGTTGAAATAGCTTGCGTTATCTAAGAAATTCTTCTTATGTCTTTTTCCTAAATACAGTCTTGTCCATTTAATTAAATAAGCAGAACAAGTGGAAATCAGCTAGAAGATGCCCTGAAGCTGACTGTGGGAGACTTTGTGCTGCCATAATTGTGTTCAGTCTGTGTTTTGTGTAAAGGATACTAGAGAGACTTTGAGATCCCCTTATCCTTTGTAATCTTTTACTCTGTTGTAGTTTTAGGTGGAGACTTTGGGCTACACTTCATTCTACGGTTTTCTTATCCTAAATCAGTGGGAGAAACAATGAAAGACTTTATGCTTTCATGGGTTTCTTGTGGTTACAGTTACTACCCAAGAAGAATTCCTGCTATTTGTTGAATATCATTTCTAAAAGAAGAGAAGTGCCTTCAGTAATTACACCAGAATTCTCTTCTATTTTGTGAACACCATCTCTAAAAAAAGAGAGATGGATGGTACGATTTCACCCCCGTGTCTATTTTCAGCTTATATTAGTATTCTATAGTTATAGGAAACCTCCCCTTGCTGAGAGGAGAGATTTGTCTCATTCTAGCTGTGGTCACCACATCCATTTTACCATATAAATATCTTTATGCTGTGGTTGATATAACCATTTTTCCTTAAGCCAGTTGATGACAAAATATTCACACAACATTTTTTTAGTGACTCTACTGGGGAAGAATGCACAGTTTGAAGCCTCAAGCTTCAAATTGAAGCAGTTTCAGTTCTTTTTCATTTTCATTTCACACTCTAGCTAATCCACTGTATACATGAAGCCAAAGAGATCAAGGTATTGTTAACCCTATATTTGAGTTGGTGCAGCTGAGTAATTTTGATCTCTTTCCTTCACCATCTCACCTTCAGCAAATTAGAAGTTTTCCTCCTACAAACATCAGGTCCCTAATACTAGGTAAAGCTTCTCTTTCCTCTGCTAGCAGAGCTTTATCTATACATATCTCATAGATATTTGTTATCCCTCATTTCAACAGTCATATCATGGCAGCTCAAGGCCCCTGGGGTAATACTTTTGGTCCTCTGAATCTAACCCCACCTTTACATGAACTACCCCATAGTTCAAAAAAGATTTTTTTCAAGTTCTATGGTGATGGAAGAGTTCATCTTGATGAACATATTTCAGCCTTTTTCATAGCCTATGGTGTGATAGGTGTTGATATGAAGACATAACAATCAGACTGTTTGTAGAAACATTGCAAGACACTGTCGTAGACTGGTTTTATCATCTGCAAGCACAAATAGTGACTGACTGAAAAACTCTTAAGGCTATGTTCAAGGTTAGATTCAAACTTGCAGAGGATACACATGCCTTGTTATCTTAGCTTACGTAAATGAAGAAGGAGCCTCATGAACCCATGTGAGACTTCATTGCTAAATTTGACAAGCTAAGAAACATGATTCCTACCATTGCTCAATCGACACTTGAAAATATTAAATGCTTCTTCATCAATTCTCAGCTTCCCGAAGTGAGTTTCATGTTGAGATGGGCTGGCCACATAGATCTTTCTATAGCTCAAATTTTGGCCATTGAAGTTGAAGATGATCTTATCTTGGCAAGAAAGATAAGAAGAGATCTTAATAGAAATAGATCTTCTTCATCTTCTAAAATTTTTTATACAGGCACCATTGATCATATGGTGCAAAAGCTAGCAAATGAATTGCTAGCTCTGAAAAAGCAAATGACACAAGGGATGTCTGCTCCTCCTTCTTATCGAGATATACCAAGGAGGACATTTTCAAACCAGTCATATCAAGGTGATGCTGCTAGAAATCAAGAGCAACCAAATCATCTTCCTCCCCCACCATGGAAGCTTGCCATTGAAGCAACACCAGCTAACTCAGTAGTTGGTTATCTTGACGCTGAACATTATTTCTCTTTCCAACTTGAGTTGAACCAAGAAGATGACGTTGATCTCTTTACAAAAAGCGAAGAAGAATTAGCTGGCAACTCCAACATTGGTTTCCTGAATTACCAAGATGAAGCTAGAAGTAAGGGGAAAGTGTTTGATGGATCATATGATGTATTTACCAGGTCCCAAAACTAGTCAACTCAACAAGATGATAAGAAAAAATAAGGGAAAAATCTCAACCAGTAATTTCAATTGCTAAACAAGGGACTTCTCTGCCTTTCCAATCAAAGGACCTAGTGAGCAATAAAAAAGTAAGTACCTCAAGCAATCTTTCACCTTCTGATTCAATCTCTAAGACCAGTCCCACACCCAATAAAACTCAGAATGATGGACTTCCTCTATTCCTAGTTCTTTTCAGTCATGTGATATAATTGACCATACTAGGAAGACCAAGATTCAAATGTCTGAGTTTGAATAATTACAAGCCAACCCTGAGCAGTTGGATAGGTTAGTTGAATGCATCAAGAACAAAATCGTCCCTACAAGACAAATTATTTTGAAGGTAACTCATGATCTCCCAATGAACACACCCACCTAAATTAATCTTGTCATTACTCCTCCTGTTGCCCCTAGGAAAATAGAACCTTTCTATGTTTTCCTATTGATAAATGGTCATAAGCTGAGCAACTGCATAATAGATTCTGATGCCTTTGACAATGTGATGCCCACCAAGGTGGCAGACTCTCTCGGTCTCACTTTGACTAAAAATTTTGAGAGATGTTTCTTCATAGAAAAAAATAAGTGCCATTTTTAGGACATATCAAAGATGCCCAAATTACATTTGCGGTCTTCCCAGATAATAGGATTAAAATGACAGTTCTGGTGGCTGATATTCTAGCCTCCTACAACATTCTGCTTGGGCAAAATTTTTACAAAGATGTTGGTGGAGAGTTGAACATGGACCTGTTTGAGATGAGGATCCCTGTCAAGGGCATAATGCAAAGGCTACTTCCTGAAGAGTCAAAATATATTGTCACCCAAACATCAGCCCTTGAAACTCAATTTTATTTGAATCTTCAGGCATGGTTAATTAATTTCTATCTACTAAAGATGTTTCTGTTTCAACAGACAAATGTTTACTAGGTGACAATCCAAAAAATTCAGACAAGACATCAAAAAAATTAGTAGGGCACAGTACAGATGAAAAAAGATCTTTCCTCCCTAGTGAAGAAAAATATGAAAGAAGATAAGATTCTAATGATGTTTGGATTCTTGAATATGATGGCAACAATTCTTCTACTGGTTTTAGAGCTGGAGTTGTTTTGATATCTCCTCAAGGAGATATTTTTTCCTACTCATACAAGTTGCAGTTTAACAATACCAACAACACCGCTGAGTATGAATCCTTGCTGCTCATATTAAAGACTGCTCAAGATAAAGGTGTCAAACTTCTTCACAACCAGGGAGATGTTGAGCTGGTAGTTTGTCAGGTGAAAAATCTATATCAAACTAAGAATGAAAGATTGTGACAATATCACAATTTAGTGTGGGACTTTCTTGAAAGTTTTGATGCTTTCAGTATTTCTACCCTACCTAGAGAAATCAACAATCGAGCAGATTCCTTAGCCGTCTCTGCAACTCTCATGGTTCCTCACCGAGATTTCAAAGAGCACAAGTACACTATTAAGTTGGTCTTTTGACCAAGTGTACCAGTTAATGCTAACCATTGATAGGTATTTAATGATGACAACCAAATCATTACTTTTCTAGAACAGATGGACAACTTTGAGAAGCTTTATTTTGAAGGCAGTGAATTTCCACCATAGAAATTAGCCCCCAAAACAAATTTAAAGACTGGTAAAGAGTTCCTTCAGCTCAAATAGAATAAAATTATCAAAAGATTAGTTTCCCTTGAGAAGCTATTCAATAAGCATGATAGGTGTATCAAGAAGCCATAAATGGATTCAAGATCCTCTAAGGATTTTGATCAAATAAATTTGAGTACAAAAGATAATCCCAAAATGGTCAACATTGGGAATTGTTGCACTCTTGATGAAAAAATCAAATTCATTACTCTACTTCACCATTACATTGATGTTTTGGCATACTCTTATGATGACCTAAAATCTCTTAGGCCTGAAGAAATTTAGCACAAAATTCCTCTCAAGATTTGGTCATTTCCTCACAAGCAGAAACAAAGGCAATACAACCCCAAGATATCAGGCACTATTCTTTCTGTGATACAAAAAATGCTGAATGAAAGAATTATTTTCTCAATGCATCATTCCACCTTGATTGCGAACATAGTCCCTGTGAGAAATAAGAATAGATAAATTTGCCTGTGTTGATTTCAAAAATTTGAATAAGTCATTTTAAAAGACAGCTATCCCTTGCCCATCATGGATCGACTGCTATAAACAGTGACTGGTGCATAGATGTTATCAATGTTAGATGGTTTTTTAGGATATAATCAAGTGAAAATTGGTGAAACAGATCAAGATAAGACCACTTTCACTACACCTTGGGGTACCTTTGCATATTACAGAATGCCTTTTGGCTTGATTAATGCTAGTGCCACCTTCCAAAGAGCAATGGACCTTACTTTTAGAAATAAAATGGAGAAGTTCATTATGGTATATCTAGATGACCTGACTGTCTTTTCTAAACATCATCCTGATCATGTGCATCATTTACAACAAGTGCTAAAATGATGTCGACAAAATGGTATTTCTCTTAATCCAAAGAAATCAATTTTTGGGGTTACGGAAGGTAAACTTCTCGGTCACACTGTGTCCCGAGAAGGCATAAAGATCGACCCAGAAAGAGTCAAATCCATTCAAGAGCTTGCTTTTCTTGCCAATAAGACTTTGGTCTATTTTTTATTTAGAAAGGTGAATTTTCTAAGAAGGTTCATTCTTAAATTTGTAAAAATGACTCGCCACATTGTCAACATGATGAAGGGTAAAGCTACTTTCAGCTGGACTAAAGAAGGCAAGTCAACATTTCAAGACATCAAATAAGCTATCACCCATGCCTCAATTCTGGTTCATCTTGATTACACCAAAGACTTCGTGATATACAACTATGCTTCTGAACACACGCTTTTAGCCATTTTGCTTCAGCAGAACAAAGAAGGTGTCGAGTCCCCCATATCTTTCATGAGTTGTCCTCTTAAAGTTCATGAGCTGAAATATTCAAACATGGAGAAGCATGCTTATGCTGTGGTTAAGGCGGTAAAATACTTCCATTTTTACATTCTAAACTCACACACTGTTGCTCTGGTTCCTAATACAACAGTAAAGTCCATTCTAACTCAACAAAAATTTAGAACTAAAAGGGGTAATTGGATTACTAAAATCTAAGAGTTTGATCTTGTTATTAAATCTATGAAGCTTGTGTGAAGAAGAAGTCTCTGCCAATTAATTACTGATAACATACCAGAAGAAGCAGGGCATGAAGAAACAGATGTTGAAGGCACACCTACAGTTCTCTTTGTCACCACTACGAATGAGTGGTATTTGAATATTGCTCATTTTCTTACCTATTGTGAGTGTCCTATTCACTTATCTCATAAAGAAAAAAGGACTGTTAAGTTGAACACTGCCAATTTTTTCTTTGGGACAACGGTTTGTACAAGAGGAACCTTGATGGGGTATTCCTTCGCTACGTGGATAAAGTGCAACAAAGAAAACTTTTGGAGTCCTTCCACAATTTGGCTTGTGGAGGGCTTTTTTTACACCCATGACTGCCCATAAGATTCTGTGAGCCAGTAACTATTGGCCTACTCTGTTTCGAGATTCATACACTTGGGTGCATAAATGTGAACTGTGTCAATAGTTCATTGGGAAACCCAAGTTGGCCGTGCTACCTCTCAAGCCTGTGGTAATTGAAGAGCCTTTTCAGCAATGAGAAATTGATTTCATTGGCACTGTAAATCCATCCTCGAGTGCTGGACATGACTATGTTCTCATACACACAGACTACTTTACCAAGTGGGTGGAAGCCATTCCAGTCAAGCATGCTACTTTAGAAGTGGTATATAATTTCCTCAAGAAAAATATTATTTCTCGATTTAGAGTCCCAACCAAGATTGTAACAGACAATGCAACATGTTTCTCTTCTCATAAAATTACTCAATTATCCTACTATTATGAGATTATCCTCTCCCACTCTTCTGACTATTATCTGCAAGGATATGATCAATCAGAATCAAGTAACAAGAACCTGGTAACCATTATCAAGAAGCTAATAGATAACAATCAGAGAACTTGACATAAAGCATTGTTTGACGCTTTATGGGCAAACAAGATTACACTCAAAAGGGCGATAGGTATGTCACCATTTCAATTTATGTATGGTTTAAATGCAGAGATACCAATCACCTTAGAATTATCAACATTAAAGTTGGCAAAGGCAGTAGAAGATTGAACTTTTAAAAGTTCCATCGACAAGAGGATCATGTGCTTGACTAAACTAAATGAGCAATGAACTATGGTGGTGGATCGTATTGCTGCACATCAAAGTCTAGTAAAGAGACTCTTCGACCAAAAAGTGAGGATTCATGATTTTTAGATTGGAGATCAAGTTTTGTTGTGAGACAAGAGGAGAGAACCAAAAAGAATGCATAGAAAATTGGATTCATTATGGAGAGGTCTATTTGCCATTCATCTATTAAATGGTGAAAATAGCTTCTTGCTAAAATATCAAGATGGAATGCCATTTGCATTGCGTCACAGTGGGCAGCATCTGAAGCACTTCAATCCTTGAAGTATCAGATAAGTCCAGTTGTATGTATGTATAGTCTTTCTTTATTTTGTTTTGTTTGTTTATTTTTGGCACCTTTGTTTTTGGGTAAGCATGACTCCATAGCCCAATGGCATAGATGAAGGCACTGAGATTTTAGTTTCTACTCTCTTCGATTGTTTCAAAATTTCAATCGATGAAAGTTTCCCAACTGGAGCCAGCTATTGTTTCCAAAATCTATCACTTGTTTTTGTGGACAACATGTCGACCATTTTCGATCCTGCATGCCAAAATGGTATCTTTTTTTCATTCAAAATGTTCTGAGCAGTTAAGTTTTTCAAATAATCAAGCTTTTTTAGCTAAGGAAATTACATGTTCAATAAGCGAGCTTTCTCAAAGGGAAGTTCAAAACACTTCAGGGATTTCTTAAGTGTTTTGAGGATGGTTCAATGTCGAGGTTCAATCAAAAGACTCAATGGTGGGCTTCAAAGAATTAAAATGCTGAACCGTTGAACTTTGAACCATTGAACCAAAAGAGTTCAAAGTTCAAAGGTTCAACGAGTTCAAAGGTTCAACAACTTCGATGGACTTAAAGAATAAAAGGATCCAAAGAGTAAGAATGAACCATTCAACCATTGAACCATTGAAACCCGCCTTCAAAAGGTTCAACGAGTTCAAAGGTTCAAAAGTTCAAAGTTCAAGTAGAAGCTTCAAGCGAATGGATGAAGCAGAAGATTCCAGAAAAAGGTTCAACCAAATGGTTCAACCAAGTGGTTCAAAGAATTGGTTCAACAATGCCTTGAGCGCACAAAATAAAACTAAGTGAATGCAGCCCTTTACAAAACATTGGATCATTGAATCGTTGAACCATTGAACCAAAAGAATTCAAGGTTCAAGGTTCAAAGAGGTTTAAGTGACTGACGACGTCCTTGTGGATGTTAAATTTAGGGTAATGAGATACCTTTTGATTTTTAAATTACTTGAGAACAAATTTAGTGACAAGCCAAGAAAAGAGCTGAAGGTGCCAGCTGAAAATGAGAAGATAGCCCCGAGAGCTTAGATCACCAGGAAGGGACAAAACATTGCAAGGAAAGAGGGAACGACTACATAAAATCTAGAAATATCTGTAGAAGAGTTATTTTACTAGGTGGAACAGTCCACCAGGTGGAGCTCAGAGAACACAAACATTTAATGGTGTGACTTGTTTTTATTCATTAAGTAAAGGTGAATGGACAGCCGTCTAAGCATCATAAAGGAGACCAGGCAACCCATGCTTAGGAGAAGACATTTTAGATGATTTAGAATGCTAAATTTAAGGCTGATAACCTGTTCCAGCATGGCCCTTTCATAGAATATTCAATGCATTCAATGCAGCATGGGCCATTTCATGAAAATAAGCACCCAAGTCTTTCCTTGGATGCTATATATTGTAATCTCTCATTTTGTAGAGGGAGATCTCTCTATTATTGGAAGTGAAGCTTTACCCAAATTTAAATGCATTCTTGAGACTTTGAGCTCAAACTGTTAATCATATTTTGTTAAGTGAATAAGAAAGCAAGTGACCTTTCAGACTTTGTGTTGAAATAGCTTGTGTTATATAGGAAATTTTTCTTATGTATTTTTTCTAAATATAGTTTTGTCCATTTAATCAAATAAGCAGAACAAGTGGAAATAAGCTGGAAGATGTCCTGAAGCTGACTGTGGGAGACTTTGTGCTGCCATAATTGTGTTCAGTCTGTGTTTTGTGTAAAAGATACTGGAGAGACTTTGATCTCCCCTTATCCTTCGTAATCTTTTACTCTATTGTAGTTTTAGGTGGAGACTTTGGGCTACACTTCATTTTACGGTTTCCTTGTCCTAAATCAGTGGGAGAAACAACAAAATACTTTATGCTTTCATGGGTTTCTTGTGGTTACAGTTACTATCCAAGAAGAATTCTTATTGTTTGCTGAATATCATTTCTAAAAGAAGAGAAGTGCCTTCAGTAATTACACCATAATTCTCGTCTATTTTGTGAACATCATCTCTAAAAAAAGAGAGATGGATGGTATGATTTCACCCCTGTGTGTATTTTCAGCTTATATTAGTATTCTATAGTTATAGGGAACCTCCCCTTGCTGAGAGGAGAGATTTGTCTCATTTTGGCTATGGTCACCACATCCATTTTTATGTATAAATCTCCTTATGCTGTGGTTGATATAACCATTTTTTCGTCAGCCAGTTGATGACAAAATATTCACCCAACAGAACCCTCAGTTCCTGCAATGACATAATGGATATAGTGGACCTATGAGCATAGGGACAAGCTCGAGCGTGATCCAATTGGAAAAGAGTTGGAATTTCAAGGATGCCATGAGGGCATACATGTGGATCCCAACAGTCTCATCTCCAAGACCAACTACATGAAAAATACCCTTCTCTCCTCTCTTGCATGCCTCGATGAGCCAGTAAAGAGCAGTTAGCATCAAGAAAAAACTCTAACAAATTGATTCGATGTTTCAAACTACATTAATGCCAAGACAAAGCTCTAACAACTTGATCCTATCATTGCAACCATTAGGGAGCATCAATGAAAGAATGTTGAAATTGTGTAACCACTTGAAGTAGCCCAGATTAATTAGGAAGCTTGAATGAGCACATTTGCAAAGGCAGTTGTAATTGCAGTCCAAAGGAGGTTGAACTAATTTGATTCCCTTTTGGGGCTTCTTGTTTCCCACTTCTCTCTCTCAAGTGCTATAAGTAGATGCCATTTTTTCCCTTGTAAAGAGACCACACCATGTGTTGGTGAATAATTTGTCGATCAATGTACTGATAAACAAAATAGGTTTGATCAGCCAAATTAGGAAGATTAGTCGTCAAAATGTGTAGGTTTACCACATTAGAAGGGGACTGATCTCTCCTCTCATCAAGGGTAGGTTCCCTATAGATAAGCTATATATATATATATATATATATATAAATAGAAAATAATACTCATGGATAGGACAAACCATCCATATCTCTTTTTTCAGAGATGATGTGTGCAGATCAAAGAGAAAAATCAAAAGAAATGATAGAAAGTACTTCTCTTCTTTCAGAAGTACTATTCAGCAAACCACAAGAATACTCCTAGTAGTAACAGCAAAATGTAGCAAAGGATGTACTAACTAGCAAATCGAGATGTAGCACAAAGTTTCCACCTAAATTGCTCAAGAGTAAGATATGAAGGACAATGAGGGCATAAAGTCATCCCAAAGTCATTTACACAGAAATGAAAAGAAAACACACTAAAGGTAATTATGGGGGCACAAAGTCTCTCCACACTTGACTCTTCAGGACTCCTTCCTGATTACTGTTAGTAATTCTGCTTGTTAAATTAAAGGAACAGAAGATATATTAAGGAAAAAGACATAAGAATAGTTTCTCCAACAACAAAGATATCACATCACAAAGTTTGAAAAATCACTTGCTTTCTTATTCT
This sequence comes from Torreya grandis, assembly GCA_037957365.1. Taxonomy (NCBI): domain Eukaryota; kingdom Viridiplantae; phylum Streptophyta; class Pinopsida; order Cupressales; family Taxaceae; genus Torreya; species Torreya grandis. The sequence goes on from JARHVA010001107.1 coordinate 3,846,331, forward strand.
AATAACAAAATATGATCAACAAATTGAGCTCAAAGTCTCAAAAAATGCCTTTCAATTTGGGCAGAGTTTTGTTTTGATTGTCTAGAAGAGAGTCCCTTATATAGCTTCTTCAAGAAGGACTCGAGAATAGTAACACATCGCGTTGCGTTAAAATATGTTAAGAAGACAGGCTAAAATTTAGGAGCATTTTATCCATTTAATTTTATCAATGCAGGGAAACAAGTCATGCTTATTGAAAGTTTGCAACTTTCAATTTCCACCTGGCAATCTGATCTTACCTTCATCGTTCCTCCTTTTCTGGTTAATTGAATCAAGTCTTGGATTCAGTTTGATTTTTTGTTCTTTCCTCACTTTTTACTAGTCTTGGCCTTGAAGTTTGTGAATGCATTATGGTCGATAAGTTCAAAGGATCAACGGTTATTTTTTTGTCTTGAATTAGACGTTCGCACGCCCATCACTATGTTTTCAACGGTTAGTTCGCTGTGTTGAATTTGACATCTTCGAGCACGTCACCCCTTGGTCCTCTTTCAACTCTCTATTTGGCACTTTTTCAGATTGTACTTGCCCTTTTGGGCCTTAAGAAATGATCCCTAAATGGCCTTCGGGCTTCTTGTTTTACATCCTTCCTGAAGGGAAGGTGAGCTTTCAACTTTAGGAAGTGCCCTTTAAGTTGGCAGCCGAGAGTCCCCCACAAAGGCACCTGCCCTTCAGGGTCATTTGGTGGACCTTCACAAATTTCTACAGATAATTCCCATCGGTATTTTCCCTGGGCTTTTCCTCAAGCAAATTCTCGCAAACAATTCTCGTAGACAAATTATTCACAGAATTTTTTTGTGGACAAAAAGCCCGCAAAAATTATTTTGTTTGCCAGATATGTGAATTCCTTCGAGTTTTGTGCTTTCGTAACTTCTCAGAATTCTTTCAAACTTTTTGTCTGAAAGAATTGTGCCTTAGACTTTGCCTTAGTGTTTTTGAAAATGACCCTTTCGAAGGGTATTTTTGTTGATCAAGTGCCCTCCGCAAGGGCACTTGTCCTTCAAGAGGCCCTTTGAACTTTTGCATTTTGAATTGCTCCTTTGAACTTTGGCGATGAACCAATTGTTGAACCATTCCATTGAACCAAGGCTTTGAACCACTTGTTGAACCTAGGCTTTGAACCAAAATGGTTCAAGCCGATGAACCCTTTGTTTGAACCACTTCGTTAAACCAAAGGATGAACCAAACATTGAACCTACTGCTGATGCTTGTCGATGGAGATTTTTGTTTGAACCAAGGTGATGAACTAATCTTGAAAATAACCAAGTGTTAGAAACTGATTCTTTTGATTGAACCCACCTATAGAAGCTGTGAAGCTCGTTGAACTTGTAGAAATGAGCTTGTTTGTAGAGTCTATAGAAACCAAGTCCTTAGTTTTTTCTAACCTTGAAAGAGTCCATAGATTTCAACCTGTAAAGCCCATTGAACTTGACTTGCAAAGTCCGTGGATTTCCTCTTTCTGTTGAGTCCGTAGATTCAAGCCTGCAGAGTCGATAGATTTTTGAGAAGGTTGAAAAATGAGGAATTCAAATGCCCAAGACAAATTTTGAAAAAGGGAAGAGACAATTTTGGTCTATGGGACCAAAATAGTTCAAATGTTGTCCCAAAAATGAGTGATATTTTTTGGGGGACAACAGCTAGCTCCAGTTGGATAACTTCTATCAATTGCAAAAAGAATTGAAAGGAGTAGAATCTAGAATCTCTAGTGTCTTCATGTGTACCATTGGGTTACAGAGTCATGCTACCCAGAAATGAAAGGTATCAAAAATAGAAATAAATAAAACAAAATAGAACTAAAAACTATACAAATGTACATATATATAGATGGAATGATCTGACACTTCAAGAGTTGAAATGTTTTAGATGCTGCCCATTGTAGGGTAGAGAAAAGAGTGTGCCATCTTGATATTTCAATAGAAAGTTATTTTCACCAATGTGCCGATGAATTATAAATGCGCCTCTCCAAAGGGAGTCAAACTTTCCATGCATCCCTTTTGGTTCTCTTCGTTTGTCCCATAGCAGGGCTTGATCTCCAATATTGAAATCATGATTTTTGGCCTTTTGGTCAAAGAGTTTCTTTACTAGAATTTGATGAGAAGCAATTCTATCCACCACCATGGTTCTCTATTCCTCTAGCTCAACAAGGCACATGATTCTTTTGTCAAGAGAACTTTCATATGTCTGATATTCAATTGCTTTTATGAATTTTAAGGCTGGCAATTCTAAGGTGATTGATATCTCAACATTGATACCATAAAGAAATTGAAAAGGAGACATACCAATTGCCCTTTTTAGTGTGATTCTGTCTGCCCACAAAGCATAAACCAATGCTTTATGCCATGTTCTTTGATTGTCATCTACTAGCTTCTTGATAATAGTTACCAGATTCTTATTGCTGGATTCAGCTTGTCCATTCCCTTGTGAAAAATAATCAGAAGAGTGAGAGAGTGTAATTCCATAATGGAATTAGAATTGTGTAATAGCCTGAGAGGTGAAACAAACTACATTATTAGTAACAATTTTGATGGGACTCCAAACCTGGAAATGATATTCTCTTTGAAGAAGTTGCATACAACTTTTGAAGTAGCATGCTTAGTTGTGATTGCTTCTATCCACTTGGTGAAATAGTCAGTTGCTATAAGGACATAATCATGTCTAACTCTTGAATATGGGTTTATAGTCTCAATAAAATCAAGTCCCCATTGCTAGAAAGGTTCTTATATGATCACTGGCTTGAGAGGCATAGCAACTAACTTGGGTTTTCCAATAAATTGGTGACAGAGTTCACATTTTTTTACCCACTTATGTGCATCTTGGAAAAGAGTTGGCTAGAAATCCCTGGCGTGTAGAATCTTGTGAGCAGTCATAAGAGCAAAAAAATGTCCTCCACAGGCTAGATTGTGAAAAGATTTCAAAAGCTAGGTTTGTTGCTCTTTGTCTACACAGTGAAGGAATACTCCATCTATGCTTCTCTTGTACAACCCGTTATACCAAAAAACAAAATTGGCAGCTTTCAACTTGATAGTCCTCGTTTCTTTGTAAGACAAATGAGCAAGACATTCACCATAAATAAGGAAATGAGTGATACCTAAATACCACTCATTGGTAGTGGAGATAAAAAAGACTATTGGAGTCTCTTCTACTTTAGTTTCTTCATGTTGTGTGTCTTCTGGCTTATTGTCAACAATTAATTGGCATAGGCCTTTATCCCTGACCAGCTTTGTCAGCTTGATGTCTAGATCAAACTCTTGGATCTTTGCAATCTAATTACCTCTTTTCGTACCAAACTCTTGCTGAATTAATATAGACTTGATTGTATTATCAAGCACTAAGGCAGTAGTATATGAATTCAGAATATAAAAGCAAAAATGTTTGACTGCTTTCACCAAGGCATAATCATGCTTCTCTATATTTGAATATTTCATCTCATGGGTTTTGAGAGGGCAACTCATGAAAGAGATAGGAGATTCCATACCTTCTTTGTCCTGTTGAACAAGAATTGTTGAAAGAGTGTGTTCAGACGCATCGCTGTATATGATGAAATCTTTTTTGTAATTTGGGCAAACCAAGGTAGGGGCATGAGTAATGGCAGTATTGATATCCTAAAATGCTGCCTTACCTTCTTTAGTCTAGCTGAAGATGGTCTTCTCTTTCATCATGTTCATAATGTGTCTAGTCTTTTCAACAAATTCGGGGATGAATCTCTGTAAGAAATTCACCTTTCTAAAGAAAGAATGAATAATTTTTTTGTTTGTAGGTAAATTAAGCTCCGGAATAGACTTGACTCTGTCTGAGTCAATTTTTATACCTTTTTTGGACACAATGTGTCCAAGGAGTTTCTCCTCTATTACTCCAAAAATATACTTTTTAAGATTTAAAGAAATACCATTCTGGCGATAGTACTCTAGAACTTGTTATAGGTGCCGTACATAATTAGATTGACACTTTGAAAAGACAATCAAGTCATCAAGGTATGCCACTATGAATTTACCAATCTCATCTTTGAAAGCCATATCCATAGCTCTCTGAAAAGTAGCACCAGCATTTATTAAACTAAAAGGCATTTTTCTATATGCAAATGTACCCCAAGGTGTGGTGAATGCATTCTTATGTTGGTCTGCTTCACCAACTTCAACTTGATTATAATCTGAAAAGCCATCCAACATTGATAACATCTCTGCACCTGTCACTTTTTAAAGCACTTGATCCATAATTGGCAAAGGATAATTATCCTTCAAAGATGCTTGATTCAGATTTTTGAAATCTACACAAATGCAAATTTTGCCATTCTTCTTCCTCACAGGGACTATGTTTGCAATCCATGTAGAATGATGAATTGGGAAGATGATTCTAGCATTTAACATTTTTTGTATCTCAGAAAGAATAGTACCTGATATTTTTGGATTATGCTGTCTGGATTTTTGCTTGTATGGCATTGAGTCAGCCTTGAGAGGAATCTCATGATGAATTTCCTCTGGTCTGAGATACTTCAAGTCTTCATAAGAATATGCTAAGACATCTATGTATTGACAGAGTAAAGAAGTGAACTTAAATCTTTCTTCAGGGGTGCATCATTTACCAATATTGATCATCTTGGGATTTTTTTAGTAGACAGATTCACTTGATCGAATCCTTGAGAGAAACTCGAGTTTGTTTGCTATTGTTTAATGAATCTATCATGTTTTTCAAACAACTTTTCAAGAGAAACCAGGCCTTTAAGAATTTTATTTCCTTTCAGCTGTAAGAATTCTTTATTTATATCTGGGCTAGATTCAAACAAATATTCATTCTTCTGAGGTTCACTGCCTTCAAAACATAATTGTTTAAAATTACTTTTTCGTTTTAGGAAGGCAATGATTTGATGATCATCATTAAATACTTACAAATGATTAGCATTGTCAAGAACACTTGGTCTATAGACCATCTCAATAGTATACTTGTCTTCTTTGAACTTTGAATGAGGAACTAAGAGAGTTCCTGAAATAGCAAGTGCATCAGCTCTGTCATTAGACTCTCTGATATGGTAGATATGTTGAAAGCATCAAAGCTTTCAATTTGGTCCCGAACCAAGTTACAGTAGTGGCATAATCTTTCATTCTTAGTTTGGTATAAGTTCCTCACTTGACAAACTACTAATTCAGCATCCCCTTTGGCATGAAGAAACTTGATGCCTTTTTCTTAAGCAACCTTCATGCTAAGAAATAGAGATTCATATTCAACTATATTGTTAGTGTTGCTAAACTGTAATTTGTAAGATGAAGGGAACATATCTCCTTGAGGAGATATCAAAACAATCTCAGCTCCTGAACCGGTAGAGGAAAAACTACCATCAAATTTCAAAGTCCATATCTCATCTGATATTGATTTTTCTATAGACTTTTCTTCATCAGAGATAGAGGATCCTTCTTGATATGTACTGTACCCTACTAGTTTTTCTGATGTTCTTGTTGAACTAATTTTTGAGTTGATACTCTTAGGTGTCTCATGCATTTCATCTGTAGACAGAAAATAGTTACCCATACCTACAGATTCAAAAAGGATTTGAGCTTCAAGGGCCGATGTCTGGGTGACCACATATTTTTTTTTAGGGAGCAACCTCTTCATTACGCCTTGGATAGGGATCCTTGTCTCAGACAGATCCATGTTTAGTTCTCCTCTTATGTCCTTGTAAAAATTTCATCCAAGCAAAATGCCATAAGATGCTGGGACGTCAGCCACCAAGACAGTCATCTTGATTCTCTTGTCTGAAAAGGATACAAATACAAATTAGGCATCTTTGATTTTCCCTAGCAATGGTACTTGCTTATTCTCCATGGAGAAACATCTTCCAAATGTCTTGGTCAGTGTGAGACCAAGAGACTCAACTACTTTAGCTAACATGACATTATCAGATGTGCCTGAGTCTATAATGCAATTACTCAGTTTGTTGCCATTAATTAACGGGGAAACATAGAAAAATTCTATTTTTTTAGGAGCAGCTAGAGGAGTAATGACCAAATTATTTGGAATAGGCGTGTTCTTTGAAGAATCAAGAATTACCTTTTTAGCCTTTTGTCTTGCAGGGACGTTTTGGTTTTTGACATATTAGACCAGCTTATTCAATTGATCAGGATTGAACTATATATATTTAAACTCAGACATTTATATTTTTGTCTTTTTGACATGATCGATTATGTTAAATTGCTGAATTAAACTAGGTATAGAGAATGGTACTTCAACTTTTTGAGTTTTAGGAGGGATGGGAGGTGGGCTGGTTTGCGAATTTGAATTAGAAGGGAAAGATGAAATTGATGTATTTGCCTTTTGGGTGATTACGGGTCCTTTGACTGAAAAGGTAGAATGGTTCCAAGCTTAGCAATCATGACTGCTAGCTACAGTTGCTCTTTTGTCTTCTCTTTATCAGCTTGCTAGACTGATTGGTTTTTGGACCTGGTAAAAATTGCATATGATCCATCAAAATCTTCTCCTTTACTTCTGGGTTCATCCTAGTAGTTCAAGAAACCAATATGGAAGTCGCCAGTTGACTCTTCTTGATTGTCTTCAAGGAGATCAATGTCATTTTCTAGACTCAATTCAGGCTGAAAAGAGAATTTTGATTCTGCTTCAAGATATCCCATTGCTGAATTGGTTGGAGGAGATTCCACGATAAGATTTTCTTGTGGGGGAGGAAGGCGATTCTGTTGCACTTGATTTCTGGTAGCGTTGCCTTGATATGACTGATTTGGGAATGTCCTCCTGTATGAAGGAGCAAAAGACATTCCTTGAGCCATTTTTTTTAGAGCAAGCAACTCATTTGCTAATTTTTGCACCATTGGATCTGTGGTGCCTGTAGATGCATATTCAAAAGATGATGAAGCTCTATTTCTATTTGGATCTCTTCTTATCTTCCCTGCTAAGATGAGATCATCTTCTACCTCAGTGGCCAAAAGTTGAGTTGTAGCAAGATCTATTTGACGTGCATGTCTCAAGAGAAAACTTACTTCAGGTAGCTAAAAGTTAATGAAAAAACATTTGAGATTCTCAATTATAGGTCGAGTAATTACATGGATTTTGTTTCTTAGTTTGTCAAATTTGGCTATGAAGTCTCTCATAGGCTCATGAGGCTTTTTCTTCATTTGTGTAAGTTGAGCCAGATGTGTATGTGCATCTTTTATAGGTTTGAATTTGGCTTCAAACTTAGCTTTGAGAGTATTCCAATCAGTTACTGACTGAGCCTGTAAATGATAAAACCAATCTACATCAACGCCTTGTAATGTTTCTACAAAAAACCTGACTGCTACGTCTTCAAATTCTACTCCAATTACTCCACAAGCTATGCTGAAAGCTGCAATGTGCTCATCAGGATGAACTTTTCCATCACCATAGAACTTGGGGAAGTTCTTTTTTGAACTGCGTGGAAGCTCATGTAGAGGTGGAGTAAGATTGAGAGGACCAAAAACATTACCCCAGGGGCCTTGAACTGCCATTGTAAGATTATGAAAAAGAGAGATAACAAATCTCAGAGGGGTAACTATTGGCAAAGCTTTATTAACAACAGAAGTAGATACTTCGTCTAGCAATGGAGATCTGACTTTAGTAGGAGGAAAACTCTTGGTTCATTGGAGACAAGATGGTGAAGGAAACATATCAAAATCACTTTGTTGTACCAACTCGCATACAGGGTCAATGATACCTTTAGCCCTTTAGCTTCATGTATACCTTGAATCTACCAGATTTTGAAACAAAAATAGAAAAGAATTAACCTTGATTCAGTTAAAGCTTGAGGCTTTAAATTGTGCATTCTTTTTCGATTAGTGTGGACGTGAATGGATAGATTATAAATGGATAATGGGTACGTATCCCTAGTGGAGTCGCTAAAAACTGTTGGTGAATATTTTGTCGATCAGTGTACTGATAAACAAAATAGGTACGATTAGCCAAAGTTGGAAGATTAGTCATCCAAATGTGTAAGTTTACCACATCAGAAGGGGACTGATCTCTCATCTCATCAAGGGGAGGTTCCCTATAGATAAGCTATATATATATATATATATATAAACATAAAATAATACTCATGGGTAGGATAAACCATCCATCTCTCTTTTTTCAGAGATGATGCATGCAAAGCAAAGGAAAAACTCAAGGGAAATGACAGACAGTACTCTTCTTTCATAAGTACTATTTAGCAGACCACAAAAATACTCCTGGTAGTAACAGCAAAATGTAGCAAAGGATGTAATAACCAACAAATCGAGATGCAGCACAAAGTCTCCACCTAAATTGCTCAAGATTAAGATACGAAGGACAATGAGGGCGCAAAGTCATCCCAGAGTCCTTTACACAAAAATGAAAAGAAAACACACTAAAGGCAATTATGGGGGCACATAATCTCTCCAACTTGACTCTTCAAGATACCTTCCTGACTGCTATCACTAATTTTGCTTGTTGAACTAAAGGAACAAAAGATATATTAAGGAAAAAGACATAAGAATAGTTTCCCTAACAACAAAGATATCACAACACAAGTCTGAAAAATCACTTGCTTTTTTATTCAAATAACAAAATATGATCAACAAACTGAGCTCAAAGTCTTAGAAAATGCCTTTCAATTTGGGCAGAGTTTCATTTTGATTGTCAAAAAGAGATCCTTTTACAATAGAAGAGAGTCCCTTATATAGCTTCTTCAAGAAGGACTCAGGAACAGTAACACATCATGTTGCATTGGAATTTGTTAAGAAGACAGGCTGGAACTTAGGAGCATTTTATCCATTTGATTTTATCAATGCAAGGAAATAAGTCACGCTTATTGAAAGTTTGCAAATTTCAATGTCCACTTGGTGATCTGATCTTACCTTCATCATTCCTCCTTTTTTGGTTAATTAAATCGGGACCTGGATTCAGTTTGCATTTCTGTTCTTTCCTCAATTTTTGCTGGTCTTGGCCTTGAAGTTTGTGAATGCATTTTGGTCTGTAGGTTCAAAGGATCAACAGTTATTTTGTTGTCTTGAATTTGATGTTTGCACGCCTATCACTATGTTTTCAACGGTTAGTTCATTGTGTTTCGTTGTGTTGAAATTGACATCTTCGGGCATGTCACCCCTTGGTCCTCTTTTAGCTCTCTGTTTGGCACTTTTTTGGATTGGACTTGCCCTTTCGGGCCTTAAGAAATGATCCTTGAATGGCCTTCAAGCTTCTTGTTTTACATCCTTCTTAAAGGGAAGGTGACCTTTTGGCTTCAGGAAGTGCCCTTTAAGTTGGCAGCCGAGAGTCCCCCGTAAGGGCACCTACCCTTCGGGGTCCTTTGGCAGCCCTTCGCAAATTTCATGGATAATTCTCATAGGTATTATTTTCCTCGAGCTTTTCCCTCGACAAATTTCTGCCAACAATTCCCATGGACAAATTGTCTGCAGAAATTTCCCACGGACAAAAAGCCCACAAAATTATTTTGTTTGCCAAATATGTGAATTCCTTTGGGTTTCGTGCTTCCGTAACTTCTCAGAATTCTTTCAAACTTTTTGTCTGAAAGAATTTTTCCTTAGACTTTGCCTTAGTCTTTTTGAAAATGACCCTTTCGAAGGGTATTTTCGTTGACCAAGTGCCCTCTGCAAGGGCACTTGTCCTTCAGGAGGCCCTTTGAACTTTTGCATTTTGAACTGCTCCTTTGAACTTTGGCGATGAACTAACTGTTGAACCGTTCCATTGAACCAAGGCTTTGAACCACTTGTTGAACCTAGGCTTTGAACCAAAATGGTTCAAGCTGATGAACCCTTTGTTTTAACCAACCGTTGAACCACTTCATTGAACCAAAGGATGAACCAAACGTTGAACCTGTTGTTGATGCTTACCTATGGAGATTTCTGTTTGAACCAAGGCGATGAACTAATCCCAAAAATAACCAAGTGTTAGAAACTAATTTTTTGGATTAAACCCACCTATAAAAGCCATGCAGCCCGTTGAACTTGTAGAAATGAGCCTATTTGCAGAGTCTGTAGAAACCAAGTCCGTAGTTTTCTCTAACCTTGAAAGAGTCCATAGATTTCAACCTATAAAGCCCATTGAACTTGACCTACAAAGTTTGTAGATTTCTTCTTTCTACTGAGTCCATAGATTCAAGCCTATAGAGTCCATAGATTTCTGAAAATCTTGAAAAATGAGGAATTCGAATGCCCAAGACAAATTTTGAAAAAGGGAAGAGACAATTTTGGTCTGTGGGAATAAAATAGTTCAAATGTTGTCGCAAAAATGAGTGATATTTTTTGGGGGACAACACCATGTATGGTGAAGCCCTGCTGGATTGATGTCATATTTTGCCTTTGAACATTAATACAAGTTTGTTTTTGAGTTTTGAATAATTTCCTAAGTTTGCAAGTGATGTATTGTGATGATAAGTGATAATTAACTATCCTTCCTTCTCTTATCCTTTCATGTTTGAGCAAGAGTTCCTAGTCTAATAGGTCATATAGAGTGTAGTCTAGTGTGTAAATCTTTTTCAAGTATACAAGTGTCCTTGGTGTGTGTAATATGCCCTCTGATTCATTTGCCTTATGTTGCTGCTCACATCTCACCTCTATATTGAAATACTCATGTTAGAACTTATTAAGACTTAGAGACTAGTTTGTATGCTTTTTTTTATCATGGTAGAAATATGATGGTCATGTGGAAGACATTTTTGGTGCATAACCTCCTTTAGATTAGGTTCAATTTATGCATTCTCTTACCATTTTCCCCATAAGCAATTAGTAGTTTAAGTAATAAGCATCACATGATACATTCAAGGAGCTAGCCCTTAAATCTAGAGGCTCTTTTCCAATATAGGTACACCCACATACTTGAAAATGTTCCCATGTTGCCCAAATCTTGAAGAAGCCTGAACAACTTCTTCTAGGGTGCAAGATTGGTGACAACACTAAGTAATGACAACAAGAGAGGAGGAGTATAAAGGTATGTATCAAAATATTGCTCACATAAACCTTCAATAGTCAATACCACCTACATTTTGAATCAACTCCAGCGTGGGCACAACGCCTACATTTACAAAATGATGGTTTGGACATGACATAACCCATCAACTATTGTCCTTATCTCAACTTGGGAGGAAGAAGTTGGCCCAACAAACTTAATACATCTCTTTCATTTACATATCAATCCATAAATTTTTACCTTTATAGGTGACTTATGCTAAACCAAAATTTTCCCAATTATAATAGTGTTTACATTAAATGCACTTTGTTTTTTATTTTTTTGGATTGAAAAGTGCACTTTCATTAATGTAACAAATATAGTATATCACTAGTTATACAAAAAATAAGGGTGAAATTTTTTTTACACCCCACAAGTATGATCACACTGAGCTTAAAAAATCTTCAGGAAGAGAGAAAAATAATAAAAGGGCCAAACCAAGGCCACTCAAACTAGAATATACACTAACTCAAGTTCACATCAACCAAAAAAGGAATAAGAAAAGCACTAACAATAATAACCAACATAAGCAACATCAACAAACACGGAGATCAATAAAGGAGGAGGAGCCGGAGGAGAAGGGGGTTTCCATCCTAGCCCCCCTAAGTGGGAATGTCCTTGTCAATAGGTAAGGGATATTATCCATCAACTTGCTACTTCTTTTCATTTGTTGCCTGTTGGGAGGGAAAAATGGTAAGGGCTAACCACATAAACTTATCCTATGGAATACCCCCCAACCTCCCTTCCTCTTATGTGAGCTTAACCAATAATCACAAACTAGTGGGGTCCACACTCTCCACGAATCACAAAATTCATACCAAAAAGTTTTAAATATTAATAAAAATGTGATTGATTCCTAACTAAAGTCAGCCAATTTGTAAGTGCTAGATAAGCTTGCCCCTTTTCCCCCTCGCGCTTGCCTGTCTCCCCCCCGACCCCCTCGTCCCCCCCGCCCCCCCCCCCCCCCCCCCCCCACATTTCACCACCACCTTTGTTAGTTCTCTCAAGCCTACCATGGTGTGGGGGGACAACCAACAATAGTTAGAAGAGAACTTTCTTCAGCTTTGAGACCATTAATGTTGAAGCTTACACCCATGTCCATGAGGAAGAGAGTGGTGATGGGGAGGATCTAGAGGTTCATAACTAACAATACAAGGAGCATTCCCCCAATGATCCAAGAGGATCTATAGATGGTGAAACTCAAGCTAAAATTTATCAGTTTGGACCTAGATCTAAAGGGTAACATTATAAATTACAGTAACTTTGTTAGTTATAGAAAATTTCCTTTCCATTTCTTCATGATTAAAACAAGCATTATCTCTAGTTTTCCAAATCTAAAAAAGAATATTAACATAGAAAATCTGCCAAAATCTATTGTATCCTCCACGTTTGTCTTTGATTTTTAATTTAGTTCAATTATATTCTTTTTAAGGTTCAAATTTATTGAATATTCTATACATATGGTCCATAGATGGTTGGGTTGTAAGCAACTTTGTTATAAGGGTCTATATTCTAGGGGTCAAGCTCAGTCATTAGTTGTTAATATTTTATGTGATGTTGTGAGGTCATATCAGCATTATATGTTGGTGGCAACTCTTTATGACATTTAATTTCTATTATATTAGAAACAAAGTGAAGAAGAGATTCTGTACTAAGAGTAAGTTGTGGACTCCTTGATTTTGTAGCTGTTTATTGTATTGTGAAGTAAATTCAATTTTTTGATTAGTTTTGGAAAGAAGAAAATTGAGTTTAACAATGTTTTTATGAGTTTGGAGGGCTATCTCAGACAACCATTTTAGAAAAATAAGAGAATAATGAAGCTCAAGTTCATATCTATGTTTTTTATTTTTTTCAATTGTTTGTGTAATGTAACCCCAAAGCAAAGTGGTGACCTAAAACTCCATATGTTTGGATCTTGTCATGCAAAAGCCGAAGTCTTCACATTTAAGAAGCTTATAGTTACCACAAGCAATTTTAGTCAAAATAATGTTATTAGTCATGGAGGTTTTGGCTCGATGTATAATTGAGTGCAATAGGATGACAATAATGTTGTTGTCAAGCAATTTGACCTAGGAAGCAAGTAGGGAGAACAATAATTTCATGTGGAAGTATATTGATTTCTTCCATCTTATGTATTTCTATTTATTTTTTATTGATGGGATGAGTTATACAAAATTTGAAAGCATTTCCTTGTGTTCCATATTAATAATAATTTGTTGTTTTTAGTGATTGTGTGTTATTTGGCTCTTCAGTCATTGAATGACTGTATTTTTTAGTTGAACACTCAAATGCCAATGTGCATGGATTCCTTATTGATTAAGTTGATGTTTTGAACAAGTTGCATTGACCATAATTCTTTGCATTGAATTAGTAGTGCACAAACCATAAATATAAGTTTTTAATATGAATACATGCCCAATGAAAGCCTTTAGAGTACATTTTTTTGATTGGTCATTGCTTTTGATTGGAGTTACGAACCTATTTGGGACAAGTACGAGGGCTCAAATCCCTAGAGGATTACTAGATCAATAGCCAACAAGATCAAACACACCACAACCAACCTCGTGATTACTAGATTTATAACCAATATGTCTCAAATACAAAATATACGTCCATAACCGACCTCACATGCCCAATAAAATTTGACTCTAGATAGAGCTAGAAACATCTAATCCACTTTACCAGCTCACTCACATCTCATATCTAATGGTGATTATATAATATTTAGCTTATAATTCCTAACATTATTTTCCCTTTTATGCCATGAAATTTATGAAGAAATCGAAAGAGTCATTGTAACTATTTTATGTTCTTTTATGTTAATCACTTTATAAATAAATATTTTTTAAGAGAGATTTGAGTTTCATATTTTATGGTTTTTAAGCTTTGTTAACATTTTTTTGTCAAAAAAATAAATACATACACACATGTGTGTGTGTGTGTGTATTATATATATAATCTAGGACTTATTCAAAATATTAGGTTTATCTACTTTGTATATGTTTTAAATGAAGTAAATTTAAAGTGTTATATATAAATTAGTATAATGATGAAAAACTTATACTTTAAAAATGCAAATTATAAGTTTAAATTTTATATCATAAATTTTAAAAAGACTTTTTCTTTCTTAAAATTTGAATATTTAAAATAAAATAAATATATAAATTTTTATATTTATTTTTATTATTGAGATAAAACATTCCTCATCATAATCACACATAATTTTTTTATTAGACCACCTTTAAAATAGTCTTTCTTAAATCTAATATCATAATCACATATCAAAATTGATTATTCTTTCTTTAAAAAAGTAATACGTTGTTAAACATTTAAATTAATTATAAATAATTGCCCAGTGCCCATTTTTATTAAGCCTTTCTTTTTATAAGTGGGTAGTTAGATACTCTAAATTGAAGTATAAATATTTATGGAAACCATATGTCCTTCAAATTTGAATGGTGGAATTGGGAGATTCGATGGAAAGTGCATTCCATCCATAACATCAAAATTAAAAGGAAAAGGAAACTATGACTATGAAAATAAAAATGAAATGGAAATGATGTTAATTTAATTTTATATTTTACTACAAAGCTAAAAAAATCTATTAAGTTAGATTTTGTGTGAGAGCTTAAGTAACATTGCACAATGTCATAAATTGTGTTTTACATTTGTTTAACTTTTACTAATGAAATAACGTAACATATTTATTTGAGAAAGACTTAAGGTAAAAGTTTATTTTTGCCACTTTTGTCCATGCTAATATATTATTGTTATACAATTCTTTGTGTTTGTTGTAATTTAAATATTAATTTTGACATTAAAATATTTTTTTAATTTTTGTTGTATATTTATGACCGAAATAATTTTTATATTTATTTTTTAAAATCTCACTTATTTATTTATGACATTGAATTTATTTAAATTGTATTTCCTTTTAACAATCACTGAGCGAATGAATTTTCATGGTAACAAGAAAAGTTAAGGAGTTTTTGAAAATTATCATTTTCCTCCTTTGCTAGCTATACTTTATGTGCACAAAGCTCAAGTATGTAATTATCTTTTTATATATAGATTAAGATATCTAATTTTTTTGGTCTGTTGTGGGTTATTGTGGAATTTAATTACAATTGAATTCATCATGTGTGAGAGGTGAGGATCATTAATATTGTCTATTTCCAATTCGATATGGATTTTTGAATGTTGAATTTAAAATAGTTTGCACTAAAATTCATAATGAGTTTATGAAAGGAACGTCAACAAGATTGTTTTAAACCCAAGATCTGAAATTAATAACAAAATCATTAAAAGAAGAGTTGTAAGAGTTACAAAAATCATATACAAAGACAAAGACAATATCATATAATACCCATAAAATAACCTCTATATGTTACAAATGAGAAGCCTTGCATATATAGGCAAGGATGGATAACAAATAAGTCAAACTAACCAATGTGGAATAAATCCACAAAAGGACAAACTAGAAAATAGATAAAAACTATCTATAGAACCTAGCAAACATGAGAACTAACTCTAACATCCCCCGTTGCCCTGACACCCCCGCACCACCCCTCAAGTGAAGCTAGGGGCCAAAAATAGCTAAAAAATAAGGTGGCATAACCACAATATGAGTGTTGGCAACAAGCCCTTATGAGGTACTCATATACAACATATATCCATGAAATGGAAAGGAATAAAATTTGCACGAACAAAACTCTCCCGAAAATGATGTAAAAAGGAGAAAATAAGGAAAGAAAAGAAGGACTTCATGTGAAATCTCCCCTAAGGACAACTTCCTTCACCACACATGAAGATCAGTACTATATATCTTGTGCAGATGGAAAAGATGTAAGGAACCATTTACATGGTGAGATAGTCCCAGAAATAAAATGTTCTTCCCATTAATGTACCTTCCTCTTGAGTGCTATGAATAATATGTTACAAAGACACATCACCTATAGAAATATCAATGCTAATAGGAGATACACTACCCTTTAAGAGTCTGCCAAGACCTCCATGAGTGTAGCCCATAGAATGAAGTATGCCAGATCCAAATCCAAGAGTATGTTTCTCAAAGGAACCAAGCACATAAGCGGGTGGATCTAAAGTGGGACAAGCAAGAAATTTATTAGTATGAGTATCAACAAGCTTCAAATCAAAATATACAACAATAATAGGTTCCTTATGAAAATCATTGTCAAAACACATATCCTAAAAAAAAAGAGGAGTAGGTGATGAATTAGTAATAACTATGGCATAATAAAAATCATCGTCAGGAAGTCATGATGGTGTCTCATCTATGATCTCTAAAAGTGATGGTGAAGGTGCCAAATCCTCAAGAATCATGTCCTCTTAATCAATGAAATGAATAGGAGTAGTACAAACTATATGAGGAGTAATAAATACCTCAAGCAAACTATTGTCAAAAGACAAGTCATCACTAACAACTGAAGAAGGTTGAATAGTGAGAGGTGTAGGAGGTAAAAATGCCTCATCTAGATCACCATCAAGAAGTATGTCCTCACAAAAAGAAGAGGAATCCTGATTCATGTCATTAGTAGAGAGTGCATCCTCACTAGGAGGAGAAGAAGGAAGTGCCAATAGTTCCTCACCCATGTCACTTTTAAGACTTAAATTTTGAATATCAACATCATCATCAAAATATAAATCCTCGCTAACAAGAGGAGAAGGAAGTGGAACAAAAAGAGGTGGAGTAAAAGAGGGTGCAAAAGACCCATAAGACTCAATATCCTTCTCAAATTCTCAAATAAGGATACAATAACCTCCCAAGATTCCTTGGTGATATGACACATGTGACATATCACTGCAAACTATTTGAAACATGAAGATAAACCAAATAAAGAGCCTCATCTTGCATAGATGCAATCTAAGTAAGATCTTCCTCATCTATAAAGTGGAGGATGTCACCAAGCATAACTCTCCACATACCTTTCAACTATAAGTGTATCCACATTTTGATCTTCCAAATAATGTCTTTGGAGGTGTTGAGTGGCTCAAAGAACTAGGAATCCATTATCAAAAAATAAAGATAAAGTCAAGAATAAGAACCCTCTTGAAAATATAAATCTCCCCATGACAATTTAATGTCTCTCGATGAAATTAATGAACACCCCAAAAAGTGTAAGCCCCCCCCCCCCCCCAAATTTGGCACTTTAAAATTTAATACCTTTTTATAATATAAATTAACCAAATAGATAGAGGATTAAAAAATATACACTTCAAAAAAAAAATTCTCAATTTCGAGTCACGTTTCATAAGTTATAGTCTTTATAAGTTTTTTCATCATTAAAATGGGTCAAATAAGTAAACATGACACAAAGTTAAATGCACTAAGGACCAAAAAATGATTCACCACTCCATGAATATGGAAAAAAATCTTCAAAACAATATTTTTAGCAATTTGTTTGACATAAACCAAGCATAGATTGTCAAAATGGTGAAATCCAACTTAAGGAAGATTTTTTACAAGATCCAGAAAAACTGGTTGAATATGTCCTGTGATGATGTCTCAAAATGTAGTAAAAATTTATGAAAATAGGTCCTACCTATTATAGATATAAATTATACTTAGACTAATGTTCTCTCTAAGAATCAGATCTTAAATTATAGATTGTACGACCTCAAACCAAAAGAAAAATGACCAGTTATCTAGATGATGAAGACAAATTGCTACAACAATATTCAAGCTGCCAAAAGAGTTGTACGACCTACTTCAAAATTATTCTAACTTATATGGTAGGAAAGCTAAGACTAATATCTAACCAAACAAGTTTTAGATTTGAATTTTTTTGTAGAAAACCAACTTGGTGGTAGTTATCCACCAGCAGACCAACGAGCAGGTTTTTGAGCATAAAGGCTATACGAATTGATATCTGAAGATTCTAATAAATTATATAGGTAATAATATTTAGAGTGATATTCCCCTATGATTTCATATCTATATTTTAATGTATGTATGGCCTAAAACCATCAAAAACATGCACAAATAACCTAAAAAGCTTCTAGAACAAACTTAAATATGGGTCTATCAAAATAAGTACATAATGATAAAGTTTAGAAAATGTATAGCCTGATAAATGAAAAAAATAGACAGATCTAAGATCCATACAAGGTACCTCCACTTTGCTAAGAAGAAATTTTGATAAACAAACAAACCCTTGCAATGACAAACTCACAAATTAATGGTTGTAACACCTCCAACTTTGATACCATGAAAGGAATGTCAACAAGATAATTCCAAGCCCAAGATCTGACGTATTAACAACAAAAGCATCACAAAAAGAGTTGTAAGAGTTTCAAAGATGATTTGTAAAGACAAAGGCAATATCATACAATATCCATAAAATAAGTTCTATGTGTTACAAATGAGAAGCCTTGCATATATATGTAAAGACAAACAAGAAGTAAGTCAAACTAACTAATGTGGGATAAATCCACAAAAAAATAAACCAAGAAAGAGACACTATCTATAGAACCTAACAAACATGAAAACCAAATCTAAAAATTTATGCATGTTATATTTCAAACCTTGTCATAATGATATTTTTATAATGAATTAATGGTTAAAATCCTTTGTTTTATATCTTTGCAGTTCATAGATAACTAGTTTAGAATGTCTATTAGTAAATTGCATCTATTGGTTAGTGTTGGATGGCAAGAAGGAAACATCAAAATTACAAACATGTTATTTAGTACATAGAACAACATTATTTTGCAAAATGTAAAGTTTTATATGGAGAGGGAGATGTGGATTATGCATGTTATATAACATTGATAAATAGTCTCGATGTTTGTTTTTATATGATTAGAAAAAATGGCCTTCATGTGGAAGTGAACTCTAAGACAATTGTTGTTGAAATGAATGGGAGGAGAAATGTTACAACTAGAATATTAACTTCGTTTTATGAGGACCCACAATTTTTATATGGTTTCTTCCATGATATTGAAATTATTTAGCAAATGAAGACTTCAAACATGATGAACCAAAGCAAATAAGGCAAATGTCTTTGGATGTTTTGGAGATACCTGCTTTATAAGATGCACATAGTAATTGTTTAGAGGGTGGTGAAATTTATGATTTTGAAGTGGACCATAATATCCCTGTTGTCCAACCCCTATCAATTTTACATAGTGTTATGCTTTTCTTTGTTGTTGTTGTTGTGACATCCTACCTTTTTTTGGTGAGGTGGAAACTGTTGACCAAGTGCCATTACCACTTTTGTATGAAATATGTACTAGTGTTTTAAAATAAAATAATTATTTTTTAATTATGGAAGTATGATGAGTATTTTTAAATTCAATAAATGACTGCTATCTTATAATATATATTTAATATTTCTTAATTGTTCATAGATGGCATCTTTATTTATTGAAATAGAAATGCAAATTGATTGTTTTCCTTAATTTCGTTTCTCACTTTCTAGTAATTTGATATAAATAATATAATATTTTCTAAAATTGATCATAGATTTTTTCAAACCATATAATTCAATTCAATAATATCCTTTGCCTTTCATAGTATGTATAGTTTAACTGATGATAGTTAGATGCATTAAAATTTTCACTAGATTGACAAATTATGTTCAAATGACTTGGAACCAGTATCAAACTTACACTATTAAAGCTCTTTGAATGGTCAAATACTTACATTGCATTCATGTTTTCCATGGGTAAGAAAAAACTTTGTTATGTAGAGTAATTTTTAGATTGATAATCTTAACATATTTCACATGTATTCATTATTCATAGATGTCACATTTCTTCATTGGAATAGAAAACCATACAAATTGTTTCCCAACATATATATTTTTTAGTTTTTAGTTAGTTCTTATATATCTTATAATATGTTATAAATTTATGTATGGCTTATTCTACAATATGTTCTTAATTTTATCGTGGCTTTCTTGATTCCTTATAATTCAATTTAATAAATATCATTTGACTTTCATAGTATTATTAGGTTCACTTTTAAATTTTTTGTGGCATTAAACAATTGGAGCCATATTCCATTGAAGTGATTTGGAATTGGTACCAAACTTACATCATTCAAGCTCTTTTATTATTATTATTATTATTATCAAATATCTACATTGCATTCATGTCTTTCCTGGGTAATAAATTATCTTTTTATGCATAGTAATTTTACATAGTAATTTTTAAAGTGTTAATTTTGATCTATTTAACATTAATTCATTGTTCATGGATGTCACATTTATTCATTAAAGTAGAAAACCAAACTATTTTTTTCTCTACATTTCATTTTTTAGTTTCCAGTCAATTCATACATGTCCTATAATATGTTCTAAAGTTTCTTGGTTTTTTCTTCAATCCTTATAATTCAATATATGCAAGGTATTTTATGTATATGGTTTTTTTAATTCTTAAGAGCTTTCTTGTTTGAGTTATATAACATTGTGTATTCATTGAACTAGTTATATTAATATTAGAAAAATTGAGATTATTTAGAAGGTGACATAACCAAGTTAATTGACATGCATTAAGGAAGGCAAGATATTTTATAATCATAAGTCCACATGTAATACATAATCAATATTTCAACAAGTTTGGGAGGAAAATTTATTTTTCATTTTTCTTTTGAACTTCCAAGTTTAAACAATAAAATTTCAAGTGTATCTTACTTTCTAACAAGATATTTTGGTATCTTGTAATGAATCTTATTGTCACATTATTCCTTTTTCTAACGTATTTTATAGTTTATTAATTCAATTTAAAATATTTTAAAATCTTGTAACGAAAGAATTAAATATATTTTTTATTGAAATATTATGTATTAGACTTTTTTAAATTTAGTATGATAGAAGGTATGAAAACCCCCACTCCTACAATGTGACCCTGCCTTTCCGCTTTCCCTCCGATCTTCCCCTGCCTTGTCCAAGAAGAAAAAGAAGAAGAAGAAGGAGGAGGAGGTCCATCATTATGCTTGTCTTTGAAGCAAAAAATGAAGTTAAATATTGGTATTTTGATTTTAGACAATATGGACTTGAAACCACTTCCCATAAAAAAGAAATCACTCTTTTCAAATACTTGTTTTTGAAAATTCACCAACCATTTAATGTTGAATGTCACCATATTGACATTAACTATAAAATTCATCTTAATGTCAACATATTATTTGTTAGTGTCACCTTAATGTTGCCTTGGTGACACCTTAACCTCCCATGTGTACAACATGTATTAACTTTGTGTGTGTGTGTACACACACACACACACACACACACACACACACACACACACACACACACACACACACACACACACACACACACACACACACACACACACACACACACACACACACACACACACACACACACTCTTTGTGTTAAGAGAATTTTAAGGTGATTAAAAAATGACTTCATTTCAATCGGTGATGATAGCCTATTCGTGAGTAAGTTGAGTGTTATAAGTGGGATGTCTCAAGGTCCATTCTTTAAGATGACCACTCAATAATGTCATTCCTATACTAAGCTATGATGGGTTAATCATGAATTTTTTTTAATGAAATAGATTATCAACTTAGTTTTCAATGCGATGAGGGCTAGCATATGGCTTGAAACCTATGTTCAATACACCAAAGTAAGTCCACAACATATGGATAGTAATACCATTCACTTTTGGTTTGGATTTTTTGGTTATAAAATGTTTGTACCCAAAATTTAAGCCAATGACATGTGGGTGAGTTGGTTGTTTCAAACCTCACCCAGGTTCGAATCTTAGGAAAGGCATATGAGATTGGTTATAGTCATTGGTTTTATTCTTAGGGCTATTAATGGCCATTGGTTATTCTCAAGGCTGATGGTGGCCTTTATTGGTAATAGTTGTTATACATTTGGTAATATTTGATATATAGGTGGTATTCAGGTAATTAATAAAACACAAGAAGATCTAGGCCACTGATTGTATCCCAGATTGATCCATGCTATGATTAAATGCCATCACCTATTAAAAAAATGTGACTTCATATCCAAATTTAAATGGGTAAAATGTTGTAATAGATTTAGCCATGTATATTGGGCCTAAATCATTATTGGGATCATAATGTTTAATAATGTTTTATATGTCTAAAAAAGAATTAATTTTTTCCTTCCCCTCAATAGTCAGTGTTATTATTATTAGCACTATAGTCATGAGAACTGAGAACTCTATTAATTTTTTTGGACTCACCAACAAATGTTTTTTATTTCATTTTATGTAGATTTTAAAATATGTGTTTCCATATTAGTTTCAATATTCATTTTAAAAAGAAGAGATGGTACAATATCAAAAAAATTAAATGAGCTTTAACCTCTCTTGGATATAAGAAATTAACACACAAGCTTGCATGTTGAATACCCCACAACAATTTACCTGCTAATGGAGAAGGCTCTAGAACCGTTTAGATCTTGCTTTACCAAAATCTAAAGTGAAAAATAGAAAAAACACAAGCACCTTACCCAACCAAATTCAATTTCTACCACTAGCAGAAAATATTTGCCTTAATATTATTTATGGATTTAATTTAAAATTAGTAGACAATTTGAATGATAAAGCATTTAAATTCGAACAAGAAACCATAAATTTCAAATATGTAGATGGTGAGAATGATGAAGTAACAATTTTTTGTTAGAGTTAATGCGTAATTGAATAAGTGTATTGTTGATAGGTTGTTAGAGTGTTGCTAATAGGAATTTCAATAGGAGTCTCAGTTTATGAGAGTACTGTCAGTTTGAGTCCAAATAGGACTCATAGTTTATTATATAGGTGACTTATTTAGATTCAAATTCTTAGGAATCTATTGGTCAGTTGAATTCCTATATATGCATGTATCAATCTATTTTAATCAATAGTTAAAGTAGACTATTATGTATTATTTTTTCTTATAGCTTCCTTTGTTCTTGATCTATTTTGATATCATAATCTATTGTGTTTGGATATAGAATGTGATTTTGTTTAGAGTATGCATAAGTATGTGATTAGAGTGATGAAGAGATGGGTTTCCAATCTGAAGCTGCTTGGAGATTGAGAGGGAGTACTAACTACAAAATCTATGATTTTATGCATACATAACTTCTGATGTATATAATAAACTTGAAACTAGGGATATTTATTTGTATGAATCTATACCATGTCTAATATGTCAAATCTAATAGATTCCTACAAAACTGAAGCTAATAAATTAAATGGTGTTAATTATGTGTATTGGACATTTAAGATGCATATGTTGATGGAAGAGATCAATGCTTTGATCATTGTGATTGGAACTGAAGTTAAGCCAACTTCAACCCCAACCTTTTTTCAAGATTGGGAGAAAAGAAAGAGCAAGGAAAAGATTCTCTTGAAATGTCTGTATAAGACATGATAATTCCTCATATAAGGGACAACAAGACATTTGCTGAGACATGGTTAGTATTGAAAGGTTTGTATGAAATAATGCATACAAATAGAGTTTTATTATTTAAAAGTAAACACAATTCTATTAAAATGGAAGAAAATGAAAATATCAGTGATTATATATCTCAAGTAAAGGAATTAAGGGATAAATTCAGTGATATTAGCAAGAAAGTATCAAGTAGTGATCTAGTCATTGCTATATTAAATGGTGATGCAGGTGCATCTATTAGATGATTTAATTTTACTTGTTTTAGGATTATAGGGGTTTAATATTTATTTTTTTGTTAATAATAAACCATGTCCAGGTTTTTTTGTCCTTTTTTGGTTATTTAGAGGTATTTCTAGGTTTCTTACAAAAATTAAAAATTAAAAATTTTGAATTTATTATTAAGAGTCTTGAAGATTTTGGTGTATTGTGAAGGAATTGATCCTTTGGTAAGGGGTGTAAAGGGTATAAATATCTATAGTAGGTGTCCTTAAACCATTAACTCTAAATCTATCTTAAACCCAATCAAGGTATGCGCAACATAGGAAGATAGACAAATTATGCATGATTGATAAGTCTTAAGGGTCATTGAGAGATACTTGTTGCATGAAACAAGAAAATCCTAAGATTAGGAATCAAGTAACAAATTGATGATCTTTGAACCAATAAGGAATGAGCCTAAGAAACATAATAAGATAGATAAAGATAAGAAGAACCAGGTTGTTGTGTAGAGTTGGTGATAGTCTACAGGGGTTTTATATTAATTTCAAGAATCTATTAATAAAAGGAGGCTTGTTATGATTTTGGATGCACTCTCAAATTTTATACACATGTGAGTGAATATATATATATATATATATATATATATATATATATATATATATATATCCTTTTTATCACTATTATTGATGGTTCTCAAGTTTTAGGGTTTGAAAACATAGTCTTAAGGGTTATAGTCTAGGAAAGGAGACATTTTATTTGTGTTTTTAAGATTGTTCAAAGTCTAAAATTGAATGGAAGGGTAGGTAATGATGGGATAGACCTTATATAAGTTAATTTTTTTTTAAATATATTATATAATTCAAATTATCTATTTTTGAGTGCTCTTAGCCTATGTACAAGCCTACTAAGATTTTGAGCACAAAAATACTATATTTAGAAATCTAACCCATAAAAAATTATGGAAATTTTTATAATGGAATAATATGATATTTATGAAGTTTTTAAAATGATTTCAGATATTTTAAAGTATTTTATGGAAATATATTGAGAAAACTCAGAAATCAGACCTACACATAAGGTTCAGGAAAATTAGTCATTAAATCTTCAATATGTTGAAAATGAATTCTCTAATTTGCATGAAATATTTAATTCCAATGTAAAATAGTATATCTTAGAGGATATAGAAGTGGTTTCACTTTTTTTCAATACTTGTATATAAATATATGCATAAAACATATTCAACAGGCCTGCAGATGAGGGTTTTAGAAGGGTTTAACATGCCTAAAAAATACATATCTTCTAAACGATAGAACCAAATCATTTAAAACTTTATGGAAAGGTTATTTTTGATGTGTTTTAGGTGATTATAGTTCTAAAAGAGTCATATAGGAGAATTTATAGATGAAACTCAATCTACAGGTTTGTTTCTAAGGTATATCAAACCTTGTTTTGTGTGTCCTTGTGTTTTCAAGGTTGGAAGAAGGTAAAAATGAATATGTTGAGTTTAGGCAACAAAAATTAAATGTGCATAAGGATTTTATAGCATCAAAAATATTTTTTTGATCTTAAATTATCATAAATAATATTTAATAAGTCGTGTAGGCCTATTTTATCATTCAAGTTAGCTTCAAATTGATTCTTCCTATACCCTTCACCATAATTTTTAGTATCAGAGCTCAGAAGATATCAGAAGAGAGATAAAGGTTTTGATTATTAGAGACCTAAAGAAAAGAATATCTAAATAAAAATAGTAAGGACAAGCTATGAAATATAAGCTCATGAAGATAAATATTAAAGGAAGAGGTATGAGACATCATATGAGGCAACCAATAATAAAAATATTATTGACAAAGAAGAGGAATCTTTAGGTTCATTTGCAAGTAATAGTGCTTGTTAAAAGAAATGGGTATTGGTACAAGAGATGTTAGTGACAAAGAAGAGGAAGAAATATAAGAAAATATGACATAACAAGAAATAGTAGGGGAAATACTCATAAGGGCAGTTATGGTAGTCAACTCCAAACCTAAATTAGAGTTTCCCATATATGATGGAAATTTGAATGTTGAATAACTAGTTGATTGGATCAATGAATTGGATAAGTAATTCAATTATAATGAAATAGGATGATAAAAAGGTCAAGTTTATTATTACCAGATAAAAAAAACATGATTCAATTTTGTAGGATGGAGTGCAAGATGATAGAAGGAGAAAAAAACAAAAGATTACTAGTTGAGATAAAATGGTGAAAAAAATGAAGTCCAAATTCATAATAAGGGAATATTAAACATAATTTTTCAAAATACTTCATAACTTGATGCACAATGAAATGAATGTGAAATATTATATAAAATAATATTACAAACTAAAAATTATGGTAGGTCACATAGAGGAGGATGTGGAAAAGGTTAAAAGATATGTCAACGGTCTCAAGTTCAACATTCAAGATGAGATCAACATACTATCTATAAGGTTAGTGGAATAATCATATCAGTTGGTACTCAAAGTAGAGGAGAAGCTAGCCATAAAAAAAACTCAACATTTAAGAGGCAAAAACAATAATTTCAGAGATAATAATTTCAGAAGTATAAGACAAAATGATGGAAAAATTCAGTTACAAGTATATGAGGATGAAATAAGAAGCTCACATGATCAAGACCAATCTACAATAAAATCATATTCAAGAAGCAAAAGGGAAGGCTTTTGGGGCAAGTGTTTTAGATGCAACAAATATGCATTACATATATCTTATGAATACCTAGAGTATATACAATAAAATTATAGTAATTAGGTTATGCAAGTTGAAGAAGAAGAGAGTATAGGATAATGTGATGAACTTGAAGCAAGAGAGTCTTTATTGATGAATCTGGTACTTCTCAAACCAAGCAGGGAGATCAAAGAATCAAAATAGAGAAAAACTTATTTTAGAACCACCTTCAATTCTAAATGTAAGTGCTATAGAATCCTCTAAAGAATGCATCAATTTCAATCCTAAGACCATACCTATTCCACTCAAACTCACTACATAAAATTAATCACATACCTTATAGTCTCCCAAAGTAACATTGAGTTTCTTGATCACTTTGTTACATGGCATTATAAATCCATCTACAATAACAACATTGAATATTTCAAAATATTCCATCCGTAACCCTATCTTTACCACCAATCCTTCATCAATGAAGTTTTGGTGGCTCTAATATCAATGAGTATTGTCATTCTTTGTCCATTGATCACTCCAAAAACTTAAAAAGGGTGATATGTAGGTGCTCCTAATAGGGATGCTAGAGTACCTCCACCTATAATTTCATTTCCCACCTGTCATGTTTCTAGGTTTTTCACTTCTTTTAAGGTTTTAGATTTTTTTAGACCTTGTTCATCATCTGATATCACTTTAATATAGTGCACTTTCCATTTACCCAGGAATCTATGACCTTTTCCCCACGGATCTTTACATGTGAAACAAGTTCCTTGCTTCATAGTTGATTCCTAGTATCCTCATCCATCCTTTTTGTGTTAGAAGGAGGTATAGATTTTTTAAGAGGAGGAAATTATATTTTATAAATAAATTCATTATTTTTATCAAGAGAAAATGGTTTGGAAGGATAAGACAACTTGATTTTTTGTGTTGATGGTTCAAGAGTTAAAGCTCTTCTTATAGCATCTTGTACAGTGACTGGTGCAAAAGCCTTGACAAAACCTCTAAAGGGATCAAAATTTCCATAAATAAAAATAAAAATAACCTTTTTTTTGTAAAATATCACATTGACTCAGTAGTTACTGAGTTTGGATCTGACATACAGACTTATCAAATAGACTTGTCAAATTCAATCATATGGCCATACACATGTATACGATGGAATGCTTATTTCTTAACTTTGTATACATTAAAAATATAGTATTTATAGTTACTATTCATCATCATACTTGTTAGGAGCTCTATGAAGTAGTGATAATATTGACATGTTATACTTATCAATATCTATATGGAGTAGTGATAGTATTAACTCATACACATCATTCTTGATAGGTTTCCTAATTACATTTCTTCAAAATGAGAAAACACTCTATAGGTTAGAGAGATGTGCAGAGGGGTTGGGAGATTTTGTGAAACTCTTTCTCATCATTTGTTTTGGCTTGTATGATGGTCTTATGTGCTCTTTGAAAGTCAGTGAAACTTTCACTGAGATATGTGAGACCCTTGAAGATAATAGAAGTGGTTAGTACTATAATATATAGGCTTGTCTAGATGGTTTTGGACCTCAAGGTGGTCATGACATAATCAATAAGAGTAATTAATAATTGCAAACTATTTTTGCATAACTAGGAGATGTCATAGAATAAGGTCTTATGGGATCAATACTCTAAGAATAGTGCAACTTGAAGGAACTTCAGTGAGTTCTATAGATAATTTCACATTTATTTACTTGATTTGATACCTTATATTATGTTATTTCTCTGTAGAATAATATTTTTAATTTAGAATTTATATTTGATAAGAGTCATTTGGGATGATGGCTAGCTTTAGGGGAAAGAATATTACATCCCAATTTATCACTAAGCAAACTATTTGACTATCCGTAAATAGTTATAGTTGACACTTCTGATTTGGTTATATTTTGACTAAGCTTTGAGATATATTTTGTTATGAGATAGTAGAATATTACTTAGGTTACATGATCACACTATTATGAGTTAGCTGTAAGTATATGTTTACTTTATGATCATTATTGATTTGCCATTGCAGCTATATTTTATGATGAATGTATATCATGGCTATTATGATCTAATGCCCTGCTTTGTTGTGAGGTTGACATAGGAGAACCCATCCCTCAAAGCATAAAGGATAGAGAGCATCATCGAAGATGGTGACATAGATAGAGATGCCAGAGGATGATAGAGAAACTGACTAAAACCCTACACACACCATATAAATAATTTATGTTAGATGCATAATCTAAATGGTTAGCATTAACATCTTCTTTATGTTATTTGCATTTAGGTAATAATGTATGTGTGTTATTAGTCTAGATTTATACTTAGATGATATAATATTGTGTGTGTGTTACATTATGAATGTTACTATGGGTTATGATGTGTCATTGTATTTATGATTGTTAGTGTAAAATTTTGTGAATTATGTTGGAACTATTGTATGTAGGCTAACCAACTTATCTTAGTAATAATAACCAGTTATCTTTATGATATCAAAAATATTAGTATTTGATGTAACAATTGGCAATATGACATATAAGGTCAAATACAATAAAAAGTTAGCGGGCTAATTATTAGTATGTCATTATATAGATAATTATGCTTTAAAAGGCTTTGGAAGAAAAAATTAATTGATGTCACCCTTGATTTAAAAATAAAAAAATATATAAAATAGAATGAGATAAAACAAATAATACAAAGTCATTATTTAGAATAAAAATAAAAAGAAGAAATAAATTAAATAGTGAGAAAGAAAAATAAAAGAGAGAAAGAATAAGTTTAATATGGAAATAAAAAAAATAAAATAAAAGAAAGATATTAATAAACAAAAAAAGGAAAAATCTTAAAAAGCTATGCCATATATCTTGAAAAGGGGAAGAAAATGATAGGAAGGTAAAAAGGAGAGCAGATGGAGGGCGCAACAGAGAGAAGTGGAAGAGGAGAAAAGCAAAAGACAAGACAACAGTGAAAGCATGCACTTCTAAACTACTAGGTAGGTGGAGTGTTTCTAATTTTATTAGAAGTTTAGTAGAAATTTTGTGCTTAGGAGTGCCTATATATATTGTTTGATGTCTAATACATTAATAAGTAGTTGATATATATCTAATTAGATGTTTAGTAATATACAAACAATATAATGATAATTTTATACAAACATAGAAAATTTATGTAATTTTTTATTTACAGGGAATATCTGATTATTAACAATTAAGAGTGTGTATATATATATATATATATATATATATATATATATATAGATCAAACGTTATATATAGGAAATATATGATTATTATCGATTAAATGTATATATATCTCAATTGAATGATATCTATAACAATTATTTTCTCACTATATATATGTATATATTTTTCAATTAGAACATTAAATTTGCTTTATAGAGGCAGGGTGAGTGTCTAGTTAAAACTTGAGCTTAGGATACAAAATATACCTACCAGAGATTGGTTGTAGTATTTCAAGCATTAGGTGTCGTTGATTGACATTGCCATAACTATTCAACTTGGAGCATAATGAACTAAACACCTTCATATTACCCATAAGATCAAGTATGCGATTATCCTTTCTTCCCTAACTTCACCATCAAGACTGGTTTGTTTTCTTGCTATGGCATTTCCTAGAATGAAATGGCTACATTTAATAAAAAATATTTTCATTTAAAAATATCTATTTACGATGCCTTGGCTATGATAACTTATTCAAACTCATTAAGATAAAATGCAAAATAAGGAAGGTCATCGATGCATATAAAGTTAAAAGGCCTTTTAAAACTGGAAGATTAGTGGTGAAGCTAACATACTTGAATAAGAAGAAAATAATATCTAACACTAGTGAAATAATTTTTTTGAGATCTTTTCATGTTTCAGTCTGTAAAATTGTGTCTCTATTTTGACATATGTAGAAAATCCTTACCTGTAATATCATTTTATGATGCCATGGATGCTTGACTATCTGGTGAGGTTGTCTTACATTGAAAATTCTTGTTGTTTTTGACCCATGTGAGAAAGACCGTAGTAGAGATTTTCTGTGAGATATATTTGTTCGAACACCTCCATTGACCATAGTGTTTAACAATGCTAGTATGTAGGGGACTATGCATGATTTATATTTATCAACACTTCCAATAGAAAATGCAGGTTGTAAGTTGAGACCCAATTGAGCAATGCTAATTATGCTAGTTTTAAGGTAGTACCATTGTTCTAATTTGCCTTTCCCATAGGGGCATTGCCAAAACCATTAAATCATTGATTTTTATTATTATATTGGGCCCTAAAAAATAAATATCCCAATTATGTGTTAATTTTTATCACCATAATCTTTAAAAATGAAATTTATTATTATATGGATTGCTGAAATCTATTATTTCCAGCCATGTGCTTTAGTGTCACCATATTTTGGTATAAGGAATAACATTGTTATGCTTAGTAACATAAAAGGTAATTAAACAATAGGTATAAATGGCTACACTTGAGATATATTGGATTTCTAATAATAATAATAATAATAATAATAATAATAATAATAATAATAATAATGAATTGTTTTTAGTTATTTATTGGGATATATATTGGTCATAGTGTAAATTATAAAAGGTAGTTTATATATATATATATATATAGTTTTATAGGGACCTCAAATTGAGTAAACATGAATGCTAACTTATAAACCATAGTCAACTTTCTCATTATTTTTAATGGTGGAATAATCGCATAAATTCTCATTTGAGAATCTATATAACTGTAAGTGTTATGTGAAGTTAGTATATCAAGAACCTTTTCAGAGTGTAATGAGACATGGGAAAGATAGTGAATCCAATGAAGTCTTCATTATAATAGGTATGGTTTACTTATTATATATTATTTGTGAACTAAAACATGAGATACAAACGTAACATTAAAACATGTTACAATGTGCTTATTAATAAATATAGATATATATATATATATATATATATATATTATATTTATATATATATATATATTTTATATTTATATATATATATATATATATATATATATATATATATATATATATATATATATATATATATATATATATATATATAGAAGTATATTTTATTGGTTATATAATTCCACAAGTGAATTATGAACTATGTTAAATAATTACATATAATTAAGTTAACAAATACATGTATTCAAATCCCTAAAATGTATAATAAACACTAGTTTGGATTATCTTATGTTTCATGTGTGTTGAGTCTTTTTTTTTTTATATCTACACATGGATTTAAGTATGTAACATAAGTACATAATGAAAATGGTTATGTTGGGTCATATGCCTAAGCTTGTAGCTATAAGTGTGATCTTATATAGTCATCATGTGTCTGAAGGACCAAATCTATAATCATATTAAAACAATCTTTTAGAAAAAGGAACAAGATGTTTAAATGAATGTTATAATGGGAATATGATTGATTGACTGTTAGTTATATGTATTATGTATTGAATAATTTTATGTGAACATATTATAAGAGTGTTAATATGTATAAATTTTTATTTTTATTTAAAATATAATGGTGCATTGTGATGTGTGCTTATAAGTTATATTTCTTTGAATGCTAGTATGCAGTTTAAACCTAAGGTATACCTAGGTGGTAAACCTGGTACTTGCTTGATTATTATTATATATGTGGATTGTTTGACTCTTGAAATCATAAGTTTGACTGTGTATTTATGTAGTTATAAACTATGATAGTATAGGATATCATAAAGTACTATAGTATAAATATATGTTATACCCAAATGGTACATACTGTAATTGTTATGTCTAGACTCAAAGCTATGTTTGACTGATTTAATGTATGTATGTTGATTATTACTATGAATAACATGTTTTGTGAAATTTGGTAGGACTTTGTGTATACATGCCTACAACCTTTAAGAGTGTAGCATATGCTAAGATAGAATATTATGTGTTTTGTGGAAACTATGGCTTGCTTTGTTATGTCTAGTTACTTGAATGGAAGCTTATGTTTACATGTATTTAAGACTACTTTATATGATTGATTGTGAAAAACTAGTAGTTATGTCTTAGAATACTAGACTATGGTATTATGGGTTATCGTAGGGTGTAGTATGCTTTGAAAACTAATTGTGGTTGTTAAAATTTGTAGTTAAATATGTATTTTACTTAGATGGTATAAACTGTAGTCATTATTTCTAGTATGGGATAGAAAATAATGTAAGATTCATTCATATATTTGATGAAATAAATGTATGTTTTGGTTACTCCTATATATTATATGTTATGTGATGTGTTTGCTAGTCAAATGTAAATTATATGAATCTTGTGGTTAAATTATATTTGACCAATCTATATTATTGATACTGAGTAAGGAGTGAAATAGACTTCAGTAGCTTACAACATCAAAAATTGGATGAAGGCAGTCCGATCAAGTGGTGTGTATGAATTTGATTAATCTATAGATTGTTATTATTTATTATTTATAAAACTTTGGGCCAAATCATGTTTAGTGAGACATCATCATTTCATGAGTATGATTTACATATTTGTGTAATATCTTATAATAGAATGGTTTTCTATGATACACCGCATGTTTAGTTTTAAAAATCATACAACACATAGGTCCTCACTTGTCGCTTTGAATTCTCATGCCATCACTATCTACTCATCTATAAAGGGAGGGACATTTATGATGGGATTAGTGTGGGGGATAATTGGTCCATGGTTGGTGTAGAAAAATGCTTAGATGATTCTCTCTCTTCCCACAATAGTACTACTTATCAAGATGACACTTGAGATTGTCACAGATACTTGAGTTTGGTAGCTATGCTCCAAAGATCCATGTATCTTAATTATGTACATTGTATTATATTGATTTTATTTTTGGAAAATATTATCATGAAGATTTGTAATTAACTATTTATTGAGAATTGACAGTGGTGACTGTGTATTAAACTAACAGTGGCTGGCTATTTGCAACTACTTTCTATAATTATATCATGATGTGTTTTCTTATGTTTATAGTGATCCAAGGTGTATGGCCCAGTATACTTCATTTATAGTTATCTCTTTTAGAGTATTTTGTATGATCACTTCTTATATTCTCATGGCGTAATATATTTATAGTATGTGTGATAATAATAATAAAATTTACATATTTTCTAGTTGATCCCAGTGGGTTGTTACATTCTAATACATAGGTACTTACTGATGTTTTTTATTTGATTTTAGAGAGTTATTTGAAGTAGTCTTCTTCATCCCTCAACTCGAATATGTCAAAAAGCTTCTGAATAAATTATTCAAAGGTGTTTATTTGATCATGTATTTGTTTTATTAGGCCATAATACCACAAATCATATGCAACACCCTCCAAATTCAGAGTAGAAAATTTAATAACTTCATTCTCCTTCACAGGTTGAGGTTAAATTAGGTTTACAATTTCTACAACCAAATCCATGCTAAAATTGTATCACAACCATCATAGGTAGGAGATGATAGTTTGCTCAATTTATTTTTTAGATCCTTTCTTCCACCACTCTACTGATTTCCTTGTCCTCTTTGATGTGTGTCTCCTTTTGACATTTCTACAAACTTATCGTAATAAAATATAGCTTTCAAACCTTCATCTAAGTCCATGTATGCATTATATATCTCTATTGTTTTTGTTGCAACTGCTCCAATGGATTCAGGGGGTGAAATTATGGTTTATTTATCTTCCAATATTAATTTAGATTTTTGGTTTTTAAAAATAGAATGACCTATAGATATACTACTCCTAGGTGAGCTTTCTCTTCTAGCAATAGCCTCAAGACTTAGTTGACCCACTAGTTTCCCCATAACCTCTCTCAACTCTCTTTGAAAATAATTTATGTTTTTCAAGGTGTTGTATAATTGATTCAATATTTATTCATCTATTAAATTTTTTTTTCCTTTCACTTTCATCCATAGTTTCTTCTACAAAGATTAATTTATCTACTTATAACTTTTTATGTTCTTATCTAAAATACCTAATTTCTCTCTCACTAGGAAGCATCTGCTCTTAAAACCCTATATGATGGAAATATTATGGATATAATACCAATTTAATATCCATTTAATGAATTTAATAGATAAATATTATATCTGAAATTAATTTTATATTGGGAACATTTTTTGTAATATTCATGCCCTTATCTACACTAGCCAGTGAAACCCAAATTTTGACAATTTTTATGAAATAACAAAGTAAATCCAAACCAAAACATATGGAAACTTATATTTCATAAAAATGAGTCCATAAAAATTAAAAATATATATAATAATCTCTTTAAAATAGTTTTGGATCAAAATATAAAGTTTGATAAAAAAACCCTACCATAACTACATAAACACACTGTAAACACTTCTCAAAATAGAACATAAATTCATAACATTAATAAGCTGATTAAAAAATACTATATAATAATAAAATAAATGAAAATAACTCAAAAATACATATTTTATCTAATGTAACAAACCCACTAATCTGAAAATAATTCTGTAACCTCTATTCAGACTAACTACCTGCTTAAAATACTTAATACTGGCTGAATATGCACTCCTTGAACCTCTGTTAAAATTATTGTGTGAAATTGTACCTTAGGGTCACAGAGGTTTTATTATATAATCATTGGGATCAATTGGTTTTCATACAAAAACTTTCAACATCCAAGAGTTTCCATTCTAAGATGGTTTGGTGAACATTGTTCAACAAGAGAAATTAATTAGTTTGTCAAAAGATCCTCTAGAATGAGATTATGGCATAAAGTAATGAAGAGAGCCAAAAAGGGGAACCAAAATCTAGCTCCTTAATTTTGAAAGATAAAAAACTAATTATAAAAATCTATTATTTTTCATCTTTCTCTAATTTCCCATAATTTGTTTAAATTCTACTTTTGTTTTATTCTAGGAATTTCTCAAATTGGCCAACTTTTCTTGAGGATAAGAATGCAAAAATAATTTATCAATTTGATTTAAAACCTCATCATTACCCTTTTCCATACAAATACCATGTCTCACTTTGGCTAACAAATTATTATTATTTATCTTGATCCCCTATCAGTTTTTTAAACTTGCCAATTTCAAATAAATAAATAATTAAATATTTATTCCAATTTGATTTCCCCTATTCCCCTGTAATCAAGAATTGGATTAATTAATTATTGAATGGAAATTAATTATAAATGGGGCATGACAATGACATATATAACGTGATTATTTTTTGTTAGATTAGAACTACTTGTGCATAATGCCATCATTGTTTATTGTATATATAACCTTTTTATCATAGTGTAATCATTTTGGTAATATGGGAAAAGTTAGGGGAAAGTCAAAAAATTAAATTATTATTATTTATAAATTTGAGTAATAAATGATAAAAGTTCAATGCAAACTCAATAGAATGAGTTGAATTCAAAATACTGGCTTCATTGGTTGTCACTTAGATTGGAAACCCTAGCTAATAGTTTGCATGACATAGTTAACTAGGATCAATATTGGTAGACAATGCATGTGTAGATGAAGATGAGAAGAGGGAAGAATTAAAAATAGATAAGAAACCATTAAGAGGGTAAATAGAATTAGGAAATGGACATGACAACAAGGCATAATAGTAGAGTAGATTTGGGAAGAAATAAAGTTAGGGGAAAGTGGGTTATTTGCAAACCAAGAATACCTTCATTAAAAAATATACTAGGCAAGTGATGTAACCTCAAGTATTTGATAATAGATGGATTCATTTATATATGTTGAGGAATGAGCTGGTAACTTTTATTAACAATGTGCAAATATATTAAAAAGGGCTAAAACCCCCAAATGTGGTAGAAATTCTAGGTAAATGTTTTCCTAAGTAAATAACATGAATGGTATAAACCCTCTTTTTAGGGTTCGATGTTGGGATCTATGGCATCACTATTTTACTTGTTATGTAAACATAAAATGTAGACGTATATAGTAGCACAATTTATTAGACCTATAGGTCTTTACTCTTTAATCAAGTACATTTTTCTTGACTTGAATTTTATGTGTTGATATTATGCATTATAATGAAATTTTTATGAATTATGTTGGGAATATAAAGGTTTTTCATGAATATTTGTGCATCCAAATGAAATCCATGTTGTTTAATAAATTTGTGTATATATAAAATGCTTGTGATTTTTGGATATAAATGGTTTAATAGAAGTAAACTAAGTTTTTCTTCTCATCCTTAATTTGTATGAGTTCTTGGAAAGTGTCTTGCACTTTTATAGTCTTGTGGGTAAGAGTTCACTCTCATCCAGAGGCCTATAAATATGATTGACATATACACATATTCTACCCTTTTATAAAATCTAAATATGATTTTAGAAATAAATAATAAGGGATAAAGATTTGCAAGGTTAATATAACTTAGTTAATAGTTGTATATTAAATTCTACATCAACAATACTTAAGGTGGACCTGACTTGGTTGGGGAATATGAAGTTTATGGGTTTTATTTATACCTATTTTAACTAGTTGAGTTACTCTCAACCTATTTGGAAATATTGGTACAAATTATGAAGTATTAGTACATTTTATAAAACTCTTTTAATTCATAAAATAAAGACATTGAAACCATTACCTTATTGAATGGTGTATCTTGTGCTTGGCATGTAATTATTAGGTATTATGAAAATCAGTGTAAAATAGTATTGATGTTTTGTTATTTGAACAGTCATAGACCTATAGGAAATGGGTATCACTATCTATATATTTATGAGAGGATTATGTTAAGGTCTTATCATTTAAATGCTTCAAGTGATTAATAGGGTTGCATATTTGTTGGCATACACACACACACACACACACACACACACACACACACACACACACACACACACTCTATTAAATATGTAGTATGAACTTCTATTATAAATATCAAGTTCTAAGCAATTTCGTAATTCAAAACTAGCATTAATTAATTGAGTGCATTTATGGTCCCTACTCAGTTGTGATAATAAATAATGAAACATTATTTAGAGTTCTGATTTCCTAAGTGAAAAAATAAACACACATTATACTATGGTAAAACATTATTATTTATACATGCACGTATAAAGATTTATTAGGTGATAGTGATATTAATGGGATTGTCCATTACCTATATTATGATATCTTACATGAAAGATGAACATTATATTTATATATATATATATATATATATATATATATATATATATATATATATATATATAATTCCCAGATAATAGTTACAAGATGTCTAATATTTATTATGGAAGATAATAAAACCATCATACATTTGTTAATATAAATATTCTTATCAAGCCGATTAAATTTTGATTGAAGTGGTTTCCCCACTTAAGGGATGATGAGAGATGAAGTATTTGGGCCTAAATTTAAATCTCTCATCCTTGTTTAGGTAGGAATTTATTTTGAGTACATTATAGTAGAGATTCATGCATATGTGGACAATGACCTAAGCTCTTTTAAGTCTAAATAATATAATTGGCCAAATGATGTAGAACATCACAATGTAATGTGTGGTGTAGTGCATTTAATAAGTTTCATATGTTATTTTTTTTAAATCTTTTTAGGGTGATATAATTCTTATATGGTCATAGTTTGGGTGTTGGAGTCATTGAGAGTCTTTAAGTTAGTGTGTTTTTAGGCCTTCTTGATTTTCCTGCCAAAATCAAGAATTTAAAAAATTGAATTTCAAGACTAGCTTTGTGAGGTGTTTTGGAGTTTTATGTGAAATATAATGTTATTTAATGTTGGTAAATGGACCTATAATGTATTATTAATGTTGTGTGATGTGTTTTAATGTACAAATCATGGAAAAGAGAAATATGGACCAAGAAAGAGAAGTTATAACTGCCACCTTACGTGGGAAATGAGAGTACATGTTTTGACATCTTGAAAAGGGAGATATGCATGCAAAGTGTGTGTGTGGGGTAGGAAGGCAGTAGGATAATATAATTTCAAGGATAAAATGTGGAGCTTTAGGAAATATGAAAATTGATCAAAAATGAAGAGAACTCTGCCTTGGTTAAATTTTGTGTTTGAATATTGTAAGAACAAGTGTGACCAAGGAATAAAAGTGTGTTTTTGATATAATTTAGGGTTGTTTTAAAATGTGATCAATATATTATTTTTATTTTACTTTGGTTGAATGAAATATTTGAACTTACCTTCATTACACAAGTTGTTTATGCAAGCTAAAAGAATGATGTTTTGCACAGTCAAGAAAATAGACAACAAGGTGGTTGTTTGAGGTTCATGCAAAAGTGTTGAGGTGAAGAGAGGTTAATTAATTATATATAAAATTTTTATGATACATTTTATGTTAATAATAATCCACTTGATAGTCAAGATAGATCCTAGACTTCTAGGTAAGTAAACATAATCCAATTTCTTTCAATGTACAATCAGGAAGGTCAGAAAAGAAAGGTATGTGGAATTATTCTTGAAGGATTTTGATTTTTTTAAAGAATGAATATAGTATATATATTGTTATTTTTGAGAATAATACATTTATAATGCTCATAATTCAACCATAAGGTAAGTGACAACTAAATCTATACACATAGTCCTAGAAAGAACCCATATTTCTATTTATTGGCTTGTTGGGAATGTTTTATGCTTGTTCAAAAGCATATAATGGTTTGAAAAGGTGTAAAAAGTGTGGGTAGACCTAATCCAGGTCTTATTTTGGTTTGAAGTGACCAAAAACTTTCTCTATCCATTTTTATTTACTCTCAGCCTCCACAGGCCTACTAAATTAGATCTAGGCTTTTGAAAAAGGGAAACTTGTATAATTTGAGTTCTATCCAGTAAAAAATCATGAAATGTGGTGATCCATTTTATTTTTATGTTATATATATGATTAAATAGTTTTTATACTGATACATGACCATATAATATCATATCCATGATTGTGTCATTGTTTTAGGCCTAAAGAGACCTAATTGATAGAAGGGGGTGTTGTGTTAGTAGAGTTACATTCGGAGTTGAGCCTTTAAAATTTAAGTAGAGTTGAATAAGGATAAAGGGTATCTAAATACATGATCAATTTTTTAAAAAAAAATCTACATATTGGTCAAACCATCAAGATTTGTACTTAAAGAGGGTTACAAACTAGGAGACCTTGAAGAGAGAAAAGTTGATTAGGTGAAGAGTTAGAACCTTGAGATTGTATGATTTGATGAGAGGTGTATGGAAGTCGTAATAGGAAAGGGAAAAGGAGAATAACACAAGGATAAAAAGAGGAAATAAGATCCAAAGAGAA
Source organism: Torreya grandis (assembly GCA_037957365.1). Classification (NCBI taxonomy): domain Eukaryota; kingdom Viridiplantae; phylum Streptophyta; class Pinopsida; order Cupressales; family Taxaceae; genus Torreya; species Torreya grandis. The sequence continues at coordinate 3,885,921 of JARHVA010001107.1, forward strand.
AAGAGTAGATGTTGAGGAAGAGATGAGTGAGATAGACAAAAGGCTATAGAGGATAAAGCTCTTAGTGGAGCTCATGAAATAAGAAGAGATGCAATGGTATGGTTGGGTGATGATAAATAAGAGATTTAAGTGTAATATAAGGCTACTCATGGAGAAAATAATAAGGATGGTCATGAGAGACCATGAGAAGAAAAATAAGTTGCTATGTAGGCAACTCAAGGAGGAGATGAATAATTTTATGATGAATGAACAAGAGGAAGGTGAGAAAAACCTTAAGGATAAAATATATAGTCATGGAGATAAAAAAACCTAACAAGGATAAGGTGGAGGTAATCAAGCCTCAAATTTTTTGCATCTAAATATTTCTTGTCATGTGTGTATGTAGGTACAAAGGTGAATAAGGAAGCAGTCCCTTTTGAGGACATAAAAGTTGGAAACATGAAGGATATCAAGCATGAGTAGCATGATTATGTGGAAGAAGAAGTTGATTGGGCAGCCATGTATAGAAGATGCCTCATGGAAGGAATCAAAGAAGAATGAATGACTCAAAAGGATAGAGTTAAGAGGTATGAAGCTAAAAATTCTGAATTTTTATTGCCTAAAGAAATCAAAGAGATAGAAAAAATTGAACATAAGTATGTAGTTAATGAAGAGTTTATAGAGGAGCAAAATGACCAGCCATTTTTCTATGAGACCTGGGATAAATTAAAAGAATAATTGGAAGCTTTGGATCATGCCATAAATGATGAATAAGTAGACCATATATGTCCAATAATAGCAGAGTAAGAGGTGTACATTAGGCATGAAATAATGGAGTCTCAAGAGAAAGAATAGTGCTAGATAATGCAACATACATCATAGAATAATAGGGTATACAAGTTGAATTATTAAATGAAAGATATTCTAGATTGACACAAGAAGGATATAGTGCCAAAATATAAGATAAGGTATAAATTTTGGGAGAGTAAAAAGAGGAAGAAGAGTTAGTATGGAGAGAGTTTATGCAAGGAGCTCAAAATAACCTATTGTAGTTCCTTAGTTGAAGTGAGAAGAAGGTGAAGGCTGTCATAAAAGATATAGAGGAATAATTTCAAGGTGAAGGAAAAAAGATGACAAAGACAAGGAGAATGTTGTCCATTGGAATAATTTAAGGAGATAAAGTGGTAGGTCATTTAAGGGCAGAAAGTTAGAACCAAATGATTAGTTTTAACCAAATATATGGACAAGAATTGACAAAAGTTGATGTGAACAAAGTGGCCAACCAAGGTAAGTTGAGAATGGGATCATGTGAGTTGATCAAATAATAAGTATGGGCAATCGATGATGCAAGTAAAGAGAAGAAAGGACAAGTAAAAGAACTCAAGAAAATGAAAGAACAACCTAGAAAATCTTGGAATAAGCATACAAGAATAATAGAGAGTGGGAAGGACAATGCGGTCCTTGAAGATATTATCAAGTCTCATGAGTGTACTTAGATAGGTACAAATCAAGATGATATAGATATGTAGATAATATAAAAATAGACACTCCATGATCACAAGGATACAAAAAATAATGAAACACTAGAGAGAATGTTAGAACTAAGGAAAGATGAGGACAACCATGATCCTCACAAAAGAGTTGATTAGAGGAAGAATGCATGTTGGGAGAAGGACAAGATTAATCCTAAAGAGATTCAAGGAAACAATGAGAAAAAGTTAGCATGGAGAGAGAGAAGATAGGGAAGCCTTAGCCCAAGAAACATTCCAATAATTAAGTCAAGAGGTGAAGAACAAAGGCTCTTGGAAGGAGAGCCATAAGTAAGATAACAAGCCAATGAAGTAAAAATAAGGTAAGAAGTTAACCTATTCAATGGGTGATTTTTTAGCTGAGTTATTTGAATTTATTCATGATGTTAATAAGGTGA